>OZ020227.1:12121354-12812187 GCA_963971325.1 Aphodius granarius | reverse complement strand
GCGTGTGTAAAGTTCGATCCGGGTTGCGGTTGATTTTAGGTGTGATAAATTAAAGTGTTCAAATGACCAATCTAGGCGATGAATCCAACCAAGGAAATAAATGAAATGGAAAAGCTGCTGACAATGAGACAAGGATCCCGGCAGCCTGCTTTTTAAGAAGGGTATTTGTATATTGTTATATGATACGCGGAGTATGTTGAATTCGTCGTAAATAAGTTACCGTATTCGTGAGTGGTTGATTGAGGTTTTGTGCATTTATTTTGGATTACTTTGCTATCGAGACTCAAAGTGGAAAGTGTACCGTTCGACTAATAAAATTGCCTGGCACTGAGTATAATTTTATTTGATTTTGAGTTCTTATCGTCATTTGTTCGAAGTTATATCAAGTCCTTGTGTTTAATAATGTTCCGATACAAGTAAATTATCTATACGTTTGTTTCGATACCGAACACATTTAGCATCGATATTTATTTCGATACTTACTTGGTATCGAAAGAAAAGTGTTCGAATCAAACACTTTTCTTTTCTTTTTCAAAAAATCAAAATCCATTTGCAGACTGGGCAGACATGAATGCACATTTTCCATGTTTATACAAATACGAGCAATAGTTGCAACTTCTGTGTCCTGCGTGTGTTTATTTTCAGTGACTGGTAGAAGTATGAGCCATAAGAGAAATAAGTTGTCGCCTAAATATTTAGAAAAACTGCTTTTTTTGGCAAATATTTCAAAAAAGACTCAACGAAGCTCAAACAAATTCTATATAATAAAAATTAAGAAAACCACTACACTACACTAACTCATCAACATTGTGCAAAAAAACACACCCTCCGGAATGTTTGCAAAACATACCCCTGTTTAAAGAAAGTGCACCCGCAACGTTAACGCCCGCTTTCCTCAACTAAACTATAAAGTTATTACATATCTTTGGTGCAACACTGAATAATTATCTCTAGACGATCGACTTACTCGCTCCATACGGCAAACTCATATATCTACCCCTAGTAACGTAGGAATGTGAAGGACATTTTATTAAACTAGAATCCGCACATGAGACCTTCAGCACAGAATGCAAGTGAAGTTGACTGAGACCATCAATTTCGCTTCTCTAAAAAGCAAACTTGTGGGATACAGCATAGGCTTCCTAAAAATTGACTTTAAAATCAGTTTCTGTATAACAAACAGCTTATTAAAATATACATCTGCACAACCGCCCCAAACAACCACTCCATATGCCAAAATAGATTGAGTCAGAGCGAAGTAAAAAGGTCTGATCAGGCGATCATCTGTAAATTCTCTCAGTTTCTTTAATAAATAGCACGTCCCTCTAAGCCCACCACAGAGCGCATTTATGTGTTTCTCCCATCGTAAGTGACAGTCTATAGTTAAAGCCAGGCAAGGTCACTACAAAGTAAGGTTATTCAAGTGGCTATCTTTCCTATAGTAACGCTTTCTTTTCCCCCTGAGATGCCTACGTTCTCATCGCGTGACGTCATTTCAGCCGCGAGTACGGGTACGGCTTGGCTTTGAGTTCAACCATTCAACCATTTCTGCTTTGCTTTTCGTCAGTTTCGCATCATAAATTTTTCGTTAGTAAATCTTTCCATAAATTTTATTCTGTTTATTTCACAGAACATTTTTTGTATGATTAACAGAAAAAATCAAAACATTTACAAAAGAGTGGCTGATATAAAAAGTAAATTAACAAAAAAAAAAAATGAAAAAAGTTGTGCAATAAAGATTTATTTTTTTTACCAATAGTATATTTTGTTCGCCCTTATTTCAGTTCTTTCATTTCCTCTGTTAAGATATGGTTGTACTGCCTGCAGACCTCATTTCTCGGTCCAGGTCACGTATATATGTTACGGTTAAAGTGATAAATGTGGTTTGTATTAATAATTACCGGCTATTATTAATAATAACCGCATCATTTGGTCAATGTGATTAGAAACACTTAAATAATCACATGGACCGGCTATTATTAATAATTTCCTAACGGGCACGGTAAAAGTGATAAAAACATTTATAAAAACTTTTTGCAAAAGGTATTTTGTATACAATCTTTAAATAAGTTAGAATATTTATTTAAAGAAGCTAGTATATTTATTTAGTCGACACAAATCATTAAAAAAAAATACGGATAATATAAAACATTGATAATACAGAATATTTTCTTTTGTCCCCCTTGTACTTTAGTAACTACTGGATATAATTGGTAATGATATTTGGTATACGCCCAAGGAGGGCTCAATGACGAAAACATAAAAAAGAACATTTTATACAGAGTGTTCAAAAAAGTTAACCATTTTATTATCAATAACAGCCATTTTTATATTTAATGTATGTGGGTAGTTTTTTGTAAATGTACAATTACAATTTATTAAGTAAATTCTCAAATTCCAATTATCTTGAAATGTTGCAGATTTAATAAAAAAAAATCAATATTGTATTTTCGTGCAAATACATGCAAGAATAGGCGAGACTAGTTTACATAGATGTTTTTACATAAATTGCATCGCACAAATGATGCAAACATTTTTGTATGGTTCTGTTCCTAACACGGTATTTTTACTTTTGGTGTTTGACAATAAAGTACTATTTTATAAATAAACGATTAAACATTGTAACAACTTGCTCTAATCTTCCCTACATTAGGTTGTCCATTACCTATACCTACCTACCGTAAGCATATCTAAAATCTGACGGATATAATCTGTTTTATAAGGCGGTTATTATAAAGGTGATTATCACCAACAAATACAAATAATGTAATTGTTGTACTACCACAAATAAAAATAAAGGTCTAGAAGGACTTTTGTATTCAAAATTAAATATAAAACATTTTAAAGTTTTGCATTAAAAAGATAATAAATAATAAGTTATAAATAAAAATAATTTTGCTTGCCACGAATTGCAAAATACAGAAGCACTATGTACGTATGCACTGACAGAATAATACAAACCGAGTTTCTAATGTATTACTTACTTAGCTTTTAAGAATTACGCAAATAAGCATGAACCAAGGAGTTACACTCGTGTATGCAATTAGTATGGTTTGGCAATTTTAGTCTCGTTTTGATAATCTTCCTTATTTTAGTCATGAGCAGTGACTAAATAAGTCAGTCAGGACTAACGTCACTAAAGGCCCAGCACTGAAATCCCAGTGAATAGATTCGTTATGTGTCAATTACGTAGATACTAAGAGAATAACAAATCTGAGGCTCTATTTGTAGCATCACCTTAATGCAATATCGAATTGAAATATATCACATTGACCGCAGCATGCTGAAAATTATTATTAATATCCGGTTCGTGTGATAAATTCTTCACTTTAACCTCACTACTTGGCTATTATTAATAATAACCGGTAATTATTAATAATAACCTATTTATCACTATGACCGTAACATATACATTCATTAGGTGTTCTTCAATATTAGTAATCAGTGTACAATATGCTCTTCAAAGTAAAAAGACATACAAAATGATGACTAGTTTAATATTAAACAGAAATTACACGGATATATATTACCTCCAAATATTTTGTTGGTTAGGTAAATCAGGTGATATAGGTTACAAATCACAATACAATACTTTTTATATGTAAATAGAAAAATATATAATAATAATAATAATCCAAGCCTTAACATCCCCCAACAGCTTTCGCCAATTACAGGGGGCATCGGCAGGCCAGAGTATTATTATTATCGCCAGCGCCTGTGGAACGTCTTAAGATGTTTGGCTCCCAGCATTCGCCAAGGAGTGAGGAAAACCACAGAAAACCTCACCCTGGAAGCAGGTCCCCGAGCTCGAACCGGAGACCCCCTGAGTGCAACGCCAACGTCTTACCGCTAGGCCACACTCAGGCTATATAGCAACATAATGATGATTGTGCGCTTTAACCTCAGTGCCACCCCACGAAACCCATATCTCTCCAATTTGCGTCCCAGTACTGTATGATTAACAGCATCAAACGCCTTATGTAAATCCAGAAAAACAGGGGGGCAGGGGGGTTTGACCTATCTAACGCCGAGTAACAAAGTTTAGTCAACTCAGCAATAGCGTCATTAGTGCTTTTGCCACTTGTAAACCCAAACTGATTTAATGCAAGAATATCGTGTGTAGACAGGTATGAATCTATTCTAGACTTGATTGGTTTCTCTAGTATTTTTGCAAGGCATGACACCATTGGGCGGTAACAGCTAGCGTCATCTCGGTCCCCACCCTTAAATACAGGTACTACCAGAGCCTTCAATTGTGATAGAAATGTACCATCCAGGAAACACTTACTAAGTATCTCTACAAGAGGTTAACTTATTTCAGTGCTTATTTTTATCAATAAGAAAGCTGATAGACCATTACCACCACCACCCTTATTCTTTTTTTATATTATATTCATTACCTCTACTTCACTTGCAGGTTTCAAATTTAGTGACTGTGTATTATTAGGGATTTTATTTATGCATTGTTCCTGGATAACCGCAAGAGATATTTTCAAATAATTTTCTGGTGATATTTAGAAAATATGTATTGAGTTCGGTGGTAATAGCAACAGAAGAAATACCGACATGCTTCCTGGATGGCAGACCCAATACAGTACCTGCTGCCTCCCTCAATATTTTAGCATTAGTACGATTTTCTTAAAATCTCTCACGGAAATAGTTTGTCTTTGCCATGTAGATTAGTTTAGATATAGTCTTTTTGTATACCTCATATACCTCTTTTATTCTGTTGTTTTCACGATCTTGTAAATAATTTTTATGCAGTCTATCTCTGATTTTTATGGAGTTAGCTAATCCTGCAGTCATCCAAGGTTTTCTCAGTTTACAAGTAAAGTTGGAGCTCTTTATAAAAGTACATTTCTCAACAGCAGTGGTAAAGGTAGACACAAATATGTCTGTTAGATCATCAACGTTTGTCGACGTCAACAGTGTATTCCAATTTATTAATTTCAAATCTAACAATAACTTATCGTAATCAAGAAATCTTTTACCACTAGTATTCACATTGCTATCCTGAATCGATCAGTTATTCTAGATTGTAAAACTGTCCAGTGAAACATAGCTCTGGGCAAAGGTGACTTCACAAATATATGGTCGATGCAATTGTCATTATGGGTTGGTTGGTTTATACAAGAACTAAATCCATTTACCGACAACATATTTAAATAGTCTCCCATCCGTTAAGTAAATATTTCCATCATGTGATGGACGTCGATAAATACCAGTTAAGCCAATTCTTCTGTTTACTTTTGTAAATACAATTCAAATTAAATTATATTTTTCATCCAGTTTGACTACTTTTGTTGAATGTTTGATGTTACTCTTAATTGAAATTAAAACACAATCATTCTGGTTGTTTTTACTATCATTGTAATATGTTGTGTAGCCATGAAATGAAAAACACTGTGGTGCAGACAACTGCCAACACTCCGATAGAATTGACATCTAGTTTTGTCGTCATCAATGATATCTTTACTTCTAACTCAGCGAAAGTACAGTTAGCGCTTCTTATATTTGTGTGGAAAATATTCAGATCATTTAACTCTATTGGATAGAGTTGAATTCACGATATAAGTCCCAGTTTACTGTCTTTGTTTAAGTTAGCATATGAATATCGTTCTTCAAATAATTGTCCAGTATAATTCAGTTTTATTTAGACTCTCATTCTCTTCGTAGCTGTCTTACTGTTACGTCCTGAAGATGCCTCTTGCAACAGAGTGCGAAACGTTGACTACTTTATCGTCGTTGACGCGGTTTTCTCCCGGAAATCTAGAACTTATAATTCAGTTTTGTTTTACTGTTTTAATTTTTGTAGTCGTTGTTCTTTTTATGGTCACATCGTTTTGTCATTCTGTCATTATTTATTATGTATTAATCTTTATTGCATTTTTCTATTAATATTAATTACATCTATTGTTAAAGATTTTGGTTGTTTTCATTAATTACCTAAGTGAACAGAAATGAAGGTTTTTTGTATACGGTAAGTACCTTTTCTTTTGTTACGAGCTTGGGTATTAACATCTACACCTGCAGACGCTAGTCCACTACTCTGTATACCATTTATTTATCATTTTTTAAATAAAAAAAAATCAGTTTCCGCTCGGTTGACCAACCAACACCCCTCACCCTCAGTCCGGGGGTTGGTTAAAGATATGACCGATTTATTGTCAAAATGAGCATTGCGGTCAATTAAAGGGAGGTTTGCCATTTTATGCATCAAAGGGAGGTCATTAGCTAACCTGGTTAATAAAATATAAATTGAAAAGGGCAGTCTCTTTGTTGTCCGTTCTCATGTCCTTCAGGCATATGTTTAACTTAATAAAGGGCATATTTATTATTACCTATATAATTTACAAACCTATTATAAATATATAACTATCTACATCTAAAAGTTCAAGCTTCGTTCTCGTGCAGCCGCCTCTTTGCAGAGCAATGGACAAATTCTTGAATATCAATCGCCAAGTCCTTATATTAGCAGGCATGTGGTTGCCTGTATCGCACAAACTGTCTGAGAAAATATTCTATTATATCTACGATGCAGTTATATTCTTGTACACTTGCGTTTTCTACCCGATATGCGAATGGATGAAATATTATGAAAGCTTATCAGACATGACAGTTTTCATGTTCTACATTAAGATGGTCACCACTCATAGCTGGGGTGCTGTTAAAGTAATTTGGTTTCACTACAAAAGATCTCAGATCCGCAATATACTT
Source organism: Aphodius granarius (assembly GCA_963971325.1). Taxonomy (NCBI): domain Eukaryota; kingdom Metazoa; phylum Arthropoda; class Insecta; order Coleoptera; family Scarabaeidae; genus Aphodius; species Aphodius granarius. The sequence continues at coordinate 12,805,470 of OZ020227.1, read as the reverse complement.
AACCGTATGAGGGGCGATAAAGAACTGGACTTGTACGGTAACGAAAACTTTTTTAAATATTGGCAGGAAAGTATTCGCACGAATAAAATAAGAACACTGGGTATAGTGGGATTGGCTTGTTGTATATCTGTTGTTGGATCTTTCGGGATATTTAAAGCACTGATATTTAATCCTGATTTGCTGATACAAAATCAAGACTCAACTGCAGCTAACGGTACATGGACTACGCCTGCTAATAAGTTACCGTACATGAGTTGGATACCTTTCGAGTACCACTATTCAAGAGGCATGTATTTACTGGCTGCACTATTCCAGTGGTTTCCAACTTTTCATCATGGCCTACTTATTGGAGGTAAAACTTTAATTAAATATTGATCTGAAAGAGTGTTGTTGTTGTTGTTTTTGATGTTGGTTTACTTTACTATTTTAAGGATTTGATTTATACTACTCTTCTATTCTAAATTACATATCCGTGCAATTTCGACTTGTTCAAGAAGCGTTTAAATCAATTCGAAGAAGATCTGTAGATCATCTCGGAATAACTGTACCATATTTAGAGAAAGATCCCGTAGAGTTAACAAAACAGATGAATATTGAAATGAGAAATATAACAAAATGGATGGAAGTGCTAATAAAGTAAGAAACTGACCACGTTTACAAATAATACTATTATAATTACACATTACGATATACAAACTTAAATATTGTGATGTTTTTTCAGAAACTGTAGCGATTTGGAGGAAATGTTTACATATTTAATTTTAGGACAAACATTTTTTTCACTTGGTACTTTGTGCTCTTGTCTTTTTATGGTGACAACGGTCCGTTCCTCGATTATTTAATCCGTAGTTTAAAATTTTTATTTTATTGTCATTTTAGTCGACCGCGCTGAACATGGAATTTCTTATGGAGTTTATCTACATGTCAGCGGTGTTTACAGAATTGTTTTTGTTTTCATACTTTGGCAACGAGGTCACCAAAGACGTAAGTTATTACAAAGGGAAAAATACAGCAGCAAGGGTTGATCTTTTTTGTTTACGGACTTGTACCATCAGCGGACAACAGATACCACGGACGGACTTAGACACCAACTCACATCGAACACCCTGTATATGTATACATGTTTCTAATTGTACCCCCTTAGATAGTCTGCCTACCAACTTTTATGAAAGTGTTAGCTTTAATATTAACCGAGATGTTCAACATTAATCTTCAAAGTTCAACATTTTCAACTTTACAAGCAATAGCCAAAACCATTCGCCGGCATGCAAAAATATGCTGAGTGGTGACAATATGCTGCTTAACAGCGGCTAATAATCTACAGCAAGCTGCAAATACTAACACAGCGTAGTGTGACCACCCCATATTTTGCATTCCAGTCAAATTTGCAGCATAACTTTTCGGCCGGCGACTATTCATTATGTGACCAGTATTTGAACAACTGTATCGCTTAAAGCCCTCTTTATATACTGGGAGAATAATACCTCGTATAATATTTATAAAAGACATTTCAAAAATACATTATTTCCTGGGATAATATTCATGCTGGTTGCCGTAAAAGTTAAACAAGCGCTGGTGGGCTGTCTGTTGCTAAACTCACTCACCAACTGGTAAAACAGCAGCTGGTGAGTGGTCGCACTATGCTGTTAGCAGCCAGTAGCAAATAGCACGCTAGTAGAACAGCCTAGTGTGACCGCGACAATAGCTAGGTCTATAGTAGCTTTTTGTTGACGTACCTACGTCGGTTTGTGCGTGGAAATATATTTCACTTTAAGCGTTCCGCAAACCGGCGCGGCCGCCGTGGCAGTCGCGGTGGCGATCAGACGCAACAACGACGTTGGATCTGCATGTTCAAACAGGAACGATCTGGCGTTCATTATCGCGGCATTTGTCAGCGTTCACTATGCGGTGGCGAACAGAACGCAACGTGCTACGTTTGACCGCTGATCGCTATGAGATAGGATTGTGGTGCAAAATGAGTCTAACGGAAAAATTGATAGAGGATGTAAAGACGCATAAAATTTTGTATGATCTATCCCATCCAGATTATAAAAACATAAATATCTGGAGTCACCCAACTTTCCGAGTACATTATTGGCACAATGAAGTGTCTGAACACGTCTGCAATTATTCAATTTAGTAAAGCCAGAGCCATCTCTGGACGCTACCTGACGTCAGTTTCTATGACAGAATTACATTTGTCATATTGACATTTACTGTCATGTCATGTCAGTGGCATTGACGTTTGTCAAAATCTGACAATTTGCAATACAGCGACGATGGCTGTGGATTCTGTCAAACTGCTTCTAGAAACCCTTATAGCGCCTAAACCGTTCATTCCATTGATCTGCAAATTTGTATACATATTTAAAGTCACTGGATGGTGAGCTGATATCAGTTCAAAATTGGATAAATCCCTAAGAATATTTAGGGATTTATCCAATTTTGGCAAAACTGAAATCAGCTCACCATCCAGTGACTTTAAATATGTATACAAATTTGTCTTCGTCGCTGTATTGCAAATTGTCAGATTTTGACAAACGACAATGCCACTGACATGACATGACATTAAATGTCAGTATGACAAATGTAATTCTGTCATAGAAACAGACGTTAGGTAGCCTCCAGAGATGGCTCAATTGAATAATTGCCACCGCCACCGCCACCGCGGCCGGTGGCGGTGGCGGTCGGTTAACAGCTCTTTTAGAAGAGCACGAAGACACGGAAAGATACGATATTCCTATTTCATCCATATCTTGTTCTTCTTTTTTTACTTTCCGACTAGTACCCTAGAAGGAAAGTATTGTAATCGACGGAAAATATTTTTTGGGATTTCAGCGGAACTACGCGTTTTGGCGTCCCCTGAATCGATTGCGATGATTTCTGGAAAATGTATGTATGTACGTGGGTATGTATGTATGTATGTATGTATGTATGTATGTATGTATGTATGTATGTATGTATGTATGTATGTATGTATGTATGTATGTATGTATGTGTGATGTCTGTCAACGGATCGGGCAGAAATTTGGTATACATATTTAGAATTACCGGGGGACGAACTGGATTGTATTTTTGGTGACAATCTGACAACCGGAAGTGGCAATGTTACAGGCGTCTTCTTAGGGATTTATCCAATTTTGGTAAAACTTAAATCAGCTCACCATCCAGTGACTTTAAATATGTATACAAATTTGTCTTCGTCGCTGTATTGCAAATTGTCAGATTTTGACAAACGACAATGCCACTGACATGACATGACATTAAATGTCAGTATGACAAAAGTAATTCTGTCATAGAAACAGACGTTAGGTAGCGTCCAGAGATGGCTCAATTGAATAATTGCAGAAGTGTTCAGACACTTCATTGTGCCAACGATGTAGTCGGAAAGTTGGGTGACCCCAGATATTTATATTTTTATAATCTGTATGGGATAGATCATACAAAATTTTATGCGTCTTTACATGCTCTATCAATTTTTCCGTTAGACTCATTGCACCACAATCCTATCTCATAGCGATCAGCGGTCGTACGTAGCACGTTGCCTTCTGTTCGCCACCGCATAGTGAACGCCGACAAATGCCGCGATAATGAACGCCAGATCGTTCCTGTTTGAACGTGCAGATCTAACGTCCTTGTTGCGTCTGATCGTCACCGCTACCGCCACCGCCACCGCGGCCGCGCCGGTTTGGGGGACGCTTTATGCAAGGTGTACATTTCACAGGCTCAAGATATTCCAATCGCGTTATTTTATTCGGACTGGTACACCTCGGACATCTCTTTCAAGCGTAACATAATGATCAATATGACTAGATTGCAAAAACCAATTTACTTCACCATCGGCAAGATTCGACCAATTAACCTCGACACTTTTGTCTCGGTTTGTTTTAAATTGCATTAACTGATCTTTATTGTGGTTGTTGATTAACTTCTCTTTCAGATATCGAAAACTTCATACTCCTTCTGTACTGTTCTAAAGAACATGGAAACGAATTAAATGATGTTTCAAAATTAGCAAACTGTTGCCTTTAAAGGATAATGACAATCAAATAAACAACTAGTATTATATTCTTATAAATCGTTTATTTGTATTTGTATAATAAATGTAATTAATAAATTATTAATATAAATTGCACTTATTAAACGTGTTTCACTGTAAAATTCATAATAAACTATTACTAAACTATAGTAATAATTTTACTAAAACTAGACAAACTACCGAAAACAACTAAAATATAAAAATGTCTTCCTTGTGTCAACGTGATTGTAAGATTTCAAAAAGTCTTGTTAGGCTTTTTATCATTGGCAATAGCATTTGCGCAATATAGAGGACTCTAATACCTGACTTCTTGAAATCAAAAACTGTGAAAATTCTTCTAATGTTGGCACTGTATTCGGTTTAAGTTTGGATTCCCACTCACGCTTGCTATGATAATCTAATTTCGAAGTGAGAATGCAAATCAATACAGAGTTCCATGAATCTACAGGTTCGTTTAATTTTTTCGGAGCACCGATGTGCCTGTTGTAAGTATCTAGAAATTGTCGCAAGGTAAAAGAATTTTCCTTTTTAATGACAGGTAAGTCTAAATAGCTTGTACATTACTATTGATGATTAACCTTGTTCTTTTTTTCGTATCTTTGTTGCAGCAAATCAAGGGCTATTTTAAAGTTGCTATCTGTGATTTCGAGTGATTCAATTAAATTCAGTGCTTCGCCTTCTAGGCATGATAGGAGATAAGGAATTTTTGTTGGCTATTATTTTTGCCGCACTACATTTTTTCCATAATTACTAAATCTGGTTCATCTGATACCAAATTGCAACATGCTTAATAGATTGATAATAACTCACCGATATGACACGTCATTCATAAATGGATAATCACACTATTGGAAGGAATCCGCGGCTCTCCCGATCGGCACCGGACGGTTACACATCCCCGTGTACCATGTAACAATATAGAAATACCCTCTTTAAACACACTTATCACACCTAAAATCCTCCAAATTACCAGAACCCGGATGGAACTTTACACACGCACAATGAAGCAGAGCGGATTGCACTAGCCGACTAGTCAGTGCCATTGCAACCATATACCGGTGCAAGCCATGGGGAACACAAATATATCCTGTTATGCCACCCAGGAATATAGTGTTAGCGACAAATAATTCCGACTTGATCGTAGAGAGGTCGCTGGGCGTCTGCGCGAAGGGGAGGCCGCTGCCTGTCAGTCAGTCGGTGTGCTGCACTGCTAGGAGATAGATGCTGCCGAGTATTATTTCTTTAGTATCGTTTGACGCGTAACGTTTGTTTACTGTTGTATTAAACTACTATAACTACAGTGTGCCTTTCATCAAAAGTGGGAACACAATTCATTCCCGTCAAGCGAATGCTGTTACTTCGAATTGCGTACAACGCCATGGAAGGCGAGCCGAGCCGAGCCGGGCCATGTTGAGTCAACTAGTCGACGCGCTTAAAGCCGTCAAGCAGGCGCCTACAGCGGTCCAGCTAGACTTTCCCGTATTCCGGCCTGATGTGGATGACGCAGTTAAATGGGTCGACTATGTGGACAGTATTCGAAGTGAATTTGGTTTAAATGACATGCAGCCACTGTCACAGATCATGAGTGTCCACGGGTCGTCAGGAGGCAATTACCAGGGATATACCGTGCAGCTACAATATCTGGACCTCTACCAGTGGTTACAAGCATATGTTAGTCCTGGTTGATGTTTTTACAAAATACTGTTTGTTGCTTCCATTGACGAGCTTGGCGGCTAGTGAAACTCGAGAGCAGTTTTAGGTGGTGATAATGGATGCTGGAAAAAATTTCAAGAACACCAGTTTTCCAAAGTATCTCAAAGAATGGAATATTGGACATCATTAAGTAACCCCTGATGTTCACAGAGGTAACGGACAGGTCGAAAGGTATATGCGAACTCTGATGAACATCATAAGAATAGAAACTCAGGTAAAGTCGAAATGGGCGAGCGGGTTGTGGAAAATTAAGTTTTTAAACAGTACTATTTTAAGTCCACAGGAGTAACCCCTCTGCAATTACTGTTAGGGACGGGGGCGGTTATGCCATTTGTAATTTGGTTCTATAAGGACCGGGGCAGTTACGCCATTTGTAATTTGGTTCTATAAGGAGCGGGGCAGTTATGCCATTTGTAAATTGGTTCTATAAGGACCGGGGCGGTTATGCCATTTGTAAATTGATTCTATAAGGACTGGGGCGTTATGCCATTTGTAATTTGGTTCTATAAGGACCGGGGCAGTTATACCATTTGTAATTTGGTTTTATAAGGACCGAGGCGGTTATGCCATTTGTAATTTGGTTCTATAAGGACCGGGGCAGTTATGCCATTTGTAATTTGGTTCTATATAGTGGAGTAAAATCACAGTGAAATTATGACTTTGAGTGACTCCGAGGTATAACCAAATGAAACCTATACCATCTTGTAGGGGACGTTTTCGGGCATAGGAAATGGAAATCTACAACTTTTTTTAGTAGAACCGACCTTTGAAAACGACGCTTAAACGCGACTGATCTGGAATTCGAAAAACTGCGTTTTTCTTAACATTTACCGTTGTATTAATTCAAGTATACAAGCTATGGTTTTGATTTTTTGCAGACATATACTTAAAATGTGAGCGCTTCCAATGGCCAGTTGGAAATTTCAAAAATGTTTAAAGTTTTTGAAAAAATAAATAAGAAATATTGAATTATCAAAATCGTGCATCTAAATCTTCTCCCTGCGGCGAGCTATGTGAATTGTTGAAAATGTTGATATACATATATTGAGTGAAATGTAGTCAGAACATTGAGAAAGTTAAAAAAAAATTAAGTCGATAGCTGCACTAGTTACAGAAATATGAATTTTTATAGAAGAGCCTTGGAATGCGCGCTGATGCCGAGAGCGGCTACTATACAGTCTGGAAATCATTTGCGTTACATCTAGAAATAAAATAAGAAAATTTGTAGATGTAGAGTACGTAAGTAAACCGTTTTGTATAAAATTTACTTTAAATGTTTTCCTCTTCGTCATATTCGTACAATTCAGGAACATTGTTCTGACACTTTTTGCAGGAACAATCTCTGCAGCATTTTAGGCCCTCTTTCAAGCATACACATCTATTATTTTGACATAACTTATCTTTGCAAAAGATATTCAACAGTTGCCTTATATCCGTTGGTATGGGATCAGCGGTCATTAAAGTAGGCTCTAATATTCCGTTATTCCTAGTCCAAGTTAAGAGGGTCAACTAGAGGCATAATAGGTATATGACTGCACAACTATATGCGCAATTGATATATGCATCTAAAATTTTGGTGATCACATAAATGGATTTTTTTTCGTTAGCATACCTACCTTTGTACATGCTGATGAAATGCGTCATCTGTTGATCGAAGTTATGCAGCAGACTTATTGTAAGTTGTGCGCAACTGATACCTCAATTAATTGACTGTTTGAATGGCCTTATTCTTATTTCTAAATAGAGCGAATGCAAATGTTCCAACCACTCACAATTTTTAATAGGGATCGTTCGATAAATATTGATAAACATAATGAATCGTTAAAATCTTTGGAAAGACGCAGAAGAGGTGATTTGACAGATGCGTATGCCTATAAAGTTTCTGAAAGTAGAAAAGTGGTAAAGTTTCGAAATTTTTTTAAATAGTCAGAAAATAAGCGATTCCTATTAAAATTTATGAGCAGTCAAAACTAAACTTCGTGTCTACAACTGATGCTGTTAATATTGCCAATAAATTTGCATTGGCCCTATTTAGAAGAATAAGTTCATTCAAACACTCAATGAATTGAGGTATCAGTTGACCACAACTTCCAGTAAGTCCGCTTCAGAACTTCCACCAATGGATGACGCATTTTATCAGCATGTACTAAGGTAGGTATGCTAATCAAAATTTTAGATGCATATACATATCAATTGCGTATATGGTTGTGCACCCTCTGAACTTAGATTGGACTAGGAATAACGGAATTTTAGAGCCTATTTTAATGACCGCTGATCCCATACCAACGGATATTAGGCTACTGGTTATGTCAAAATAATAGATGTGTATGCTTGAAAGAGGGCCTAAAATGCTGCAGAGATTGTTCCTGCAAAAATTGTCAGAACAATGTTGCTGAATTGTACGAGGATGACGAAGAGGAAAACATTTAAAGTAAATTTTATACAAAACGGTTTACTTACGTATTCTGGATTCTTATTTGTGTGGCGCCGCCAAGGACAGATGTTATGTTGATCATCCAGAGACGACTTGGGCTTTGAAAAACTCCATTAAAGTGGCTCTTGGCGAAATAGAGGTTCAAATCATTGAAAATATACTGAAAAATTGGGTTGACAGAATGGGCTACTGCAAATTCAGTCGAGGCAGTCATTTAAATGAAATAGTATTTTACTCTTAACCGGAAAGTGTATTAACAAAAATAAACTATAATTTATTTAAAAATATTTGTTGCATTTTTATTTAATATGCATTTAAAAAACGAATTAAAAGCCGCTAGCCGCTCTCGGCATTAGCGCGCATACCAAGGCTCTTCTATAAAAATTCATATTTCTGTAACTAGTGCAGCTATCGACTTAATTTTTTTTTAAACTTTCTGAATGTTCTGACTACATTTCACTCAATATATGTATATAAACATTTTGAACAATTCACATAGCTCGCCGCAGGGAGAAGTTTTGGATGCACGATTTTGATAATTCAATATTCCTTATTTATTTTTTCAAAAACTTTAAATATTTTTGACATTTCCAACTGGCCATTGGAAGCGCTCACATTTTAAGTATAAGTCTGCAAAAAATCAAAACCATAGCTTGTATACTTGAATTAATACAACGGTAAATGTTAAGAAAAACGTGGTTTTTCGAATTCCAGATCAGTCGCGTTTAAGCGTCGTTTTCAAAGTTCGGTTCTACTAAAAAAAGTTGTAGATTTCCATTTCCTATGTCCTAAAATGTCCTCTATAAGATGGTATAGGTTTCATTTGGTTATACCTCAGAGTCACGTACCCTCAGAAAACAGCGAGTTAGAAGAGCGATTTTACTCCACTATTAAGGACCGGGGCAGTTATGCCATTTGTAATTTGGTTCAATAAGGACCGGGGCAGTTATACCATTTGTAAATTGGTTCTATAAGGACCGGGGTGGTTATGCCATTTGTAAATTGATTCTATAAGGACTGGGACAGTTATGCCATTTGTAAATTTATTCTATAAGGACTGGGACAGTTATGCCATTTGTAATTTGGTTCTATAAGGACCGGGGCAGTTATGCCATTTGTAATTTGGTTCTATACGGACCGGGGCAGTTATGCCATTTGTAATTTGGTTCTATAAGGACCGGGGCCGTTATGCCATTTGTAAGTTGGTTCTATAAGGACCGGGGCAGTTATGCCATTTGTAATTTGGTTCTATAAGGACCGGGGCAGTTATGCAATTTGTAATTTGGCTCTATAAGGACCGGGGCAGTTATGCCATTTGTAAATTGGTTCTATAAGGACCGGGGCGGTTATGCCATTTGTAATTTGATTCTATAAGGACCGGGCAGTTATGCCATTTGTAAGTTGGTTCTATAAGGACCGGGGCAGTTATGCCATTTGTAGATTGGTTCTATACGGACCGGGGCGGTTATGCCATTTGTAAATTGGTTCTATAAGGACCGGGCGGTTATGCCATTTGTAAATTGATTCTATAAGGACTGGGGCATTATGCCATTTGTAATTTGGTTCTATAAGGACCGGGGCAGTTATGCCATTTGTAATTTGGTTCTATAAGGACCGGGGCGGTTATGCCATTTGTAATTTGGTTCTATAAGGACCGGGGCAGTTATGCCATTTGTAATTTGGTTCTATAAGGACCGGGGCAGTTATGCCATTTGTAATTTTGTTCTATAAGGACCGGGGCAGTTTTGCCATTTGTAAGTTGGTTCTATGAGGACCGGGGCAGTTATGCCATTTGTAAACTGGTTTTATAAGGACCGGGGCGGTTATGCCATTTGTAATTTGGTTCTGTAAGGACCAGGGCAGTTATGCCATTTGTAAATTGGTTCTATAAGGACCGGGGCAGTTACGCCATTTGTAATTGGGTTCTGTAAGGACCGGGGCAGTTATGCCATTTGTAATTTGGTTCTATAAGGACCGGGACAGTTATGCCATTTGTAATTTGGTTCTATAAGGACCGGGGCAGTTATGCCATTTGTAATTTGGTTCTATAAGGACCGGGGCAGTTATGCCATTTGTAAGTTGGTTCTATAAGGACCGGGGCAGTTATGCCATTTGTAATTTGGTTCTATAAGGACCGGGGTAGTTATGCCATTTTTAAACTGGTTCTATAAGGACCGGGGCGGTTATGCCATTTGTAATTTGGTTCTATAAGGACCGGGGCAGTTATGCCATTTGTAAGTTGGTTCTAGGAGGACCGGGGCAGTTAGGCCATTTGTAAATTGGTTCTATAACGACCGGGGCGGTTATGCCATTTGTAAATTGGTTCTATAACTTTCTGAATGTTCTGACTACATTTCACTCAATATATGTATATAAACATTTTCAACAATTCACATAGCTCGCCGCAGGGAGAACTTTTAGATGCACGATTTTGGTAATTCAATATTCCTTTCCTATGCCCTAAAATGTCCTCTATAAGATGGTATAGGTTTCATTTGGTTATACCTCAGAGTCACGTACCCTCAGAAAACAACGAGTTAGGACCGGGGCAGTTATGCCATTTGTAATTTGGTTCTATAAGGACCGGGCCAGTTATGCCATTTATAAATTGGTTCTATAAGGACCGGGGCGGTTATGCCATTTGTAATTTGATTCTATAAGGACCGGGGCAGTTATGCCATTTGTAAGTTGGTTCTATAAGGACCGGGGCAGTTATGCCATTTGTAGATTGGTTCTATACGAACCGGGGCGGTTATGCCATTTGTAAATTGGTTCTATAAGGACCGGGCGGTTATGCCATTTGTAAATTGATTCTATAAGGACTGGGGCGTTATGCCATTTGTAATTTGGTTCTATAAGGACCGGGGCAGTTATGCCATTTGTAATTTGGTTCTATAAGGACCAGGGCGGTTATGCCATTTGTAATTTGGTTCTATAAGGACCGGGACAGTTATGCCATTTGTAAGTTGGTTCTATGAGGACCGGGGCAGTTATGCCATTTGTAAACTGGTTTTATAAGGACTGTGGCGGTTATGCCATTTGTAATTTGGTTCTGTAAGGACCAGGGCAGTTACGCCATTTGTAAATTGGTTCTATAAGGACCGGGGCAGTTACGCCATTTGTAATTGGGTTCTGTAAGGACCGGGGCAGTTATGCCATTTGTAATTTGGTTCTATAAGGACCGGGACAGTTATGCCATTTGTAATTTGGTTCTATAACGACCGTGGCAGTTATGCCATTTGTAAGTTGGTTCTATAAGGACCGGGGCAGTTATGCCATTTGTAATTTAGTTCTATAAGGACCGGGGCAGTTATGCCATTTGTAAATTGGTTCTATAAGGACCGGGGCGGTTATGCCATTTGTAAATTGGTTCTATAAGGACTGGGGCGGTTATGCCATTTGTAAATTGGTTCTATCAGTACCGGGGCGGTTATGCCATTTGTAATTTGGTTCTATAAGGACCGGGGCAGTTATGCCATTTGTAAACTGGTTCTATAAGGACCGGGGCGGTTATGCCATTTGTAATTTGGTTCTATAAGGACCGGGGCAGTTATGCCATTTGTAAGTTGGTTCTATAAGGACCGGGGCGGTTATGCCGTTTGTTAAATTGGTTCTATAAGGACCGGGCAGTTATGCCATTTGTAATTTGGTTCTATAAGGACCGGGGTAGTTATGCCGTTTGTAATTTGGTTCTATGAGGACCGGGGCAGTTATGCCATTTGTAAACTGGTTCTATAAGGACCGGGGCGGTTATGCCATTTGTAATTTGGTTCTATAAGGACCGGGGCAGTTATGCCATTTGTAAGTTGGTTCTAGAAGGACCGGGGCAGTTATGCCATTTGTAAATTGGTTCTATAAGGACCGGGGCGGTTTTGCCATTTGTAAATTGGTTCTATAAGGACTGGGGCGGTTATGCCATTTGTAAATTGGTTCTATCAGTACCGGGGCGGTTATGCCATTTGTAATTTGGTTCTATAAGGACCGGGGCAGTTATGCCATTTGTAAACTGGTTCTATAAGGACCGGGGCGGTTATGCCATTTGTAATTTGGTTCTATAAGGACCGGGGCAGTTATGCCATTTGTAAGTTGGTTCTATAAGGACCGGGGCGGTTATGCCGTTTGTTAAATTGGTTCTATAAGGACCGGGCAGTTATGCCATTTGTAAGTTGGTTCTATAAGGACCGGGGCGGTTATGCCGTTTGTTAAATTGGTTCTATAAGGACCGGGCAGTTATGCCATTTGTAATTTGGTTCTATAAGGACCGGGACAGTTATACCATTTGTAATTTGGTTCTATAAGTACCGAGGCAGTTATGCCATTTGTAATTTGGTTCTATAAGGACCGGGGCAGTTATGCCATTTGTAATTTGGTTCTATGAGGACCGGGGCAGTTATGCCATTTGTAAATTGGTTCTATAAGGACCGGGGTAGTTATGCCGTTTGTAATTTGGTTCTATGAGGACCGGGGCAGTTATGCCATTTGTAAATTAGTTCTATAAGGATCGGGGCAGTTATGCCGTTTGTAATAAGTTGGTTCTATAAGTACCGGGGCAGTTATGCCATTTGTAAATTGGTTCTATAAGGACCGGGGCGGTTATGCCATTTGTACATTGGTTCTATAAGGACCGGGGCGGTTATGCCATTTGTAATTTGGTTTTATAAGGACCGGGGCAGTTATTCCATTTGTAATTTGGTTCTATAAGGACCGGGGTAGTTATGCCATTTGTAAGTTGGTTCTATAAGGACCGGGACAGTTATGCCATTTGTAATTTGGTTCTATAAGGACCGGGGCAGTTATGCCATTTGTTAATTGGTTCTATAAGGACCGGGGCAGTTATGCCATTTGTAAATTGGTTCTATAAGGACCGGGGCAATTATGCCGTTTGTTAAATTGGTTCCATGAGGACCTGGGCAATTGTTATTACAGTGTAATGATTTAGGTTCCAAGAGGACCTGGGCAATTGTTGTTGCAGTGTGTAATGATTCAGTTTCCAAGAAGACCTGGGTAATTGTTATTGCAGTGTCTTGATTTAGGTTCCACGAGGACCTGGACTATTGTTATTACATAATTATGATTTGGTTGATGAGGACCCAGGCAAGTATTTCTTGTTATGATATTAATTAGGTTCCATGAGTACCTGTTGCTATGTTATTGTCACTGTATGACATGGGCAATATGAAGTTTTGGGATTATTAAATGCATTTTAATAAAACAGAATGTGTGCGCACATAATTCGCGGCTGGTCTAATGGTTAATGTTTCGAAATTAGGTGAAGATATCGAAAAGTCAACCCATTGGACCAGGAGCAAGGCACTTCGAGAGCGAAGCGCAGCGCAGGATGGCCGTGTTAGAGACAAATAGTTCCGACTTGATCGTAGAGAGGTTGCTGGGCGTCTGCGCGAAGGGGAGGCCGCTGCCTGTCAGTCAGTCGGTGTGCTGCACTGCTAGGAGATAGATGCTGTCGAGTATTGTTTCTTTAGTATCGTTTGACGTGTAACGTTTGTTTACCGTTGTATTAAACTACTATAACTACAGTGTGCCTTTCAATAGCTAGCTATTTCTCCTCGACAAGGGGGTACCATCATAAGGACCAACCCAAGTCAACTCTACATCCGACAAGGGGGTACCGTCATAAAGACCAACCCAAGTCAACTCCACATCCGACAAGGGGGTGCCGTCATAAAGACCAACCCAAGTCAACTCCATATCCGACAAGAGGGTACCGTCATAAAGACCAACCCTAGTCAACTCCATATCCGAGAAGGAGGTACCGTCATAAAGACCAACCCAAGTGAACTCCACATCCAGCAAGGGGGTACCGTCATAAAGACCAACCCAAGTCAACTCCACATCCGACAAGGGGGTACCGTCATAAAGACCAACCCAAGTCAACTCTAGATCGGACAAGGGGGTACCGTCATAAAGACCAACCCAAGTCAACTCCATATCCGACAAGAGGGTACCGTCATAAAGACTAACCCAAGTCAACTCCATATCCGAGAAGGGGGTACCGTCATAAAGTCCTACCCAAGTCAACTTCCTATCCGACAAGGGGCTACCGTCATAAACCCCAAACCAAGTCAACTCCATATCCGATAAGGGGGTACCGTCATAAAGACCAACCCAAGTCAACTCCATATCCGACAAGGGGGTACTGTCATAAAGACCAACCCAAGTCAACTCCATATCCGAGAAGGGGGTACCGTCATAAAGTCCTACACAAGTCAACTTCCTATCCGACAAGGGGCTACCGTCATAAACCCCACATCAAGTCAACTCCATATCCGATAAGGGGGTACCGTCATAAAGACCAACCCAAGTCAACTCCATATCCGACAAGGGGGTACTGTCATAAAGACCAACCCAAGTCAGCTCCATATCCGACAAGGGGATACCGTCATAAAGACCAACCCAAGTCAATACCATTCTGAAACAACAACAATACACCTCACATAACTACATATCTAGAGCTACCCCATGATACTAGAACGACAAGACATGTCACACAACTAGACCCCTAGAGCCACTCTATGATACCTCTATGGTGGCCTTTTTTCTCGAGTCTCTAGGTTGCTTCCCCTAGTGTTTACATTATCCTTCTGCAATGTCTTATCTATCGTACCAAACAAACCCCGGCTAGCAAAACCCGCATTGGTAAAATATCTGTGCAACATTTTTGTATTTTATCTAGATTGTCTTTTTTGTTTATTGAAGATTGAAAGGTTTCTGTGAAATTCGTATACACATTGTAATTACCTTTGAAACGCAGTAAATTCAATCGTGATAAATTTACTTGTAACACATTTGACGTGACTGAAATCTGAGTTGCGCCTTGTTGTTGTGCTTTGTGTAAGACGTTTGGAGATAAGACACGTACACATCGAACTAATTATGTATAATGAAGTTATCGGATACAAAATACAAGGACGATGTAATCTGTATGAACGTCTATATATTAATGTGTCCTAAATAAGTCTTTGGGTCACAAGTAAGTCTGTGGTGGCCACTTTAAGAAACTACTACTACCAAATACAAAGGCAAATGCTAGTAACAAAAATGCCTTAATGTTGGTTCGTGGTGTGGTCACCAGTATGCGAGCCACATATCGAACACATTCAACGGGACGACGACTTTTGGAACTATAAAATGAAAAATCAATTTTTAGACTTCTTTGTTAACCATTTGGCGAAGAAATTATAAAAAAAATATTTAAATATTTTGTAATTGTTTTTAAGTATATTTATTTATTATTGTAAATTTGTATATTTTATCGTAAAGTGTTGTTACTAGAGATGGGCTTATTATTTCTTTTTAGTAAACTAGTTCAAAGAACTAGTGCTGAAGAACTACTTTGATCCTGAGACATACTACTTCGATAAACGTGTCTTCATGTGTTCTAGCACGTGTATATCTCTTTCCGAACGAAACTAAGATCTAGTTTGGACAGAATCGATGTCTGCCTTCCCACTTTGTCTTTTTCTTGAAGAATCGTTATTTTGTTTTACTTGTATGTATTTTTGTTTTGAAAATAAATGATTATTATATTGATCGAAGAATCGTTAGTTATTTTATTTAGGTATATTTTTTAAATATTTATTTAATAAGGCAGCGGTTCTCAATCTTTCGTGTTTCGCGACCCCCTTTTTTACATAAAATAATTTTACGCCCCCTGTACAAAATAAGATTTAAAAAAATAGTTGAGAGTAACTCTATACACAAAAATTGAAACACAATTTGTACATCAAAGTCTCACAAATATTTTTGCGACACCATTAAATATGGATAAATTTTTAGTCGGGAACAAACATAACTTTGAGGACAGAGAAGCGTCTACTTCATCAACAACTTGCAATACCAGTGCTAAGCCTGTCATAAAATCAAAAAAACGAAAATATGACCAAGCATACTTAAATTTTGGATTTGCAAGCACTAACATAGACGGTAAAGAAAAACCTCAGTGTGTTATTTGTTTTAAAATTTTGGCTGCAGATAGCATGAAACCAAATAAATTGAAGAGGCATTTAGAAACCCTTCACAAAGAGTGTATCGGCAAGCCTCGTGAGTTTTTTGTTCAAAAACTTGGATCTTTGGAGAAACAGAAGTTAAACTTTGACAAAATTCTCACAGTAGGTGAAAGAGCTTTAATAGCATCATACAAAGTGGCTTATAAAACAGCAAAATGCAAAAAACCGCATACTATAGCAGAAAAACTTATTCTGCCAGCTGAAATTGACATTGTGGAAACAATGTTGTAACTATATTTAAAATTAATAAAAATTTATATCTGATACGTGGTCTAAGTGGTCTTGTACATTTATTTCACGCCCCCCTTATCAAGTTACGGTGCCCCTAGGAGGCGCGCCCCACAGTTTGAGAACCGCTGGAATAAGACATAAAAGACATATTGCTGCACGTATTTAGCCTTATTCATACTGCAATTTTAGGTGGAATTGGGGTATTATTTATAAATTATAGTATAACAAATACTGGCGAAACTACCATTAATAGTGATGGATTCTGTGGTGATTGAGCATATCCATTATCCAAAAGAAACACCTTACGGGCGGGGCGCTTTGTCGCTCGTTTGATGTCGCCACAACTCGTTCACTGAATGGAATATGTTTCACCAAAGCAGGTCTTTCGAACTCGATTTCATGTTCCTGTCTGCAGAGCAGACACGTCGCCCAACACAAGTCGTTCACTGAATGAGATATGCATAGAGATATGTTTTAGCAAAGCAGGTCTTTTGCGAACTAGTTATTTTTATTTTAAAGAACTAGTTATTTTGTTCTAAGCCGGGAGTCATTCTCCCGGACTAGTTCGTTCACGAACTACCCACCTCTAATTGTTACATAGTAGTATACATATTTATTACCCCACCCGCATACTTGTAATATTTGGTACTAATTAATCGTTAGCTTAAAACCGTTAATAGTTGTTTTTAGTTGTCCGATTTAGGAATTATTTTTACTTTAGTTGTTTAAAATTTAGGCAAAAATCATAAATTGTAGTATAATACTAATGTAGTAGGTAACAAAACATACATCCGCTCTGTGAGTTCCCTTTACCCGCTTTGTATCTTGATGCATACGCATAGCTCAGATATGTACTATACCATCCATATCGTGGTCACACAACAACTAATCCCCTCCAGTTGTGTCTGACTGATCGTTGGAGCAAGCCCTCCGTTTCCTATCCCGTTTAGAAGCCGACGTGTGGTTTTTGTGTGCTACACGTTCCCTATTTAATATCTATAGCTCTATCTCATTCTGAACTTTCGTTGCCTTCACGGCGTTGAGATTCCTCGATAGTGTACAAGCCGTCTTAACATCCTGAAGTAGATCCCAATACTATCGCCGGGATGTCACATAACCTTCCTATGTCGCTCACATTCAACTAAAATAGTTAATCTCATAGATGTTAACATGGAACATGTGTGCGATGTTCAAGTTTGGACGTTTACGGGATTGTAACCACCCGGGTTACGGGTTATCCGAAAATGCAGTAACATTGAAATATATTGTAGATTTAAGATAAATTGTGTATTCCCGTATAGCATTTATGGTAGTCAAACTCTATCACAAGTCGAAGCATTGTTAAATCTTTATCGGTAAGGTGTTTTGTCTGGCCCGTGTCAACGTAGGTGCAATCATAAATTTCGTTATCGTTAGTTATGAGTTCCAAAGGGACCGCCTGGTGAGAAACCCATTATCAAGTGGTCTCACAGTTCAAATGTAAAGATCCCCGCAGCCAGCGATATGATTATGCTGAATCCATAGTGGCGGATCCTAAAACACAAGTTTCTTTGTTCAAAAGTGTAGATATGTTTAACTAATTTGATTGGTGCCCCGGACAAGCCCAAATCAAAAGGTCTAGAAGATTTTCCTTTGTCTCAACCACTAAGCTGAAGACTGGGGGTAAAAAGTGCAAAGGTGTAACCAACCAGAACAGCAGACAGTCAAAAGTTGTGCTCCTGATTGGTGCCCCAAAAATATCCATATGATATAAAAAAGGGAGCAGAGCTGTCCACGGGGTTCATTTTTTCCATTCAAAAATTTAGCATTCAAAAATTAGCCATTTTAGATTCACTTTTGGTTTTTTTTTTCATACTTTATTTCGGTTCGGGTAAATTCGCGAAATCCGCGTAGTGGTAATTGTGGTACCTGTATTATTGTGTTTGAAATCGTCGTAATTAAGTGACCATACCTCGTAAGTGATTGAGTTTTGTGCATTTACTTTCGATTACTAGGATTACCACATTGTTGAAACTCAAGGTAGGAACTGTATGTTCGACTCAAAATTGCCTAGCACCGAGTATATTTGTAATTGAATTTTATTGCGCTTGTGATAGAGAGTTGGAAAGAGACGTATTAATTGTTCAATATATCATAAAATCCTAGATATCTTGTAAGTTTGATGATTTTATCTGTTGAAGTGTGATTTTACCGTTTATCCGTCTATACTTTGTTCTGTTGTTCACGATATAAGTTCTTGTTCTGTCTTATTCATTTTTTTTATTAACCTTTGTTTAATTTGGTAATTAATCATTATTTTTCAAGTAATTCTAAGTATTGTTACGTTTTAGGTTCGAAGAAAACGTCCAGTGTGTGTAGAGTTTATTTATTTTAAACACTACTAAAAATCACAACTCTATTTATAACTATAATAACTTTATTTATGTAAATACAGCACTTATTTATTTGCACACGGTCGCTATGTGGATCTCTTGGTATTCACTCGTAGCGCTTCCAGGCAAGAACTGACTCCGCGGCGTCCGTTACGCGCTTATATAGCCCGCGCCTCGACCTTCGTGATAATTCCTGGCCTTTCTAGACTATTCGCGACTGGATAGGCCGGGCAAGCCTGTGCGCCTGTCGGTCCACGCCGCACGCCTTCCCGAGTCTTCCAGAATATTCTATATCGGGGAATCGCACTCGCGTTTACTCTGGTTTCTTCTCGAATATTCCCGCGCCGCGGCGACGTCAGTCCTCGCTTAAGCAAGGCACTATCGTTACTGTATAATTCATTTCTGTCATTTTTATTTTTGTAGTCCTGAACGTTTTACAGTACAACTTCGATAGATCGGACACTCTCTATTACGGACACTCCAGTAATCCGAACACTGTTGTCAACCGGACATATTTGAAATTATACCTCCGTAGTTCGGACACAAAATATATTTCGCAGTTAAATCAATTTTCCTATGGAAGATTCTCAAATGGCTCAGAGAAAAATCTACTAATGTAGATGTATCCAAAAGAATATAAACAAACATTGATACATTTTTAAAAAATAACTAAAATGTTTTGCTTATTTTGTTCATTTATAGTCAGAATTTAGTTTTAATTTTAGCTTAGTTTTAATAGCAGCGACGAAGGCTGTGAATTCTGTCAAACTGCTTCTATAAACGCGTATAGCGCCTAAACCATCCATCTCCCTGGTCTGTAAATTGGTGTACATGTTTAAAGTCACTGTAGGATGAACAGGTATCAGTTAGGTCAAAATCGGACTCAAATCAGAAGACTTTAACACCTGCCACTTCCGGTTGTGAGATTGTGACCCAAAATAGTCCAGTTCATCCCCCGGTAATTCTAAATATGTATAACAAATTTCAGCTCGATCCGTTGTTCCGTTTGAGCGCAATCGTGTTCACGAACATACACACATACATATTACATACATACATACATTTTCCAGTAGTACTTAATCATTGCAGTGGATTCAGCGGACCCCAAAACGGGTATTACAATACTATCCTTCTAGGATACGAGTCGGAAAGTAAAAATCACCCCTCCCAACAAAAGAAAAATCAAACCTCCAGTAATCCGGATACCTCGATAGTCCGAACATGGTCCGGAAAGATATATGTCCGGATTATCGAAATTATACTGTACTTGGTTTTGTCATTCTTTATAAATCTTTTTTTTCATTGATTACCTTAGTGAACAAATATTAAGCTTTATTTTAAACGGTAAGAACCTTTTCTATTGTTACAAGCTTGGGCATTAACATCAAAGCTATGCAGGCCCAACCCAACCCAACCCAACCCAACCCAACCCAACCTAACCCAAGAATCTATTAGTTGTGAGGTTTTTGATTGGAATATCATTCAAAAATATGTGCTGGTAGCTCAATGTACGATCTGATGAATATGGTGGTACTTGTTTTCTCATATGAGATCTCAAATCCATTCACTGACATCCAATCAGTTATTTTTACCATGGCTTGGTTTAATTTGTCAATAAAACTTTCTATAGAATCTTCACTAACATATACACCAATATCATCTGGATATTTTAGCAGATTGACATCGTTCGGTAGTATTTCTTCAAGATAGTAAAAAGGACATATAATAGAGGGGATAAAGTTGTGTCCTGTGGCAGACCCAAATTAGAAATTCGTTGTCTAATTTCTTTCCAAATTCATTTCAGTGGAACGTTTTTAATAAGATTCATACATTATGATCTCCAAGCTGCTCTTTTATTCTTTAGAATGGTTCTTTTCACAATTGCTGCTGCCTGTTTGTATTTAAAAAATCCATATTAGGATTATTCTTATAGACTGTCATTAGTGTTTTTCGATTAGCTACCGCTGCGTTGCACTCTTCTGTCCACCAAGACTTGTTAAAGTCTTTACTAGTATGTTTGTTATTAAATTTGGGAATGGCACATTCGCAAGCAGATAAGATATTTGAAACTAATGTTTCATATGATAGATCGTCTATTGCGATGTCAGAAGCTGTAAGGATTTCCATTTTGTCATGGTATGCTTGCCAATTTGCTTTCTTTAGATTCCATTTTGGGTTATTTAAATAATTTATATATAGGTTGGAGTCAGCAAAAGTTATATTTAACAGAATCACAAAGTGGTCTGATCCTAAAGTTTCATCGTTTCTTTACCAGTCAAGACTGTTTGCTATAGATGGCGTACAGAGGGACAGATCTACAGCAGACCAAACCAACCCAACCCAACCCAATACAACCTAACCTAACCCAAGAATCTATTAGTTGTGAGGTGTTTGATTGGAATATCATTCAAAAGTATGTGCTGGTAGCCCAATGTACGATCTGGTGAATATGGTGGCACTTGTTTTCTCATATGAGATCTCAAATCCATTCACTGACATCCATGCAGTAATTTTTACCATGGCTTGGTTTAATTTGTCAAAACAACTTTCTATAGAATCTTCACTAACATATACACCAATATCATCTGCATATTTTAGCAGATTGACATCGTTCGGTAGTATTTCTTCAAGATAGTAGAAAGGACATACAATAGAGGGAACAAAATTGTGTCCTGTGGCAGACCCAAATTAGAAATTCGTTGTCTAATTTCTTTCCAAATTCATTTCAGTGCAACGTTTTTAATAAGATTCATATATTATGATCTCCAAGCTGCTCTTTTATTCTTTAGAATGGTTCTTTTCGCAATTGCTGCTGCCTGTTTGTATTAAAAAAAATCCATATTTGGATTATTCTTATAGACCGACGGTGGGCAAATGCGGCTCCGAGAGCCACATAGAGCGGAGTGGAGATATGACACTGCCGTGAGCAGGAGAAGGACAGCGGGAAAAGGTTGCCCATGTGTGTTATAGACTGTCATTAGTGTTTTTCGATTAGCTACCGCTGCGTTACGCTCTTCTGTCCACCAAGACTTGTTAAAGTCTTTACTAGTATGTTTGTTGTTAAATTTGGGAATGGCACATTCGCAAGCAGATAAGATATTTGAAACTAATGTTTCATATGATAGATCGTCTACTGCGATGTCAGAAGCTGTAAGGATTTCCATTTTGTCGTGGTATGCTTGCCAATTTGCTTTCTTTAGATCCCATTTTGGGTTATTTAAATAATTTATATATAGGTTGGAGTCAGCAAAAGTTATATTTAACAGAATCACAAAGTGGTCTGATCCTAAAATTTCATCGTTTCTTTACCAGCTAGCCCGCCCACCACGGAGTGTGTGGTCTTTAAGGGTGTAATCATGAGAAAGGGTGTATTTCTGTAACCAAAGAAAAAGGTGAATTTTAAATATAATATTGGGAAAGATATCTAGTTTGTTCTCTTTTCAACTCGCACAGGAGTTCAGTACGGGAGTTTTGTATATTTAACTTGTGTACTTTAGATATGCCGACCGACGACAATCAAGGCGGATCCACACCGCCAGCGGCACCAATTATTGATGGTGCGAAACCATTCATATTTTTTTCTAAAATATGTCAAACGGTTGAACCCTTTTCAGGAAAGGGTGATGTTAGAGATTATTTGTTTAAGCTGGAAAGGCGCAAAAACTTGGAACGATGGACAGAGCGTCAGTTGCTGGATTTGATCATTTATAGGTTACAGGATTCGGCATATACATTTTTCAGGTCCGAGATAGAGCTACAGGACGAGACGGTGTCTTATAAATTGTTTAGGGATAAGTTTATTAAAAAATTTAGCAAACAGCGTACACCAGGAGAGCTGCTTTCAAAGTTGTCACAACTGTTTCAGCGAGATAGGGAGTCAGTTTCAGATTTTTTGACTAGAGTTAAATTTGTTCTTCACGAGGCCGATCGTGAAGGAACTCCCCAGGATCAACTCGAGGGAAGTAGGAGAAAAATTAATGAAATTGCAAAACACCAATTTAGAACTGGTATCCACCCGGAATTGTTGAGGCAATGTGGTTCGTTACTTTTGCAGGATAATAAGTCCATCGATGAGTTAGCAGAGATCGTGTTACTCGAGGAGACCAATTTGGAGATAGTTAGACGTAGGGTTAGACAGGTACACGGTGTAAACCCGCCCGAGGTCGAGTGTTACAAATGTAAAAGGCGCTGACATATGGCCCGGTTTTGTCGGTACGATCCACCAAGAGATTCCAGTCGTAATTTTTTTCAGCGGCCACAACAGATGTCATCCACCAGAAATTTTACTCCCACCTGTTATAAATGTAAACAAGTCGGACACTATGCCAATGATTGTAGAAATAGAGGGCCTTCGAGCAGCCAACATTCAACCGCTTCACACAATAGAGATTTTCAGTATCAACCGAGAAGAGCCGAGGCCCAAAATCACCATAGGAATGTAGAAAGTAGAACTCACCAGCAGCAGGCGTCAAACTCCAGTTCCCTTGGGTCGGCCGCAAATCCAAGGGTGCAGCAGAACTCCGGGGCGATAAGACGTTCGTAGTTCCGCACGTTACTTTTTTTTTCAAGAAACTCCGGCGTTTGTTAATCTTGTCATAAATTCTCGTAGTTTTAAATTTTTAAGTAATTGATAGTGGATCACCAATTACTATTGTTAGGAGAGGAGTTGCCGGAGATTGTCCTATTACAGCATTAGATGATACTTTGTGCGGAGGTTTGAGAATCACAGGAATCATAGGTCACGACATTACGATGTTAGGTATCACGGAGTTTTTTAGTTAAATGATATAGGTTTTCTTTTTAATTGTTTTGTATGTTCGAGTGAACTCAGCCTAAGGGCTGATGGTATTATAGGTCGAGATTTTTTGTTGTCAAATAAAGTTTTGTTAGATTATGACCAACAGACGGTCAGTGTGTTAGGTACTGAGTTACCAATGTTTTCGGAAATGGATCCCGATAGTTTGGGAGAGGTTAATGTTGATCCTGCTTTCGATGAGTTTCAATTGGAAAACGCAACTGAGATAGGTGTTGATGAGTCCAGCAGTGACTATAATTCATCAATGCACTCCGACAGGGGTTGTCTCTGCCGTTATTCCTCAAGTAACGTCTCAAGTAGGTACTAGCGGTTCTTTTCAATCATTAGACCCTCCGAAGAATTTATCAAGAGTACAAGGAGCAAAATTAAACAAAAAGAAGGAGTCCTATTGGGCGCAGCTGGACAAAATTGAAGTAGTCCAAGAAGAAGAAGAAGAAGTCAAAAAGACGAAGCCCTACCGGGCTCAGATGGACCAAAGTGAAGTAGTCCAGGAGGGGGCGACAGAGAAGAAGACGGAGTCCATTCGGACTCGCCACCCGCCTCCAATCGAGGTAAATGTAGAGATTCTACACCCGACCGGTGACGGCGACAGTAGTGACGAAGAAGAAGGCGATAAGAAAAATCGCGAGATAGCTGCTGAAAAGCCGCGCCCAGATGATCGGAAGTATCGCCAGATAGCGAAGACAAGAGTAGGTGGAGCAACAGCTGGCGCAAGAATGACGCGCTCAGCGAATTTGGTGTTACCGCCCAGCCGAGTCGAGGTCAGTGGGATACAGGTGATCCAGTTGAAAGGGATGTTCAGCAGATTGTTCATGGGGTGAAATCCCGAGTTGTGGCGACCCAGAGCGTCGCCGGTAAACCCCCAAAGAAGGGGATGGTTGCAGTTAACGATGAAGTTGATGGGGTGAATCCCCGAGGTTTGGTGACCCAGAGCGTCGCCGGTAAACCCCCAAAGCCGTAGTTTCTCCAGTCAATAAGAAGTTTATACCGGTGTTACATCTGGGAGAAAAGCCATTAAGGGTGACAAAACGCCAAGAAATAGGCGCTGCTTACGTATACGAAGTGGTAGATATACCAGAAATACCACAGAACAATGGAAGGGCAGGATTAACAGTGGGAGTAATCCAAGATTGTGGCTAATGGATAAGTGATAATTTTGACCTAAAACATCAACCGCCTGATGTTAAGAGGAAGATCATAGAGCTGATAGAAGATTATTTCGAAATATTTCAAGAAGGGAAGGAACAATTTTCCAAATCCCATAAGGTTAAGCACAATATTATAACGGAGAATGTACCACCAATTACCAAGCGACCGTACAGGTTCCCTGAAGCACAAAAGGAGCTTCTGCAGGAGGAAATTACCAAACTGTTGAATAAAAAGATAATTGTCCCGTCTAGTTCGCCATGGTCGGCGCCGGGGGTTATTGTCAAGAAGACTTTGGGTGACGGAACTATCAAGCACAGGGTCTGTATAGACTATCGTGGACTTAATAGCATAACGAAAATGGATTTCTACCCTCTCCCAAATCTACAGGAAACCTTAGATTTGGTAGGAGAAGCAACACTGTTTAGCGTTTTCGATGTCTCCAATGCTTATCATCAAATAGAGGTAGCGGAAGAAGATAGAGAAAAGATAGCGTTCTCCACCCCTTTTGGTCACTACGAGAGTAATAGGATGATGTTTGGGTTAAGAAATGTCCCGTCTACGTTTCAACGTTTTATGAATTATACCTTATCTAATTTGCTAGGAGCTTATTGTTTGGTTTACATAGATGATATTGTAGTATTTAGCGGCCCCAATCACGATGATCATTTTTCCAAATTGAGGTCGGTTTTTGACAGGTTACAGGAGGCGAATATTAAATTAAAACCATCAAAGTGTCAGTTTCTGGTTCAGGAGGCTAAGTATTTAGGCCGTGTTATTTCATCAGAGGGAATTAAACCCGACCCGGATAAAATAAAGGATAGCTTTGACTTCCCCATTCCAAAATCTGTCAATTCGGGAATTCTTGGGTTTGGTAGGGTGGTATCGAAAATTCATCGCCAACTTTTCAGATATTGCCCAGTCGATTACTAACGAAAGGATGTATTTTTTCAAATTGGTGCTCGAGAACTCGAAGCGATAGCTAAATTGAAGTCTGCGGTCACCTCAAATTCGGTTCTTATCACACCAAATTTTAAGGAGCATTTCATCCTAGCCACTGATGCTAGCAACACAGGTTTGGGAGCTATCTTGAGCCAACTGAGGGATGGCTAATAGCGACCTATTGTGTTTGCCAGCAGAAAGTTATGTCCAGCTGAACGAAATTACAGCACTACAGAGAGAGAGGCCATAGGGGTAGTTTTTGGAATCAAACAATTTCGCTGCTACTTGTACGGTAGAAGGTTTTCGGTCATCACTGACCATCGTTCATTGCGCTGGCTGATGGAACTGAAAGATTCAAGTTCTCGTCTAGCCAGATGGGCCCTCATGCTGTTGGAGTATGATTTTGTTGTAATTCATAGACCTGGTCGCAAGCACGGGAACGTCGATGCTCTCAGTCGCATCCAAGCAGTACATATAGATTCTCCAGTTCTAGACTGTTTTAAGTTTCAAGAAGTCAAAGGTTATCTGCTTTCTGCTCCAGATGAATATGTGTTGGCCCAGTGTGTATCTCAAGACTTTGCCATGGGAGCGGGTCGCACTTGACTTTAAAAATATATTTGGAAAAACGGATGAATTAAAATCCTCGGAGAAGCTGGTAGGAGATGTTGCTAAAATAATTTCGAAGGGTCGCACAATCTACATTCTGATTACTAAAAAGAAATATTTTCAGAACCCTACATATTCAGCGATAAAAAGTTCTCTAAGAAAATTAAAGGAAATGTTGTTAATGGGCGGTCATAGAAAGTTAGCTATCCCTCGTATAGCGTGTAGAGGTGTGTAACGCAGCAAAATTTGCAGCGCTGACACATTGATACCGGCGCACCGAATTGAGTTGGTGCACGGTATCAACTCAATTGCGCTATAACACAGTCGAGCCTTTTCGCTCTGGTTTCTCGGCGTGTTCGACGCCCGGTTGCCGCTGTGTCGGATGCGTTAGATATACTTGATGCTATACGCTATTTAAGATGCATTTATTTATACATAATATGTAACTACCCTACAAGATTTCTTTTACTTAAACGTATTAAAATAAAATTTATGAGAACGCGTATAGTGCAGGCAGATTCTGATTATGTTAGTGGAAGCCATTCAGATTACATTTCATTGAGGGCAATTACTAAAATAAAAATCTACGTACACTAGTAGGTACGTGCCAAGTAGGTTCTGATACCGAACCGAACGACAGTAGAGTATTTTAGCGGGAGCCCGACCATGTGGCACATGTGGTATGGCGGGTAGACGTCAAAAATTCAAATTTAAAACCTCTGGCGCCATCTGTCGGTTTGTGGCGAAAGTTGGTTGTGCGCCATCTGTGGGCTAGTGGCAAAAGTTGTGCGCTACTCGGTGGAAGCGTGTCGTGTGGCGCGCAGGTGTTAAATTTCAAATCTTAGCGCGCCATCTGTCAGTGTGTGCGCCATCTGTCGGTCGGTGGTGGCAAGACGTCATGTGACACGTGTGGTATTGTCATTTTTTAAAAATTCAAAATAAAGCGCGCCATCTATCAAAGCGAGTGGCAAAAGTGTGCGTCGTGGCCGGGCGGCGCTATTCGGTGTGCGCGAAGGTGCGCGCGCGGTGCCGGGCTGCGCGACACGTTAAACATTTAAATTTCAAACTTCTGACGTGTGCACGTTTCGGTGGAGCGCCATCTGTGCGCGCTACTTGGTGGAAGCGAGTCGTGTGGTGCGAAGCAGCGTTATCAAAGTTCAAATAAAATACCCAAAATTTTTAAAATATTTATTTAAAAAAAAACATTATATTTATACTACACGACGACGTCTTCTACGACGTTTGGTGGTGGTCCGCCGTCGCTGCATTCCGAATCCTAGCTTACGCCTAGTTCAAATGAAACACAGAGTTTAAAGTGAAGAACATTTTAATTTTCCTCTTTTACATTATACACGAAGATTTCTACAAAATCTTCGTGGGGGATGTAGCATACATCCTCCTTCAGATAAATTTTATCTTCTAGCCAGTCCACAGGTGGTGGATAGGGACTTAATTGAAAGAAGTACGGAAGACACTACAAAAAATAACCGTATAAAAATAGGGAAGACATAAATCGATTTAAGGCTAATACATAAGTGTGTAGAACGTGAATAAAAGAATTCTTTAACTTGAATAAATTGTAACACATCAACAAATCTGACACATAGCTATAAAAATGGGTAATAATTCTAAAAGTACACCAAATTTGCTATGGTAGTTATTGTAACATTAAAAAACAGAAATATTATTCTAAAAATGTATTCTTACTCTTATGTCCCAAGGAAGATAATCTTCCACTTCAAATGACACTAAACAGAAAAAACCATTAGAACTTTTACAATTTGAAAAATAATCACAACTTACAGTTATCAGTAAATGCTGACATCTTCCTTAAACTGGTAGAACTTCTACAATCTTAGAACTGATAAATACACCAGGAGTTCTGCTGTATTTATATAGCTCAATATATATGTTAAATCGTATTTTTTAATTCTATGACAACACATATAAACGCATATAACTGATACAAAGTAGCAACGAGTTACTTTCACATCAATATATTTTAATTTTTATTTAAATAATGTAATTGTACGACGCATATGCTAATAATCTAATTCACGTGATTCGATATATATTTTAAACTTTTTTAAATAATGTTTATGCTCATTTTTGTTACCATTTAAAATTCTTCGTAACCATACTTCGTAACCCAGACTATTAGATTAATAAATAAATTAAACAGTATTGTTATCCAATCTTACCACTTGTTATTCAGAAGTCAATAATTTAAAAATAAATGTTGAAAATTTACAACACAAGTCAAAAGAATTTAATTTGAAAATTGAAACGTCAATTAGGCGTCAACCCATAAAGCGAACGGTCATTTACCTTTAACGCATTGCATAGTTACACACCTTTTCCAACGTTTTATTTTGAGGTTAGATTTGCAATATGTGAACTTGTTTTTTCACCTATTGATTAAAATACCAACTATTACTTTCACTATGAGAGGAATTTATTTCTATTGTATAGGCGAATTAGTTACAAAATCCGTATATAAAGGTTTCGGTCTTAATACATTTTCAGTAACATGTGCTTATTTATCGGTCGTTGTTTAGTTGAATTAGAGTCACTAGTTATGTTCGATTACCGGCCACACTCAGATTGAGCGCGATCCGTATCCAACTGAACATGGTAATCGAACCGTTCCGTTCCTATGGGTGACATCATATTGAGTGTGAATCAGAAAATCAACTAAGCAGTTTTTAAGGTTGTGCTACAGGGGAAAAGGGAAACTGAGCGCATCATTTTGTGTACTGTCAAAGTGGTAATAGAACGGCTCTTTAGTCAGCTCATCGCGACTCCAATTGAATTGAACGGAACAGCAACCGGTAATCGAACACAAGTACTATCAGCTGACTTTCCTTTCCTATTATCTATCATTTGTCGGTATGTAGCGAAAGTTGTGGTTCATGATATCATAACCAAAACAGTAAATTGAATTCTTTATTGGAAGGAAATAAAAAGTCAGTAAATTTTACAATGCATTAAAATCGATTACAGTTACAAAATCTGTAAAATTCCGTTAGTAACATGTGCCTATTTATCGGTCGTTGTTCAGTTGAATTTTAACCTCAAAATTTCTATCTAAACAATATATGTTGTAACAAACCTAGTATCTTTTTTCCGTAAATAGCGTTTGTCTATATGACAATAATAGTAAGGGATTATTATATTAAACCCTTAACTATCCTTTACAGACGCCCATGAAGATTGAGGTTATGTTTTACTTTCTGGTGAATACTGGTAACGCCTGGCAAATACTTTTCCCCAGACACAAAACAAATCTTTACCATCTTCGGAAATTATTTGCTTTTCAATTGCTGTATCGAATAAGTCGTATTTTGCTCGCAATCGCTCAGATTCAACTATTTGTTTACAAAAGCAAACTTCGCGATATCGCACACAGTCAATCAGGAACGTTTCCTTAAGGATCGAAATAGACAAGGACATATTGTATATGTTTGTGTCAAATCGCCGGCCTTGGTTAGGTATCCATATTTCTTTGTTTATCTGAGGATATACGATATATACGGTGTCATCTGTTGGCATGTAGCGAAAGTTGTGGTCGGTGGAAAGCCATGGTGAACAGGCACCTACCCGTATAGGCTACTGAGCAGCAGATGGGACCAGCCGTATTATATATTTATTATTTGTACACAGTACGACGTTTTAAGGTTAGATTTAGATTTGAACTCGTTTTTTTTTTTCATCTTCTTGATTAAAATACCAACTATTCACTATCCGAACGTTTTTTATTTTATTCTACAGGTGAATTACAGTTACAAAATCTGTAAAATTCCGTTAGTAACATGTGCCTATTTATCGGTCGTTGTTCAGTTAAATTTTAACCTCAAAATTTCTATCTAAACTATATATGTTGTAACAAACCTAGTATCTTTTTTTCCATAAATAGCGTTTATCAAATTTATACCAATCAACACTAGTTTCACGCACAGTTGTTATACGCGTTCTTTAACATAACAAACGAAGTAAAAACGATACGATGTTATCTGTCGACACGTAGCCAGTTGCATTTTATATTTCTACAGGTACATTGCGTTGCATATCTTATAGGCGTTTAAAGCATAAACCTAGTATCTTTTTTTTCCGTAAATAACGTTTATCATTCCAAGCAATTTATACCAATCAACACTAGTTTCACGCACAGTTGTTATACGCGTTCTTTATCATAACAAGCGAAGTAAAAACGATCTTACGGTGTTATCTGTCGACGCGTAGCCAGCTGTATTTTATATTTCTACAGGTACATTGCGTTGCATATCTTATAGGCGTTTAAAGCACGCAAAATCAAAACAAAATGAATAAAAACCCTTAAAAATGCATAATTTTTTTATTTTAATTCCATCATCAAAAATAACATACGAACATGAAAATAAAGTACTTAACATTTTTCAAATTTTATGAGATTCGCCTTTTGAGGTTTTTTGACATCAAGCTGACCCATAAAAATCATCATATATTCACTTCTTGTTAGTTCATCCATAAATGTTGTTGTTATTTTTTCAGCCATACGTTTTGGTAGAAAGACGCAAAATTTGTTGTCCAGTTCAACCATCACGCTGGGCCATGATAAATGATTGAATTGTTTTACTCCAGTTACCTTGTAGTTCTGGTTTTCTGTCAGTTCGCTTAACTTTTTAAGAGGAAGAGAAAGACATAATCCTAATTTATTCATTTCGTTGAAATCGTCTTCATCCTTGTAGAATTTCTTGTTTTGTAATGGTTCTTCTTCTTGATTCTTTCGTTTGTTTGCAGATATTGCTTCCAGATTTTCCAGATTTTGGCCATCCTGTTGCACTGGTTGTTCTGACATCTTAACGGTTTATACTTATTACATTAACTGATCTATTACAAAATCGGAGTGTCTTTTATATATCTCTGTGTAGTGGGGATTTATGTATAAAATTTTTATTTATTAGAATGTCCATTCATCTATGGTATCTAAATTATGTAACTGAAGACATGTATGTTACTCAAGCCTCGTAATTTGATCAGTAATTTATATGAGGTAAGTACGCGAAATTTCTGTAGATAAAAATCATACGCCCTGGAAAACAGTGTCTAAAAATGCAAATAGCAATTGAACACATAGCGCTGAATTAGAAAGTAATTGTAACTAAAAAAATCATAATCCTTAGGAAACAGGGTCACGCAATGCGGTGAATGCATGTGTAGTAACTGGAACGCTAAAAATCATACGCTTTACAAAACAAGGTCTAAAAAATGTAGGCAGTAATTTATTGGTACACACCGTATATAAATAGCCTGGAAATTGATCTGGCTATTGCAGAATTGTTACAGTTCGTCATAATGAATGATCAAATAATTTTTGAGCATGTGTTAGAGGAGTTATATGACTACTACCTAACAAACCAATTATGTTTACAAAACATGTTGAACCCAATTATGAATTGAAATATATAGAAATATGGGAATCATACATCATACACATATACGAGAGTGAACAAGATCTTCACATCTGTTGGGTAAGATAACTGTTATCTTTTTTTGTAATACGCTATTATGATATTTTTTATGTCTTAGACGGAAGATCAAAATAATTCAAGCCCAGGCATTTATAGCAATGAGTTTTAATTGTTCCGTTTGCGGTAAAAGTTTTACACATAAGGCTAGTTTAAACAGACATTCGTGTGGTGGGTTCCTTTGCTCTGCTTGTGGCCATCTCCTTTCACGGTTCGACAGTCTTCAGCGTCATATGCGTCTTATTCACAACACTAATAGCATGAAGAAAAGAAAAAGGAATGAAGATGAAACAGCCGGAGATGGATTCGTTTGTGCTGAGTGTGGTAATGTGTTTGAACGTGCTGATGCTCTACGACTACATATGATAAATGTTCACAACATGGAAAGAAAAAAGAAGAAAACTGGAGAACAATCTGCAAGCAATTCGAACGGCAACCAATACCACTGCCATATTTGCAAAGTACATTTTTCTAACGCTACTAAATTTAGAGGACATCTGCGCTCTGAAAGTCATCGAGCAGCAGATTTAAACGTTTTGAGAGATGATGGAATTATAGAAATGTCGAACGCTTTTAAGAATCGCGTGAAAAGTTATAAAATTCAAAATACAGAATCTGCTGATGCACCTACCTTCTTGAACAATGTTAAATTGAAAATATGTAGGTTACTTGAAAGTACTATTAGCGAGATGCAAGCGTTTAAGTTACAATTTGAATTATTTGCTTATTTCATAAAACCACAGGCTGATGATACAACCATAACTGCAGACTTGAAATCTTTTAACACTCGTTTCGTAATTGTAGACAGTGGTACAAATTTGAGTGAAATGTACGCAACATTTGAAGAGAAACTTTTAAACAAGGTAGAGCAGTTCGCCGAAAAAGATAGCGGTTGGTCACTAACATCGGTCGCTCATTTGTAAGTTAATATAAACAAATTCTCTCCTCTCGGCTCTTCTTCATACATAGAATTACCTAAAGACATTAAAAATAAAAAAGCATGTATAAATATAAAAAATGCCGATAATGGTTGCTTAGGGTACTGTCTGTGTGCTGCTTTGTTCCCTGTAAATGATCACACAGACCGTATTTCGTCCTACCCTCACTACTTAGATGTGTTAAATTTTGAAGGTATAACTTTTCCTGTGAAATTAAAAGATATTCCTCTAATTGAACAGTTAAATAATTTAAGCATAAACATTTATGGTTTGGAGTATGACTCACAAACTAGAACGAATAATGTGGTAGGACCAATTTATTTCACTAAATTAAAACAAAATGTTCATGTTAATTTGTTGTTGCTCGAGAACCACACGACATCGCATTATGTTCTAATAAAGAACTTATCGGCACTTATTTCGAAGCAACGATCGAAAGGTAAACGGACCGTACATCTGTGTGACGGATGTTTAACGTTTTTTCCCACTAAAACGCTTCTCGATGATCACTGTCGGTTCGACTGTAACAAAATTTGTACAATATTACCCTCTACCGAATTAAAGAAAAATAAAATGGGGGCTATGGTTCCAGAAAATATTTTATATTTTACAAACTTTGAACGGAAATTAACAGTGCCGTTTGTCGTTTATGCCGATTTTGAATCTCTACTACAACCAATTCAGTCTTGCACACCGGATCCCAGCCGTTCATATACCAACAATACACACGTACATGTTCCCTATAGTTTTGCGTTTCAGCTTGTATGCTCCTTTGACTCAAAATATAATAAGTTTGTATCGTATACAGGTCCGGACTGTGTCCAAGTATTTGTTAATAAACTTTCAGAAATGGTTAGACAGTTGTACAACGAACACTTTAAAAAAATCGTTCCCCTGAAACGGTTAACGCCAGCTGAGCAGACGCATTTTAACGAGACTTCAATTTGTCATATTTGCGAAAAGTTTATTGATGATGAACTTGATAAAAAAGTTATTGACCACGATCACCTAAACGGCTTTTATCGGGGTCCTGCGCATAGTAACTGTAACCTAAATTATAAAATTAAAAAATTCATTCCTATTTTTTTTCACAATCTTTCTAATTACGACTGTCACCTTTTTATTAAGCAGTTAGCGCTTGACGGTGAAAAAATTGAGGTAATTCCTCAAAATAAGGAACGATATATTAGTTTCACAAAAAATATTCTAGTCGATGAATATATCAACAAAGATGCTACGTCTAATGTCTATTTTAAGCTAAGATTCGTGGATTCTTTTCGTTTCATGGCTTCATCACTGAATGAGTTAGCCAAAAATTTAAAACCGGAAGATTTTATTCAAATAAAGCAAGCCTTCTCGGATCCGGAACAGTTTCAATTGGTGAAAAGAAAAGGCATCTTTCCATACCAATACATGGATTCTTTCGAGCGATTGAACGAAACCGGTCTACCGTGTCGTGAACGCTTTTTTAACTCGCTAACCAATTCTGAAATAACGGAGGATGAGTACATGCATGCTGAAACCGTGTGGAACGTATTCGGTTGTCAAACATTATCACAATACTCTGATTTGTATTTAAAAGTCGACGTCCTGTTACTTGCGGACATTTTCGAAAAATTTCGCAAAGTTTGCATAAATACTTATGGTTTGGATCCTGCTCATTTTTATACGTCCCCCGGTTTGTCGTGGGATGCAATGTTAAAGTATACTGACATACGGTTAGAGTTATTAACGGACATGGATATGTGTCAGTTTATCAAAAATGGT
Organism: Aphodius granarius; assembly: GCA_963971325.1. NCBI lineage: Eukaryota > Metazoa > Arthropoda > Insecta > Coleoptera > Scarabaeidae > Aphodius > Aphodius granarius. Next base: position 12,770,935 of record OZ020227.1, on the reverse strand, counting down.
GTTCGCGGTGGTATTTCACAATGCTCCTATCGATACGCGACTGCTAACAATCCTTATTTATCATCCTATGATCACAACTCACCCAGTACCTACATAACGTATTTAGATGCTAATAATCTATACGGGTGGGGAATGACGAATTACTTACCAATCTCACATTTTCGATGGTTGGAAAGGGATGAAATTGATGCGTTGAACGTGGAAAGTGTAAGCGACACCGCAGATATTGGTTATATTTTAGAAGTAGACGTCGAGTATCCTCAAGAACTGCACGACCTGCATAACGATCTACCCTTCTTACCGCAAACTATGGTACCACCCTCGTCTAAATTTAATAATAAAAAATTACTTCTTACCCTATTCAACAAGCAAAAGTACGTCTTACATTACCGAAACCTAAAACAAATTATAGCTAACGGTTTGAAAGTAACTAATGTTCGTAGAGTATTAGAATTTAAGCAGAGTGATTGGATGAAAAAATACATTGATTTAAACACACGCTTACGTCAGCAGGCCGAACACAAGTTTGAAAAGGACTTCTTCAAATTGCTCAATAATGCATGCTTCGGTAAGACGATAGAGAATGTTTTAAAACGGGTTGATGTGAAATTAGTGACACATTGGGAAAATCGGGGTAAAAAAAGAGGAGCCGCGTATTACATATCAATGCTTAACTTTAACTCGATTAGTGTGTTTACGGATAATTTTGTTGCTATACAAATGCGAAAACTAAAAATTGTTTACAATAAACCAATTTACTTGGGCTTTTCCGTCCTTGAACTTTCAAAATTATTAATGTACGATTATTACTATAACTATTTGAAAAGGGAATACGAAGACAGGGTGCGGCTGTGCTACACGGACACGGACAGTTTTATTCTTTTAACTCAAACAGAGAACATTTACGCCGATATGAAATTGCACCTAGATAAGTTCGATACATCAAATTACAGTATTGACAACGCATTCAATATCCCCTTAGCCAATAAGGCAGTTTTAGGCCTACTGAAAGATGAAATAGGTGGAAATTTCATCCGCGATTTCATATCTCTGCGAAGCAAAATGTATGCGTTTCGAGTTGAGGGGGGAAAGGAAGTGAAGAAGGCAAAAGGCATCAAACGGTATGTTGTTAAAAATGAAATTACATTTGCAGATTATAAGAAATGTTTATTTGAAGATTCCGTTTTATATAAACAGCAGAATTGCTTTCGATCAATAAAACATGACATTTTTACGCAAAATCAAAATAAATTGGCTCTATCACCGCGCGATGATAAACGGTCAGTTTGCAACGATTCCATACGAACGTTAGCTTGGGGTCATTATTCACTTAACGACAACGATTTAGCAGAGTAGTTGTTTTAGTCAGTCTGAAGTAGTCGATACGTTAAGATGTACTTTCAAGTAGACCTCGATATTTTCAACCATGTGAAGGTAACCTGCACCGATCATTTACGAAAATTTATCAACGCTAACGACGTAGACGGAGTGAAATTTGTGTTAAATAAAATACAAGTGCCTGAAGAGCTGCTAACGTATGGACGCCTGAGCGACACAACGACCGACATTGTTGTAGCACTTTTCGACTCGAAACTAGCAACTGATAAATTTGTGAAATGTGTGCTAGAGTTAATGTTACAAGACAACAATAATTGTAACGAAATAGATGTGAACTATATAGCATCAATTGCGAAACAGATTAAGTGCATTCACCAGTCAGATGAACTCTACAGAAAGTGCTTACTTTTTACGCTAGTGTGCGGTAGCAGTGAAGAAGACGTAACAGCGACAACGCTACCACTTTTAACCAATAACATTATTTATAACTATAGAAATGTACGTTATTATTTCGAAAAAAATATGTGCGACGCTCTGTACAACGCCGACAAGAGTTTTCTGTTGAAGTTGCTCGATTTAGGCGCTAAGAACTCTTGGGAATTTCGCTTCGAGCCGACGACCCGTCAATCGCATAAGGACATTTGGAAATGGCTTACAGATAACGTACAGAGAGGTATTCGAGGAGACCACGTCGGATGGCTTTCGGGGCCGGACACGGGCGTTTGGCCATCTAACACTCTCCAGGACTATATTGACACCCTAAGAATTATACATTCTCACACTACCTTAAATTTGTAAATACCTATAAATAAATTCTTTTTTAAGAACTTTTGTTTCTTTTATTTATGTTGGCTTTGAAAGAAAAACCGAAAAATATAAAAAATGGTGTATTCATACAAAGTTATAATAATAAAATTTACATTTCATTAGTAAAATAATTTTCCCTGATCGGTGGTGGCTGCGGCTGCGGTGACCAATACCAGGGGGACGTTTCCAGCCAGTCTCGAATAAGGTTAGCGTTTTGTAGGGCACACAACAGATCATGGTTGATGTTGGCGTGCTTACGACAATGGTAACCTTTAACCTTTTCTTCATCAACATGCTGCCGCTTCAACGTTGACAGAGCGGGACAACCCATGTCTTCCACATTGACGATGCCGCGAATGTTGGGTAGCAATACCTCCAACCACCGCTTCTTCTGCAGTCCCTTAACGATTATTTGCGATCCCTCGTCGATTCCGGCCGTCCGTAGCAGTGCACACAAGTTGGCATAGGGTTCTTCTTCTCGCCGTTGTCGTTGACGACGTCGTGGTTGTTGTTCCTGTTGTTGTCGCTGGCCAATGTAGTGAACGTTATCGTTTTGTAGACCCCAGCTGAGACCGTGTATCTGCGAAGTGAGGTAGCATACCTGCCTCTGCATTCCATCTTTTAAATGTTCAAATTTTACAGGTAATTTGAAAAATGTGTGTAGTTGTCCATGTCCGGACTGAACATGTATCAAGGCCAATTCTTTGCAAATGAATTCACCGTCACCTAGCTGGAAGCCTTGCACGTCTACTATCCAAGTGTTGTGCATGATGTCTCACATCGATCTAACCAAACCCGTTAAAGGAGTGTACCTTAAAACGCGGTCGTGCAGCAGGAGGCAATAGAGGGAGGTTTTGTCTGGTATGTCCTCGCTAGTCTCGAATTCTAAGCGAATATCGACCGCGCCGGCGTTCAAGATTTCGTTCTGCCGCGAACAGTCGATCACCACGATGGTATGTTCCTGGATAAATTTTTCGGGGGTTAGCAGGGGTTCGCTTTTCTGACCGTAATAAGAGGCTTGAAACTTGGCGTACATCTCGTACAGAAGTATAAACTGTTTATGTTTGAAGTTGGCGTTGATCGATTCATATGGAAATTGTTCGCTATTGAGAAACAGCTTCACGTTCGTTAAGTTACAGTGATCGAACAGGCTCATATTTTTATTTATGTTATTTTTTTATCGGTCTGGAACGCTAGAATGGCGTAGCGGGGTCTCTCCAACTGCGAACTAGACTTTATCGCCCACGTATGTTGTCTTGTCTTGGGCAATAGCGGATACTCGTACAAGTCCCAACTTCTAAAAGCTAGACTCAATTCGCGACCGCTTGAAATATAATTTAAAAGACGTATTCGCTCCACATCAGCGACTGTTATGTGCGGTACTCGCCATACTACCTTGCTTAGAGTTATCTTTAATTTCTCATCGGGATTGTTGTCGTACATAGCATTGACATCTGAATTGCTCCTGATCAGCACCAGTTCTTGGTGAACGTTCAGCAGAATCTTCTTGTGGTCTTCAGCAAAACCTAGTAAATATCTTAGCGGTATGCACACGTTGAAGAAGCCCGTTGTCACGTCGAAGCCGTCGTACACGTTAAACTTGAAACCGGCCATGGAGGCAGCACCGTCCATTTCGTTCTTATTAAATGACACCATAGACTTGAGAGTGGTCGTCACGCCTGGGTTTCTCACGCGATCAACAACCTTTCCACCGATCTCGTACCGAATCTCCTCGAATAGGTGCGCAAATCCGTTGTTGATTATTTTTGAGGTCGTTGACACCTTACCATCCTCCTTCAAGATTTTACCTTCCAGAACAAGGCAGCTGGCTCCTACCAGAGTGAAGATATCCTGTTGCTGAATGGGCAATCGAATTTCGTCATTCAGTTCGAACGCATTAGTCGTGTAGGGTAAGTGGTTGTGGACTTCTGCTCTAATAATAGAACTGTCAAACTCAATCTTGTCGGTAACGTTTAAAATATCCATGTCGTAATGGTTGCTGTCGCAGTTTCAATCCTAGTGCTTGCAGGAAACGTCGATTTTCTGCTGCGACTCTTGGTGCGTTAACCAAGAGTCGCAGCAGAATTAAACGGACTCGTAGTAGTTTTGGTCTTTATAAAGTTAGATGAGGTAAAAAAATTAAGACCCATTATTCCGCTCGCGTAGATGCAGTCTTACCGTCACCACTTCCTCTCGGAAATTGATCAATTTGTCGTCTTGATCTACTATTTTAAGAAAAATATTGTCAATGGTCCTGGTATTTAGCGGCATGTACAGGACGTTTTGCGGTGTTTCAACTATTTTATAGCCAGGCGGTACTTGAGGAAAGAAGTTGTGAATCATGTGGGCCGTGGCACCGTTTACGTAGGCACCGTGAATTATATTACACTCGATTTTAACGGTATTAATTCTAAGAATATCAACTACACGCTCGGACTCAGCCGGAAAATCGGCCACAGTTAACTCTTTCGTGTTACCGAAACCCAGCAGCGGCCCTATTGAATTTTTTACTTTGAAATTAACATTTTCACTACAATCGATTATACATTTCAGGGTGTTATTGTTACCGCGAATGTAGAAGCGTACGTTTTTCTTCTTCCGTCTGAGCTGCGCTCCAATTTCCCGATTGATGTCGGCTAGCTCATAAGAACCGACCGGTATTTCGATTAACTGACCGCCGATCTCTAACGCGTTGTTATCTCTATCGACGTTTGGAATGGCGTTATATGTTTCGAAATTTACCAAACCCAATTCGCAGTCTGTACGCAACGAAATCGGAGGGTTAAAATGCGCTTGCAATATGGATGATTTACCGGTGAAGGTAAAGGTGTATGCCACCATAATGATTATAGTTAGTTGATTGATGGTTGTCAGACTTCAACTGAAGCCGTTCTGTCGCTCCGCAGGAATTTTAAGCACAGCTGTCCGCAATTGCTGCTGTCGTACGATTGATAAGCTCTGTGGTTATATTTTATAGTCACATTCCCCCCACTATTAAAGTACCGCACTATTTCCTTGCTAGGTCGTAGGTTTCCAAAACTGTCGTAGTAAACGACCACCTTTCCGGCTTTTTTGTACGCAACCCAGTGACTACCAGGTCCTTCCATTCCATCCAAGTTAATTATACCTCGTTCCTTGTTCTCGTTGATTCGTTTCGGTAGAGAGTCGCGCATGAACACACCTCGAAAGTGTGGAATTCCTCGCGCCAACCGTTCTAACTCAATGTTCGTTAACGCCTGGTTCTTTTTTTTTGCTTAAACCTCGACCCTGCTTGTATGGTTTCAAATGCAGACCCTTCCCCGAAGCGATAGATTCCATGGCTTTATTATGACGTTCGCGCTCCTTCAGTTGTTGCGCGGCGTCTTTGCGACCGCCGACAGCCTTAGCGATGGAGGATGCTCCCGTGGCTAGAGCTCCTAAAGCGCTCAAACCCGCGAAAATTGGTATGAGAGGTAAAAGTCCACCAACCTTGGGGGTCGGTATAAGCCTTCTTCGCTTTCTCCTTGCTACGGCAGTTTGAAATTTGATGTCCTTACCGCGATTTCGTACGGCACTTCGAAATTTAATTCCCTTACCACGATGTCGAGACATTGCTTCTTACCTCTTCGAACGACGACTCGCAAATGATATTTTCTAATAAGGGCTATCACTTAAATTCATACTTCAGTACTATTACAACCATGAAGCTAGTCAAACAAAAGTGTCGTCTTCATGTAACAAACCTTGATGCTTATCGTGAAAAGAAAAATATTAATAGACACGGTCCCCTCTTTCCATCGAGCATACGCGCGATAATTTGTGGACCCTCAAACTGTGGGAAGACCAACGTTATGGTTAGCTTGCTGGAAGATCCGAACGGCTTGAGATTCGAAAACGTATACGTCTACTCCAAGTCGCTCTTTCAACCCAAATATCAGTATTTGCGTGATTTATTTCAACCGTTAGCACCACACATTGGTTACCATGAGTACGCCGATGATGAAGAAATAATGCACCCGTCTGAAGCGAAAGAGAATTCGATACTCATATTTGATGATGTCGCGTGTGAGAAACAGTCAGTCATTCGCGACTTCTTTTGCATGGGACGACATAAATCGATTGATAGTTTTTACTTGTGTCAAACTTATACGCACGTGCCTAAACATCTTGTTCGCGATAATGCAAATTTCCTAATCGTTTTCCCTATGGATGACCTGAATTTACAACACATCTTCCAAGACATTGTTAATACAGATTTTGCTTCTTTCGCGGATTTTAAAAAAATGTGTGCATTATGTTGGGTTGATAAGTACAGTTTTCTGGTAATCAATAAGGACGATGAATTGAACAAAGGTCGATATAGGAAAGGTTTTGACTGCTACATAAATCTACCATAACATCGCAATAGCACTCATTAAAAGAAGTACCTCGCAAGCGTTCGGACGATGACTATGAGCTCGACGACGAAGCACGCTAACATCACCGCCCGCTTAATAAAAGCTAAGAAGAACATTAAGCAAAAACTCGCAGCCCTTAAAGAAAATAAACTGATATCCGAAGAATTACTTAGGAGTCAATACAAACCCATAACCGAATCCATACAAAGCATGACCGCTACAGCTGCTGCCGCTGCTCCTTCACCAAAGGAAGAAAGAAGAGATGTTACCGAAATAGAAGAACAAAAGCCTGCAATAAAATCTATCAAACAACAGTTGTCACCATTCAAGAAGAAGAAATACAGAGGACGAAAATTATTGGAGGAAGATGATGAAGATGATGACGAAGTATTTGAAGGATACACGGAACCAGTAGAACAACCGACGGAGTCCCCATTCACTTCAATTACCGAAATTCCAGATGAAGCCTCATTTCGCGAATACCTTGATCAATTTGCACCATTGCCTAAGCAGTACATTGAGGGTTTTATTAGAGATACGAAAAATGTTTACGATCACGGTCGTGCCGGCGTTCGCCATGACGCCGAACTGGATAAATTCTATATTGGTTCATCTGAATTACAGTTTAACGATCGCAACGATAACATTGTCGTCGGTGGAAGAGAATTCAAAGGTACACCTGGATTATATGAATTACTTTTTAAGAGAAATCCAATTAATGTTAAAAATGAAGATAAGAGTAAATACCGCGAAATTATTCTAATGACAAACGCGGCGAGGGTAGGTTATGATCCAAAAAAACAAGTAGCCGGCAACGCTAGTGATAAGTATAGAAACGTTATAGCACCGCTCTTATTCGAACAGACGTCAACACCGAAAACTTCTCGCTCGTCACAATTGCAACATCCACACCGCCTTAAAACTACCAGTTTGACGAGTAGTAGTAAATTTGGACAAGGCTTAATGAGGTACAATCACAAACCGGTCGAGTACACATACTGGGATGATTCTAACGAATTGGTTGAACGCTTACGGCTACTGATTGCATCACAAAGCGCCGGAAATGACGGACATGACAATGAAATAAACAGTATTGTGGAAGAACTACGCGAGGCAAAAATCATCGTATAAAATGTGTACCGTTAAGTACGCAATGCTTAGTGTTACAATGACTCTCGATAAGTTTGGACGTCATATAACCGCGAAAAAGAGGACACACGAGGAACTGTACGCCTTCATTAACTTTCCTATACGCGGTTCATATACCATAGACTTTACAACATTAAAATTCATTTACCAACTCGACAACGGATCCGACACCTTTAGCTTTCCATTAGAAAAGGGTGAAATAGAAAACGTGGTTGTTCTCCCTCACGACTTAACCACTCGTATTAATTCACGTAAAGATCTTACAAAAGATGAGTTGATTGGAACCGTTATTGAAAAAGGTGACACATTAACATTTGACATAGCGACGCCAGCTACCACAACAAAGCCGACAGGAGTTCGTAGACAAGTCAGCTCCCATTTCTACATAGAACTACTTGTTAAATATCCTATAAGCAATGAGTAGCATTAAGCAGCAAGTCGTTAACGAACTCCATAAACCTGCTAGGAAAATTTTTAAACGAAGACGAGTGATAGTAAAGGGACTCGATGACCTATTCCAAGCGGACTTGGTAGAGATGATACCCTATTCCCGACAAAATAGAGGTAATAAATATATACTGGTTGTTATTGACGTATTTTCAAAATTTGCATGGGCCGTACCAGTTAAAACAAAGTCTGCTAAGGATATAACTAATGCCATGAGGAAAATTCTACTACAAAGGCGACCTGTAAATCTTCAAACCGACTTGGGTAAGGAATTCTACAATAAAAAGTTTTCAAGTCTAATGAAAGAGTTCAACATAAATCATTACTCCACGTACAGTACCATGAAGGCGTCCGTGGTGGAACGTTTAAACAGAACGCTAAAGTCTATGATGTGGCGCGAATTTAGCATGCAAGGGTCCTACCAGTGGTTAAAACTGTTACCAAATATTATTTCTAAATACAACAATACGATTCATTCAACGATTAACATGAAACCTGCGAATGTTACCGTTAAAAACGAAAAAAAGTTATTCGATAGCGTTTATAGTCACGTTAAAATTAGTCATTTGATTACTAAATTTAAACGAAATGATTACGTAAGAATTTCTAAACATCGAAGCTTATTTGCTAAGGGTTACCAACCAAGCTGGAGCAATGAAGTGTTTATTATCGATAAAATTAAATACACTAATCCTACAACGTACATACTACGTGATCTTGCCGGACAACCGATTCTAGGCAGCTTTTACGAACACGAGTTACAGAAAACCAAGTATCCAGACGTTCAACTGGTAGAAAAAGTGCTTAGAAAAAAGGGAAATAAATTGTACGTTAAGTGGTTGGGTCTGAACGAAAGAAGTTGGATCTCCAAAGCAGACCTTGTATAAAATGTGATAAACACAGTTCCTACACCTCAGTACAATGCCGCTACTAATAAAGAATACAACCGGTAAGGGACTAATAAATTCTCTAATCAATAAGTTACCCGTTGAACTTCACATGCCTGGCGGGTATCAGTACTGCGGCCCAGGGACACGGCTAGTGAAAAGACTGACACGCGGAGATCCCGGAATCAATCGACTCGATAGGGCCTGCAAGCAGCACGACATAGCCTATTCCCAACACAAGGACCTACAACGGAGACATGCAGCCGATAAAGTTCTGGAGGAAGCAGCATGGGAGCGTGTTAAGGATCCGTCATCTTCAACCGGAGAGAAAATTAGCTCCTGGCTAGTTACAACTGCTATGAAAGCTAAGCGTATGCTGGGATTCGGAATGCAGCGACGGCGGACCACCACCAAACGTCGTAGAAGACGTCGTCGTGCAGTATAAATAAAATGTATCTTTTTAAATAAATATTTTAAAAATTTTGGGTATTTTATTTGAACTTAGATAGCGCTCCTTCGCACCACGCGACTCGCTTCCACCGAGAAGCGCGTACAGATGGCGCTCCACCGAAACGTGCACCGCGCGCGCACCTTCGCGCACACCGAATAGCGCCGCCCGGCCACGACGCACACTTTTGCCACTCGCTTTGATAGATGGCGCGCTTTATTTTGAATTTTTAAAAAATGACAATACCACACGTGCCACATGACGTCTTGCCACCACCGACCGACAGATGGCGCACACACTGACAGATGGCGCGCTAAGATTTGAAATTTAACACCTGCGCGCCACACGACACGCTTCCACCGAGTAGCGCACAACTTTTGCCACTAGCCCACAGATGGCGCACAACCAACTTTCGCCACAAACCGACAGATGGCGCCAGAGGTTTTAAATTTGAATTTTTGACGTCTACCCGCCATACCACATGTGCCACATGGTCGGGCTCCCGCTAAAATACTCTACTAACGACGACAGGTCCGATGCCGCGACAGAAAGAGCTGAGGCATTGAGCCATACCACGCACTGCTTCCAATGAGCGAGCGGTCGACGGTATTGAAACTCGCAACTGACCGCACCATGGCTGTGCGAGATACTGCGCCGGTGACGCAATTGAGTTACGAGATTTTATAGTAAAGTGTCAGCGCATGTAATACACCGTAGTGTGTTAACTCAATTGCGCGGCGCAGCGCAGTGTTACACATCTCTAATAGCGTGTGGCAGGGATGCGTGTCAATGGGAAGTAATAAACGATATTATCCAACAGGTTTTTTCTGATTCAGACATAGAAATTTTGATATATCTATTTGATTCTCCTTCACCAGTCGTTGTAGGAACTATTAATCCTCAAATTTATTTGTCCATCTGGGATCGTTCTGATGTCGCTGAGGATCAAACGTCTGACGAATTTTGCAAAAATGTAATAATGAATCTCCAAAGCGAAGAGTTTAATGGTTTCTTTCTCGACTAAGAGGGCGTGGTGTACAAGGAATTACCGGATCACCCAGTAGTTTTAGTGGCCCCCAGAAAACCAATTAAGGCAATTGTTTATACCTTTCATGATCTTCCGTGGGCCGGACATGGTGACCAAGATAAAACGATAGCATATATTAAACAACGATTTTATTGGCCTCAAATGTCGAAGGACATTAAGGATCATTGCAGAAATTGCGAATCGTGTAATCGGCATAAAACATCTCCCCATTTGAGGAAAGTACCTCTACAGAAATTTCAACAGTTGTCACTCCCATTTGAGCGAACTTCGATGGATATTGTGGGTCCGTTGGTTCAAACCTTGCAAGGAAACAAATATATTCTCACGTTCCAGGATCACTTTAGCATATATCCGGAAGCAATACCGCTTCCTGACCAGAAAGCAGAAACGGTTGCACGAGCATTTGTAACCCATATTATTCGTCGACATGGCGCCCCTCGACAGTTTCTGACAGATCAAGGAACGAACTTTGTATCTCGATTGATGAAAGAAGTTTGTGAACTCCTGGGGGTGAAGAAAATTCAGACCACCCCCTATCATCCAGAATGTAACGGGCTTATTGAAAGAAGTCACCGTGTTTTTAAGGATATTTTGTCGCATTATGTCGCCAGGAATCAAAAGGACTGGGATGCAGTTTTACCTTATGTCCTGCTTGCATATCGCTCTTCCCTGCATAGCTCCACGGGGTATAGCCCCCATTTTCTATTATACGGTAGGGACATCGAACTGCCCTTGGATGAATTCATCAGACCCCAGAGGTAACGTTATGATCATGATGAAAATTATGTAGCCGAACTTATGGCCCGCCTGAATGAAGTATACCGCACCGTACAAGAACGTCTGGGAGATAAGGCAGAAGCACAGTATAAACAATACAATAAGAAAACCAAGGAAAAAAGCTTTCAATTGGGAGATTTGGTTCTGTTGTTGGATATCACTCACAAACCTGGACTATCTCGAAAACTATGTCAACCATGAGTAGGCCCTTATCGAATTATTGATAAGTTAAGTCCGGAGAACTATCGTATTAGAAAGGTCAACTGTAGTCAGGAGGTAGTAGTACACGCGAATAGGCTCAAAGCCTATCACACAAATTGGAAAAACGAGAAGGGCCAAGTCAAACACAGAGCGGATTCAGATGAAGAGATATTAGACTCAGAAGAAGAGGAGAATATTGATAAAAGCAATGATACAGAAGAACCACTTGAGCGACCGCGGGAGGAGGCGGTTGTCTATTGGTCAGACAGCAGTGACAACGAAGAGAATAATTCCGGCGCTGCTGCACCAGTCGAAGAGGTCGTTCCTCAGACCACTAAAGTCCAAGGGCCCGAATTACCTTTGGTTTTACGTCGAACCAGACGTAACATTAGGCCTCCAAATAGGTTATCTTATTAGAAATAATAGAAACAAGGGAATTTGAAGAGCTTTGCCCTTCTCAAAAATTGTATTTTCCAATTATGGCAGTTGTTGGAATTCGATCGGGATTCCATATTCTTTGTTCTTGCGTTATTTACTTCTATCCTGGATCATATTTGCTTTCAACCCATCCTGTGAAATTGGCGGTATCTTGTTTGACTAATTACATATTCTTTTAATTTCTAAAGGGTGACTTGGAAAAATACAAAACTTTGCAATATCATTAATATTACATATTGTTAGATTTTAATTTCGTTCCTCTTCGCAAGTCTCATTCGAGACGGGTGTTCCCACAATAGGAGATGGGTTTCCTAGGAGATTGCTTATCTCCGGGTACGGGGAGTCTATGTATTTCTAGATGTATCTAAAGTTTTGTGGTAGTGCTAGTGATTGAGAAAACATTTGGGCGAACTCTGATTCTGGTTAAGGGTTGTCCGTAATTTGAGAAGTCAGTTCCCGTACTGAACACCCAGTGTGGATAAATATAGGTTGGGTAGTCCAGTTGACAATATCATTTACTTATACTTTATGCATTTTGCTCCTAATGAATTTCAAATGTTAATTGTTAGATTTTGTCTATTGGTGGTGATAGGGTTTTGGCTGGCAACCCTATTTGGATGGATCGTATTGGTCGAATGGAGTCCCCGCATGTATAATTTTGTATTTCATCTTCAACTAACCCCTCCTTCAATCATTACTTGATATTTTTGAAGGGGTGCGCGGTGCCGATGGTGGCTGTCGTCCCCTGGGCAACTCATAGGAAGACCCAGGAGAATTTATGGGCGGTTTATTAGCGACTGTAGTAGAACCCTCGGTTTTGGAAGAATCATTGATCACAACATACGTCGTCACTTAAGTCTTAAACTAATAAAATACGCACATCATTCACAACACCGCAGCACCTCATTTTCGGGCACTGCACAAGAGGCAGTGGATAAATTTAGCAAATTCTGATATATCATATATTTTTCGCAATTCCCTAATTTCTGGGACTTATTGTTATGAATTGAGGGACCCAATTACAGGTCGTTCTTTTGTAGGGTCCGGGGGTCGATGGTTCTTGTTTTTCTTTTTTTTTTTTAATATATATCTATATTGCAATTTTAAAATCGTTATCTTCGGGCACATGCCCTCTCCGCAATTATATATATTTCGTTATGCATTTTTCGCAATACCCTATTTTCTGAGATTTCTTGTGTTTTATTTTTTTTATATACATATATCTATGCATCAATTATAAAATCATTGTCTGCGGGCACATGTCCTCTCCGCAATTATGCATATTTCTTTATATATTTTTCGCAGCACCCCATTCTCAGAGATTCGTGGTATTAAATACGATTACAGCATCTTCTTAAAATAGTATCCTTGCGATCACCTACAATTATTGAGTCCAAGTCGTTCAGCGAAAAGTTAGTTCACGAATACATGTATATACCTGCCTGGTGGAGGTCACCCGTTTTATCACTCATTGTGGGATGCACAGCCATGCGTCAGTAGTCTCGGGTGCTCTAGCTACTTATATCTTACCCTTGGGGGCCGAACATTGTCGAACTGCCCACAACTATAGGACCGTAACTCTCTTCGGGGAACATCACATTCATAAATTATCCCCGAATAGTTCCACTGCACCATCCCTCATATTAAGGGGTGCAGTGGATAGCCAAGGGACGAAGGCCAGACCTGGACAAACGTGGTTGTTCAAGCCCACGTCAAGATACAGTTATTAGACTATGAGGCAACTCTATTATTGGAAAATAATCAAATTAAACTTACTAGTGGAACTTCATGCGCTTTCCTGCATGGTTACTGCTTTGATGTCACGGAGGGAGAAGCAGTATGGGATCTAATCTTAGAGGCATCATGTCCCATTTCGTTGCAACTTATTTATGCCGGACCGGCATCTATCGTCTCCATTCAGTAGACTAAGGAGAAATTCCTAATTGTAGAGCAGCAACATAATGTGTTTGCGTTGAATCTTATAAAGCCAACAGTTTATATGTTGCCAAAAGGGGTGGCTCACCGAACATCCACGGCTGGCTGTAATTATTCCTTCCGAATTGGAGTATGCCCCTAAATCCGCAACTATTGACCCCCAAAATATCGACGTAGGCCTTACGTTAATAGTAAATGTATGTATATGGAACACTCCTTCAAGCGATCTATGAATCAATTATACCAGGATACGCTGCATCGCAGATGCCTGACTAGACGCGAAGTTTTGTACAATCGTTTATTGCTGCCCCCCTCTCGCCAAATGCTGTGAGTGCCCTAATGCAGAGCCGAGTGGGATAGGTAGGGAGAGTTCTGAGAGAGGTAATCTATATCATGAAATGTACTCCAAAAATCGTCACCCTACGTCCCGTGGATGAATGTTACAATGATCTACCAGTTCAAGATAGCAATAATCAATCTTATTTTATGGCTCCCCTGACCAGAGTTCTGCACCACCAAGCGGAGCATATCGAATGCAACCCGCTTACGCTTCCAATGTTCCGTATTGATAACCAATGGATGGCCCTGTCTCCTAAGCCGATAATAGGCCAAACGCCAATACTTCTAGAGGTGTCCGAAGAAGCCACTATGGAATTCCTACCCTTCAGCGCTGCCGGGGCCTCAGGGATCTACTCCCAGTCCAACGCCCAAAGGGTCATCACCTTCGGCATGGATAGGGTTGGCATCCAAAACCTTATCTCTCTCAAGGCAGCCGGAAAAGAAGCCAATTCCTAGGGCACCACTATGACTCGCCTTTTCCGTTCCGAAGAGGAGGGAAAATTGATCGTCAGACGCTTTCCTATATCTGGGAATGGTTCACCGATTTCGGCATGGCGATGAGTGGACTAATTGGCGTCGTTATCCTTCTACGTCTTTTGAAGAGTGGCCTGAGCATCTTCCTCAATGGCTACACCATCTACCGTACCATGGGTTGCGGTTTACTTATGTTGGCCAGTTTCTGAAACTCTCTTACTTATTGGTTGCTTCATTATCGAGGAGCCCAGCAGTTCACCGCCAGTCATGAGGGTCCCAGCCCGGACCCTGATCCTTCACATGCCATCGAGATGGCACCCATATCGTCCGTAGCTCCACCCGAGCGTTTTCCGGCAGGAGGAATCCAGGAACCTCCTGTCCCCGCCGCTGTCAGTTCACCCCCGGAAACGCAATCTATGTATCCAGACCTGCGTAACCATCGCTGGGAGCAGTTGCGGAATTAGCCTGACATATTCAGTCAACGCCCCGGCCAGCATCTCGTGTTGGCACTCAGCTGGCTGCCGTTATTACAGCATTCCAAGCGCAAATTGAGTGAAGTTGCCGTTAGTGAAGTGCGTGAATTGTGACAGTGAGCGCACTTATTTAGTTTTAGTTTGGTCATCGTCAATGTTCCTGCATTTGGGTGATTTTGTTTATTTGCTTATTTGGTAACAAGTAAGGGCACTTAGCGCAAGTGGCCCTTCTTGTTTTTAGGAGGTGGCAGGGTAACCACCCGGGTTACGGGTTATCCGAAAATGCAGTAACATTGAAATATATTGTAGATTTAAGGTAAATTGTGCATTCCCGTATAGCATTAATAGTGGTCAAACTCTATCACAAGTCGAAACATTGTTGAATCGTTATCGGTAAGGTGTTTTGTCTGGCCCGTGTCAACGTAGGTGCAATCATAAATTTCGTTATCATTAGTTATGAGTTCCAAAGGGACCGCCTGGTGAGAAATCCATTATCAAGTGGTCTCACGGTTCAAATGTAAACATCCCCGCAACCAGCGATATGATTTTGCTGAATCCATAGGGGCGGATCCAAAAACACTAGTTTCTTTGTTCAAAAGTGTAGATATGTTTAACTAATTTGATTGGTGCCCCGGACAAGCCCAAATCAAAAGATCTAGAAGATTTTCCTTTGTCTCAACCACTAAGCTGAAGACTGGGGGTAAAAAGTGCAAAGGTGTAACCAACCAGAACAGCAGACAGTCAAAAGTTGTGCTCCTGATTGGTGCCCCAAAAATATCCATATGATATAAAATAGGGAGCAGAGCTGTCCACGGGGTTCATTTTTTCCATTCAAAATGACAAAATCGTCTGATTTGGGATGGATATAACTTTTATTTTCTAAAGCACATCAATACGCTGCTTTACTAATGATTATACCTACCGTTTATTCAGGGTCATTCGTCTGGAAAATATGCGGCCTAAAGTGTACAATTTAATACATACCTGCAGTACATTTTCTACTTTTTTAACTAGGTACATTATATTTTTGTCTTTTTTTTTACTTCAGTTAAGCGCGCATTATATCAATTTTAAAAAAATTATAAATGTAATTATAAATGTTGCTTCAATCAAGCAATTGCATATGATAAGAATTAGGTAAATTTATAAATAAAATCAAAACAATACCAATTCACAAAATAAAATATATTTATTCTATAAAATATATAATAAAAAATAAAAATATATATTCAGCAATACGCTTAGGTCAGGACTTCTGCAGTCAATTCCTAACAAAAAAAGTGCAAAAATATTAATAAACAATAATCCTAATCGCGTTAATTTTGTAATTAATATATGCGGTAATTACCTGACTGGCTCCTGCACTTTCCCGCAGAAAGCGTTGATGGCCGTGCCTAAACCACGTTTGGATCAGGCCTTCAAACTCGGCTTCTGTTAATGTCGAGAACTGCTCCAACATCGCATCTATAAAACCAATTGCCACAATTATTATATTAATTATGCATATTTAATATATTCAAGATACATTTTTTATATTAATTTTAAAATAAAAAATTTCCGCACATATATATCTATTAGGATCAAATATGTTACTTACTTTTTAGAACTTTAAAAATGCTTAGGCCCTTAAGCGGAAATTTTTTTTGTTTGCCCCTGTCAGTATTTCATTATGTAGTCATAGAAATGAATTGATGAAATAAGAGAATATGCATCTTATTATGTACCCCTGTCAAGTTGAGTGAAAATAATCCTTTACTAGTGGAAAAGTCCTTTATTAAACCAAGATTCCGACAGATTACGGGCCCAGTGTGCAAATTGGGTAGAATTAGACTGGGTTTCAAGTGAGGAGTGATTTTCCAGATAAAGTTGGGCGTCTGGAGGAAAAATTTGACATGGCGTTGTGGGGCGAGTGGCTCTAGCGGTAGAGCGCTGCTCTCCTGCTAGGAAGTCTTGGGTTCAAATCCAGGCATCAGCCGAAGATCCTCGTCCCATCGCCTTTCGCAGGAGGCGTTAAACCGTGGGTGCCGGCAACCAGTTGAACACCTCTGGTTGTCGTTATCAAACAGTATGAAATGGGTAAGCGCAAAGGGCCAAGACTGGCCTAGGTGCAGCGGAATAAACCGCACCCAACTATTACATACATAGACTTGGTTTCAAGTGAAGAGTGATTTTCCAGATAAAATTTGGCGTCTCTGGAGGAAAAATTTGACATGGCGTCATCATCACAATTCCCTATGTCCAGAAGTGGGGGCAGTAGAATTTTATGGTTTAGTGTACTCCAAATGAAGAAGGATGCTCTAAAAGCGTCGAAAACGAAGTAAAAAGGTCGGCAAACGCGTATTAGTGAGAAAAAAGTGGGTTTAAAATTATATTTTTTAGGTTATGTTGACAGTAGTTGGACAGTAGGTGGGACACGTGAACAAGACAGATTTAAAGTCAATGGGACTGGCAGATAATGAGGAAATATGCGGAGCATGCAAAGAAGGAAAAGCAAAGAGATTACCATTCAAGGATGCAAGAATGCCAAGGTCAACAAGAAACGGTGAGTTTTTACACACAGATATTGCGGGTCCGATGAAAACACCCACAATAAACGATGAACGATATTTTCAAACCATAACTGATGATTTTACACATTTTGTAACTGTATGTTTACTAAAAAGTAAAAGTGAAGCTGCAGACAATCTGATGAAACATATCAGATTAATAAATGCTGGAGGGAATAAGTGTTGTAGGATCAGATCAGATTGTGGAGGAGAGTTCAGATCTCATGCTCTTACAAACTTCTGCAAGCAGAAAGGAATTGAATTGCAGTATACATTACCATACACTCAACAGCAGAATGGGGTTCGTGAAAGGATGAATTTTACTTTAATGAGTAGGGTAAGGACGATGTTAGCCGAGACAAACCTACCAAAAACTTTATGGGGCGAAGCCATACAGTGTGCAGCGTATCAACTGAATAGATGCCCAAGCAAAAGTTTACAAGGAAATGTACCAGCTAAATTTTATTATGGTAAGCTAGACTTAAATCCCCTGAAAATATTTGGAAGTAGAGTATGGGCATACTAATTACCTGTACCAAGCGACAAGTTAGAAACCAGAGTTGTGGAATGCAGAATGGTTGGATATGGAAAGCAATGTTATAGATTATGGAACAGTCAAACTAATTCGATATTATTATCGAGAGATGTACAGTTTGATGAAAGGGACTACATCTATAAAGACAAGGAAAGAGAACAGAGACGACTGTCGTATGAATATGATGAAGACAATGAAAGTCAACGAGATCAAGATGGAAGAGAAGTAAACGAAGGTGAAGAAAGAAATGAACAGATTGAAGAAAAAGACGGAGCAGATCCAAGTGAATTCAATAGCGAAGTACCTGGTAATGTATTACGCAACAGATTGAAAAGGGAAGTTAAAATTCCGACAAGATTGAAAGACTATAAGTTATACACCGCCTATTGTTACTATTCAGGGGATCCAGAAACATATGAAGAAGCCATCTTAGAAGGTGACGAGTGGCAAACAGCTATCAATCGAGAGGTGGAAGCACTACAGCAACATGATACTTGGACAACTGCTGAATTACCCAAAGATGAAAAGGCTATCGACACCAAGTGGATCTTCAGAACGAAACAAGATGGAACCAAGAAGGCAAGATTGGTTGTCAAAGGATTCCAAGAGGACCATTATGGGGAAGTCTACAGCCCAGTGGCACGTATACCGACAATCCGACTGCTGTCTTATGCCGTGCAACAAGTAATGCAAATGCCGTGCAATAAGTAAACAGTTAGATATACCTACAGCGTTCCTGAACAGATATTTAGACAATGAGGTATATATAAAAACACCACAAGGAGTTTACAATCAGCCAGGGAAAGTCTTAAGTTAATAAAAAGTTTATACGGTCTCAAATCTGCACCTAGAAAATGGAACGAAAGATTCCATAAATTTGTTGAGAAAATTGGATTGCGAAGGTCAAACAGTGATTTTTGCTTGTATGCAGGAATGCAAGTAAGAATGATTATTTGGGTCGATGATATAATAATAACGGGAGACGAATCAAAGGTGCAACGTTTGGTGGATTTATTAAAGCAGGAGTTCAGTGCTAAAGATTTTGGAGAACCGAAAAACTTCCTTGGGATGAACATCAAGAAAGGTAAAAGTGAACTTTCTATAGATCAAGAAGATTTTATTATCAAAATTTTACAAAAATTTAACATGAGTGACTCCAAAGGCCAATATACTCCAATAGAAGAAAAGTTTTGTATTAACGTTGAGAATGAATGTACCAAAGCACCATTCAGGGAATTAATTGGGTCATTGCTATATCTATCAACAGTGAGCAGGCCGGATATTACATTTGCCACATCTTATTTGAGTCAGTTTGTAAACAAACCAACTATTCAAGTTTGGAACGCTGGAAAAAGAATTCTAAGATATTTGCAACAGACGAAAGAAGTGAGATTGATTTACAGAAAAAGCAATATCCAGAATTTAATTGCGTTTACAGACGCAGATTGGGGAAATGACAAAATGGATAGAAAAAGTATAAGTGGATCAGCCATTTATCATGGTGAAAATTTAATTCTATGGTCGACCAGAAAGCAGACCGTCGTGGCACTGTCGACTGCAGAAGCAGAATATACTGCATATACTGCAGCGCGACATGTGACTTGATGTATCTGCAAAGTGTAATGACGGAATTAAAGGAAAATGATTATGACACTCCAGTAAAGTATGTGGACAATCAGAGTACCATTTCTATGTTGAAGAATTACATGAATACTAAAAGATCTAGACATATCGATATTAAACTGCATTACATAAAAGATATTGTCAGCAAAGGCCTGATGCTAGTTAAATATATCAAAACCGAAGAAAATGTAGCTGATATTTTTACAAAATCGTTGGGTCGTAGCAAGTTCGAAATGATCAGAAATAAGTTGAAGTTGTGTATGTAGCAATTTAATAGTTTTTTTTTTGCAAGTTAAATTTAATTACATTTTAGTAATGTTAACTTAAGGAGGTGTGTCAGTATTTGATTATGTAGTCATAGAAATGAATTGATGAAATAAGAGAATATGCGTCTTGTTATGTACCCCTGTCAAGTTGAGTGAAAATAAACCTTTACTACTGGAAAAGTCCTTTATTAAACCAAGATTCCGACAGCCCCATGCCAAGAACATTGTTGTGCTACTTGTTTCGAAAAAACTCTCTTGAGGCACATATAATTGCCTCACGTGGCGTTGACCCTCCAATTTTTTTAAATAGTTCTTTCTACGATAATTATAATAAAGTTATTACATATAGGATCTGAAGTATAGGTCTACATATAGGTCTATATATATAAAATAGTGAAAACTTGCCATTTCCATGCAGAGTGTTTCTACAGCACTGTCCACTTCCTTGAGGTCCTCTATTGATCGTACAGGAAATTTCAGTAGTACTTCGGATTGAAATTTGATGTTCTTTTGTGCTGACAGGGTTATACCCTTTAGCCGCTAATATGTCACTTATGTGTTGAATGGCCTCACTATTTTTTATGACGTAAATTTTTAAACATTATCATGAAAACAAATGGATATGTGACAATTATGCGCTCTTGGCGCCATCTACGAGTTTACGTTAGAACTTGAGAGTATAGGACTCTGTTATTTGTTTCTTTTTTTCTCTATTCTCAGCAAGCATGGCTTGAATTGGTTAATTGATGTTATATCTTTACTCGCCGTATTAGTCCGCATCTTTTGACGTATGACTCGTAGTAGTCCAGTCATTACGTCGGAAAAAACGGGTTAGAAATGCAAATGAACCGAGAAGGCTAAATTTTTGATATGACCTGGGGGGTGCCTACAAAAGCTTAACTTCAAATTGTCGACCAAGCTTTCCTATGTGCATTTTCCGCCATCTTGAAAAAACGGTTACTTTCAGTTTTTTTCCAATAACTCGGTTTTCCGTTGAGATACAATAATTTTATAATACTATACGCTCTATAATTTAGGTTCTATACATTTTTTACCTATCGTTCATTGTTATTGAGATATCGATTAAAAAAGTCAAAATTTAAGGTAGATAAATTTGTTTTTTTTATATTTTTCCAGTTGTGATACGATAATTTTGAATGAATACTTTTTTGTTGCTTTTTTTACGCTCTACAATTTAGGTTCTATACATTTTTTATCACAGAAATCATATTCCTAGAATGCCAGTACCATATAACAAGTGCCCACTTTACGACATCGCGCAAGTGCGGTGTGAAGCATGCGCGCTACGTGAAAGCATTTGCGGCACTTTCAATGTTTATTATTCTAGACTACTTATCAAATATTTATTAGTAAGTAAATATCTATGGTAAATATACATCGTTTTACACTGAGTATGAGACTCCAACCAAGGCTGTGGAGGTTTATACACAGGTTTCTTTAACTACACATATTGTAGTTCAAATTATATGACTACCAAGTGGATTTTGTTTGTTAAAAAAATAAACTATGTTAACCTGACATTCGATTAATAACAGTTTTGTCTTTTTCTAAGTTACAATTAAATAAAATTTGATCTTTATGATCTTTTCCTGTTCTGCATAGTATGAAAAAGTAGACAAGAGTATATGTGACCCGCTCTATACGAGTTTTAGATAAAATGTCTTATTTGACAAGCAATCCTAACGGGGTTACGTTTAGTTGTTACATTCATAGGTTATGTTATGTCAAGAAAATAGGACACAGTCAGTAATACCGGGTCATCATAAATGAGAGTCACCGGGTGCAATACTTTGTTCCGGTAGTTGCGCTCAAAACTTTAGTCCCAGTTATAGCGCCAGTGAATTTAAAATGCTTGGAGCGTTTTTATTGGTCCAACTAGGTCCAACTTTTAGTAAACAGTGTGAAGTTGGACCCAGTTGGACCAATAAAAACGCTCCAAGCATTTGGCGCTATAACTGGGACTAAAGTCTTGTGCTTGTGCAAAACTACCGGAACAAAGTTTTGCACCCGATGACTCTCATTTATGATGACCCGGTAGATACCCACATTCCTTTCACGTTGTTCACTACTACTATACTTAGTACGCATGCCTTCCTCCTCACTAACTGAGTGGTGTTGAGTGTTCAATTGTGGGCAAAAATTTTCTGCGCATCCTATCCGTATAGCATTCTAGTAATAAGATGTCTATGTTTTTTACCGATTCCACCGCTCTATAAAGTCAAAGTCAACAAATAAGTTGCACCACCTCTCACTACTACCACCAACAAAAAGCGCAGTCCGCAACCACATTTTCCGGACACATCTACAACCAACTCTGGTCAACAGGAGCTCAAGGTTTGCTTTACCCTTTCATAACTTTTCGGTGCGAGCGCCTTACGTCGTTGGAATTTCGTCAACAACGTTTGTTTACATTTGGATCAGCTGTTTTGATGCTATTGGTTACTTTAATTAGTTTGATTTCAGTTTCCCAAGTATTCTTAGAACTTGGGTTGACTTTGACACTTTAATTTATTTTAATTTAATTTTCTGTTTATTAAAAGTGAGGTTGCGCCCGCCAGTCATACCTTGATGGGTAACTGGTGTTTCATTATTAAATATTCTTTAGTATCTTGACCTTTTGTGAATCAAGTTCTCAACGCTTTACTTTTGAGTTTCGCTCTTATTTTTTTTTTTTAATATTTGGGGAATTATCCCAAGATACCGCGGTGACTTCGTACTTGCAAGGACGTCTTCGTCGGGGTTGCGCTTTTGTCGCGGATTACTGTAATTTTATTTTTTTTTTAGTTTATTTACTGGCAATACTATTGCCTATTGCGTTGATATTTGATCTATTACTGTTGTCTGTGTTGGTGGATTGTTTTTGGAATCCAGCCAGTGGTTATCCTGGGGATTGTACGACACGATCAGTTTGTACCTTTGGAGCCTCTGTTTCCTCTTGTTGCTTTTATCCATTTCAGCTCACTCTCACAATCGAGTGTAAGTTCTGTGACGGGGTTTGGATTGTGTGGCGCCCATTTCCGGAACACCTTGTATTGGTTTGTATTTTCTCCCACGCCCCTCTCTCTGAGTTGTTGGTGCAGCCCGAGGAACTGTATGAGCACACAGGTAGGACCAAAGAGGTACGGTCGCAGATATTCAATTGTTGAAAATCGAGGTTTTTTTTTTTATGCTGCTTATTATATATATATATATATATATATATATATATATATAATAAGCAGCATAAATAGTGGTATATAATTCTTCCGCTCTCGATGTCCCTTGCCGTACAGTTGCTCTAAATCTTCCGATTCGAAGGCTATACTTAGCCGCAATTCTTTTTTTTTTGCTTCATCATAAGTGTCTAATTCAAAAGTGATAATGTTATTTCTAGTTTGATATACACTTTGCTGTGTGCTTACCATACTGATGTAAAGTTTTAACATTACCTTCTCCCAATTAGCACCTATTTGTTGATACTTTTTAATAGCTTAAGTGCGGTTCTTTTTCGGCCGGAAGGAGAAGTCCTCGCCATTTTCGACCATCAACCAGAAGGACGGAAAAGCCCCAATAATTTTCTCTCCGTCATCATTATGAAATAGTCCAACCGTGTATGTATGTTGTTGAGTTGTTCAACATCTCTAAATAAGTTGTTAGTAGTAATGCATGATTGTACCCACTTCGCATATATTTAATACAGATAGGTAACATGTTTTTATAAAGCTTACTTACTATAATATTTTTAGATATGACAGTCTGTATCAAATATATGTAATTGGGCGGTAAATATCCGGTAAATAGATATCATGGATAATTAATTTTATGCAAAGAACAACATGTACATACATATTTATGCATATTTACCTCAACAATTCATTGAATTTTATGTGTTATTATATAGGTATAAGTATTTAGGGTGCAACAAAATGATTTTTTAATATAATCTTTATGTAATAGCAAGAGAATAGTGAGTCTACTAGACAATTCAACATTTTAAAGATATTTAAAGTTATAAATATTTTTTATTTATATCTTCAGCTCGCAGCCACCTATCCGCTTAACATTTTCAATAAACAGATGTTTCCTACTTGATCAAATTTTTCTGTAATGTTTTTTGACTATTTACCTTGTCTAAAGGTTCTATAATTTGAAAAACTGCAGAAAAGATCGACCATACTCCGTTGTCAATTATGGCAATATTTTTGTTGTCACTGCTTTGTCAGAGAGTCTTTTTTTAATTGAATAACAATTTTTAAATGCCGGTACCTACACGAAATATATTTTGTTATGAAAAAAAAAATACTTTTCTAGTCGTTCGTATCAACCTATATAGAGCGTTTTGACTAGGTGAAGGTCTTAAAAATATTTAGAACAGAAAAATTTTACCCTTGGTAATCATGTGTTTCTTCAAAATATGAAGATAAAAATATATTAAAGATATTTATAACGATTAAATATATCTAATCAAAATAAGCAATATCACGGTAATTAAATAAAACATTTTGTTCCATTTTAATACTTCGTATTATTATTATTATATTATTATTCGTCAGGTCATACGCATTTTAGTTAAGATCGGTCATTAGCGACATGATGGTGTACTTCCTTCCGAATGGAAAGCAAGTGCATTTGCGTTTAATTTCTTCCAATTTTACAGCATACTCCGCCGAAAATACATTTTCAGCTTCAAACTCCAATAATATTTTCGAATGAAATGGATTTGAATATAACTCTTCAACATTTAAAAATCGTTTTCCAAGTATTACGTTTTTTTTTAGTCATTCCTATCTGTTCCACTTTGATAAAATCTCCATTATTTAAGAAAAAGCAATTATCTTTATTGTTAATCTTGATTACATATTTTTCAAGCTTTAGAGTTTTAAAATATGAAATACCATTTATTTCTTCTATGTTCTGCGATGGTATGGGATACTGCGACGGAAGAGGCACTTGCTGATTGCGAACATACATTTCTTCCTCGAGTCTGTTACAAACTTGTTGCTAAGAGTTGGATGATTTTTTTAAACGATTTTTCAATGTTTGTAAATATTTTTCAAAATGGAAAGCACTGAAAGTATCCAGCGGTCCATGCATTTTTGCCTGCGCGCCCAAATGAACTAATCCATGAAAACTGTATGCCAGATATGAAGCCCCATACAAAATAGGATACTCACTTACAAATTCTATTAAGAGTTGCTGAGCTTTATCATTATAACGTTGATGCAAATCACTGGATACTAATATTTTTATTGCACAATGGAGCAGCATAAAATATCTATAATATTTTTTAGATAGATTTGACTTCAAAACAACAACGCCGGTATACAATATAAATTGACGTAGCTCTGTTGCTTTCCAATAGAAAATATCCGTCATTGGCCTGGGTAATCGAGCAAACTCATTTGGAATCAATGTCTTCAAATGTAACAATACCATGTTGGCTGCTTCCACTTTCTGGTCAGTCAACCTAACATCTTTTTTTCCCATCGTCCGAGTGGGCAACACGCCGAGCCTTTCAGATTAGCTACCCCTATTAATTACAATTTGACGTATTAATCAAAGTTATACCTCTATTTTCGAAATTGTTATAAACATTTATATAACCCACTTGTTAAGCTGCACACCAATTTACAGCTTACCATAAAGGTAGTGTCGTGATGATATCACTAGATGCAGAATTTCGTGTAGATTTCGAATCTGTTATCCCCGATGTTCTACGGCATCGATGGGTTATTTGCGATTCTATTTGAAGACACCATGCGGTCATTTAGATGACCCGCTGGTGATTAAATAATTTTTTTTCTAACCCGTCCGAAACTTGAATAGCTCTATCGATTGACATATTTTTCATTGAAATTCGAACAAAACAGTTATGGATATTTTTATGGATATCTTCTCCCAGGTTGTTGTATTAAAAAATCAAACTAAAAAGTGGTGATGCATTTTCTTTTATCTTATTTATTTATCTTCTCCCCAGTAGTCTTTTTGTGCTTACGATGTTAGCGTATTCGGGGTAAATTTGTATTGGTCACAGAAGAACTCTGGTAATCTACGTTTGCCAAATGTGACAATGGTGTCTGACACAGGCATAATAGATTTAAATATTTGGACAATATAGAAGTTTTGTATTTTTTTGGAGTGCCGAAGTTTTGTTTACTATAGCCCATTTAATAACTAGGAGGAATTTTTTAAACGTGTTACTAGGATGACCTCGCCCGTGATTGGCTAAATCGCAGACCGTTTTACATCGGACAAATTTACCCTTTGACGCGCAAGCCCCGTTAGGTTAGGTTACAGGTAAACAAACTGTGTAATAATTGGTAATTTCAGCTGCATACATATTTTGTTCATTGTAATTTGTGATAAATTGTGTGTGATGCCAGATATGTGAATGGTGATACTGTTTGACCTATTCACACGCACAGGCATAATTTATTATATTTTTCAACTTAGCAGACTCGTAAATCTATTTTTTATGGCCCAAATCAGTATAACCCTTTCGTTAAGTGTTTTGTGTCTCGATATTCTGTGTGTGTTGTTTACTTAATTATAAATTATGGTATCGTGGACCGATATAGTTTGTACATGAGGGATATAAGTTGGAGTCACAAAAATGACGGGAGAACATTCTGTTCGATATTCAACAGTCGAGATCAACAGTCGACATTCGGCATTCTACTTAAGATGTAGTCGATTTTCATTTATTTTTTTACTATGTAACTTAGTGTAGTGTTTTGTGTTTTGTAAATGGTAAGCTGATTATTATTTCCTCCTTTGAGTTTTCACTTCTTTGTATTTTTACGAGAATCTAACAGCTCCGCTAGATGGTAAGTTTAAGGATGAATTAAGTATCTCTTTCATATTTTTTTTATTCATTCATTTCTTTGTTTTTTATGTAATAAATTTGTTAATTTGTTGAGAAGTGTTTTCTTTTGAGTTAAATATCAATATGAGTAGTTTAATTAGTTTTGCCTGCTAAAATGCTGCACTGGTCCCATTGCAAGAACACACGTGTAGAGCGAGTGTAAGAGCAATAATAGTGGTGGCTTGTGTTTGGGGGGTTGTGGTGTTTGACTTTAAATGTTTTAGAACATTTTTTTGTCATGCACTAATCACATTCCAAGAACCCACAATCCTACTATTACAAATGTAGGAAGTCAAAATGGCGGGAAACAACCACGTCCTCGTGGTAGCATTTTGTCCGAACGCGGTCTAAGCAGGGACGGATTAACCACAGGGCGGAGATGGGCGATCGCCAGGGGCGAAAAGTTAAAGGGGGCGAATATACTATTGTTTTTTCAACTATCTTCATTTAAACAAAAAATTAAGGGGTAGTCACAAGACCCGGCAGGGGCGAAATGGTTTTGATCGCCCAGGGGCGAAAAAAGGCTTAATCCGCCCCTGGGTCTAAGACTTTAATTACTGGTCAAATCTAATTCATCAAATCTAATCCAATCTATTCGAAGGAAAAAACTAACTGGGTTCTTTTTCTTGAACCTTGTAGACACATTTTCTGACTACTAACTGACGCGTTTAAGTATTTAACATTTAATCAGGGCTGATAAAGCACGACTCCAAAAATCAAACAAAACACTTCTCCAAAACAATAATAATCAACAATCCCATTTGATAGGTTACATAAAAAAATGAATGAAGCTTTGAACATATTGACGTTTAAATTAAACCTAGGAGTTGATTTAGACAGACACACCTTTTTAGCAGAGATACTAATAAACAATTCTAATTTAAAATGAAATGCGAGACAAGTTGAAAAGACTTACGGATTAATAAACATCACAAGCACAACTTGGTGCTCTCACAAATACATCTAGCCCAAATTTTTGGCTCACACTGTATATATGTAATCACCTAATCACGTAGGTATGTATTCCTGAGATGAGCCGAGAAACGGCGTAAGGACATTATTTGGGTAATGCAATCATAATAAGAATAACATAAAAAATCATAATATAATAAGCGTCCACTTATTGCCATATTTCGGAGCGTACACATCGAACGCAACTCGCAGTTTATTGTAGAGATGATTTCAACTAAGAACGTCACTCCCCCACCAGTACACCTGCGCGGCGGGAAAATAACGACGTTGATAAATAGCTCCATATATCTACACTGCTAAATGGAAAGTGGTCTACTGCGCACTTGGCGGGAAGACACGTGACGTGACGTTCTTAGTTGAAATTATCTCTACAATAATAAACAAGCGTGAACAAAATCTAATGCGTATACGTTATCTCATCCGATAACGATTAGTTGACGCTGTACCTTATCTACTATTTCTTACCTTTTTTGAACCCCCACTTGCACTTGATGGACTTGATGGACCATAATTCTTTAGGTAATTGATATAGAGAGATGATATACCTATATTGTTAAAAATACTGATCCCATAATGAAGTTATGATGCAGGATAATTTCTGGAATGCAAAATGTGGGGTGTTTTAGTATTTGCTGCTTGCTGTAGATCAGTGTTTCCCAACGTGGGGCGTACGCCCGACTGGGGGGCAATATGATTGTTGAGGGGGGCAATTGGAACATAGAAAAATTCTGAAAAAAAAAACCTACCTTAAAGTCTCTGTACCGTTCATACTGCAACCGTTAATCATATCCTTGAGACTAATTATTAAATATCCCTACACAATTCTAAATCTAAAAAAAAACACACAATAGGGAAAAATTTAATTAAGCCATCAATATTTGTAAAAACGTTTTTAGAAAAATATGTCAAAGATGTGATAGCTATGCCACTTAAGATACATTGTTGAGGAACATTTTGTTGAAGGTATGTTATTCTATAAATTAGAAAGCATCACAACCTCCGGAGATATTCTTCATAAGCAAAAAAATTACTTCAATGTCTTTAATATTCTAATACAGAACATAACATCCTGTACTGCAGACTGTGCTCCTAACATGATGGACAAGAAAAGCGGCTGTTTAAAGATAAGAATCCAGAAATGCTTCTTGTGCATTGTCTAATATAGCTCCATAGGGAAAACTTGGTAACCAAAAATGTTTGTCCAGTTCTCAATGAAGATTAAATTCGGTTATAAAATATGTCAATTGTATCAAAGCTAATGCCGAATGTGACATTTCAAGTTAATTTGTGAAGTACAAAATAATTCATACTTTTTATAACTAAATTTAATACTTCATTGAACAAATATTTTTGGCTACCAAGTTTTCCCCGTGGATTACACAATGTACAAGAAGCATTTCTGGATTTTCATCTTTAAACAGCCACTTTTCTTGCCCATCATGTTAGGAGCACGATTGGCAGCACAAGATGTTATGTTCTGTATTGGAATATTATCGACATAATTAATAACATAGTTTTTTAGCTTAGAAAAAATATCTCTGGAGGTCGTGGTGCTTTCTTATGATTTGCAGAATAACATTTCCTCAAAAAAATGTTCCTTATTAATGTACCTTACATAAGTTATCAACAAGGCCTCAGTGCCTCTCACTCTTGCTCATTTTAACCATTCTTTTTCTGACAGTGTTGTTACTAAGGGGCACAGCTATCACATCTTTGTCATCTTTTTCTAAAACCGTTTTTACAAATGTTGATATTGACAGTTTAATTAAATGTTCCACTATTTTGTGCTTTTTCCAGATTTAGCAATGAGCACGAATATTTGATAACTAGACTCAAGGGTAGGATTAACACTTGCAGTGACAATTTCAGTTTTAGAGTAAATGTTTAACTTTGTGTTGTTATAATAAAATATGGCAGATTTGTGTTGTATTAGTTTTTAAGTGAATGTTTATTTCTATTTTGTTATAATAGAATATGTAGCAAATTTTGTTTCTGCTAAAATGCTTAGTATTTATTTCAATAATCAAATAAATTATTGTTTTATGTTATTATTTTTATACCCCCAATGGCGCAAGTTTTTCATTACGTCACAGAGAAGAAATTAGTCAATGTTTGTTGGGCAGAATGTGTACCAATGACGAAATGAGAAACGTACACCGTTCCGAGTAAGGTTCATTTCCAACTCTGTTATAGGTATAAAAAAAGACAATATGAAGTGGGGCATGCGATTTTTAGACCAGCTTCGGTGGGGCATAGCTCAAAAAAGGTTGGGAAACACTGCTGTAGATTGTTAACCGCTGTTAACCAGCATCGTGTGACCAGTTGACCACTCAGCAGCTATTTTTGCATGCCGGCGAATGGTTTTGGCTGTTGCTTTTAAAATTAAACATGTTGAACTTTCATTAGCCGATATTTAGAGCTTGCGCTGCTGGCTCAGGAAAATGTGGGTATTGTAGAAAATACCAACCATCGATTATAATAAATAATTTAAAGCAACAATTATTCATTACCAGGGCCGTGTTAAGGCGGGGGCGAAGAAGGCGGCCGCCCCGGGCGCCAAGTTTCAGTTTCATAATACTACTACAGAAAAGAGGAAAGAAATTTATAAATCGTGTTTTAAAAAATACATAATGAAGAAATTATTAAAAGAAATTTATAAATTTAAAATAAAATATGAGTGACTAATATGTTGCTCGATTAAGGCCGGCGATGAGCTATAGTATAAGTATAGGGCAAAACACGCTATACTTGAAATGAGCTAATCAGCCGTACAAATAGCTTGATGTTAAAAATAATTTTACTCCTGCAATCTACATACTTGTGATTCAGACATCAGGTATTTTGAGAGCAATCTGCCCTCTCATAACCAAGTAATTAATTGATAAATAGACCCATATTTTCTCCATATTTTTCTTTATCTTTAGGGATCAAATTATCGCACCAACTTACCAGCAATGTTAATGAAACTCCGATATGTCCTAGGGACACATCTCCACAACAAAATAAGCCCATATTCATAACAAATAAACCTGTAGTTTGGTCTCGTTGGTCATTTAATCGTGTACATGTAATCTCAATAATATTGACCATATATTACAGGAAGCGACACGACCTGCCTTGTCTCCCCTTACTCCCAGTCATCGCCCTGCTGAAGTGAAGAAGTGTGGATCTTGGTTAGTAGAGGGCGCGCCGTTGTATTAGCCTATGCTATTACCGTTGTTTGTACATATTATAGTTAGTCAACCGACACCCCCTGCATAATGCTGCCCTCTATTGGACAAAGGTAAAACTAACTTAACTTGAGCTGAGCTCAGAATCGTTGTACTCGCGATAAAGATGGAACAAATGTTCCGTCCGTGTTGGTACTGTTGGTTAAAATTGATAGCCTTCCGTCAGCCCACAAATGGCCCACAAGGATAGGCGATCTAACATATGCTTAAACTTTTAAAGAAATAAGACAATATTGTGTTTATAATAGAACTTCAATACATAAAATATTGTTGTTTGTACATAACTATGGAATCAATGGAAATACTAAATACATATAATAA
Organism: Aphodius granarius; assembly: GCA_963971325.1. NCBI lineage: Eukaryota > Metazoa > Arthropoda > Insecta > Coleoptera > Scarabaeidae > Aphodius > Aphodius granarius. Next base: position 12,739,440 of record OZ020227.1, on the reverse strand, counting down.
AAACCGAAATAATGCCGATATTTCCAAGGTTACCCGGTTTTCAAAATTGTTAACTTCGCGCACCTTTTTTCATTAGTAGATTTCATTCTTGATGATATTTTCTTGGATCATATTAATGTCTTCACATTTCCTATGGGTTTGACAAGTTTCATTCCATTCTGGAAAATTTTTACTCTAAATTTCCTGTCAATTTTTAGCAGCAGCTTATACATATTTTTTCTTTAAGCATATTTTTCAAAACATTTTGAAAATGTCAGCATACCTGTTCAGACTATTTTCTTCAAAAAAATTGTTGTTTTTTTCATGCTTTCATTTACATATTTATAATTATAATTACCCCAAATAGTTGAATTGGAAACAACCTATTTATTAATTATTTCAATATTTCTAAAATATGCGACTGGACCGACAGAAACGACCTAACGGCCGAAAAAAAATTATTGAGATATTTGCATTTCAAGGTCAAAAATCGAATTTAAAAATCGAAATTCTCAGCAGGTATGTTGAAAACTGAAAACTCTTTTTTAATTTCATCAAACCGCAAAAGTGTTTCAAACTGACATTAAAAACGAACGCATTAAAAAAATAATTTCCTTCCTGTACTAATGCGTGATATGGCACAATATAGTGGACACCGGAGCCGATCTGCCGGCGAATTTATTAACAAAGGAAGCCGTCAAAGGCGGCCGCATTCAAAGTGCTGCAAACACGCCGACACCACTTCTACGGTTGCCCGTCAATAAGAAGGTAGCAATTCAATTTCTAATCATTTTTTAGCCAGTAATTAGCAACTGATTCTTCTGCAATAAGTATGATAGTAGACTCAGTTCGCTGTGGGCTTTCCAACGATGTATCGTTAATTGCAATCGGTTGCAAAAGTTGTAGTTGCTAACCTTTGTTGCTAATGCCACGGTCACACTAGGCTGTTTTATTAGCCGCTAGTTGCTGGTGCTGCTAGCAGCAACATCATATTTGATACCAATTTGTGGGGTTTTATTGACTACCTGCCTTGAACCTGACTAAATTTTGAAAGCACTGTACACGGGTGTAAATAACATAGGCAAGGCCACGATGACAATAAAATTAGAAATTCTATATTTTAGAAGTATTTAGTTGAAAAGTAAATTACTCTACTACAATTAGTTATTTACAAAAATATTTTAATTATTAATTAAATCATCATTTCAATTATTATTAATTAAATTATATATTTTCATAAGAAAGTCTCTTTCAGGTCTTCAATTGTTTAACAGTATATTTCTAAATTGTTAGAAATATGTAGTTACATATTTCTAAATTAATAAATTGTTCAAAAGTTACTGCTCTCATCCGTAATTTATTTTCTACTTTATATTTAATGTTTTATTTATATTAATTTCAAACAAAAGTAATTCCATCAGTTTTCCGTTCAATGTATTAATTGAAATATAATACACAATTATAGAATTGAATATACAATTGATATAATTAAAATCTGATATATTTTACAAAAGATATTAGTATCTATGCATTTCTACTTCAAATAAAACTCAACACGTCACAGAAACTAATAAATATTACATAATATTTGGTTATAAAATTTTCAAGAAATATTTAAATATATTATTTAAAATAAAAATATAAATCACATATTTATAATTTTATATTATTAGTTACACATTAACAAAAGTAATGAATAATTGTTGCTTTAAATAATTTATTATAATCGATGGTTGCTATTTTCTACAATACCCACATATTTGTCCTCAAAATAACGGCTAATAAAAATTCAACATGTTTAATTTTACAAGCAACAGCCAAAACCAATCGCCGACATGCAAAAATAGCGGTTGCTGAGTGGTCACATGCTGGTTAACACCCGGTTAATAATCTACAGCAAGCAGCAAATACTAAAACCACCCCACATTTTGACATTTTTGCATTCCAATTAACGTTGCAGCATAACTTCTTGACCGGCGAGTATTCATTATTCATTATGTGATCAGTATTTTTAACAACTGTATCGCTTAAAGCCATGTTTGCAGGGGCTGATTTAGGGGGTGGTTTTGTGGGTCTGGAGCCTCCCCGAAATATTCAAATTAAATTACGGTGTTTGCAATTTGGTTATAGCAAGCGGAAAACATAAACGTGTACAACACAATTTATCACTTGGAGCATTTTGGACCCAAACAAAAAATTCTGGATTCGCCCCTGCCTGTTTGTATATTGGGAGAATATTTCAGGTGCATTTCTCCAGTCCCACCATGGTGGATTTTGAAATATCTCTTTATACCAAAGTTTTGTGTTAGTTTTATGTCGAATTGTTCCGTAAAGAAAAAGTTTTGTTCCTCTTCCGTTCGCGAGATATAGGCATTTTTTGAGGGGGGGGGGGCTGGGGAAGTGCCAGCCCCACCACATTGGAATTTTGAAAATTTTTGGATGCCAAAGTTTTGTGTTAGTTTTGTGTCGTTTTGTTCCATTGAGAAACAGTTTTGTTCCGACCTATTTCCGGAGATATAAGCAATTTTCCGAGGGAGGCCAGAACAGCTGTTTTGGAATTTTGACATTTTCTCGATGCCACAGTATTGTATTAGTTTTGTGCCGAATTATTCCGCAGAAAAAAAGTTTTGTTCCGCTTTATTTTTGGAAATTTTCACAAGCAATTTTCCGATGAGCGATTTCTACTTACATTTGCGAGATTGCCTATATCTAAATATATGTACTTATGTCTGTGTGCGTATCAATAAACTATGTACATATGTGACAAAAAATCGTGTCCAAGTATAGTCATAAAATTATTGCTTTACATTATTGCGGTAATACGTATCTCGTACTCCTGGTTACTATCACGGCGCCTCGCTAGCCAAACGGAGGCGACACGCTCGGCTCCGGCCGGGCGCTAGACGGAGAGAGTTGCATGTTTTGCAAGGTTTATTTTTTCTATGTTATAAGCTGTAAAAGTTAAACAAGCGCTGGTGGGTTGGCTGAGTGGTCACATCATGCTGTTAGCAAGCAGTCAGTAGCAAATAATACGCTAGTAAAACATCGTAGTATGACCAGGGCATAAAAGTCTTTCCACACGTAATTGAAAATCTATAAATATATTTAAATACGATATATTTATTTAAATTTATTTAAATATATTTATCAAGAAATACACCGCATTTTGTCTGTTTCTTCAGCATAAAAACATCATTGGTGCCAAAATCACTTGAAACTTGAATCACTTACAAGGAATGTTTTTATTACCTCAGGTAATTTACAGGTGAATAATTTACCTGTGATCATTACAGGACAGTCGCACAAATCCCTATACTCTTAGTATCTATTTGTATCAAGTAATATAGGGAAAAAATGAAACGTGGCGAGGCAAACGTGTGAAATACATGAAAAGGGAAAATAGTAAATTAAAAAATAATTACCAAATATGTACTGATAGGAAAATAAGTGAGAAATAAGTAATTCCGGGTAATACAGATGTTAAAAAAAGCTCAAGCCGAATGGTACAGTACAAGAAATTCAAAAGGCGCCATCTGTGATCGAGAAACGTAACTATAAGCCAAGATCCTGCCTGAGATTAACTCCCTTCGACAGCATCGCCCCCTGGATTTCTTCTCCCTTAACTAACCTTCCGTTGACTAACTATAAATACATAAACAATGCTACTAGCCAACTACTGATGGCAACATCAACGTTTGACACTGACAAATCCTGGGTAACTTGCTTTATATGAGCCGTTGAAAACCAGAATGGTCCAAGTCACAAAAACGAGTTTATTTAGTTAACCACTGGAAATTCATTATACTATAGTAATCTACCTAAAATTCAAGTTAGCTTTATCCTAAGGCACATTCCACAAAAAAGTATTTATTTTTATTTTCAGGATTTCTCAATAATGCATTAACTTTAAAGCGATTTATCTCTAAATGCTTTCCCTGTGACTTATACCACTATGGTTTTCAACGGCTCATATTATACAGACACGACCGATGTCGATCAAAGAGAATTTGCTCTTGCAGCTAAACTAGTATTTTTACCAAAAAATGTCATGGACATAAATTATACAAAATTTCCTCTACTTCAATTTATTATTTAACTATTTTGACGAAGTTACAGAAATGGCAGCACATTTGCAAAATCTTTGAAAAGTGCTTAGTTAGAGAAAACATCCTGTTCCTTTGAACCCTTTTCAACCAAAAGCGTGAGTTTGGTTATGAAACTTCTAAATATGAAGTTTCGTCCCGTTACCTTTAGTAGTTTTTCTGGAATCATCGCCACAAAATTCGAGTACACACACACATACACACACAGACATTTTTTGTACCTTGGTCAAAAATGTTCAGGGGGCCCAAAAAGACCTATTTCCGCTAAAATCTCAATTTTTTTTTCGGCACGATTACAATACTTTAGCATACTGCGTATGATAAAGTAAAAAACGCAAAAACAGAAAATAAATTGATCAAAATTGGCTTGATAACCGCCTTTTTGTATCCGGGGTCACTATGATTATTGGTTTTATAAAATATAACTTGGATAAAAGTGAATATTTTATATGATGTACATTTTTATTTTTTTGATGTCTGTTATGTCGAAGAAAACAATGTTTAAAAAAATTATTAGATAAATTATTTTTGAATATTGTTTGAAGTTATGTACATAAAAAATCCCGAAGACGTTTTATCGTATGTTTTATTTTATAAAACAGATAATAGAGATAGAATCCGAAATTAAAATTTTTGCATGTAATTTTCTTTAGTTGAGTCTTGAAACCCGCCGTAGAATATGGTTCCCAAGGCAACAGATCACAAAACACTTTACGTGTTTTTGTTTTTCAATAAAGACATATTTATGTTTTATTTTGTAATTCGTATTTTATTTAGATTTAAAAAGAAAATAGAGTTATTTTATTTAGGAATAAGGTGTTTGATTTATCATTTACTCATAAGTTAACAAATATTCAATCTAACCGTCTTGACCAGACATCAAAAGCGGGACGTCTGGTCACCTTACTAATACCACAGAATAGTAAACAACCAGAACGATATCTTGTGTTGGCGGGAAAGTTTGCGCAGATCCTCTCGCGTTTCGTGCGGCCATTTTAAAAATAGGACAAATTACAACCAATCAGTTGCAAGTAAACACCGCGCATAGGCTGTGCCATTTAGGTCGACGGAATTTGCAACGGTCCACATACTTATCACCTATCGCCTCAACGTCGACGATTAGTGTGTGAAATGTGCACGCCTACCGATTCGTCATTTATAGTTTGTTTGCATGGAAAGTGCAGGACCGTATTGAGCCTGTGTATTACTTGATTTCGCACATTATTGTTCGTGATTGATTTTAAGTTATCTTACCGTTATCTGAGTGTAGTGTGTTATTACTGTTATTAGGAATTAGTGATATAAGTTTAGTTTTACATAGAATTTAGTTAGGAACTATAAGAGAGGGCAAAAGATAAAAACTACAGCTTTCCTCGCATTTCCAAAGGACATCGGTTATAACAAATTAATGCTTATACATTCTTCATTCAGACACGTGTTATGTACATATATAACTTCCATCGAAGAAGATGGGGTGATGTTATGTGGTCGAGACGATTTGCCACGACTCGAAACTGTCCATATCAACCACAGATCAAGTATAGGACATTTTGAACTGCTTATGTTTCCCAACTACTTGAAAATTAGATTAGAGCTTGACGCTCTACCTACGATTTTTCCTAGTCTTGAAGGGTCAGTTTCAGGGAATACTTTATTAAATTGTATAAAACTATAAATTTTGTACATGCGTGTTCATCGTATACATATATTTATACATGTATCTTTTGTACATTTATTTTTTGCATCTTTATTCACGTATGCGATTATTTTTCACATTAAAATTTCGCAATTTTAATTTGAAAAACAAATGAACAAGAAGGCAAATTATTATTTGGAAAACGAATAAATCGTAAATAGTACGATAGCCTTTGGTTTCCTATAATTTTCCCCTGTAATCCTAATTATGTCTTAATACTGTGTATTATAAAATAAATTCACTTTTGTCTTAAACATAACCACACGACAAGTATTAAAAACACAAGCAACATTCTTAGGCTCTTCACAAAAAGTACATGCCGGCCCTGAGTTAAGTACGAAACAACATGGCGCGAGGTCATGAAATCTAGCCGATAAAAATCAAAGGTACCGCCGAGAGATATTCTTCTGGTTGTTTACTATTCTGTGCTAATACACCGCTTGTGTTGTGCCCAGACGCCCGTGCAATAGTATAGGTAGTAGCATTGTTTATATATGTATATAGTTATTCAACGGATGGTTAGTACTGGGGGCCGCCGCCAGTTGGCACAGCGAGCGTTTGGGGGCCGAGTAACTTATGCTTTCAGTCATAAGGCGCCATATACCACTGTATATTTGGTGCCTGACATGAAAAATATGACATAAAAACACACACCGATGTCTGGCGGTCGCGACTTGTAGTCGAGAGGGGTGGAGCCAACAGAGTAGGTTGGAACTCGCTTTAGAAATATTCCTCGTTTTCGATGATATTTCTCCTGAGCATTTTAGCACTTTATTACGTTAGTATCTTTACATCTAATAATTATTTTCAATACAATCTTAAAAATCTAAAGTACAACCTTAGTGAAAAACTTTTCTACTGCCTTATAGAGATATGAATAAAAAATTATTAGAAAAGTGTTTCGAATTCAACACTTGCGGATTTTCCGTGACAAATTTGGATCATATTTTAAAAAATCTAATTCAGCAGAATTGAACCACAAGTAAATCTCTATAAAATGGTATTTTTTTTAATTAGAAAATTATGAACCGTATAAGCACTAGACGTCAGTGCGTTTACGTGTAAATCATATACATAAATATGTAGGCGAGATCGCCGATACAATGTGCCCAGTATAAAAAATTAAAAATAAAGTAAAAATTTCAATGAATATCTAGTTATTTACAACCGCATATCTTCTCTAATACTTCAGTAGGTATATTTAACAAATTATTGAAGCGCGAAGTTTTGCTAATTAGAGCCTGAAATAAATGAATCAAATATGAGTATATATTTTCAATATCCGGCTACAATATGTTATGCAGTCCCATCTAAAGTAACGTAACGAAATGTATTCCATTTGTTTGAACATATTTATATATACCTACATCAAAAGATATCTGAGACCTGCCCCTACCTACTATTAGTACTAGTGCAGAGCAAAATCATAACAATAATTGTTATAATTTTGCTAATGCACCCACTATTTATTAGTGGATGAAATAAAGTAATGAATTGCAGGCATTTTTTTCAATTACATACTAAAACAAAATTGTGTTTTCTCCAAAATTTAGTACATATTTTTCGCATTCAAAAACGTACCTACCTATATACGTATGCAATACAGTCGTGAATATTCGTGGCAGTAGAACAAAAACGTAAAAAAGCATTTTTTTGCAAAAATGCTCTGCAGCTTGCAGTTAATAAACACCATACATGCTATCAAATACAGGACAGGGACTGCTTCATATCACATATATCGAAAAATATGTACTAATACATATATGTACAGTATGAACAAAACAGACATAAAATTCTAATTTCTGGAGGAATGAAATGGAAGAAAAGCTAGTGTCATTCTATATGGACTGTTTATTACCAGAACTTTTTGATCCAAGGACCAAGACATCTTTGAAGTATGCCAATTCGTAATACGCCATATACAGGTGCTTCTAAATTGATGCGAAACATTTTAAAAGATGATTTTTCAGAAAAAATAAGGGATCTTTCATATAATACTTTGTTCAAAACCCCTTCCCCTCCAAGTTGCAGGCCTCTAAAATTTAAACATTTAAAAATATAAAATCACTGTAATAAAAATATTTGTCATTATGACATCATTTGATATCAGGCTACATAGTTCATTTTTCTTGACAAACAATATACAATAATAACCACTCGATAAATTTATGTCAAATGGGTCAACATTATTTTATTTTTTTTGTGATTAAACTAACAATTTTAGGAGAAAATGCCAAGCAACAAAAAAGTTCAGGTTGAATTCGTCTATTTAAATGTTTTGAAATAGAAAAATGCAGACGCATTAAAACGTCCTGATGCAAACTATGTATAATTTTTTCACCCCCTTGTAAAAACATTTTAACATCGCCAAAAAGTGCCATTTTATTAGTAACAGTTATCTGCCAAATTTCATTCTTCTAAATTCTTGCAAAGTGAATATATTAAATACCAACTTTTTTTTTCCTTAACTTTAGAGGGCTGTAACTTGGAGGGGAAGGGGTTTTGTACAAAATATTTTAAAGCTAAATTTTGCTCAATTTAGAAACATCCTATATAGTCAACGCACAAAGCAAGAAATGTGCATTTTTTAGATAGATATTTGTAATTGTTAATTAAAATATCGTCCAAAGTTTTTTATCATACTTTTACGTTTACAAAAATAACATTTAAAATATTGCTGTCGTCAAAATAAATACCTTACAAACAGTGCAAAAACAAACGCAATAAAATAGACGAGGAACTTTAAAGTCCAATGTAAAACCCACTGAATGTGCAATTAAGACGTTGGGCCTATTCCATAGACATACGGACTAGCCACAGAATAGTAAACAACCAGAAGAATATCTCTCGGCGGTACCTTTGATTTTTATCGGCTAGATTTCATGACCTCGCGCCATGTTGTTTCGTACTTAACTCAGGGCCGGCATGTACTTTTTGTGAAGAGCCTAAGAATGTTGCTTGTGTTTTTAATACTTGTCGTGTGGTTATGTTTAAGACAAAAGTGAATTTATTTTATAATACACAGTATTAAGACATAATTAGGATTACAGGGGAAAATTATAGGAAACCAAAGGCTATCGTACTATTTACGATTTATTCGTTTTCCAAATAATAATTTGCCTTCTTGCTCATTTGTTTTTCAAATTAAAATTGCGAAATTTTAATGTGAAAAATAATCGCATACGTGAATAAAGATGCAAAAAATAAATGTACAAAAGATACATGTATAAATATATGTATACGATGAACACGCATGTACAAAATTTATAGTTTTATACAATTTAATAAAGTATTCCCTGAAACTGACCCTTCAAGACTAGGAAAAATCGTAGGTAGAGCGTCAAGCTCTAATCTAATTTTCAAGTAGTTGGGAAAAATAAGCAGTTCAAAATGTCCTATACTTGATCTGTGGTTGATATGGACAGTTTCGAGTCGTGGCAAATCGTCTCGACCACATAACATCACCCCATCTTCTTCGATGGAAGTTATATATGTACATAACACGTGTCTGAATGAAGAATGTATACGCATTAATTTGTTATAACCGATGTCCTTTGGAAATGCGAGGAAAGTTGTAGTTTTTATCTTTTGCCCTCTCTTATAGTTCCTAACTAAATTCTATGTAAAACTAAACTTATATCACTAATTCCTAATAACAGTAATAACACACTACACTCAGATAACGGTAAGATAACTTAAAATCAATCACGAACAATAATGTGCGAAATCAAGTAATACACAGGCTCAATACGGTCCTGCACTTTCCATGCAAACAAACTATAAATGACGAACCGGTAGGCGTGCACATTTCACACACTAATCGTCGACGTTGAGGCGATAGGTGATAAGTATGTGGACCGTTGCAAATTCCGTCGACCTAAATGGCACAGCCTATGCGCGGTGTTTACTTGCAACTGATTGGTTGTAATTTGTCCTATTTTTAAAATGGCCGCACGAAACGCGAGAGGATCTGCGCAAACTTTCCCGCCAACACAAGATATCGTTCTGGTTGTTTACTATTCTGTGGTATTAGTAAGGTGACCAGACGTCCCGCTTTTGATGTCTGGTCAAAACGGTTAGATTGAATATTTGTTAACTTATGAGTAAATGATAAATCAAACACCTTATTCCTAAATAAAATAACTCTATTTTCTTTTTAAATCTAAATAAAATACGAATTACAAAATAAAACATAAATATGTCTTTATTGAAAAACAAAAACACGTAAAGTGTTTTGTGATCTGTTGCCTTGGGAACCATATTCTACGGCGGGTTTCAAGACTCAACTAAAGAAAATTACATGCAAAAATTTTAATTTCGGATTCTATCTCTATTATCTGTTTTATAAAATAAAACATACGATAAAACGTCTTCGGGATTTTTTATGTACATAACTTCAAACAATATTCAAAAATAATTTATCTAATAATTTTTTTAAACATTGTTTTCTTCGACATAACAGACATCAAAAAAATAAAAATGTACATCATATAAAATATTCACTTTTATCCAAGTTATATTTTATAAAACCAATAATCATAGTGACCCCGAATACAAAAAGGCGGTTATCAAGCCAATTTTGATCAATTTATTTTCTGTTTTTGCGTTTTTTACTTTATCATACGCAGTATGCTAAAGTATTGTAATCGTGCCGAAAAAAAAATTGAGATTTTAGCGGAAATAGGTCTTTTTGGGCCCCCTGAACATTTTTGACCAAGGTACAAAAAATGTCTGTGTGTGTATGTGTGTGTGTACTCGAATTTTGTGGCGATGATTCCAGAAAAACTACTAAAGGTAACGGGACGAAACTTCATATTTAGAAGTTTCATGACCAAACTCACGCTTTTGGTTGAAAAGGGTTCAAAGGAACAGGATGTTTTCTCTAACTAAGCACTTTTCAAAGATTTTGCAAATGTGCTGCCATTTCTGTAACTTCGTCAAAATAGTTAAATAATAAATTGAAGTAGAGGAAATTTTGTATAATTTATGTCTATGACATTTTTTGGTAAAAATACTAGTTTAGCTGCAAGAGCAAATTCTCTTTGATCGACATCGGTCGTGTCTGTATAATATAAAGCAAGTTACCCAGGATTTGTCAGTGTCAAACGTTGATGTTTGTATCGGCCAAATCTGCGCGACCATGCGACTGCGAACCTGGAGCGGGTATTATGTATTTCCTGAACACGTTCCATGCACCATTTATTTTATAAAATTGATAACAAAGATAGAATCCGCAATTTAAAATATTGTAATGTGATGTCCCTATGTTGCGTCTTCAAACGGGACATACGGTGTGTTACAGATGAAATAATTCAATACTCACGCTTCATACTTCGACGAGTTGTCATATTCGTCATTTGTCGGCCAGTGGCTATTTTCGTCAGCAATTAATATTGCTGTTTCCAAAATATCTTCGATAACATTTCTAACATATTTACGCGTTGCAACTTTACATGCTACGTTTTTTGAAGACTTAGCACGTATCGAACGCTTCTTATTATACGTAAATGTACGGGGCATGTTCGCAAATTTAACAACAATAACAAAGCCAGGAACAAAGTTCGGGCGTACAGAAGTCACGAGTCACGACAAACTTCGTCGGATTAGTAGGCCCTGCGGTTTGACCTAAATCTTGAAGACTGTGAACTGGATATGCGACCTCTGTTCCCGGCAAATGATAATATGCGACTGGACTTCAGAAGAGCTAACTATCCTAAATTATATGCGGATCTTCTGTCCACGGACTGGCATTTTCTGGAGGGTTTCGCAAACGTGGATGATGCTCTTTGGGAATTCTACAACAAACTTAACGCTGTTATCAAAGCGTCTGTGCCCACCATGACCACAAAGCAACACCAGCACTCTCCTGGTTGGTTTACATCATCCCTTAGAGGTATGGTCAGGTTAAAGAACTATCATCATCGTAAGTGGAGGCGCTCGAACAGTGCGTATCACAGGGCGCAGTTCGAAAATCTTAGAAGACAGACTAAAAACGAAATAGATGCAGCCTATCGCAGATTTATACACCGGACAGAAAACGACCTGATCAGCAACCCCCGCAATTTTTGGAGTTTTGTTAACTCCAAGTCTGGTACGTCTAGAATTCCTGGAAAATTGCACGATGACGTAAATAGCTACTCCGTGCCCCAAGAAATTGTTGATGCCTTCGCTGGAACTTTTAGTCGAGCCTTTGGGGTTTCCTCACACGGAACCGACGACGTCCCCGACATCTCTACGATGCGGTCGCCAATGCTGCCGTTCACAATTACAGAGGAGGAAGTACTATCCTGTTTAAAACAACTTAAAAGCAAACCGACCACTGGTGAGGACAATATTCCATGTTTCTTGGTGAAGGACTGTGCTTCCATCTTTGCCGGCCCTATGACATACATTTTCAACTTGTCTTTGAGCACGGAGACTTTTCCTGAGGTCTGGAAGGTTGCTAGGATTACCCCTGTTCATAAGAGTGGCGACAGATCTGACATTGGCAACTACAGACCTATTGCCCTCTTACCCATCTTCGCAAAAGTTTTTGAGGCTGTTATCTGCAGACGTCTGTCGCATAAGGTGCGGCCGTATATTTCCCAGCATCAGCATGGATTTGTCTCCAAGCGCTCTACAGTCTCCAATCTGGCGGTCATTTCCCAGGAGATTGCGGAGACTCTTAATGACGGCGGACAACTGGACGTGGTATATACCGACTTTGCACGTGCGTTTGACTCCATCGACCACGGTGTCCTCCTTGGCAAGTTGAGTTTGTTTGGATTTGCTCCCTCTCTGATACGCTTTTTCAAGTCATACCTCAGTGGGAGGACCAACTATGTTTGCTACAACGGTTTCCGATCGCAGCCATTTTCTTCTACTTCGGGGGTTCCCCAAGGTTCAAACATCGGCCCCTTGCTCTTTGATTTGTTTATTGATGACCTAATCGCGTTTCTTGAAAGACTTGGATGTTTGGTTCTTGCCTATGCTGACGATTTGAAGATTTTCTGTAGGATAAAATGCTTCGCCGACGTTCAAATTCTGCAGTCATATATTGATGTTATATACAACTGGTGCTGTGCTAATGGGTTAAAGCTAAATACTAAGAAATGCTACTATGTCTCCTACACCAGAAAAATCAATAAAATTGAAAGTACTTACAATATTGATAACGTGCCAATTGTAAAAAAAGCATCGATAAGGGACCTTGGCGTCATATTTGACGAGAACTTTACCTTCAACGAGCACGTCAGGCATGTCAGCTTAGCAGCAATGCGAACTCTAGGCTTTATCTTTCGCATATGTAAAAACTTTAATAGCTTGGACGCTATAAAGACCCTCTTCTTTTCGCTGGTCGTCAGCAGGTTGGAATATGCGAATGTTATTTGGTATCCCATTTACAACGTGCAGTCCCTTATTATTGAGCGAGTTCAGCGCAAACTGTTGAAGTACTTGTCGTTTAGACAGGACAAAACTTATCCTGCTCAGAACATTGACTACGTGGAACTACTTGCAAGGCATGGATTTTGCTCATTGACATCTAGAAGAGAAGTTGCCAGTGCGCGGTTCATTGTCAATGTAATACATAACCGGATTGATGCTCCTGAACTACTCCGTAAAATCAACTTTCACGTTCCCCGCCTTGCCTGTAGAAGCAACGCCACATTTGGGATTACTACTCTACGGAACAATGCAATGCGCCGAGCACCCCTTGTGCACTCAGCAAGAAATGCGGATTCTACATTTGATGATGTATTCCTTCCTTGAGATGCTTACTCTAAATTTACCTTATGTTTACATATCATGTTTTATATACTCTAGTTTGTCTTGAATATTGATACAATGTATATTACCTGAAATGTGGCCCTACTGTGGAGTTTTCTGTTGGGCTTAATAAATATTATTATTATTATTATTATTATTATTAGCGCAATTATGACTCCATCTCACTCTTCCGTGTTATAAGTAAGTAGCACTTATCTATGGTAAGTAGAGATGCTTTCAACCCCTACCAATAGATCTGCGATACCAATGCACGTGCGCCATATAGTGGGAACCCCCGAGATGAACTTGAGAAATCACACGCAATATAATGAGTATAAACAATGTTGTAACCGAGGATGAAGTTGCATTCAATACATACATGGGGGCTGTTTATTTTTAGCGAGCAAAATGGTTAATAAGTAGTTATAGGTAAAACGGAAAAAAGCTTAAAAAAATACTTATACAAATACACCAATAAATGAGCGAAAAATGACGCTAAATAGCGGTTGTACTTTCAACGCGCCATCAGTAGTTGGCTAGTAGCATGCTAAAAGTTTCGTACTTTGTCTCAGAGATACCGCCACGTATGGTCTGTTTAAACTAAAAAGATCACCCTGAAGTTGCATCGTGTTAGGCTGCGCAGAGACCAATTTATCATTCATGGGCGTAGAATGTTTGGGAGATTGGGGCGCATTCATAAAATTTGTCGTAAAATGGAAATCGAATAGTGCGTTATTCAACTGTGATATTGATTTATAGGGAAAAAAAATGATTTCAACATTCATTGAAGCTTCGGAGCTGATATGCTAGTAAATAACAATAAAGTGAATGGAATCTGAACATATCCCTACGTGTGATCACTGTGTGACTATCTTATCGGTGGTCTGTGTATCATTGTGAGGTTATGTTACATGTTAACTTCAAATCCTTCAAATGGTGTGACAGCTGGTCGAATTGTATGCAGAAGAGGTCTTATGAGGTTCAAAAAGTCTGTAGCAGGTGTGTAGAGTTATAAAAACAGCCATGAAGGGGAGGATAGTGCAATTGCAAGCGTGGTAAGGAAATTGCGCACTATTAATTTCTCTGACATTCATTTTCTATTCTATACATTTTAGGAAAAATCGAATTTATTAATTGCCATGGTAAACACTTATGGAAAACACGGGCAAGTTGTGTTCCTCCATCTAGGGAATTCATATATAACATAGAAATTGTTTAGCATATGACGGATGATGGCAACTCCTCATATCCTCTTTTGGTTTAGTCGCATAGCAACTTTTGCCAGGCGACTTGTCGAAGGATCCAAGAACAGATGTCTCCGCTACATCAGTTACATCTTTCTTTGCTACGTTGCAGATTGGATGATAAGTCAAATTTGAGTTACGGTGACCCCTTCGTATACCGTTTCAGTATTTTCTTTTGCTTTTTCAGTTAATTAGTATCTGTATCTGGAATTACCTATTTATTGCTTTACTTTGTAAGTTGTATTTTTGTTTTATTCACATAATTATTATTTCAAAACTTGTTATCGCTTTATTTTTTATGAAATAAATGTATACATTGCCACATTCTTGTATTATTTTTTTACATTTTAAATACTGATGGGCGTACTGAAATGATTGCACAAATCGAGTTAGTGGTATTCCAATGAATGAGTTTTCAAGATATTTTGTAAATGTTTTCGTTTATTTATCGATTGTTCGAATCGATTAATAACTGAGAAGCTTTACAAAATATCTCAAAAACCCATTTGACTGTTTGTCATTAAATCACTCTTTACAATGGGTATGAGATATCTCAAATAAATAAGAAATGCACTGTTGACAGTCACACATTTTTATGAAACTTTTAATACTAGGTAGAAGTTTGAAGCGATTCTAATAATCGATGCAAGGAATCCATTATGTAGCTCAGCATCGAGAACAGATAATTTTAAGAATCTTACGAATAAACGGCTGCTCTTAAAAATTTTACGCGAGAAAATATAACCTCAAATATAATTTCCAAATTAACTTGTACTGCAAGTTATTGTTACTGGCAACATTGAGAAATTATACATATTTATGTAACAGTTCCCAATATTTTATCATACCAATGTATGCAAAACAAATTATTTTTGTTGCTTTTCCGTTGTAAAACCCCTTTGTAACGAGACGCCTCATTTTCGGTCAATTCAAGGTCACTCGTGCTCATAACCGCCTAGTCATAACCGCCTAGTGGCCCACCCAACTTCCCCACTACATTGTTGACACATTTATAAACTCTATAAAGTCTAAACGTATAGAGGGTGAAACAGCAACTAAACGACTGTTTGTAAGGTAATAATAATAATAATACAAGGCACTCTCGATACAAATAACAATATACTGTCACGTATCCGTGTGTTTTCCTGTGCGGTTTATTTTTCTATTTCTTGTTTATTTATTCTTCAATCGCAGGCCGGTTTAGCGCTTTAGCGCTTTAGATGAACGCTCATCCCATTGATCAGTAAATTTGCATACATATTTAAAATCATTGCCGGATGAGATGGGGTCAGTTTGGTCAAAATCGGATGGATCCCTAAGAAAGCGCTTGTAACATTTGCCACTTTCGGTTATCAGATTGTAGTCGGAAACAATCCAGTTCGTCCCCTGATAATTTTAAATAAGTATACCAAATTTCAGCCCGATCCGTCGTTCCGTTTGGGCGTAATCCTGTTCACGGACAAACATACACACATTTTCCAGAAATCGATGCAATGGATTCATGGGACCCCAAAACGCGTATTTCCGCTGAAATCTCGAATTTTTTTTCCGTCGATTACAATACTTTCGTTCTAGGGTAGGTACTAGGTGGAAAGTAAAAATAATCAATGATTTTGCCGCTTTGAAGGACCGGAAAATAAAGTTGATTTAGCTAGAGTCATAGAGACATATTAGTTCAATAACAATAATGTATATTTTGTTAAAAGATACATTATATTGTTCTTTTCGTTACCATGTTCTTGTTATACAATTTTGTTCCTTTTACCATGTTTTGTATTTTCTATATTCATTTATCTTATAGAAAGATGTTTTATTTATTTCGGTAGGATACACGTATGTAATTCAATATATAATTTATTCGGACATTTATTACTTTCCGACTAGTCCCTAGAAGAAAAGTATTGTAATGGACGGAAAAAAAATCGAGATTTCCGCGGATATACCTACGCGTTGTGAGGTCCCCTGAATCGATTGCGATGATTTCTGGAAAATGTCTGTATGTATGTATGTATGTATGTATGTATGTATGTATGTATGTATGTGTGTGTATGTGTGTGTATGTATGTCTGTGAACACGATAGCGTCCAAACGGTACAACGGATCGGGCTAAAATTTGGTATACTCATTTAGATTTACCGGGGGACGAACTGGATTGTTTTTGATAACAATCTGACAACCGGAAGTGGCTAAAGTTACATGCGTTTCTTGTGGATTCGTCCTATTGCGATCAAACTAATACCAATTCATCCTTCAGCGACTTTAAATATGTATATAAATTTGCAGATCAGTGGGGTGAACGGTTTAGGCGCTATAAGGGTTTCTAGAAGCAGTTTGACAGAACCCACAGCCTTCGTGGTTGTATTGCAATTTGTCAGATTTTGACAAACGTCAGTGCCACTTACATTACATGACAGTCATAGACTATATATTTAATAGACTTGTAACAGTGGTAACTCTCCCACAAAGGGTAGGCACCAAGTTTCAGCGCTTCCGTGTTTGGAAGTGGTACTACATAAAGAGTGGGGGAACGGCGCGCAATTTAAATTTAATTTCTGGTACAGTTATGTTTTTTTCAGATCAATAATGAACAAACCCCATTTAGAGTTCTATAGTGACTCACATGTGGGCTTTTCATTATCAAAGTAATTGCATAATTATAACAAATACTTAATACAAATATAGATAGGCTTTTTGTGCACAAATTGTTTATTTATTGTCGAAATGTTTTTGGTATTTTTACAAATATAAATATATAATAAATAAATACCTGGGTATTTGAATAAAATAAATCACACACATTTAAATATATATAAAAAAAATGCATTGCTACTAATGTAATCATTTTAAGCGAATATTTAACATTAATTATCTTCCCCTTTTTGATAATTTATAATGCCTTTCTTTTTATTTTACATTGATCACTTTTAATCTGCTATCTTTCTCAGTTCTTATGTAAGAGGTTGGGACCTGGAGTCTGTTTGTATTGGTTGCATAGAAACAGAGCGGTCAAAAGGTAATTTATTTTAACTCAAATTCAAACGGAGGACGCGAGAACTTTCTTTGAAACCTTGAGGGTTTGGTATCGCTAGATTTTTAGAAGCCAATAATAATCGTAAATGAACACAAAGTATAACCTTAGGGTGATTAAAAGTCAAATTCTAACCAAAACAAATATATTTACAAAATGAACAAAAAGATTAAAAAACCCTTCAGATCGAGTGTACAACAATCATTGAAACTCTTGACACAATGATAATAGTTGGAGAGAAAACGGATGACAGAGACATAATTATTTTATAAAAATTACCTAAATTGTTATTGGCAAATTTACATCAGCAGAGATGGCATCACGGGCACACACAGAAACAAAACACAAGATAAGGGCCTATTGCCCTAAAACACAGAATGACTACATCTTTCGACTTCTAAACCACGACCTCGACTGATTACAAAAAAAAATCCTATATCTAGCGGGTACATTTTTTTTTTTATATCCACGCAGAACAAAATTGAATTCCACGTCGCGGATTGCGCGGTGCCCTTTGGTACGGTACAGCTAGTAGGTCATCCGCTGGCATCGGCTCTCGGACAATAGAAACATGTGGAGAAAGAAACACATTAGCAGTATCAAAAAAGTCATAAAAAGACAATACAACTCACTTTTTCTCTTTATTTTGTGTCATCATCAAAAAGGCCGGTCGCAAAATCTCTCGTCCATGTCGCTCGTGTACCATCTTCTCTCTTCAAGATCCTTGTTCTGCCGTCGGTCGTAGATATTCTAGTCTCCATACTTTTAGCCTCGAATTGTTCCTCTCGGTGCATGCATCTTATGTGACCAGTACGTCTCTTAGTACGTCTCTAGGTCAGTCACCCAATTTAGGAACGTAAATCAGCTCTCCTGCCTTGATTACTGCTTCCTTCTGAACCAAAGCTGATTTCTCCTCAGCATTACGTCGGTTCCATAATAATCGTCGCGAGCCCACAGGTATCTGTCGTCTGTGCTGCTCATCACACGCTTTCTGTAGCGTCGTGTCATCGATGCTGTAGCCCAGCGTAACTTTGCTTACTGGCGCTACTTCTTGGAATGCAGCTTTCTGCTACTGCCATTCCACCTTAAATTCGTCGAAGCTATGCGATGCAGGGTGGACAATCTTGGTTTGTTCTGGATAAGCAAACATCTCGTACTCGTCGATCAAAACAGTATTCTTCCTTTGATAAGATTGGACAACGGACTTTCTTCAGACATCTTGCGATCGTGGCCGGATACTTCTATTCTTGAAAATTTCAATTTTTCTGCTGCATGTGTTGCCCTCAACCAACCCAGATTCGCGGAAATAAATGTAAACAAAAACAAACAAATGCTCTTGCAATTTCCCTTGATATAAATCCCTTATTACTACAAAAACTAATTGCAAGAACAATCCCATTACTATTAAAATTAATATTTAAATTACTTACTGTGTTTTGTTCTATGTGCGTTACCGCGTGTGCACCTACTCTGCCATTCATAATACAAACTAATTGATCCTACTTTGAATAATTATTTCTGTCCGTTTTCTCTCATAATTCAATACCCTTATTTTTTTCTATTTATTGTGTCTTACACAATACTCTCAATGCTACCCTCATTTCACTTCAAGTGCCTTACCCTGACCACAGGCAAAAAAAAGGTTTACGGTCGACCTCACTTCGTCACAAAGAGCAGGTACCTACATTTCCAGCTTTTGTGTTTCTGCTTTATAATAGCTTGCCTTTTCTTCTTTATATTATCTAATTCATTATTAAAAGTAATATATACATAATCTCATAATGATATCTATATCTTTGTCATATCAAATCAAATCCAAATCAAATCTAGCTCAACCGCCCTCGATCAGTTTAAAAGACAAACAAAAGAAACGTACTTCTATAAAACATTTTTCTCCTTATCAAGCACCTTTCTAATCAAAATCTATGTCACAATTGTTTAAAGATTATCCTGCCACCAGTGACATAGTCTCGATCAAATTCGTACAGTCATATATATAGTTCATATATATAGTACAAAAACATTGAAACAAACATTGCATAGGGTGTGCAATTTCAAAACCCTTATTGGCATAATCACCTGTTGCCCATGTCTTTTTCGAAAGACCTACTTTGTTTCTTCGTTGAAACCACAGATAATGCTACAGATTATCTATCTACCCGTTTACTCGCTGATTTGCGTTTTTACAGACATACCTCTAATATGTCTAACCATTCTAAGGAGCAACTATCTTCCTAATATAACACAATCGTCGACTTTACTGGACTTGTACGAATCTAAATTGAACTATTTACTCAATCAAATGGCATTCGATTGCTTCACTCTACAGATGCTATCCTTAACTTTATTCCTATACAAAACTTAGTAAAACTTATAAAAAAAAACTTATCTACAAGAATATATCCTAAAACTTAGTAAAATCTTTGTCTAAAATTAATCTATGAAAAGTTTTGCAAAAGTACTACACCGATAGCAGCCATTGTTATTAATGGAAGCACTAATCAAAAATCCACACCGCTGGACACCATGTAAGAGGTTGGGACCTGGAGTCTGTTTTTATTGGTTGCATGGAAACAGAGCGGTCAAAAGGTAATTTATTTTAACTCAAATTCAAACGGAGGACGCGAGAACTTTCTTTGAAACCTTGAGGGTTTGGTATCGCTAGATTTTTAGAAGCCAATAATAATCGTAAATGAACACAAAGTATAACCTTAGGGTGATTAAAAGTCAAATTCTAACCAAAACAAATATATTTACAAAATGAACAAAAAGATTAAAAAACCCTTCACATCGAATGTACAACAATCATTGAAACTCTTGACACAATGATAATAGTTGGAGAGAAAACGGATGACAGAGACATAATTATTTTATAAAAATTACCTAAATTGTTATTGGCAAATTTACATCAGCAGAGATGGCATCACGGGCACACACAGAAACAAAACACAAGATAAGGGCCTATTGCCCTAAAACACAGAATGACTACATCTTTCGACTTCTAAACCACGACCTCGACTGATATTCTAAAATATACTACAAAACCAGGAAAGCTGTTTCCCCTCCACACACAGAACCAAAGTTCGTTATTTTAGCAAAAACCCTCAATAATGAAAACCCTCAGACCACACGGACTGTTCCACAAACTTCTAGAAAAAATCAGTATTTATGACATCCGGTCCAAAGGACCCAAACTATTTCCTAACCAAACATCTCTTTGGTATTCTTACATCTGTTGCAACCGTTTGTTCTGCCTGTCTATGCAATCTCAAAACAAAAAACAAAATTCTGACCTACCACACTTAGTTTGTTGATACTGTCACAGCATGCATTAATAGTATAATGGAATGACTATCCCTAGAAATATTTTTATATTTATATTATGTTTTTTGCAGGATCTATTAAATAAGTGTACGCTTTTTATTTTTTACTTAATATTTTTTTAAGCTTAATTGTGGCATGATCAGGTAACTGACAAGCTAAAATATCAATGCATTTCGTATATGTATTTAAAAATGCTTTGTGTGGTAGTGTTAAGGAGTGTGAATTATACTCGCGTATTTGTATAACTTCGTTACTGGCTGTCGCCCCTTCGTTGCAGCAAATATTTTTGTACAATGAATCCAGCAACATAAGTGTTAGCATCGTATCCTGCGCAAATGTATATCCTCAGTTGCTGGCATTGAAGCGTATTTGTGATAGAGAAACACTATTCTTCTAATTGCAAGTAAATGTTGTTCAGTAGGCAAATCTGGAGACCATTCCTGAGGTTCATTGAAATGGTTATTCTTGTTGGCTTTGAGGTGATGGACAAGGTTGCAACACATATTTCCATTTTTTTCAACTGCGTTGCTCTGCTACGAGCTTAGGATTTCCAATGCGCCTAATCCATTCTTCACACAGGGAGACATTAGGAAATGGAACACTCGACGATTCTCGACCACCTCGAGTTTTACTCACAGAAAATACTTAGGTCAAGTTTAAGTATATCAGTATTTGACAGAACACTCTCACAAATATATGAAATAAGCCCACTTGAAAATGTTATCTTTTTAAATTTAAGTCGCTCTGTCGGTATCACAGGATGCAGTACTCGCAAATTGCGGGTACAGCGCCGCTCATTGTTTGGAAGTGGTAAGAACCATAGAAACAAACCAGCATAAACAATGTTCTGGTGAGGGTAATATGAGTTAAACGGCCGTGATGACAGTCGGAAAGTAGGGTGAGGGCCACCCCAGATATTTTTTTATTGATTTACAGCAATTTTTACTTTCCGACTAGTACCCTAGAAGGAAGGGTACGGCGGAAAAAAAATTGAGATTTTCGCGGAAATACGCGTTTTAAAATCCCCTGAATCCATGATTTCTGGAAAATGTATGTATGTATGTGTGTATGTACGTCTGTGAACACGATAGCGTCCAAACGGAACAACGGATCGGGCTGAATTTGGTATACATATTCAGGATTACCGGGGGACGAACTGGATTGTTTTTGGTGACAATCTGACAACCGGAAGTGGCAAATGTTACAAGCGTCTTCTAAGGGATTTATCCGATTTTGGCCAAACTGATATCAGCTCACCAGTGACTTTGAATGTGTATACTAATGTGCAGATCAGTGGGATGAACGGTTTAGACGCTATAAGGGTTTCTAGAAGCAGTTTGGCAGAATCTACAACCTTCGTGATTGTATTGCAAATTGTCAGATTTTGACAAACGTCAGTGCCACTGACATTATATGACATTAAATATCAGTATGACAAACGTAATTCTGTCACTGAAACTGACGTTAGGTAGTGTCCAGAGATGGCTCTGGCTTTACTAAACTAAATAATTGCAAAAGTGTTTAGGCACTTCATTGTGCCAACGATTTAGTCGGAAATTAAACAGCAATTTAAGTAATTCTGGTCAAAAATAGGGTGGGGGCGTTTGCTCTGTTTTTGCTCCAGGCGCAGTTTTGTGTTAACACGGCCCTGTTCATTACTTTTACTATAGTCTATTTAATAACTAGGAGGAATAAAATCAGACGCCAGGTTTACACTAGGACAAATTAGCAGAAATGTCACCAGATATTTTTGCGGTTAAATGTGATCATTTTTAGGTTAAACGTATTTGAAAACCACAATAAATGTTGTGCTATTAAAGTTTTAACGAATTTTTCGCTGTAAAACTTTAAAACGTGTCCAAGTACGTTAATGTAAAGCTTGTGGAATAATAAATTATCATATTTATATTAAACAAATTAGATATGTACACTACTTCTTATACGAGGTGCTGATAAAATTGAACTGAACTCAAGAATAGCATCGAACACAAAACAACGCAAAGTAGATACCAATGTTTGTTTACCTGTAGCCTAACCTAACGGGGCTTGCGCGTCAAAGGGTAAATTTGCCCGATGTAAAACGGTCTGCGATTTAGCCAATCACGGGCGAGGTCATCCTAGTAACACTTTTAAAAAATTCCTCTTAGTTATTAAATGTACTATAGCGGCTAATAAAACAGCCTAGTGTGACCGTGGCATTAGCAACAAAAGCTAGCAACTACAACTTTTTCAACCGATTTCAATAAACGATACATCGTTGGAAAACCCACAGCGAGCTAGGTAGTCTATTATCATACTTATTGCAGAAGAATCACTTACTAATTAATAGCTGAAAATGATTAGAAATTGAATTGCTGCCTTCTTATTGATGTTTGCGGCACTTTGAATACGGCCGCCTTTGACGGCTTCCTTTGATAATAAATTCGCCGGCAGATCGGCTCCAGCGTCTACTACATTTGTAATAGTATGACAGGACTTGGTTCGGTTGATTATGATCAATAAATGTTGTTAAGAATTTAAACTAAGTACCACAACCCCCAAACACAAGCCACCACTATTATTGCTGTTACACTCGCTCTGCACGTGCGTTCTTGCAATGGGACCAGTGCAGCATTTTAGCAGGCAAAACTAATTAAACTACTCATATTGATATTTAACTCAAAAGAAAACACGTCTCAACAAAATAACAAATTTATTAATAAAAAAACAAATGAATGAATAAAAAAAAATATGAAAGAGACACTTAATTAATCCTTAAAATTACAATCTAGGGGAGCTGTTAGATTATCGTAAAAATACAAAGAAGTGAAAACACAAAGGAGGAAATAATAATCAGCTTACCATTTACAAAAACACTACACTAAGTTACATAGTAAAAAAAATAAATGAAAATCGACTACATCTTAAGCAGAATGCCGAATATCGACTGTCGATCTCGACTGTTGAATATCGAATGTTTGAATACAGAATGTTCTCTCGTCATTTTTTGTGGCTCCAACTTATATCCCTCATGTACAAACTATATCGGTCCAACCATAATTTATAATTAAGCAAACAACAGACACAAAATATTAAGACACAAAGCACTTAACGAAAGGGCCCTACTGATTTGGGCCATAAAAAGAAAGATTTACGAGTCTTCTAAGTTAAAAATATAACAAATCATACTCATGCGTGTGAAAAGGTCAGACAGTATCACCATTCACATATCCGGCATCACACACAATTTATCTCAAATTACAATGAACAAAATATGTATGCAGCTGAAATTCCCAATTACTACACATTTGTGAACTGTGCTGCCATGCCATATCACGTATTAGTGCAGGAAGGAAATAATTTTTTTAATGCGTTCATATTTCCTTTCCGACTCCTAGAAGGAAGAAAGTATTGTAATCTACGGAAAGAAATATTTTGAGATTTTAGCGGAAATACGCTTTTTGGGGTCCCCTGTATCCATTGCAATGATTTCTGGAAAATGTATGTGTGTATGTGTGTATGTGTGTATGTGTGTATGTGTGTATGTGTGTATGTGTGTAGGTATGTCCGTGAACACGATAGCGCCCAGACGGAACAACGGATCGGGCTGAAATTTGGTATACCTATTTAGAATTCCCGGGGGACGAACTGGATTGTTTTTGGTGACAATCTGACAACCAGAAGTGTCAAATGACAGATACGTTTTCTTAGGTATTCATCCGATTTTGACCAAATTAACTAACACCATCTCATCCAGCAGTGATTCTAAATATGTATATACCTACATTCACTGATCAATGGGACGAGCGGTTTAGGCGCTATAGATTTATTTCAGTTGGTATGTGACGTAATGGAGAACTGACGTCATCATACCGCATTAGCCCGCACGTTATTATTTGAATATTATCGCCTGCCCTCGATTGATGAATAAATAAACAACAACTAGAGAAATAAGCCTAGTATTATAACACGGATACGTGACAGTATATTAGAATTATTTGTATTTTTATTCGAGAGTTTATAAATGTGTAAACAGTGTGTCAGTGTGGTCGGAAAGTTGGGTGGAGGCCAGACCAGATATTTAATGTTAGTTTTAAACACTTTAGCGGTTTGATGAAAATAAAAAAAGATGCAGTTTTCAACATACTTTTTTCATTGTCGATTTTTTTTGCTTCGGAGCAATGAAATGTTTTACAATATGTGACTTGAACCGAGAAAATGGTCTTAACTGCTGAGAATTTCGATTTTTAATTTCGATCTTTGTAATGAGCCTTTTATGATTACAACATAATCGTCGGCCGACCTTGAAATGCAAATATCTTTATAATTTTTTTCGGCCGTTAGGTCGTTTCTGTCGGTCCAGTCACATATTTTTGCAGTTGTTCCTAACGAATATCAAATTTGTTATAGAAACATTGAAATAATTAATAAATAGGTACTTTCCAAGTCAAATATTTGGGCTAATTATAATTATAAACCGAAAATAAATTACGTTTAAATTTAAATTTTAATATAAGTTGTCCAACAGCATTAAAAAAACAACAATTTTTGTGACGAAAATAGCCTGAACCGGTATGCTGACATTTTCAGAATTTTTTGAAAAACATACTTCAAGAAGAAACATGTATATAAGGCATATAAGCTGCTGCTAAAAATTGACAGGAAATTTGGAGTAAAAATTTTCCAGAATGGAATGAAACGTGTCAAACCCACAGGAAATACCTGTTACAATTACTGGTGAGGACAATACGATCCAAGGAAATATCGTCAAGAATGAAATCTACTAATGAAAAAAGGTGCACAAAGTTAACAATTTTGAAAAACAAACTAAACTTGTACAAAGCAACCATATTTTATGTATTGAAGTTCTATTATAAAGGCAATTTTGTCTTTTTTTACTTTCCGACTAGTCCCTAGAAGGAAAGTATTGTAATCGACGGAAAAAAAAATTTCAAGATTTCCGCGGAAATACGCGTTTTGAATACCCCTGAATCCATTGCAATGATTTCTGGAAAATGTATGTATGTATGTGTGTATGTATGTGTGTATGTATGTGTGTATGTATGTGTGTATGTATGTGTGTACGTATGTGTGTATGTCCGTGAACCTGGTGATATATAAAATGCATCAAAAATAGTTGACCCTGTAGTTTGAACTGAGGCTTGCTGGTAGTAGCCACCAGCGGCAGCAGTACTTTTGCTGGTAAAAAGCGTAATGTGACAACAAAATAGTCGCTGTCTGTCAACTAATGGCTAATAAAACAGCTTTAGTGTGACCGTGGCATAATAGAAATCGCCATGATTCAACTTAAGGCGGAAGCAGACTGCTGTCTCGTCCGTAAGCTCACGTTACGTCACATAAGGCGAAAAAACACGAGCGGTAACGTGACATTCTGCTCAGAAACATACTGAAGTAATGTGTGGAGTCGTAAAGTGTACATTTCTGATATGGAAGGTGATTCCTCGAGTTCTTCTACCAGTTCCTCCGAGTGGGAATAATATTTAGAAATCGCAGCTGTTCATTTGGTACTAAAACCCAACCGAACCGAGATGTTTATTTCCTTCCCGCGCTTTTTCTCCCATGCTGTTTCATTCGTTGATCACGGTAGTCGTGACACTCCAATTTATACAAGAATTCGCGCTGTCTGACAGCTTCTATCAGTTTCTCCTCCATTTTCATCAGTCTGTGCCAACACGTATATGTAATTTCGCAGATCTTCGTATCGTGCGCTCACGCGTGCTAAGTGCAACGTGTCGTAACAAGCGTGAGGTGATAACAGTGTGATCAAGTGCATATGTTTGTACGTTTCAGCTTTTCGTGACGTGACGTGGGCAGCGTGTCGGTACATGACCTCACGTGACATGACAGCAGTCTGTTTCCGCCTTTAACAGAATCCAAGAACGCAACGACCTCTTTCTAAAAAACTCAGTCCGTCTCTATCTACCTTGTTTAAGAAAGCCCAATTTTACCAATTGTTGGAAAAACACCAGAAAGTGTTGTCAAGTATTGGAAATATCACCAGAACATTATTAATATATAGTAATCGAAGGTCGGTGCTTTACAATTAGAACAATATTTACCATTTGAAATTTTCGCAATAAGAATTTCGAATTTTTCTACTTTGGTTCCACAGTAGACTCAGCTCTCAGTGTTTACTTCTGACTTTGGTAACAATGGAATCCACCAACCAATATAGCTGTCACATTTTCTAAATTTATAAACGATAAATGCACTCATATAGCACTCGTTTTTTAAGACGTATTGACCATAGTAGTACAGAAAGAAAAATGTAAAGAATACAAATTATTACAGTTATTATAGAATACTGTAATGGCGTCACCTATGTAGTTTCGAGTAGCAGCCATAGATGGCCATAGTAGCAACGACAACTTTTGTAAACGACCATGCATTGCGGTTTGAACAAAGTTATTCAATGTGGAGTATTTGGAATAGTTGAAAGACAAGATTATGGTTTAATTTTTTAAATAGGAATCTAAATATCGCATTCCCACGCACGCATGCAACTGAAGGGCAAACTATTACTGTCCTATGTTTGTTCCTTACAGAGTATGTTGGCAACACTTCCCTTTCCTCTGCGAATTGCCGGAAAAGTGAGGAGTTCTTGGCTCACCATGTAAAAATAGTTACACTATGCTTGCACCATGAAGGTCTGCAGTGGATTTTTACCATAGTGTAACTATTTTTACATGGTGGGTCAAGAACTCCCCACTTTTCCGGCAATTCGCAGAGGAAAGGGAAGTGTTGCCAACATACTCTGTAAGGAACAAACATAGGACAGTAATATTTTGCCCTTCAGTTGCATGCGTGCGTGCGAATGCCAGATGTTGATTCCTATTTAAAAAATTAAACCATAATCTTGTCTTTCAACTATTCCAAATACTCTACATTGTATAACTTTGTTCAAACTGCAATGCATGGTAGTTTACAAAAGTTGTCGTTGTTACTATGGCCATCTATGACTGCTACTCGAAGCTACATAGGTGACAGCTTTACAGTATTCTATAATAACTGTAATAATTTGTATTCTTTAAATTTTTCTTTCTGTACTACTATGGTCAATACGTCTTACAAAACGAGTGCTACATTTATCGTTTATAAATTTAGTAAATGTGACAACTATATTGGTTGGTGGATTCCATTGTTATCAAAGTCAGAAGTAAACACTGAGAACTGAGTCTACTGTGGAACCAAAGTAGAAAAATTCGAAATTCTTATTGCGAAAATTTCAAATGGTAAATATTGTTCTAATTGTAAAGCACCGACCTTCGATTACTATATATTAATAATGTTCTGGTGATATTTCCAATACTTGACAACACTTTCTTGTTTTTCCAACAATTGGCAAAATTGGGCTTTCTTAAACAAGGTATATAGAGACGGATTGAGCTTTTTAGAAAGAGATCGTTGCGTTCTTGGCCCACCAATGTAAAAATTATTTACACTATGATTTTTACCCAACAGCCAAACGGGCAAATTCCGAACTAGAGAGCCACATATTCGTTAACCTTACAATCTAGATTTTCTTAGAAACACAAAACGAGTCAGCTGCGTACAGATGTGGAGTTCAATAAAGCGTTCTGTTTAAATCTTAAACCATCCAGGGGTTTACGTTCTTGTCCTTTTGAAGGTACTAAATACTACCGAATACTTCCAACTAAATAGAACGATTATAGATAACTATCCACACACTCACAGTAAGTTCATTAGGGTGAAGTATTTACATGTTATGTTGTGTTATATTACTTATCTATCAATTTGGTTACAACAACCACAGAAGGTTACGACTTATTGTAACAACCCACACCGTACAGTATCAACCATGAGTATTAAGAAAAACAAATTCAACATTTTCTTATTTATATTGGAGCAATCATGCAGAGTGCTGTTCTGAAGCAAGAAGAAACGGAATTAGTTATGGATCCATTGTCAGATCACAAATTTAACTGTTGGTTATGTGGATTTAAGTCTGTTGAAGAAAGTGCGGCCTTAAACCACCACATTTTTTGTAAGAATGAAGGTGAGTGCGTTGGTCCAGTGTTTTGTGTTTATTCGGTATTTACCATCTAAAGTTACCACAATATTTGCTTTAGTTTTGTTTTTAAATAGTTATATGAATTGTGCTTTTTGTATGCAGGTATCAAAAAGGAATGTTGCAATGCGGAATCCGAGGAAGAAACGTTGTTTGACCAACATTTAAGTACCGACACAAAGTAAGTTCAACCTTCTATTCGATATAAGAGAAATCGTTAAAAAAAATCTGGCTTAACGTTAACAAGTTAAATATGTTTTATGAGCCAAGTATTGCCTACAATGTTTGCCATTTTTTTAACCGTGATATTTAAATTTTGTTCAAATTTTCTGCACTCTGTGTGGTGTCACATTTTACGCATTTTACGACATGGTAGTCACACTCCTCTGACGTTAAATACGTAATACCGCTATACGTATTCATTCTTTCGTCAACAAAAGTTGAAAAATCTTCAGACTTTAAATATCGGTGGCGTAGAACATACACAATTTCAAAGAAATTAACAGATGCACTATTTTTAATCTGACGTCATATAGAGATAATTTTATCAACGGAATTCAACCATTTGTTTATTTCAAAGATTATGTAGTCAGTTTTTGGATACTAAGTTTTGTTCTCGTTACTTACAAATAATGATGCAAATCGGTAAAATTACCACGGTAAACTTACCAGTATTTTTGGTAAAATTACCGTAGGTTACCAGCCACATAAAATACCATAGGTAAATTACCGCAGTGGTATTATTACCGGTAATTTAATTTAAATTACCCAAATGAAAATTACGGGTATTTTAAGTATTTTATGTGCAGATCTCATACTGGGTGCCCGAAACTCAACGTCAAGCGGATGCCAGCTCTGGCAAAAATATTAAAAAATATTTCTATCACTTGGTTGAGTGATAATTGGCATTTTTTCAAAATATGTAGTAGAAAATCGACATCATTTGCCAGATCTTTAGTTACTGTGGCAACAAATTTCCCATTGATTGCAGTCGAAAATAGACCAAAAAAGGTGAAAATAATTAATGAAAATAAGATAGTTTTTTGAGTTGTGGTTTGAAAAAATTTTGGGCTGAAAAGTAGCAAGTTTTGTACCTTTTGGAAATCCTAACTAAATAACCTATTTTTTAAAATAACTTGCCGAGTGTAGTACTGTATATTTTTCTATAATAAAGAGTCAAAGTTAAGTGACAACACATACAAACTACTTTGTTTTTATCAATGCCACAATTTTTTTAACCGATTTGCGACGCGATTAATGGTACGGTTACTTAAAATTATATTAGCAAAAAAACCGCAAGAGAATTTTGAAATTTGTTTCCACAGTAAGATGTAGTAAAGGATGTTGATTTTCTACTTTTTTTTAAAAAATGACAATTATCACTCAACTAAGTGATAGAGATCTTTTTTTAAATATTTTTGCCAAAAGGTACATAAACCACCCTCTCTCCTGGCATCCGTTTGACGTTGAGTTTCAGCACAACCTGTATAATACAAAAAATACTGAATTTAATTTTTTGTAACTAAATAATAACACATCTCTTGCCTTAATATCAATAAATAGCAATCGCAACCAATTAATAATATTACCGGTAATTTTAATGTGTTATAAAATACCGGTAATTTATAATCACGGTAAAATTACCGGAAAAATTCTCATTTTATAAAATACCGGTAATTTTGCATCACTACTTACGAACATATCGAAAAACATAATTTTAATACATTTTGTATATACAGTGTGTTCAGGAAAGTCCGCACCATATGGGAAAATCTTTTATTATCCATTTCTCAGAAAATTTTATTCTTTATGAAAGTTGGCGGTAGGCCTGAAATCAATAATACCATCATAAATTCTTAAAAATATTGGACCATATACTGGGTGTTTAAAAAATGTGAAACGCACATTAGAGTAAAGTACCTGGAATATTAATATTATCGAAAAATTATATTTGGGAATGTTGCTTAGAATTAATAATTAAGCTCAGATTCAAAACTTGACGGAACGATTTCAAGGTTGATTTTCTCTGGAACCGCTTAACGGATTTTGGCGATTTTTTTATTGATATGTGGTTTGATTTCTCGGCAATAACACGGTGGTAGAAACTTTTGCATGAGATCCCGTTTTAATCACATACTGGGTGTAAGAATGAGGCCACGTTTCTGTCCGACATTGGGAACACTCTCTGGGGTGTGCCATGTACGATCATTGGAATTTGATGATTGAATTTGTTGAACAGAAAGTAGCCTGACCTTTTCTAAATATTTCTTTTTTTGATTCACGTCATTATCTCTATATTTAACGAAGATAAAATAAGAGCTGTAATGAGCGTTATTCACAATGTAAATTCGTAAAATCGCCAAAACCATGCAAAGCTACGCTAATATACTGCTGACACCATCAAAATGAAATGTCATAATTAATATTTCATTGATTGGTTTTAATACGATATGCTTAGTTTGTAATAATGTTAGAGTAGTTTCAAACTAAGAAGAGCACAGTTGTATATGCAACCAATCATACCCAGCGTATGGTTTATAAATTGCCTGTGTATATTTGGTTGCATATACAACTGTGCTCTTCTTAGTTTGAAACATCTATAACACTTGTTACGAAGAAAGAAATACGCGTCAACAAGTTTATGCGGGATTTTTCGTGTCAGTCACCAGCAGGGTATAAAAGCCGGTACGCACTGTGTTACAATTTAGTAGATTCTAGAGTTAAGTACGGCAGTTGCTCCAAATGGGTGACCAACATGATATCGCTGAATCCATGGCTTGGAGAATTATTGGAAGGCTGGAAGCAAGGCAGACGCAACAAGTTGTTGCAGAAGATTGCAATGTGGCTCAAAATGGGTGTATGTCTGTGAACACGATAGCATCCAAACGGAACGACGGATCAGGCTGAAATTTGGTATACCTATTTAGAATTACCTGGGGACAAACTGGATTGTTTTTTGTGACAATCTGACAACCGGAAGTGGCAAATGTTGTATGCGTCTTCTGAGGGATTTATCTGATTGAGACCAAACTCATCCTCCAGTGATTTTAAATATGTACACAAATTTGCATAGATAAGATAATTCTTTATTTTTGATGTTCAACAACTAAAGGTCAAATAAAACATGTTAACATGTTAAAAATATACATATTCGTAACTGAATAACTATACATCACATTTAAAAAATCACACGTTAAAGTCTGTGTTCTAGAATACTTTTCACATCATAGGATGAGTGTTGAAGTAGAAATGATCGCACCCACAACTTAAATTTGACAGATGGCAGTATTTTTACATGTTTAGGAAAATTGTTATATAACTTTAGTCCTTGATATATTGCACTGTTCTGACACGTTCTCAGTCTGTGGTAAGGAAGTACGTAGTTGTTCTTTTCTCGAGTATTATACTGGTGTTCAGAATGTATGTACTCCATGCAATTTAAGGCGTATACCGATGGAAGGGTAAGTATTTTGTGGTTTACGAATAAATCCTTACAGCTTGTTCTATTGTCTACTGAACATAGTGCCCTCACAGCTCTTTTCTGCAGGCGGAAAATACCTTTTGCTACGCTTGGAGAACCCTACAGTAGAATGCCATATGTCGCCCGCGAATGGAAACTTGCAAAGTACACCATTCTGGCGGCTTGCAGCGTAGATATGCATTTTATTCTTGAAGAATATTGCTGTAGATAACAGGTCACTCAAGTATTGTAGGTGATGATCCCATCGAAGCGCATTATCAAAGTATATGCCCAAGAACTTTACGTGCGAGCTCTCCTGGTGGGCGCGGTGTGCCGATCCAATTGCAATGTGCTGGGTCTTATCGATATTCAACTTCAGCCGATTACTACTAAACCACTCAACCGCATCCCTCAGTGCAATGTCTTTCTTTTCATTGTCCATTTCCTCTCCCTGAAATCTTGTCATTATTGATGTGTCGTCAGCAAAGAGGCAAATTCTGTCCGCTCTAATGTTATGCGGGTTAGAGATGTTTCGGGCTCACTCCTTCCTATTGAGGTGTTGTTGGTTTCTGCGGCCTCCGAAATAAAAAACGATTCAGCCTCACTCCCGTCGGCCATAGATTGGGATTCATCACTCTCTCCAGGTCCTCTATTGCAAACGATAGCTTAAAAGACGAGTATTCATTTGGTCGCTTTGATGTTAATTGTTCACAGTGTATGTTGTTAAATTGTTTTGTTGTTAGGAAGCTAACTATGTCTGTTTCTTTTGTTGTTGGTTTTAGGCCCCGTATGTACAAATGCCCCAATCGTATCGAACCCTGAATGGGCAGGGTCTCTGTAGCAGTACCGACTACAACATTACTATTTCTACTTTTCCTCTTATATCTTCTGTTATTCGTCACAACTTGAAATTGATCGTCTCTATTGTATTCAGTTTCGTTTTTATCGGGCGTGGCCACATCTCTGTCCTTGTTGGACATCCCTGGTTTGGGAAGTTTTAGGAGATATTAGGTTTTCTAAAGGCGATTTAACAGAATCCATAGCCTTCGTCGCTGTGTTGCAAATTGTCAGATTTTGAGAAACGTCAGTGCCACTGCTATGACATGACGTCAAATGTCAGTATGGCAAATGTCATTATGTCATAGAATCTGACGTTAGGTAGGGTACAGAGTGGCTCTGGTTTCACAGCATTGAATAATTGCAAACAAGTGTTTAGACAATTCATTGTGCCAATGATGTAGTCGGAAAGTTGGGTGAGGGCCACCCCAGATATTTTTGAGGTGTTTACCATACATCCACAATTACCAATAATAAGTCAGTCTAAGCTATCTTACTTATCTGTGGTGCGTATTGTATGATATTTTTATATTTACCGGGTGAAAACTCGTAAGCGCACCAAGAAAACGGTAATTTTTGCAATGATTTTAAAAAAGCGCTATCGAAATCGCGAGTATTATAGGAAATTTGAGCAAATATTTAAGAAACCGTTTAAGGAGAATCAAAAAGAAATCACTAGCCTCTACAAAACTGTACTCAAATAGTGAAAATTGAAAAAAGGAGTCATTTTTTTTGTCATAGGTGGCTGTAATTTCAATTCTGAGCGTAATTATTAATTCTAAGCACCAGTCACAAATAAAATTTTTCGATAATATTAATATTCCAGGTAAGTACTTTACTCCTATGCGCGTTTGACATTTTTTTAAACACCCGGTATATGGTGCGATATTTTTACTTTCCGACTAGTATCCTAGAAGGAAAGTATTGTAATCGATGGAAAAAAAAAATCGGGATTTTAGCGGAAATACATGTTTTGGGATCCCCTGAATCGATTGCAATGATTTCTGGAAAATGTATGTATGTGGGTACGTATGTATGATTGCGCCCAAACGAAACAACGGATCGGGCTGAAATTTCGCATATGTATTTAGAATTACCGGGTGAAATGTTACAAGCGTCTTCTGAGGGATTTATCCGATTTTGGCCAAACTGATATCAGCTCACCACCCAGTGATTTTAAATTTTGTATATTGTATACAAATTTGCAGATCAGTGGGATGAACGGTTTAGGCGCTATAAGGGTTGTCTAATAATTCTAGTAATTCTGTCACTGAAACTGACGTTCGGTAGCGCCCAGATATGGCTCTGGCTTTACTAAATTAAATAATTGCAAAAGTGTTTATGCACTTCATTGTGCAAACGATTTAGTCGAAAAGTAGGGTGATGAGGGCCACCCCAGATATTTAACATCTTATGATGGTATTCTTGATTTCAGACCTACAGCCAACTTTCATAAACAATAAAATTTTCTGAGAAATGGATGATAACAGACTTTTCCATATGGTGCGGACTTTCCTGGACACACTGTATGTGTGGACATCATATGAGATGACTTCAAAATGCGTCTCATATGAGATCGCATATTTTGAACAAGGTGACAGCACTGAGTAATGAGCGGTCGGTGTACGCAACACTGTGAGATAAAAGTATGAGTTTCTGTCTCTATAAACAGAGTTGTCGTTCATGCGCATACGTCAAATAGGAACCTGGAAATGTTTTGCGCGTAACTTGTTCAAATTTAAATACCAATATCAGCAGTAGTGTAGTGTTTTATAGGAACGCAGCTGATTTTAAATAAAATTAACCTTAACGAAATGTAAACAATCAGCCCTATGATGAAATTCAAATGTTATTGATAACAGGTAAACGTTATTTAATTAATAAAACGGGAAGGAATAACGTGGAGATTTACGCTCATAATCAAAATGGTATGATGTATGTCACTTCATAAGACCACATGTCTTTCTCGAAACGTTATATTGGAAAATTGTTTAGAATTTCGTGTGATAAAGAGAGTAGGTAACGTAGTTGTGCAATGTGCTGAATAGAGACCTTTTATAAAAACCGAAATATTTAAGTGCAATTTCTCTGAAATATTTCTGTTACCAGTCGAAATTAAAAATAAAATTGATCAGCCGATGTTAAGAGCGCAAAGAGAAAATTGTTCAACAATTAAAAACTGAGTTCTCTAATTAAAATAAAACATCAAAATCCTCTCAAAATAACAATTTATTGAAGCTGTATTTATTTTTTATACAAAAAAACTGAAAATGTTCACCAACTAACCACTTTTTCTGTCTTTATCCAAATTAACTGGATTGGTTTCATACGGAAACTACGCGTTTTGAGCTCCCCTGCATCCATGTGCCCAAACACGACAGCGCCCAATCGGTACAACGGGCCGAGCTAAAATTTGCTGTTAGATTTAGCAGGGAACAAACTGGGCTGTTCTTAGTGACATCAATATTACGGTATCCTTTCCTGTTATAAAATGCATACCCAGGATGAGTGCAATCCATCATGAGTGGTACTATGATTGCAATGTGAGTGCAATCAATACCACTGATTAATCCTGGAAACTGATATCTTTGGATAAAACTAAACAACAATAATTCAATAAATATACAGTACATGACGTATGAAGTACAGTATTTATAATTTAACCAACTTGCACTGCTTGCCTTTCCGCCACAGTTTGAGGAAATTTGATCCCACACACCTAGAAGGTGCTCAACCATGGTATCATAAACTTCTGACAAAATTGTGCTAAATGAGCTGTGATCATTGCGAGTTGATGGTTAGCCCCTATACACCGTTGGTAACTTCTTTGACCAAAAAAATAAGATAATAAAGTATCTGAGACAGAACACAAAATTTTAAAAAATTGTAAAGGTAGTACAGTAATCCCGGTTACTTTTTTAAAGGTTCTAATACCACAATTAAATAATCACCAATTTCCTTACAATCGTTACTATCCCGCAACATTCGAAAATTATCAACCTCAACCCTAAAACTTTTAAATTACAATTGAAACTTCTTTTGATTACAAAACTTAACTGCCTAGGTACTTGGTTTTCACATTTTTCTAATAAGAAAATATAAAAATATAATAAGCAAAACGTCAGCAACTGTTAAACATAATGTCCCAGTGTTAGCATAAAATTTAAATTTTAATTAAAATTTAAATTAACATAAAAGTACAACTTACAAAGTTGTTATTAAATAATTCCATATACAGATATTAATTAACTAAAAAAGCAAAATAAAATACTGAAAGCAAAGAAAGTAGTTGATGCAGCGGAAACATCTGTTCTTGGATCCCTTGTGCAAGCCCCCTGGAAGAAGTTGCCATAACTTTACACACCTGTTCTAGACTTGTTGAAACTTTATCAGAACCGTTTTGCATATAATTCGATCGGCTATCACACCGTCTCATGTAAACAACAACATATAACATGTGACATAACCTCAAACACGTGTCAAACACCATCGATAAGATAGTCACACATGCAGATATTGCGGATCCCATTCATTTCATTATAGTTTATTAGCATTAGCTTCAAATAATGTTTCAATGATTTTCTTTTCGGCTATTAACGACTATGAACGTAGAATTTCGCACTATTTGGTTTCGAGATCACGACACATTTTATGTATGCGTTCCCATCTCCCAAACACTCTACGCCCTTGAATGATAAATTATTCTCTGCGCATTCTAATCCGCTGCAACTTCAGGGTGACCTACTTGGTTTAAACGGACTCTAATAGCGTTGTGTGCGGTAACAGTTTCCAACGGTTGGGAGTTAGATTTATATTGGACCATATGTAGTAGTGCGATGGCCGAACAGACCTATTATATATTGTTAGTGCATCTTGGGCATAGTGTAACTATTTTTACATGGTGGGCCAAGAACGCAACGATCTCTTTCTAAAAAACTCAGTCCGTCTCTATCTACCTTGTTTAAGAAAGCCCAATTTTGCCAATTGTTGGAAAAACACCAGAAAGTGTTGTCAAGTATTGGAAATATCACCAGAACATTATTAATATATAGTAATCGAAGGTCGGTGCTTTACAATTAGAACAATATTTACCATTTGAAATTTTCGCAATAAGAATTTCGAATTTTTCTACTTTGGTTCCACAGTAGACTCAGTTCTCAGTGTTTACTTCTGACTTTGGTAACAATGGAATCCACCAACCAATATAGTTGTAACATTTACTAAATTTATAAACGATAAATGTAGCACTCGTTTTGTAAGACGTATTGACCATAGTAGTACAGAAAGAAAAATTTAAAGAATACAAATTATTACAGTTATTATAGAATACTGTAGAGGTGGGTAGTTCGTGAACGAACTAGTCCGAGAGAATGGCTCCCGGCTTAGAACAAAAGAACTAGTTCTTTAAAATAAAAAGAACTAGTTCGCAAAAGACCTGCTTTGCTAAAACATATCTCTATGCATATCTCATTCAGTGAACGACTTGTAGGGACATGAAATCTAGTTCGAAAGTCCTGCTTTGGTGAAACATATCCCATTCAGTGAACTAGTTGTGGCGACATCAAACGAGCGACATAGCACCCTGCCCGCCAGTTGTTTCTTTACCTAACTGCGGATGTCAAAAATATAATTAGAGTATAGTATTTTTTCCTATTGGATAATGGATTACACTGTTAATAGTAGTTTCGCCAGTATATGTTATACTATAATTTATAAATAATACCCCAATTCCACCTAAAATTGCAGTATGAATAAGGCTAAAATACGTGCAGCAATATGTTTTTTATGCCTTATTAAATAAATATTTAAGAAATATACCTAAATAAAATAAGACAACGATTCTTCGATCAATATAATTATAAATAATTATTTATTTTCAAAACAAAATAACGATTCTTCAAGAAAAAGACAAAGTGGGAAGGCAGACATCGATTCTGTCCAAACTAGATCCTAGTTTCGTTTGAAACGAGATATAAACGTGCTAGAACACACAAAGACACGTTTATCGAAGTAGTATGTCTCAGGATCTCGAGTTCTTTGAACTAGTTCCTTTTTGTGAACTAATTCGGAAGAACTAGTTCATTAAAAAGAACTAATAAGCCCATCTTTAGAATACTGTAATGGTGTCACCTATGTAGCTTCGAGTAGCAGCCTTAGATGGCCATAGTAGGTAGCAACGACAACTTTTGTAAACTACCATGCATTGCGGTTTGAACAAAGTTATTCAATGTAGAGTATTTGGAATAGTTGAAAGACAAGATTATGGTTTAATTTTTTAAATAGGAATCAAAATCTCGCATTCGCACGCACGCACGCAACTGAAGGGCAAAATATTACTGTCCTATGTTTGTTCCTTACAGAGTATGTTGGCAACACTTCCCTTTCCTCTGCGAATTGCCGGAAGGAGTTCTTGGCCCACCATGTAAAAATAGTTACACTATGATCTTGGGTGTTGCGTGTGCACGAAGTGGGGAACAATGCGCGACGGTAGACCGACGAAGGAGATGGGATCACTTGTGAGACGAGCGGCCTGGGTAGAAGATGTGCTTTTGTTTGTTCCATATATTTCTCGTTGTTTATATTCAATATCATTAAATATTTTGTTACTCTTCATCCTAACATAATATTATATGGTGTAAACACATACATAGACACACACCGACATTTTCAGAACATTATTGCAATGGATTCCGAGGACCATTCTGGGGATTGTTTACGAATGGCCTCCCGTCACTGTGTGATGAATGGAAGCAGAAGTGACTATAAAAACATATCTTTTTAATTTGCACACATATTGTGATCTTTTTAGATAAAATGCTATAAAAATTGAACGGCGAGTTGCACACCATATTGCCATTATTGGAGAATATTAACAAGTGCATCTTTTTTTATAGGTTAGAAGTAAAAGAAGAAGAAATTGAGATTGAAGAAATTACAATTTCTGGCTTATCCGCGTCTTCAGACTTGAAAGATGCCAAGTTGGAAACACAAGATCAGATATTGAAATGTTATGACTACCAAACTGGTCAACCAGTACAGCTTAAAGATCATATGAAAGCACACGAAGAAGTAGTAACACATCTCCCGAATCTATCGCACACAGGAAGGAAACGTACGAGGCATCATACAAAAGATAAACGATTTAAGTGCACAATTTGTGATTATGCTTGTGCGATATCCAGTCGTCTCACGGTGCATATGAGGCAGCATACAGGGGATAGACCGTTCAAATGTACTGTCTGTGATTATGCTAGTGCACAATCTGGTACCCTTCACAAGCACATGATGACGCATACAAAAGATAAACCATTTAAGTGCACAATTTGTGATTATGTTTGTGCAAGATCTAGTCGTCTTAAAGTGCATATGAGGCTGCATACAGGGGATAAACCATTTAAATGTACTGTCTGTGATTATGCTAGTGCACAATCCGGTACTCTTCATAAGCACATGAGGACGCATACGGCAGATAAATCATTTAAGTGCGCCATTTGTGATTATTCAGGTGCAAGGGCTGATCTACTTAAGGTGCATATGAGACGGCACACAGGGGATAAACAATTCAAATGTACCGTTTGTGACTATGCTAGTGTAGATTCTGGTAACTTGACTAAGCATATGATGACGCATACAAAAGATAAACCATTTAAGTGCACGGTTTGTGATTTTTCTAGTGCAGCGTCTTTTCAACTTAACGTGCATATGAGACTGCACACGGGGGATAGACCCTTCAAATGTACCCTTTGTGATTATGCTAGTGTAAATTCTGTTAATCTTAATAATCATATGAGAAAGCATACTGGATATAAGCCGTATAAGTGCACTATTTGTGACTATGCTAGTGTAACATATGGTAATGTTAAGGTGCATATGAGACGGCATACAGGGGATAGACCGTTCAAGTGTACTATTTGTGACTTTGCTAGTGTAAATTCTAGTAATCTTGATAAGCATATGAGGAAGCATAGTGGAGATAAACCATATAAGTGCGCCATTTGTGATTTTGCTAGTGCACGATCTGATCATCTTAAGGTGCATATGAGACAGCATACAGGTGATAGACCGTTCAAATGTACTGTCTGTGATTATGCTAGTGTAACTTCTAGTAATCTTGCATTGCATATGAAACAGCATCATTAGCTCCTCTTTCCGCCCCACCAAGTTTTCATAAAGATTTCCCAGTCCTGTATTGGGAAGGGCCGGATTTAGCCCAATCGACCCCATAAACACTTAAGGTGTTCCGAAATTTTTCTAAATAAAATTTAACCGATTTGATGTTATTACTAATTCGAAACTTATCCGGTATTTGTCACTGGTCGAACGCATTTAATCATCACCAACTGTACTCTTGACAATGTTGCCAACCGTACTGCGGTTGTAATAGATTTAATTCATTGATACAAAATCTACTACTTTATTACTTATTACCTTTTACCCAAATTAGTGAATAATGAAATTTGATGTTTATCTTTTTTTTTATTCAGTTGTGATTATTTAATACCACTATTATGCTGGGAAAAAACAAATTTATTATGTTTTGCTGTGGCGTTGACAACACTGCGCCTGATATTAAACATTATCATAAATCATAGTCAACAAACCGTAGTGTCAAATGGAACTTCACACAACAATTTCAACTCGTCACCAAACAATGCACGACATTACTAAATCCAATATTGCCAGCATACAAGAAGATTTGTTTGCCGCCTTTTTTGAGATAAATAGACATTAAATATCGCTACCTGAGCAATTCTCTGACCTCTAAAATATGTCGAGGAATGTTGGTCGTCATGTGGATTAAAATACGTAACTATTGTTAAAATGCATCCAATTGTACATAAAGTAACAAGTAATCAGTCTAAAGCACTGCTCGAACAGCTGACTGAGTGTACAAACCGTAACTTATTTTTGCTCGAACGCAAAATTTACACTGCGCATGCACAGTAGAATACATTACTTTTTGGACTGCTGCTCGAACAAAGCTATTAAGGGAGTGTCCCAAAAAAGAAGTTGGTGGCTGGCCCGGGTAATTTCGCCGCTTGAGGACATCTGGAATAAAAAAATCAAAAAGATTATTATTGTGGACGCTTGTCATTCTGGACGCATTTATTTGGAACTAGAATGAAACAACTTTGATGAAAAATAACGAAATGGTGGACTTCGAAAAAAAGTGACTATTTTTTAGTGTAAATCGGGCTGCAAAATGGAAAGATAGGGACGAAATTAAAAGATCCTACTTCCTGCGACAGCTATTGATGTGTAGAATAACATACCCAAATTTCAATGGCTTGGATAGAAAATGACCCGGGGGAAGTTAGCAATAAGTTTGTTTTTCAACCGATTTTAATAAATTATACACCATTTTAAAGCTCATAACGTCCTGATACCCCATGAGTTTTGCCCGATCGATCAAATCATAATTAGTGCCCTAAAATTACGAATGAAAGTTGACTTTTTCGACAATTTGGTAAAGTTTTCGGCATCATATCTCGGCTATGACTTAACCGATCATAATGAGCAATACATTAATCGAAAGCACAAGTCTT
Organism: Aphodius granarius; assembly: GCA_963971325.1. NCBI lineage: Eukaryota > Metazoa > Arthropoda > Insecta > Coleoptera > Scarabaeidae > Aphodius > Aphodius granarius. Next base: position 12,697,448 of record OZ020227.1, on the reverse strand, counting down.
CATGTACACCCCATAGTTTTGCCCGATCGATATTATAACAATTACCGCCTGAAAAAAAATAACAAAGTACTAGCGTCGTGGGGATTTGGACAACACAGTGCAACCGCATGCCTTGAACACCGATCAACAAAAGCGTAAAAAATAAGCACTTCCTGTCATCCAATTTTAACAAATTATGCACCAATCGATAGCTAAGGATGGCAACCACTTATGCTAGTTTTGCCCGGTCGAGATTCGAACAATTAGCGGGCGAGAATAATTAACAAAGTTTGTGTTCCTGAGACATCGAGAAAGGACCATGTCGGGAACAACGGTGAACCAAAGCAAGTTTTTAAGCGCTTCCGGTCATCCGATTTGAACAAATTATGCACCAATCGATAGCTAAGGGTGGCAACCACTTATGCTAGTTTTGCCAGGTGGAGATTCAAACAATTAGCGGGTAAGAATAATTAACAAAGTTTGGGTTCCGGAGACATAGAGAAAGTGCCGGGTCGGGTGTTACGGTGGACAAAAGCAAGTTTTTTAAGCACTTCCGGTCATCCGATTTGAACAAATTATGCACCAATCGATAGCTAAGGGTGGCAACCACTTATGCTAGTTTTGCCCGGTCGAGATTCCAACAATTAGTGGGCGAGAATAATTAACAAAGTTTGCGTTCCGAAGACATAGAGAAAGGACCGGGTTGAGTGTTACGGTTGACAAAAGCAAGTTTTTTAAGCAGTTCCGGTCATCCGATTTTAATAAATTATACACCAATCGATAGCTTAGGGTGGCAACCACTTATGCTAGTTTTGCCCGGTCCAGATTCAAACAATTAGCGGGTAAGAATAATTAACAAAGTTTGGGTTCCGGAGACATAGAGAAAGGACCGGGTTGAGTGTTACGGTGGACAAAAGCAAGTTTTTTAAGCACTTCCTGTAATCCGATTTTAACAAATTATGCATCAACCGATAGCTTAGGGTGGCAACCACTTATGCTAGTTTTGCCCGGTCGAGATTCCAACAATTAGCGGGCGAGAATAATTAACAAAGTTTGCGTTCCGGAGACATCGAGAAAGGCCCGTGTCGGGTACAACGGTGAACCAAAGCAAGTTTTTTAAGCACTTCCTGTCATCTGATTTTAACAAATTATGCACCAATCGATAGCTAAGGGTTGCAGCCACTTATGCTAGTTTTGCCCGGACAAGATTCAAAGAATTAGCAGGCAAGAATAATTAACAAAATTTGTGCTCCGGAGACATGAAGAAAGGACCGTGTCGGGTACAACGGTGTACAAACCAATGGATAAGGTTTAGAAAGTTTCTTTAAGTATAGTTTATATAAATACAAATCTGCAGTAGTTTTAAATATTTGAAGGTGCCAGCTAGCGTCATGATAAAGCGGCATCAAATAGAAGATTTATTAATTAATCGAGTCCTCGTCATAATGTCATTCATAACCAATGATATAGGATTTTCTGACATTTGGCAGGGTAATGTATACATATCATCCCGTTTATACATTTAACAGAGAACACAAAGGTACTGATCAATTACAAAAACATAAAGATGAAGATATAAATGTGCACCAACGAAAAAAAATGACCTGTTATGGCCCGGCAAGCAGAAGGTCGTGGGTTCGGATCCTACCATAACAGATCATTTTTTCCGTTGGTGTACATAGTGAAAAACGAGATTTTCATCTTTATCTTAACTCCTGCGTATTTGATTCCAAATTTCAAGTTGTCGACATACATATCCACTAAGTTTCGGTGCTCATGTAAAGTTTGCAAGCTGGAATAATAAAGCTTTTGTTTTTTTAATAGTGCAACAACATAATTGTTGGACAATGTGATTTGTGATTTTGTGTATATCACGACGAACTTCGATAATTTATCGCAAATATTTACATCTGACAGGAACACAAATGAAATAATTGTTTGAATTTCGACCGGGCAAAACTAGCATAAGTGGTTGCCACCCTAAGCTATCGATTGGTATATAATTTATTAAAATCGGATGACCGGAAGTGCTTAAAAAACTTGCTTTTGTCCACCGTAACACCCGACCCGGCACTTTCTCTATGTCTCCGGAACCCAAACTTTGTTAATTATTCTTACCCGCTAATTGTTTGAATCTGGACCGGGCAAAACTAGCATAAGTGGTTGCCACCCTAAGCTATCGATTGGTGTATAATTTATTAAAATCGGATGACAGGAAGTGCTTAAAAAACTTGCTTTGGTTCACCGTTGTTCCCGACATGGTCCTTTCTCGATGTCTCCGGAGCGCAAACTTTGTTAATTATTATCGCCCGCTAATTGTTGGAATCTCGACCGGGCAAAACTAGCATAAGTGGTTGCCACCCTTAGCTATCGATTGGTGCATAATTTGTTCAAATCGGATGACAGGAAGTGCTTATTTTTTACGCTTTTGTTGATCAGTGTTCAAGGCATGCGGTTGCACTGTGTTGTCCAAATCCCCACGACGCTAGTACATTGTTATTTTTTTTTTCAGGCGGTAATTGTTATAATATCGATCGGGCAAAACTATGGGGTGTACATGAAGACGTGTGCTTTCGATTAATGTATTGCTCATTATGATCGGTTAAGTCATAGCCGAGATATGATGCCGAAAACTTTACCAAATTGTCGAAAAAGTCAACTTTCATTCGTATTTTTAGGGCACTAATTATAATTTGATCGACCGGGCAAAACTCATGGGATATCAGGACGTTATGAGCTTTAAAATGATGTATCATTTATTAAAATCGGTTGAAAAACAAACTTATTGCTAACTTTTATTGCTAACTTCCCCCGGGTTAGAAAATGTTTTATCATCCGGGCCGACCAAAAAAACATGGTTTCGAGAAAAACGCGTTTAAAGTTTTTACAGGTTTTTTTATAGAAAAAAAATAAATGACGTTTGGGACATTACCGAAATAAAATATAATGGTCATTTAATCTTGAGATATTTGTACAAAACTCTAATATTTGTGTGAACTACATGTAACACTACAGTCACGCACAAGAGGAAACGTGTTTGGCCAAACTTTACATTGATTTTTGACAGAAGAGATGCCTGTTTTGACAGCACAGCATGGGACTTATATTCTCCCAATACTTGACACTTACCCATAAATAATATAAAGTAAAATAATTTACATTACAGTTAGGTTAACGGTTATTTTCTCCTAGATTTCATTGCGGAAGAACTTTATTAAATTTTATTGTAACGATAGTGCCTTGCTTAAGCGAGGACTGACGTCGCCGCGGCGCGGGAATATTCGAGAAGAAACAAGAGTAAACGCGAGTGCGACTCCCCGATATAGAATATTCCGGCGGACTCGGGAAGGCGTGCGGCGTGGACTGACAGGCGCGCGGGCTGGCCCGGCCTATGTTCGCGAAGAATCTAGAAAGGCCAGGAATTATCACGAAGGTCGAGGCGCGGACTATAAAAGCGCGTAACGGACGCCGCGATAGTCAGTTCTTGTCTGGAAGCGCTACGAGTGAATACCAAGAGATCCACATAGCGACCGTGTGCAAATAAATAAGTGCTGTATTTACATAAATAGAGTTATTATAGTTATAAATAGAGTTGTGATTTTTAGTTGTGTTAAAAATAAATAAACTCTACACACACTGGACGTTTTCTTCGAACCCAAAAACGTAACAACTGGTGTCAGAAGTGGGATTGAAGAAAATATAAGTGACAAGTGCGTGTAGTGATCATGGCCACCTTGGACAATTTAAAGGTGAAGAATTTGCGACAGGAGTTGGAGGATCGTGATCTGGACACGTCCGGAAAAAAGGAAGATCTTAAGAAGAGGCTATCAGAATATCTAATATCGATAGGCGAAGATCCAGACACGTACGTATTCGAGAGTCTCGAAACGAAACTTCTCGAAATAAAGCTCCAAGAAAATTCTAGAAACATCGAAACCAAGCTTCTAGAAAATTCTCAAAACATCGAAACCAAGCTTCTAGAAAATTCTCAAAACATCGAGACACTGCAAGAGAAGCTTCTAGAAAATTCGCAAATTCTCGAAACCAAGCTTCTAGAAAATTCGCAAATTCTTGAAACGAAGATGCAAGAAAATTCTAGAAACATCGAAACCAAGCTTCTAGAAAATTCGCAAATTCTTGAAACGAAGATGCAAGAAAATTCTCAAAACTTCGAGAACCTCAAAGCCGGATTGCAAGAGAAGCTTCTGGAAAACTCTCAAGACATCGAGAGACTGCATGAGAAACTTCTTGAAAATGCTCGAAACCTTGAAAACAGACAAGAGCCGTTTGAAACCCGACTTCACGAGGAACTTCTAGAACATAAAGGAAACCTTGAAGAGAAGGTTCTAGAAAATTCTCGAAGTCTCGAAATCAAACAAGAGATGCTGGAAACCAGACTGATAGAAAATTCTACAACTATTAATAACAAGGTGAGAAGTCTGGAAGAGCAGCTACAAGAAAATCTGAAGATTGTGGACAATAAAATAAAAGAAATTGCTGAAAAAGCAGATAAAGATGACATACTGAATGCGAAAACGTTCCAAGTAACTGCGATGGATTCCGTGATAAGGGAGGTCAAGCCCTGCATTAAACCACCAATCTTTGATGGGACCACATCATGGGATAACTACAAGAAACAATTTGAGGCAGCTGCTAGGGCTAATGGATGGACAACGCAGGAGAAAGCTATTTCTCTGACTATGGCGTTGCGCGGCAATGCGGTGGACATTCTTCAGACTTTGCCCGAATCCGAGTTGAACGACTTCGAAGAGTTAGTGAAGGCAGTCGAGGTGAGATACGGCCAGGCTCATCTCGAACAAGTATTTCAACTCCAGCTGAAGAATAGAATCCAAAAATCGTCGGAAACCCTACAGGAATTTCAATCAGACATTGCCCGCCTGGTCAGGTATGCCTACCCGAATGCCCCGGAAACCCTTTTGGAAACTCTTGGGGTCCATGCCTTTGTGGATGGCATAAGAGATGTGCAAGTACAGCAGGCAGTCAGAATGGCACGACCCAGGACGATCGTCGATGCATTGACCCATGCCTTAGAAGTGGAGGTAGCCAAAGAAACATCCAGGGGACATGCACGACTTCGGGGTGTCGAGCTGTAGGAAAATGGGAGAAGGTCCCTGCGCTGCTGGCACTGTGGTGAATTATGTCATACCAGGAACAAGTGCAAGAAGTTTCTGAAGAGCATGGCCAAAATGAGGGCAGGAAGGATTCACTGGAATGCCGACGCACTTTCTCGAAGACCTTGTCCAGTGGATTGCGAACACTGTTGCCGAGTAGAGAGGAAGTGCGCCGTTGTAGATAGAACCACTGCCGTGGATGAAGATTGGTCAACAGAACGATTGATTGCTGACCAGAAAGACGACCCCGATCTAAGACTTCTGTTTGATTGGAAGGAAAATGGACAGCGACCGAATTGGCAGGAAGTGGCTCCCGGTTCTTCAGCGCTAAAATCTTATTGGGCCCAGTGGGACTCGATTACAATGGAGGATGGACTATTAAAGAGAAAAATAGAAAATGATGATGGTACAACTTACACGTTACAAATATTGGTACCAAAGAATAGGATCACACAGGTGCTGTCGCATATCCACGATGGTGCATCCGGAGGACATTTTGGTATCCGAAAAACCGTCGAGAAGCTAAAAGAGCGGTTTTACTGGTCGGGTTACCAGGACAATGTCAAGGAGTGGTGCCGGAAATGTAAAGTTTGCGCCGAAAGTAAAGGACCCCAGAAGAAGCCACGAGCACCGATGAGGCCATACAACGTTGGTAGTCCTTTTGAACGAATAGCCATCGATGTCGCAGGCCCCTTCCCCGAGACCGACAACGGCAATAAATACATCGTGGTAGTGATGGACTACTTCAGTAAATGGACCGAAGCGTATGCCCTTCCTGACCAAACAGCAGCCTCAATCGCAGACGTCCTCGTGAAAGAGCTGATTTGCCGCTTTGGTGTCCCACTGCAGATCCACTCAGACCAGGGCAGGAATTTCGAGAGTGAACTTTTTACTAAGGTGTGCAAGTCCTTGGGAATACAGAAGACCAGGACTACCCCGTTACACCCCCAGTCGGATGGCATGGTGGAAAGGATGAACAGAACCATGGGAAAATACCTTTCCAAGGTGGTTGCCGATCATCAGAGAGACTGGGACAACCACATCCACCTGTTTTTGCTAGCTAACAGGTCAGCTGTACAGGAAAGCACTGGTCGAAGTCCAGCCAGCATTTTATTTGGCAGGGAACTCAGGCTGCCCTGTGACCTGAAGTTTGGATCAAAACCTGGAGATGATGTTGCGGGTGAGGACTATGTGACCGACCTCAAGAGGAAAATGGATGATATCCACCAGCACGTGAGGCAGAACCTTCAGGATGCGAGCGAACAGATGAAAGACCGATACGACGTAAGGAGCAAGCAGGGAGGTTATCAACAAGGAGACCTGGTGTGGCTGTACAATCCTCGGCGCAGAAAAGGATTTTCGCCCAAACTCCAACGAAACTGGGAAGGTCCTTTTGAAATCGTTAAGCGGATAAACGACGTGGTGTACCGGATTAAGAAGCTTCCCTCAGGAAAACCAATGGTTGTCCACTTCAATCGTCTGGCACCGTATGAGGGCACCAACGTTGACGAAGAACGCGTGAACCAGATAGGTAAAGAAGACGAACTAGAGAAGTTCCTTGCTGAGTTCTCAACTGGCCGCAAGGTGCGGTATGGTGTCACGAAGGAAGAACGTCGTGACCTCTTTGCGATGCCGGATGATTACTCGTTGGCCCATTGCGTAGGATGCGATCTGCTTATGCGAAAAGGAATAGCCACGATTTTTCGAAGGAAATTTGGGCAGATTCAAAAACTAAAGGAGCAACAGCCGGAGATCGGAAAAGCCCTTGAGTTGGAAACGAACAAGAGGCACATTTATTATTTGGTGACCAAGAATTCCTCGTTTGCCAAGCCAACTTACAACTCGATGTGGGCATCACTTCTGGATCTGAAACGCCGTATGTTGTTAAATGGTGAAAATAAACTGGCCATACCAAAGCTGGGATGCGGACTGGACGGGCTGGACTGGAGGGTAGTAAGGAACATGCTGGAGACCATCTTCAGGGACACCTCTATCCAGATCGTCGTCTGTTGTTTTAATCTGCGACCCCGTTTGCCAACTGAGAAAAGTGTCCAGTGCTATTTTTACAGTACGGGCACCTGCACAAAAGGACCTGACTGCCAGTACCTCCATGGGGATGCTGTTTCGGGGCGAAACAGTCTAAGAGGAGGGCAATGTAACGATAGTGCCTTGCTTAAGCGAGGACTGACGTCGCCGCGGCGCGGGAATATTCGAGAAGAAACAAGAGTAAACGCGAGTGCGACTCCCCGATATAGAATATTCCGGCGGACTCGGGAAGGCGTGCGGCGTGGACTGACAGGCGCGCGGGCTGGCCCGGCCTATGTTCGCGAAGAATCTAGAAAGGCCAGGAATTGATAAATGATGTATCATTTATTAAAATCGGTTGAAAAACAAACTTATTGCTAACTTTTATTGCTAACTTCCCCCGGGTTAGAAAATGTTTTATCATCCGGGCCGACCAAAAAAACATGGTTTCGAGAAAAACGCGTTTAAAGTTTTTACAGGTTTTTTTATAGAAAAAAAATAAATGACGTTTGGGACATTACCGAAATAAAATATAATGGTCATTTAATCTTGAGATATTTGTACAAAACTCTAATATTTGTGTGAACTACATGTAACACTACAGTCACGCACAAGAGGAAACGTGTTTGGCCAAACTTTACATTGATTTTTGACAGAAGAGATGCCTGTTTTGACAGCACAGCATGGGACTTATATTCTCCCAATACTTGACACTTACCCATAAATAATATAAAGTAAAATAATTTACATTACAGTTAGGTTAACGGTTATTTTCTCCTAGATTTCATTGCGGAAGAACTTTATTAAATTTTATTGTAACGATAGTGCCTTGCTTAAGCGAGGACTGACGTCGCCGCGGCGCGGGAATATTCGAGAAGAAACAAGAGTAAACGCGAGTGCGACTCCCCGATATAGAATATTCCGGCGGACTCGGGAAGGCGTGCGGCGTGGACTGACAGGCGCGCGGGCTGGCCCGGCCTATGTTCGCGAAGAATCTAGAAAGGCCAGGAATTATCACGAAGGTCGAGGCGCGGACTATAAAAGCGCGTAACGGACGCCGCGATAGTCAGTTCTTGTCTGGAAGCGCTACGAGTGAATACCAAGAGATCCACATAGCGACCGTGTGCAAATAAATAAGTGCTGTATTTACATAAATAGAGTTATTATAGTTATAAATAGAGTTGTGATTTTTAGTTGTGTTAAAAATAAATAAACTCTACACACACTGGACGTTTTCTTCGAACCCAAAACGTAACATTATTATACTGTGTGAGCCAATTCAAAGCGGGACACCTCTGTATTTGTTGTCAAATTTTGACAATCTTTTATTTTAGTTTCAGAGCGTAAAGAAATTATACATTTGTTAGACAAAATTTTGTCATTTAATTTGTATATATCGTTTAAACAGTAAATATTTATTAACAAAGATAGATTAACTCATTTTTTTTCGGATTTTTTCTCGCGGAACTGGTCTGTTAGAAGTTTCTCACATTCCGCTTGACCAATATGTTTATTAACTATAGGAGCAAAATAATTCGATCTGAATTTGTGACGTTTAATTTTGCTGGTACCATTTTTCGGTAAGTGTTTTAACATTTGAATTTTCTATTTGTACTTATATCGACAACATAATTCATTCACACCTAGTCTATAAACGCTTCCGGGTTTTACCATGTACAGAGAAAATAGAATCTTCTACTTAACTTAGTGTAATTATATTTTCCATATTGGGTTGTTGTGGAAAGAATACGTATGGTACCGTATTTATCTCGTCGAGGTACTATTTATGAGAACTTTATTTTTTTGTAGCTAGTTAATCTTACAGTTTACATTTTTGTTATCATTGATATCACGCGATCATTACTTGCGTGTTCAATTAATCGATTACATACAATCACTTGGATAATTTATATGACATAATTATTGGTGATACTAGCAAATATACGTCTTAATAGTATCAATTTTTGTTTCAATTGTTTATTTTTCTTTCCTTTGCATTCTTGTTCCCTCATTCCCTACCGGCCTGCCCTACCTTTTTTTATTTTTGAACTAGGTCGTAATTTCTTGGATGGCCTCCTATCAGTTTTTTTTTTAATTACGTGGCGCTCAGCCGGTTTTTTGTTATTTTGTACACCCATCCCGTTCACTGAGCTAGCGGGGAGCACGAGGACACAAAACGCGGGTAGGACTCTTTGGATTCGGGGGAGCAACGAATTTGAGAGCGTAGCAACAGAATGGGTTAAAATACCAACTCATTTAGCAACTAAACTAGTGGAATCGATGCCGAGGCGTCTAAGTGCTGTTCTTAAACAAAATATTAATACTATTCCAAACGTATAATTTTCTTAGTTCTTAGTTTTATCGTTGTTTGTATATTATATAGTTAGTCAACCGACACCCCCTGCATAATGCCGTCCTCTACTGGACAAAGGTGAAAGCAACTTAACTTGAGCTGAGCTCAGAATCGTTGAACTCGCAAACAGGTGGCCTTCAGACTTCAGTCAGCTCACAAGGATATGCGATCTAACATATGCATAAACTTTTAAAGAAATATCTGGTGTGGCCCCCACCCAACTTTTCGACTACACTGACACATTGTTTGCACATATATAAACTCTGTAAACGTATCGACTATAAACTATAGAGGGCGAAACACCAAAAACGAATGTCCGTAAGATAAAATAATAATAATAAAAAACAATCCAGTTCGTCCCCTGGTAATTCTAAATACGTATATCAAATGTCAGCCCGATCCGTTGTTCCGTTTGGGCGCTATCGTGTTGGTACATACCAAGATTACTTTAGATAAGGTTGCGCTAAGGCCTATACCGGTAATGTATTAGCGAACAGTGACGTCATCGGTCACAGTCATCGGTGTAATGTCAAACCAACCGAACATCTGGCACCAATAGGAACGCGATGCACAAACCAATCGGATATCGCATATATATAACAACGAGCGGCGAAAAAATCCAGATCGAATTGAGGAAATTACCGCGTTTTGTGAAAGATTGGTGCTGGCGTAGCATATTTATGCAGGCGTTGTCGAAAATTTGCGTATGCTAGCTTAAGTTCCGCCTAATATGGCAGCTATTGACGTTTCGCATATTTGAATCAAAAACGCGATATTTCCGTCATATGTGGCCTGCCTTATTTGTCAATTTACGCTGGACCTTGCTGGACCTTACTACAGCTATGCGCGCAAAAACCACTATGTCAAAGCAAAGCGTAGCCTGGGATATCATATCAATGTACCTAAAAGTACATAATGTATGTTACATACACACATACATACAGAGTGAATTGCTGAAATCCAGAGTGGCGTACAAAAGTGCAGCTGGGAGTTTTTTTTTTTTTTTTAACAAATTTTAGTAAATATAAATCCAGAGGAATTGGAAACTGAAACCAATAACGATGATGAGGACCTACAAGAATTCACGTTACCATCATTAAAAGAAGGTCATTCAATCAATTCGAAAATATTTCAGATTCAATGAAACTGTAAAAGATGCCAGTACAATTTCCGCCATTTCAACTTTAAAAAGGACAATCGGGGTCGATTTTTTTAATACTATGTATATAAACAAAGCAAATTAACAGATTTCTTCGTTAAAATTACTTAAATTATATGTAGTACATAGACTATGTATTTCCTTATTTTTTAAACTAAAAATTGCTTTCAATTGTGTGCATATTTCTTATAGCAACCTACGGATATAACCAGGGGTGGATTAAGACTTTTTTCGCCCCTGGGCGATCAAAACCATTTCGCCCCTGCCGGGTCTTCTGACTACCCCTTAATTTTTTGTTTAAATGAAGATAGTTGAAAAAACAACAGTATATTCGCCCCCTTTAACTTTTCGCCCCTGGCGATCGCCCATCTCCGCCCTGTGGTTAATCCGCCCCTGGATATAACAACCTAATATGTCTGGTCCCTTGGCCGTCGTTATAAGCAATATTAACTGTATAAAAAACTATTTTAAAATATTTAATGAGAATTCCAATTTATATTTTTGAAACCATAAAAACGGAGACATTACAAAGCCTATTTGTCCTTCAGTTTTCCAGGCACTTTTCCAGGGTCTGCGCAACCTTATCTACATTATCTTGGGTTCATACAACAGCGAGATAATGTATTGTCTTTGGTATCTATATTTGATACTTGATACCAATTTGTGGGGTTTTATTGACCTGCCTTGAACCTACATAAATTTTGAAAGCACTGTACACGAGCGTAAATAACATAAGCAAGGCTACGATGACAATAAAATTAGAAATTCTATATTTTATTAGTATTTAGTTGAAAAGTCAATGGCTCTAGTAAAATTAGTTATTTACAAAATTATTTTAATTATTCTTAAATCATTATTTCAATTATTATTAATTAAATTATATATTTTCATTAAAAAAAATCTCTTTCGGGTCTTCAATTGTTTCCCATGTATATTTCTAAATAAAAAATTGTTCAAAAGTTACTGCTTTCATCCGTAATTTAGTTTCTACTTTATATTTAATGTTTTATTTATATTATAACTTCCAACACAAAAGTAATTCAATCAGTTTTCCGTCCAATTTATTAATTAAAATATAATATACAATTATATAATTATACAATTTAATATACAATTGACATAATTAAAATACGATATATTTACAATATTAGTATATAAACCATATTAGTATATATGCATTTCTACTTCAATTAATGCTTAACACGTCACAGCAACTTATAAATATTACATATTTGCATTGTATGCATAAAATGCATAAATAAGCATAATCCAGGTTATTCAATTTTGAAACACGATTTTAATATATCATTTAAAATAAAAATTATAAATCACATATTTATAATTTTATATTATTAGTTATACATTTAACAAAAGTAATAAATTGTTGCTTTAAATTATTTATTATAATCGATGGCTAGTATTTTCTACAATACCGACATTTGTCCTGAGCCAGCAGTGCAAGCTCTAAATAGCGGTTAACAAAAGTTCAATACTACATTCATTATGTGATCAGAATTTTAACAACAGTATCGCTTAAAGCCCTCTTTATATATATTGGGAGAATATTAGCTCGCATAATATATTCTGAGGGTCTATTTAATAGACAATAAAGATATTCTTTTTACTTTTCAAATACTCATCCGTATTGATAGCGGTCTGCAAACAGAGTACAAGGTACTTGAAATAAAGGTAATTTTTTGAGGATTGACCCGTCAGAACGTTTAGCCAGTTCCAGTCAACATATTTATCTCTTGCTACAAGTTTGTTGTAAAATTTTGCATTTTGCTTTTAATTTTCATAAAACAGCAAACAGCTGCCCAATGAATCAGGTACATCCCCCAAATTTTATACAACTTGTTTGCTGTATCACTCGCACTAATTATATCCAAAATATCTTACTCTTGGCAATCGGATATGGCTGCTATGATGGTTTCTTCTGGAACGTCAAGCGAATGCATATTGTTTATAAATTTGTATGTCTGGAATAAGTCAATATTTACGACAACTTCTTTGTATAACTCTATACATTTATTAGGATTTGTGTTGATGTACACAGCGACCGGATACTCGGCAAACGTCTTGTGAATAAATTTTATGGGATTGATTGCGGATAAAATACCTAAAGATAGTTTATATCCATCAAATATGTGCAGCATTTCATCCCCCATTGCTTTTTCGTCACAATTTGTAGTGTTTTGATTCTTTCTAAACCGAATAAGAAGACTAGCGCAATGTTGTAATATTTATTTAAGATATGATCTACCAGATGTGACAAAACTTCATGAGTGTTGTACTCGTAAATGTTCTTCTTCTTGTAAAATATTTTAATTTTCTTATCGATAAAAGTCTTGTACAACATTGTCTCGTTCATGTGTTCCGCAATTTCGTCAGTATCGGTTTTATATATTTTGTGAAACATCTGACGATGGAGAGAGAGGAGTCGATAGGAAGGTTTCTGGTAACTTAGCCCATATATGCTTCTGTACTTGACATCTTTCGAAGAACTCACTTATATCCTTACTATCCAAATAGGCTAGGTTCACGTAATTCGATACTACATTATCAAATTTCGTTATATATGTTTTAAAATACCCTCGACTAGCGCACTTTCTTTGGTTTGTGTCTTGTTGTAGAAGTATCTGAAACAACAAAAATAATAAATAATCAATCCATGCATGACCATAATTTAGCGACAACAAAAAGTGTTTACCAGTCTCTAAGGTCAATTGTGATATGGCTATTATCTCAACACGCAGGTATGCTTAAAAACAAAAATTAAAAATGTTGGTATGTTCGCATATTTGTTTATTGGATTCGTTTACCTATATAACGGAGTCTAGCTATAGCATTACTTTTCTAATGGCAGGGGGTTCTTATCATAAAGGATAATTATTGACGTTACCTACCACTAAACCAGAAAGCAATTATTTTCTTTTATCTTATTTATTTATCTTCTCCCCAGTAGTTTTTTGTGCTTATGTTAGCGTATTCGGGGCAAATGTGTATAGATCACAAAAGAACTCTGTTGATTTATGTCTACCACATCTAACAAAATTGGTGTATGTGACAGGTATTTTAAATTTAAATATTTGAACAATATATTTTCTGTAGAAAAATGTAGGAAAAAGAGTTTTGGAATACACAAAGAGATTTTTTTTTTTTTTAATAAAACGAATTTGCTCAAGCGAAAGAAAGATCGATGTTAAAAATAAATTAAATGTTAAATACTGGCAGACAAAGCTTTGGTTGTCGCAAAAAAATTTGATAAGAATTATTAAAGCTATCGTATTTCTATGAACGTTAATTAATTTAAATTTAATAACATAATATATCGAAAGAAATGAACAGTTTGTTTTAAGAACTATACGTTCTTTTTAAATAAAAAAATCTTTCTTTACTGTTTGACAATTTGGTACTTGACTTAATTCGTTGATTTAATAATTACAAATTTTGATATACCTAATCAAATATAGTAGTTTAGTTTCTGTAAAGTGTACTTTGAAATTAGATAATTATTGCAACCGTGAATTAATTTTTGTTAAATTAAAATACTTTTTCCTTAATTTAATAATCCTTTTTTATTATTATTCCCAAATGAAGAGAAAACATAATACCGTTCGCTTTCTATACCTTAGCTTATATAAGCTCAACCATCTCCCCACCAGTAGACATAGCAATAATTTTTAATAAAACCGCATGTTTTTTATTCAAGTACATACTTTTTTTCATTCAGATCAATTGTCTTTCTCTTTCAAATAATTTCAAATAAAATATTCATTTACCTTAAGGCGGATCTTTATTTCAAATAAAACCATATAATAAATCTATCATTCAAACGTCTTCCTGCAATTAAACCTAAACAATTTCTTATGGAAAACCATTTGGTATAATAGTTTTTTTTTCAGTGAAAACCATTTCGTTTTACTTTCAGCAATATTTCAAATAATATATTTCTTTCAGCCTATGCAGCTCATTTTTTAAATTTAAAAATACTTATTTTGTTTCAAACATACATATATTTTTTCCTTGAAAGAAATATGTGCAAAGAAATATTGATTTCTTTTCTCTCTGTATTTAATATTTATTTTTATTTAAGTTAAAAATAGTTTGTATAATTTTCTTTACTATTATAAGAAATTTTGTGTTTTTTGGAAATTTTGTTTACTAATAAAAGTGTACTGATTCTGATAATACAATTTTTTATTAATATGAGGGGCGGCAACAAAGTCATCGCCCAGGGCGCCAATACACCTTAACGCGGCCCTGTGTATTACCACGGCGTTTTGACTAGTGTACAAAAAAAGTGTTAGACAGTATTGGAAAGTTATTGTCAAGTAGCCAATTTTAATTTTTAGCCTTGAATAAATATGTCAAACTTAGACAATTTTTTGCAGTTTTCGTAAGCCTGTATTTTTGTCTGGGGAAAAGTTGACTACTTTCCGGTATAGACACATTCGTGGGCATTAACGTGATGCCCAACATATACCGTAAATATGTTTTGCAATGCTAGGAAATCGAATGCGGTACACCCATGTATCATCATAAAACTCTACAAATATTGCGCTATACGGTATTGGTATCTCGCGGTGGTTCGGAGAACGGTGATTACCGACTCTGCAGATTTCGATCAGTGGCACTGACATGACATGACATTAAATCTCGTTATGACAAATGTCATTATGTCATAGAAACTGACATTAGCTAGGGTCCAGAGGGATCTGGCTTCACAAAATTGAATAACTGCAAAAGTGTTCAGACACTTCATTGTACCAACGAAGTAGTCGGAAAGTTGGGTGAGGGCCACCCCAGATATTTTGTCAATGCTTTGTGATTGAGTATTGAAGCTTTACGATACTGTTAATTCGCACTATACATATACGTACACATACAAATCAGCTTAGTTAACATATAAACTTAAAAATTCCCTAAATTCACAATATAATGATTCATTATGTTGTCTGAAATATTAAAACTATACTAAAACTCGGGATAACAATATTATGATCATATTTTGTAGTAACAAAAGTGAGAGCAATAATTGGTTGTAAAATCTGGACATTAAATTGCGCGGTCATGGGTGGCTCCACCTAGCACCAGGAGGTGCTTGAAAAACTAAAACTTTTGGTTTTAACCTTATCTAGTGACATTAGCGCCTAACTAGCGACCCCCAGCAGGTACTAACTGAGAATAGACTTCCGCGTTAATCTCCTCACAATATCAGCTTCGGTACCGACGTTTGGATTATTGAATTTTCGTATGACGTAATTTTCGATGGTTTCCTTCAACGGCAGCCCTATTTTGCGATCTCGAGAAGCTTCAAACTTGTGGCAAGTTGCAATGTTCTCGGATTGTCGCGCACAATATCTTTCAGTGGATCTGGAAGTCTTCCTTGAAGAGAGCAAATACAACAAATTTCTGAATGCATACGTACCATCTTCGAATGGTGTATCGCCCCTTAAGACCATAAAGAATTGATTTTTTGTGTTTGGACCAACCAACTTCATAATTATATTCGCAATTGAACTTTCCACGGTTACAGGTATTTTTCTTCTCCTCCACAACTCTGGTAGAAGATCTCTCAAATTGAAAGCATTTGTTCCCATCGATTTCAAAGCCTCTCAAAGACAACTAGGTGTGTTTTTTGCCATCCTTATTCAATTAGTATCTATCAGTATCTATTCAGACCGTATTCTATTCAATTCCTTTGTGTACTGTATGGATAGCGAGGAAAACGCCCTACAACCTGCAAAAATATTTATCAGCTTGACGTGTGTATGCTCCACGCTCCAGTGTTACCAATATCGAAGAGAAAATCGTCAACAGTAAAATAAAAATTCTTCACAATTATTTTCACACACTCAATATAAATCATAAAGTAAACAAATATTATGATGAACATAAACAATTCAGTACACTATTTATAGTGTACAGGTAAACACTATAAATAGCAACCCCATAAAATAATTCATCGAAATAATGGAATGTATAATTGGTGTACGACATAACCACTGTCATCCGTATGTATTAATACAAATTGTCGGCATGAAAATTATTCACAATCGGGATAAAACGAAAAGAACATTATTCTTCGTTTCATTTAGTGGAAATGTTGGGTAAAAAATTTGTTGGCAACACTGATATGCTCCCATCCTATTGGACCAATATTGGACAATTTATTTCAATTCACTTGAAATAGCAACTGATCATCGATTTCGGGTTGCCCTTCAAGGGTGAGGGGGGAATTAAATATACTCAGTTATAATCATAGTGTAAGTAGTTTTAATGGTGGGCCAAGAAGGCCCCACTTTTCCGGCAATTCGTACATGAAAGCTAAGTGATGCCAACACAGTCTAAACACAAAAATAGGAACAAAAATAGGACAGTAATATTTTGCCCTTCAGTTGCAGGAGTGCGTGAGCATGCGAGATATTAGCTGCTTTCCATTTGGACATTTCTGAGTTGATATTAGCTGAGCTGAGCTAATCTAACTTATGCATAGCGTTCCTTTTGTTTTGGTGAAGTAAGACAAGCTCAGACAGATTACTTTCCCCTTGCCCTTGGCTAGTCATGCGAAAAGGTAACTTAGATCGTCTGAGCTGTCTGAGCTAATCTAATAGGAGAAGAAGAAGGAGAACCTAACCTAAATCCGCCATCGTGCGTGCGTGCAATTTGGTTTTTGTTTATTTTATAAACTATAAGAAGTTTCGGCAAGGCAAGATGGATGAAGTTAACATATTTGATGTGTGTGACCTGATTACACATCTTCGCTACGAAGTGGAATTAAGTCACGAGGACAGTATACACGTGCAAAGAAGCGGTTCTGATACCTATGTTTCTTATTTGTACCTATAGATGATAACATTGATAACACTTGTTGTCAGGCAAGTGGCGCCGCCACTCGCTGACATCAAGTTCCACGAACTTAGTTAGATAGAATGGCACCGAACGCGTTCCTGTTGCCAACATAGCTTAGCTTAGTTGAACTTGGACCAAGCCAGACGCTGTTAGATTAGCTCAGCTAAGATTAATTCAGAAGTGTGCAAATGGAAAGCAGCTAATGATTCCTATTTAAAAAATTAAACCATACTCTTGTCTTTCAACTATTCCAAATATTCCACATTGAATAACTTTGGTCAAGCCGCAATGCTTACAAAAGTTGTCGTTGCTACTCGAAGCTACATAGATGACATCATTACGGTATTCAAGCATAACTGTAATAAATTTTATTCTTTAAATTTTTCTTTCTGCACTACTATGGTCAATGTCTTACAAAACGAGTGCCACATTTATCTTTTTAAATTTAGAAAATGTGGCAGATATATTGGTTGGTGGATTCCATTGTTACCAAAATGTGGTAAAAACTGACAACTGAGTCTATTGTGAAACCAAACTAGAAAAATTAAAAGTTCTTATTGCGAAAATTTTGAATTAAATATTGTTCTAATTGTAAAGCACCGACCTTCGATTAGTATATATTAATAATGTTCTGGTGATATTTCTAATACTTGACATTTTCTGGTAATGTTTCCAACAACTGGCAACATTTTGCCTTGAGGAACAAGCTAGATAGAGACGGACTGAGAGTTAGAAAGAGATAGTCGCGTTCTTGGACCACCATGTAAAACTTACACTATGGGCTACGTTGACAATTTTGCACTTAGCCAACCACGACAGTCCTCGGCAAATTCATATTTTAATTGCAATTGCAACTCCGAATATAATTAAATAAATATTAAGTTAAGAGAATGTCATATTATATGCTGTATAATCGTTTAATACTTGGTTCTGCCAAAAGTTACTTCAGTTGTAAAGAATTCTTTATTACAATTTAATAAAAATCAACTTATTTGTGACGTAATTGTTTGGCGCTTGTAAGCGTGAAACGACTGGAGTCAACAAATGCTGTTAGTGCTCCCATTATCTCAATACATCATGTCTGGCCTTTTGTGAAAAAACGTGTCAACATTTCAACACATTTAACTTTTCTTGCAGTTCGGTCTTCCAATTTTGGCTTGGCGATCTTCCAAAACCTTATTTAACATTTTTATTTCTTCTCTCATCCTCTCGATTTCTGCATTCGCGTGCTGCAACTGCAACTTTAGATCATCATTTTCAGCTTGTACTGATGCCAGTGTGGACGTAGCACTGCACACCGCTTGCTGCACATGAAAGTATGAAACTTCTGAATGCAAGTCCTGTTCCAAGCCCCTTTCACCGTTTGCATTGAAGTATCTGAAAGTTATTTTATTTTCAACAATACATAGTGTGTCATGATCCAAATAAATTATAATAAAAAAAAAAAACGGGGGTTCTACGTTGCTGTAGTTATAGTAAAATTGTGTTGAAAGTCTGTTTTGATACGTATATGACCGATACATACCGTTCTCCACCTATCCACAGGGGATCTGAAGTCCTCCTTGATGTAATCTTCGATAATCCCTTTGTTTCATCGTTTTTAGAGGGCAGAGAATTGCATTTGGATGTTTCCACATTGACAGAGCTGACATTCATATTGCATGCAGTTGCTAAAGCTTCAGTTGCTGGGCTCACATTGCCACATGGGTTATCAATATCAGACTGCGCAGTTCCTAAAGAACTGTTGACATCGCTGCATGTTAATGTTGTAATGTCAGCAGTTACTGCTGGCGTGTTACGAGCGGATGTTACCATGGTTAGCATTAACGTTGGCACAGCGTGCGGTAGAAGTAATTTTCCTGATTTTCTTGTGCTTACACTATGTTTGATTCTCTTCCTCTGTGCCTGTACAAATGACTCTTTGGAGAAATGCGCTGAACAGACTCTTGCTATAAAAATAAATATATATTACAAAAGATGCCTAATAACAATTCGCCTCAAAGAGTCTCCACTCTGGTGGTGAAAGTATAAACTAAGTTTCGTCCGGATAACTTTGAAAATTTATATGGTGTGGTGTAGAATAGTGAATATAATTTTGCTGATACATATTTAAATTCAAAGATGAAAAACAACAAAACGAAACGTTTTTATTAAGAAATTCACATATAGTCACATTTACCGGCTGCAAATAACTTTTCTCCTTCTTCAAGGGGTTGTTCCTTATAATCTGAATAAGTAAATTGTTTTATATATATATATATATATATATATATATATATATATATATATATATATATATATATATATATATATACATATATATATATATATATATATATATATATATATATATATAAAACAATTTATATAATATGCATAATAACAATAATTGCAATACACTAGTTGCCTTGAAGTAACATAATGATTCCATAGCTGTTGGAATTTAGTGGAAACAGCTGTTTTATCAAGAATATAAATACGTTCTTATTGTATAGGTACGTTTATTAAACACACGTGAACACTACATCATCTCGTACAATGCACATCTTAGGCAGTCTCGATCGGTGCTGTCACATGACTCTCTTATTGTAGGTATACGAACTATACAATACAAATAATGTACATTTATCTCCTTAAGTTAGGCAACCTAATATATTTCCATATAACACATCTTTCCTTCTTTTTTGTTTTGTTTTTTTTTATAAGTCTAAACGGGTAGGTTTTTTTACAACTCGGCCTGAGGATGTTTTAATAATCTTAACAGGAGGTACGGGTTCACAAGCAGGTTCTGGTACAGTACAATCAGACATATCATCGGGTGGGTTATTATCATTAGCGATCTCATTACTTACAGGGCCAATGTCATCCATATCTGACTGTGAGATTTTGAATTTGTTTTGTGATTCTCGCAGGTCTATGCGATTCCGTCTCATTATGCTCCCTCTACTGTCTCTGACAATATATGATTTCGGACTAGAATCTTTTTTAATGATTTCAGCTGGCGTCCATGTTTTCGTATGATGGTCATGCATCATCATACTGTGACCTGCATCTAATGGTCTCAATACTTTAGCACTTCTGTTATAGTATTGTTCGCTAGTTCTTATTTTGTCTTCTAGTCGGTCTGTTACATTTCTGCAAACCTGAGGAGTTAATAGGCTTAATGAAACTGGTAACTTAGTTTTGCATATTCTGCTATTAAGTAACTGTGAGGGTGAGTAATTGACATTCTTAAGTGGCGTATTTCTGTATTGAAGCAATGCTGTCTCTATATCCTTGCCTTCTTCCATAGTTTTTTTAAGCAGACCTTTTGAGATGCCCACTCCTTTTTCGGCTAACCCATTAGATCGTGGGTAATTAGGACTTCTTAGTGATATTGTAAAATTCCAATTATTGGCAAAGTCTCTCATTTTTGCACTCCCAAAGGGAATGTTATCTGCCACTATAATGTCCGGTGAACCAAATCTGGCAAACACACGTTTCATCGCTCTGATTACCGATTGTGTACTTTTGTCTCTTAATGGTAGCAACTCTAGCCAATTCGAAAAGGCATCAAATAAAACGAGATAGCTTTTGTTGGTGTATGTGAAAATATCTGCACCAATTCTCTCCCAACATCTTTGTGGAGGAGGATAGGACATTAATGGTTCCTTGACGTTTTTTCGTGCAAATTTTTCACAAACTTTACAGTTCTTTATATAACTCTCTATATCAGTGCTCAGTCCCGGCCAGTAGAATATTTGCCTACCTCTTGCCGTTGTTTTTTCTATCCCACAATGGCCTTCATGAAGTAGCTGTAACATTTCTCTTCTCAGTTTTGCTGGAACTACCAATTTGTTATTTAGAAAAATAAGTTCATCACTGATAATTAAGTTTTCTTTGATTTTGAAGAAGTGTCTTGCACCCGCCGGCACTTTGTGTTTTCTGCTCGGCCATCCATTTTGTATGAATTGGTTAATTATTTGCAATTGTGGATCACGGTTTGTCTCTAACTTAAATTCTTTTTTTCTTGCTTCAGACATTGGTAGGTGTTGAGCGAGTGAATGTATGGCAAAGTCAAATTCCGAGTCCGTCTTTAATCCTGGGCTGCTGAGAAATGCTCTGGATAATGTGTCGGGAATGAATAAGTATTTGCCGGGTTTATAATTAACTGTTAGGCGGTAATTGAGTAATATCAGACGCATTCTTTGCAATCTTGGAGAGACTTTTTTGATTTCTTTAAGCATTATATTGACCAATGGTTTATGATCCGTGTTTATCGATACATCATGACCATAAATAAAGAAATGAAATTTTTGTATTCCAAAGACTATGCCTAGCATCTCCTTCTCAATTTGTGCGTACCTTTGTTCGGTTTTATTCAGGCTTCAGGATGCAAACGCAATTGGGTGCCCTTGTTGTAGTAAGCACGCTCCTAATCCGTCCTTGGATGCATCAGTCTCTATTACTATATCTTTCGATTCATCAAAAAATGCTAAAACTGGAGCTGTTGTTATAAGATATTTCAAATTATTCACCGATTCATCATGAGCTTGATTCCACTCCCAGTTGACATCATTCGTTGTTAAATCTCTCAGAGGGGCTGTTATTTTGGACAAATTTGGTATGAATTTTCTTAAAAACTTTACCATCCCCAGAAATCGTAAAAGTTCTGTCTTTGTTGTAGGTACAGGCATCTCCCTGATTGCTCTGACATAGTTTTCATTCGGCTTTACACCATGGCTTGTGTAAACCTGCCCTAGAAATTTAACACTTTTTGCTTTAAACTGGATTTTGTTTTTGTTAAATTTTATGTTGTATCGTGTTCTTCCTCTGTCGATCCAGTGACTATAATGTCGTCAAAATATATTCCGACTCCTTCCAGATCTCCAAATAACTCGTGGTTTTTCTTTTGAAATACTTCGGGCGCTGACGAAATTCCAAAGGGTAACCTGGTAAATTTATAGCGACCAAATGGCGTTCCAAATGTGCACAAATTGGCACTATCATTGTCCAATTGAATCTGCCAGTACCCATCTTTCATGTCCAAGACTGTGAAGTATTGTTTATTTGTTAGTTTGGCTGTAATTTCTTCAGCTGAGGGAATTAAAAAATGTTCCCTTTTTATGGCTGCGTTCAAGTATTTTGGTTCAAGACACAATCGAAGATCCTTATTAGTTTTCTCGACTATGACCAAAGGGTGAACCCATTCAGAAGATCCATCTACTTTTTCCAATACTCCTGACTTTTCAAGGTCATCAAGTTTATCATTTAATTTTTTATGCAGCGTTTGAGGTACACGTCTTATTGGTGCAATATGTGTCATTGCATCATATTTCAAATGAATGTGGTACTTGCCTGGAAATCGCCCTAGACCACTGAAAACATTAGCATATTTTTCGAGCACTGAATCAACACTTTCAAATCTCTCAGTCAGTTCATGGACTCTTTTAATTAATCTTAAATCTAAACAACCTTTTAATCCTAACAACGGCATTATGTCATAACCTTCAATAATAATAAACAAGATCTTAGCGCTACTATTTTTCACATTACAAGACAACTCAACTTCACCTACGGGTTTGATCCTAAAACTATTGCTACCGTATGAAACTAATGTTACATTGGTTCTTTTAACCTTATCTACTAGGTTAAGTTTCTTTAAAATATTTAATGGCAACACACTTACTTCTGCTCCTGTATCTAGCTTACATTTGATCTTTTTGTCCTTAATTTCTATATTTTCTGTCCAAATATTGTCACTTCCGCAAACTGATCCTATGAATTTTTCTACTGCGTCTTCTTTTTTGGGTTTTTCTTGGATTCTCCGGATTCCTTCCTGATTCCTTCCGTGACACTTGGCACAACTTTTCCCATATGCTGGACAATTACGAGGTTCATGCTGGTATCCACAATAACTACAATCAGCTGTTGTTGACAAATTTTTCTTTGGTTTTCTTATGGTTTCTACGGCTACTTCCTGTTGTAATGCCCTCGACTGAGTTCGACTTGCTTCCGATGCTCTACATGTGTTCACTGCTTTTTCCAAGGTAAGGTCCGATTCACGAAGCAGTCGCTCTTGTGTGTTCTTGTCCAGAATACCCATCACTATCCGGTCTCTGATCATATCATCCGGGTCTGTGTAGCCAGTTGTCTGTATCGCTTTTCTAAGCTCGGTAACAAACATATCAAACGTTTGCCCTTCTTTCTGACTTATCGAGTTGAACTTGAATCTGTCAAATATTACATTTTTCTTCGGGGAACAATAGGTCTCAAATTTCCTTTTGATGTTTTCATACGTCTGTTCTTCAGTTTCTCCCCATTTAAAAGTATTGTACAATTCAAGACCTTCGTCTCCTATTAGGCTCAGGAATACAGCTTTTTTCTTTGCCTCCGTTTTGTTCATTAAGTCTGTGGCTTCCATATACAAATCAACACGCTGTTTAAACTGTTTCCAGTTTGCTGACACGTTTCCGTCCAGTCCTAACGGCTCTGGCGGTTTAAACATAGACTCCATCATGGTTTCTAACTTTTCTTTTCTTCTATTCTTGAGCTTCTATCGTGCGAACAGCTTTTCTACTTCACTTAATCTCTGTACTACTGCTTATCAAATTTTTCCACCTGACACCATGTTTTATCAAGGATATAAATACGTTCTTATTGTATACGTTTATTAAACACACGTGAACACTACATCATCTCGTACAATGCACATCTTAGGCAGTCTCGATCGGTGCTGTCACATGACTCTCTTATTCTAGGTATACGAACTATACAATACAAATAATGTACATTTATCTCCTTAAGTTAGGCAACCTAATATATTTCCATATAACACAACAGCTTTCGGCCAGCATGTCATGCAAAAGAAAACATGTATGTAACTTCCGAAGAAGGTACCTTGGACGTTTGCGCATTATTACATGTACTTTCCTAGAATCGTTTTATTAACCTTTTTCACGGCAGATACAGCAGATGATTTTCGACATTTTCGTTTGACTTTACGGGTGCTTTACGGTATCATGATCAAACAAATATTTAACATAACCTAACCGAAGCAAAAAAAAGACAATGAGAGAAATGACTAGCATTGGGAGAGCAACTGCATACCGGCTAAAAACAGTTGTGTATCCAGGAACAAATTCTGACGCTAGGCTTACCTGAACGCGACTAATTACAAAAAAAAATAAAAAAAAAAATTAAAAAATAAAAAAAAAATTTTGAATATAAAAGAAAATATACTTTAAAAGTTACCCTGTGGAGGTAGATAGCTTTTTCCAAGTGTACGCAGCCAGGCCTCTCGCATTACCGGGTCATCAGGCAATTTATGCAGAGATACTTGACGTAGCAGTAAATTATATGGACCGCTTTTGCAGCCATTCACAGCACACTTCATCCTTAAGAACTGAAAATTGTTTTACATTATCAGTAAGATTTTTCTTATTAAAAATAACTTACCTATAAAACTTACATTACACACTATGGGATAACTATAAAGAACTAACGCAGAAACTAGGAACCTGAAACGAAAAAATTGTTACATTTTATATGTAAATAATATTTTTCTTGTTAAAATTAACTTACCTGTACACCCAAACTGGTAATTTTGCAGTAATGTTACCGACTATTTTGTCTATGGTACCGACTACCGAAGCACGATGGCTTCCTAATTCGCAATTGGTCCGCTTGGCTCTGTCGGAGTCGGTCCTTCAGTGACCACAGTTCTTCGCACGTTGGCAACACCGATAGTAACTCAAATCCACAGTGTAGTAGTGTTCTCATTCCCACACCTCACATTGGTAATTCATTCGCATTATAAGTAGTTTTACATGGTGGGCCAAGAACTCCCCACTTTTCCGGGAATTCGTACATGAAGGCAAAGTGATGCCAACACAGTCTGTATGGAACAAAAATATGACAGTAATACTTTGCCCTTCAGTTGCATGCGTGCGTGCTAATGCGAGATATTGATTCCTATTTAAAAAATTAAACCATACTCTTGTCTTTCAACTATTCCAAATACTTCACATTGAATAACTTTGTTCAAGCGGCAATGCATGGTAGTTTACAAAAGTTGTTGCTACTATGGCAATGACTATATACCATAGTGTAACAATTTTTACATGGTGCCCCAAGAACGCAACGATCTCTTTCTAAAAAACTCAGTCCGTCTCTATCTACCTTGTTTAAGAAAGCCCAATTTTGCCAATTGTTGGAAAGACACCAGAAAGTTTTGTCAAGTATTGGAAATATCACCAGAACATTATTAATATACATTATTAATACAATATTTACCATTTGAAATTTTCGCAATAAGAATTTCTAATTTTTCTACTTTGGTTCCACAGTAGACTCAGTTCTCAGTGTTTACTTCTGACTTTGGTAACAATGGAATCCACCAACCAATATAGCTGTCACATTTACTAAATTTATAAACGATAAATGTAGATACAGAAAGAAAAATTTAAAAAATACAAATTATTACAGTTATTATAGAATACTGTAATGGCGTCACCTATGTAGTTTCGAGTAGCAGCCATAGATGGCCATAGTAGCAATGACAACTTTTGTAAACTACCATGCATTGCGGTTTGAACAAAGTTATTCAATGTAGAGTATTTGGAATAGTTGAAAGACAAGATTATGGTTTAATTTTTTAAATAGGAATCAAAATCTCGCATTCGCACGCACGCATGCAACTGAAGGGCAATGTTGGCAACACTTCCCTTTCCTCTGCGAATTGCCGCAAAAGTGGGGAGTTCTTGGCCCACCATGTAAAAATAGTTACAGTATGCTATATACTAGAGAAGACGGCCGGACCCAATGACTAGATACTAGAGAGGACGGCCGCGGCCGGACCGAGCAAATTCTTCCGCACAACGCTCTGTTGCTATGACGTCACGGGGCAGCTTACAGCGTTCGATATGTTCCATCTTTTTACTTGTAGAGCGTTATAACTTGGATTCTTTTGCAAATTATCTGTGTTGTGTGTGCCTATTATGGCCTCTATTTTATTGCAACCGGTTTTTGTGGATTAAATGCTATTTAGTCATAAAATACAACATTTTTATCAAAAAACAATTTTATTTATTACTGGGACTACCTGTTATTTTATTGTATCTGGTTTTTGCAAATTAAATTCCTATTAATCATAAAATTCAACATTGCTCACCTAAGACAAGTTTATTTATTATTGAGACTACCTGCTGTTTTGCTGCATTTGGTTTTTGCGAATTGTCTTGGCATTCCTGATCCAAGAAAGGGTTACTTATTATTGGGACACTTGCTGTTTTATTGCATTTGGTTTTTGCGAATTGAATTCTTTCTAGTTATAAAATACAACATTCCTGACCGAAGATAATTTTATTATTAAGACTTTCTGCTGTTTTATTGTAACTAGGTTTAGGAAAGCATTCCTGACCAAAGACAAATATATTATTGACAAACTTGTTTTTTTATTGAATTTTTAATCAGATAAATGTATTGAATTAAATTCTTTTTAGTTATAAAATTCAACATTCTGGACCCAGAACATTTTATTTAGTTAAAAATGTGTTAAAATCGGTTTTTTTAATAGTGTTTTTTTTTTAATAGGTTTTTTGAACTAAATGATAAAAACTAATTTCTAAATTCATATAGTGAACGGGTGAACGTTTTATCAGAAATCGGGACATTTTTCAATGCCGGCGTGACGCAAGACACGGTCTGAAAAATCTATCCCACCAAATCTGGGACGTTTAGTAATATACAAATAATTAGATATAGACATAAATAAAGTAATTAGGAACTAATAAATATGTTAATGATGTTTGTTGTTTGTATATTCAATACGTATTCTAGAGTATAGTTAAATATAGTAATTATATAAAAGGAAGATACATCAAGCATTATTGTACAAGAGTTGTGAGTGTTAATAAATTACACCAACCGTATCGTGTCATTTAATTGTTTAGTCATCTGAGTTTTGGGGTCCCCTGAAACCATTGCAATGATTTCTGAAAAATGTTTGTCGGTACGTGAGTGTCTGTGAACACGATAGCGCCCAACCGGTATAACGGATAGGGCTGAAATTTCGTATACATATTTAGAATTACCAGGGGGCGAACTGCATTGTTTTTTGCTACAATCTGACAAACTGGGGGCAAATGGTACACTATAATCAAAAAGAATCTCCCTACTGCCTGGTTACGGCGCATCCATGCGTAGGTCGTAGCTTCATTGTCGGCGTCGGCTACAAAAATCCCAATGGTGCTATGAGGGATGGTGTCCTCTCTACCTGGTTTGGGTTAATTTTAGATTTGCCCGCTTTATTGCTGTGGCAATTGAGATATATATTGGAGGTGTGAGTAGCAGATTTGTTTTTACCAACCGCTGTATTAAATACAAGCTATTTTTACTAGCGTAACAATAACGAATACACGAGACATTTTAGGAGGAATATTATATATAATATTCTATCAATTATTCGAATGACACATTTAAATAATTATTAGTAGAGTTCTTAGTAGAATCTGGCATACAACTGCAACTTCGTTCTGCGTCTTCCCCAAAAATGAAGTATAAATGTTACTCTGGTAATTTTATCGATACGTCAGAGAATTATAATAGTAATTAAACTTGCATGAAAATTAATTGCATTGCAAACCGTAAACCACGTCAAAGTATGCAAAACACAAATGAAGCTCGTTTTGTATATGAAAGTTGAGCCACTCGTTCGCGCTGTAATCAAATGGTGGTTAAAGTCAATATTACTCGCTCGTTTTATACCACAAAATAATTCTAGAGTAGTTTCAAACTAAGAAGAGCACAGTTGTATATGCAAC
The DNA here is from genome assembly GCA_963971325.1 of Aphodius granarius. NCBI lineage: Eukaryota > Metazoa > Arthropoda > Insecta > Coleoptera > Scarabaeidae > Aphodius > Aphodius granarius. Next base: position 12,669,143 of record OZ020227.1, on the reverse strand, counting down.
CAATCATACCGAGTGTATGGTTTATAAATTGCCTGTGTATATTTGGTTGCATATACAACTGTGCTCTTCTTAGTTTGAAACATCTATACTACAAAATTATTCAAAATATATTGTTGATAGAAAGAAGTAGAAAATATATCAATACTTCATTTCTGGACGTAATATTCTATACGGTGTTTTAATTTTATTTCGGACCCAAAATATTTGCTGACATCAATGAATCGTTGCCTTTTATTGTTTATGTTCCGTGTGACCTATTGTTGTTGTTGGTCGATCACACACAAGTATCGATATAGAGGGTCCGGCACTAACTTGGACACAAATGGATTTTTTTTTTATTATCCATTTCTCAGAAAATTTTATTCTTTACGAAAGTTTGCGGTAGGTCTGAAATCTAGAATGCCATCATAATATTTTAAAAATATCGCACCATATATATACCCGGTGTTTAAAAAAATATGAAACGCGCAAAGAGTAAACTACCTGGAATTTTAATATTATCGAAATATTTTATTTGGGAATGTTTGAAATCACAGCCACCTATGACAGAAAATTTTGTTTTCGCTACTTTTTTTAATTTTCACTATGTGAGAATAATTTTGGAGGGGTTAGTGACTTGAAATGATTATTCTTAAACGGTTTCTTAGATATTTGTTTCACTTTCCTATAATACTCGCAATTTCGGTATTGTTTTGAGCGCTTCTTTAAAATCATTGCAAAAATTACCGTTTTCTTGGTGCGCCTAAACATTTTCTAAACATTTATCTTCTTTTAGTTGTTTCTATTTAGATTTACTTCTATACATCTAAAATTATTTTCCATTATTTTACCAATGTATAATACATATTTGTTTATTATTGTTATTATTATTATAATTATGTATTTATTTATTTATAATATATATTATAATATAATTATAACATGATAACCTATTTGTTCGTTTCATTTATTCGATACTTTAAATTAATTAAAACCCATCTTTCTTCAATTGTTGCCAAAAAGACACATTTGTTTGTTAGTGTATGCAAAAAAAAGATACATATTGATAAATAACCAACAAGTAAATTGATTTTAACAGATCCATGTGTATCGCTCGTGGAACCCAAGGCTTCGTGGGACAATTTATTTATAATTTCCATTTTCTTTCACTAAGCACTAAAGCTGTACATTAGTTTAATAAACGTGCATTTTTCGTTATTCTGATAATAAAAATTATTGAAGACACATATGTTTATTTTGTTCATTTATACAAAACTTTCTCCTACTAAAGTCCTCGTTGCTCATTTGAGCAGTTCTACAGAACTACACAACGTGTAACTATTGCAAACTGTGTGAAAATATCGGCGTTCAAGCAGGTAAAACTAGGGTATATCGTAAATCATCCTTTCCGGCAGAGGTCCCCACGCTTGACGGCAAATACGGCTAAGAAATACGTCCCGTATGTGCAAATACTCAAAATAGATACATACATAACCACGCAATTTAACATGTGCTTTCATCCAATTTTGACCAAATTGTAACTTTAAATATGTATACTGTACACAAAATTAAATAACACCAAACTGAACTATGTATGTATACTAATAATAACAATTCAGCATAGTCACAACAACAAGAATAACTATAAATCGCAATGTCAATAGCAACAAAACCCACTGAATGATGGTGTAGTGTGCCCGGCTTCTCAGGTGATGAATTAAACAACGACACTTCACGTACTCACTAGGTTTATTTGAATATATATAATGTTTGGAATTACAACGATGTAGCTCTTACTGTTCTAAAATTCTAACTTTTACTGCTTAAGTTACAACAGTACACTTGCCTTGTTATGTATGTATCTACTTTGAGTATTTGCGCATATGGGACGTATTTCTTAGACGAATTTGCCGTCAAGCTTGGGGTCGCGCTGCCGCGCCAGAACGGATGATTTACGATACACCCTAGTTTTACCTGATTCAACGCCGATATTTTACACAGTTTGCAATAGTTACACTTTATGTGGTTCTGTAGGATTGCCCAAATAACCAACGAGGACTTTAGTAGGAGAAAGTTTTGTATAAAAATACCAAATAAACATATGTATCTTCAATAATTTTTACTGTCAGAATAACAAAAAATGCATCTTTATTAAATTAATATACAGCTTTTGTGCTTTCGATTAATGAAAAAAAAATGGAAATTATAAATAAATTGTCCCACGAAGCCTTGAGTTACATGAGCATGTGCCAATAATACATCGCATAGATCTGTTAAAATCAATTTACATGTTGGTTATTTATCAAATATCATTCTTTTGCATACACTAACAAAGAAATGTGTCTTTTTAGTAACAATTGATGAAGAGTGGGTTTTAATTACTTTAAAGTACCGAAAAATGAAACGAACACATAGGTTATCATGTTATAATAATGTTATATATTATAAATAAATAACTATATCTCAAAATCCCAGCAAATATATAAAAGTAGGTAGGCACAAGAGCAATAAAATTTAATGCAGGTTTTTTTTTCGAGGAATTACATACCTATCTCCTATAAATTACAACTTTTAATATCGAAATTTGTTTATGGTCTACAACAATAGGCTAAACGGACAATGGGGAAGAAAAGACACCTATATATACATCCAATATTTTAATATGTAAATGCGTGCATTTGCAAATAGGCAATAAAAGTGCAAGCAAAACAGCTACCAGAATTATAAATAACCATCTTACAAAAATATGCGTTTTACGTCCAACTAAAATAATAAAGTTGACGTTAAAACATAAAAACAAATTGTCTTTATTTACTATTTAAAAAATACAAGAAAACAATGTGTAGCAATTGAAAACAGTGGTGGATGTGAAAAAAAAAACAAAATGTATTGCACAAAGTTAATGTAATTTCTTTTCATCGAATTACATACATACCTAACTTTTTATATCGATATTTGTGTGTGATCGACCGACAACAACAATAGGTCGCAAGGAATATATAATAACGATAAAAGGCAACGATTTATTGATTATTTTGGGTCCGAAATAAAATTAAAACACTTTGTAGAGTATTACGTCCAGAAATGAAGCATTGATATATTGTTGGGTGTGTGTGAGGAAAAAGGAAACTACCAATTCCCAATTTAACTATGATTTTATTTATTAAAATTTGGTGGATGATTCTTCTGCGTTCTCTTCTTCTTTCTTCTTTGTTCACTAATTTTTAGGCGCACTGGATCGACTTTTACACTTCACTTGATTTCTTGATTTTCCGAACTTATCCGCACTCTTCTAGATCTTATGATATACTTATCGTTTCTTACGTCTATATATCTTTTTCCCCAGTTCCACTCTTTGCTCGACACATCGTATGACTTTTATTAACCAATGAAAATGAAGTAAAGAATGACGAAAAGCTTGGTCTGCAAAAAGTGCAACTGCTCGACGCACGTATGCACAATTCCTAGAATTCGTTTATGAAATATAAAATCCTTAGTTCTGTATGTTCCCATTTATTCACTTAATTTATTATACTTTTACCAAAAGGGGTGTAAAGGCGTTAGGACTTTACAACACCTCCCCACTATTTTTGAAAATTGTACCGAGGATTGGTGCAATTTTCACTCGCGACTTTGTTAACATTCTCTTCAAGCTCTATTTGCGGATCTGGTTGAATATTGTCTTTAACTTTAAGGTTTGAAATGAACTTTGAAAATTTAGGATAGCATAAATATATGATGGTTAAGATAACAATGGCTATAATAAGCGTATAAATAAAGGAATAATGAATTCGTGTGTGTTGTGTTAATTCTTCGTGTGCTTTTAATACTTCTAAACGTTGACCTAAACTATTAATGGCTTGATCATTGTCAGTTAATACCATGGATGATGATATTGACGGAAGGTAAATATTTTGTGTTTCAAACAATTTATCAAATTTGGAAGAGAGATTTAAATACGGAATATATGTTACCGTTATACGATCTTTAAAAACGTTATGAGGAGTTAATGATACTGATTTTGTGTATGCAGTACAATTTGAGGTAATATTTAAAATGCCGGTTCCTAATAAGGTGACCGTAGTTACTTTTTCGCTAAGTTTGCAATTTATATGAAGAAAATCCTCTACTGGTGTAGCAAATATCCAAGAGTTTGGTTGAGCTAATTGTATAAATAGGGTTTGTTTAATATTGACAATTCTTTTGTTACAATTTTTCCAATCTTTGTTGTTTAATGTTAAGTAATTAACTTCGCAATCAGTGCTAAAATGAGATCGGTAAATAGGCTTGGTATTTTTACAGATATACATGTCTGGCATTTTCTTACAAAAAGAAAATTCGTTTGATGTCAGATAAAAATAATATTGATTCATTCTATCATTCACTAGGTATGGAAATTTTGGAACAGTGACAGAAAATGTAGACTTAGCTAGATGATTTGGAATACTAGAGAGTTTCAGAATTTCGTACATTCGTGAATCGACTAAGGGTACATGAATTATAAAACTTAATTTGTTATCTATAAAAAATATTTCTATTTCTGCAGTGCTATATATTATTTCAATGTTTTCAAGTTTTAAAGGTAATGGAAAATTTAAATTCGTTAGAGAATTCTGTTTGGCAGTTAAATCATCGATAATACGTTGAGGACTTAAAACTAAAGGATGTAATATTGCTCTTTCAGCTAATGATATAACATTAATTAAATTGTTTTGGGCTAAACGAAATGAACTTAGAACTATATTTAACACTAAAACTAAATCGTCTAATTTTATAGCTAATTGATTTTTGAAAGTTTGTGTCGCAGCACCATGTAATAATAATGTAAACTTCTTTGAAATATTTTTAAGCTTATTATCTACTTGTTTAAAATACAGATTATGATTACCTTTAGTACTATTTAATATGTGAACAGTACTCTCTAAAATAGAAGTTTGCTCCTTCATGAGTGATAGTAAATGACTTTGGTTAGATTTCAAATTTTCAATTTGCTGGTTGTAATGGTTAGCATCTTCCTCATCCAAAGTTCCGAACAAGGTTTTGGATAAGGATCCTACTACGTTTATTAATCCTCGTTTTTTGATTTTATTTGAATTTATGCCTAATAATTGCTGAATTAAATCGTTCTGTAATTTGCAATTGAACAATTCGATAGCTAGTGTAGAGTTTAGTAAGGAACATCGTTCTGAGCTCACATTTTGGATAATGGAATGATCGCAAAATATGGAAATTTGGTTGTGGTATGTCTTAATAATTTCGTATTCAGAATAATAATTGTTTAAATCCAGGTAGGTGATTACTTTCCAGTAGTCGTGGTTTAATCTTAAATTTCCCACTTTCTCATAATATAGAGCAGTGTTGTTGAGATGTTGAATTGAATACTGGCTAACGACGAAAGAACATAGGAACAGGAACGGATTCAGGATCAGGAACAATGCCATCTGAAAAAACATTTGTATTAGCAGCTAATCGATAAATAATTTTAATCTGTTCTTGTGCACTTTAACTGATTTATTGTTTATTTTGATTGTGCAATTTTGATCACTGTTGATTGAGATTACTTCGTACGGACCTTGGTAAAGGGGTAGCAATTTCTTTGGCTTCCCTACAATGCTGGTTTCATTTTTCAATAGAACTCTGTCTCCGGTTTTTAAACTTAAATTGTTAACGGTTTTATCGTAATTTATCTTCGCGCGCTCTTTGTTTTGAATTAAAGTTTCTCTTGCAATTTGATGGCTGTGTTGGAGTCGTGATCTTAGCTCGTTATAGTAATCATCAAAATTATATATTACTTCAGGATCCTTTTTTAAGGATGATGGTAAGTCGGGTTTTCTACCGTAAATGAGTTCAAATGGTGTGAAATTTGTAGCAGAACTTGGAGTGGAATTAAATGTAAATGTTGCATAAGGCATAAAGGTGTCCCAGTTATCGAGATCCTTGTTAATGAAACATCGAAGATACTCTACTAAAGTTCGGTGCGATCGCTCTACGCTGCCGTTACTTTGCGGATGAAAAGCTGTCGTTTGTAATTTCTTTATTCCTAATAATTTGCATGTTTCCTTGAAAATTGAACTAAGAAAGTTTGAACCTTGATCAGTGACAACAAATTTTGGTACACCGTATAAACATATTACGTTGGTGACGAATGCTCTGGCGACTGTCTGTGCTTCTTGATTTGGTATAGGGATAGCGATTGAAAATTTAGATAGATCATCCTGGAATGTTAAAAGATGTTTGTTGAGATTTTCGGTTTGGCTTAGAGGACCTACTATGTCTAAGAAGACCTTTTCGAAAGGATGTGACGAAGTTGTTGTGATTGCCATGGGAATTTGTGTTCTCTTAGATACTTTGGTCTTCTGACAAAGTTCGCAAGCTTTGACGTATCTTTTTATGTCGCGATACATTTTGTGCCATTTATGATATGATTTTATTCTGTTGTATGTACGATTTACGCCCTGGTGTCCACCGATAGGTGTGACGTGAAATTCTGCAAGTATTTTTTCTATATCCTCAGGTGATAGATTTTCATTGCGCTGGTTATGCTGAATGTGAATTTTAACGTTTGTTTGTCTAAAAATGTATCTTAGCATGGTACGCATTACATCTAACTTTAAACGTTGGTCTTTGATTTCTGAGCTTGGAATGACAAATGAGTCAATGGCATTTTGTATGCAATGGTCTTTTAGATTTTGAAAACTATAAAAAATATCAGAATATTCGGGTTTATTAATTAATTTAGTCTTAATGAATATGTTATAAACATTTTTCAAGTTTTGTTTAGTTTTATGGAAATCTGTTAGTGACATGTTATTATTATTCATGGAATTATCGTCCAAAGATACGAAATGTATTATATTGGGTGATGGCGGTTCAGAATTTGTGTCGATGATGTTATTATTAATAAAAACCTTTTTTTCGATATCTTTTAAATATGTGTCGTATGCGGTTTGGTCTACATTGTGAATTGCAAACATACGAGACAATCCATCAGCATTTAGATTTAGCTTTCCGGGTTTATACTGAATTTCATACTCATACTCTTCGAGCTTTAGCCTGAATCGCATAAGTCGGGATGACGGGTTGGACACAGAAAACAGATAAATCAAGGGTTTGTGATCGGTCAAAATTTTGAATATTCTGCCAAAAAGGTACGGCCTAAAATGCTGGACAGTCCATATGATTCCAAGAAGTTCACGTTCTATAGTTGAATAGTTTCTTTCGGCTTTATTCAATGTCCTGGAAGCATATGCGATAGGAAGATCCTGGCCTACGGTACCCTGAGAAAGAACACCTCCAATTGCGTTTTGACTTGCATCAGTAGTCACAAGAAATTCTTTGGAGAAGTCTGGGAATTGTAAAATAGGAGGGTTCACTAATTTACCTTTAAGTTTTTCAAATGAGTCTTTACAACGAGAATCAAAAATAAATTTAACATCCTTCTTTAATAGATTGTTAAGTGGACTTGCAATTTCCGAAAAGTTTGGGATAAATTTGCGATAGTAGCTAGCTAGACCCATAAAAGATTTGACATGTTTGGGCGTTTTTGGACTAGGGAAATTTTGCACGGCGTCGGTTTTCCTCGGATCTGGTTTAATACCGTCTTCAGAAATGACATGCCCAAGATATGCTATTTCCTTTCGAAGGAAACTGCACTTACTCGGCTGCAATTTGAGATTATGTTCGCGTAGTCTAGTAAAAACACATTTTAATTTATTATTGTGGTCGATAAGGGATGAACCGAAGATGACAATATCGTCAAGATAAACAAGGCACATGATTCCTTGCATCCCTGTTAAGACGTTATTCATCAAACGCTGGAATGTGGTTGGGGATCCTTTCAATCCCATTGGAAGTCGTTTAAACTGATAATGTTCACCGAAAAATGAAAAGGCTGTGACAGGTTTGCTTTTCTCGTCTAAAGAAATCTGGTAAAAACCCGTGGCCAAATCGATAACGGAAAAATATTTTGAACTACCCAATTGGTCCAATATCTCTGAGATATTAGGCAATGGATAAGCGTCAGCTTCAGTGGAATCATTTAATTTTCGAAAATCGACTACTAATCTCCATCTTCGATTTCCGGATGAATCGGGTTTCTTGGGTACTATTAGGATGGGCGCGTTATACGGGGATTTGCTATGTTCGATAATCTCTTCATCGAGCATTTTCTCTATTTGTTGCTTAATTTCGGATTTTTGGGCTTCGGGTAGTCGGTATGGCTTAACAAATATCGGACGCGTAGTGGTTAATGGAATCGAATGTTCCATCGAGGTTGTGTGAGTTAGCTTATCACCGGATAAATAAAATATATCATTAAATTCTGCAACGATGTCTATAATTGAACTATTTTCTTCTGAGTTTAGATGAGTTGTATCGATATCGGATAGCAATTGATCAATTCGACTTGAGTTATCATGAGGCAGTATGGAGTCAATACAATAATAATTTTCTAGATCATCAAATTCAAGTTCATTAACATTAAAAATTACCGGATGTTGATGAGGATTTAGCAATTTTACTTTATAATATCCATCGATAGGATTTGCTATGGAATTTCCGACCATTATACCTGATTTTAATTGTTTTTGCAAACAGACTTTTGTATTAGTGAAATCGATTGGCAATTGTGCTGTATATTCTGACCTAGGAGGAACGATTACGCTGTTGTTTTTTGACATGGGAAGAGTGTGGTACATATTATCAACTATCATTGTTGTTGTTAAATCTTTATAACTGATTTGAGCGGAATATTTTTCTAAGAAATCTCCCCCAAGGATGCCCGAACAGGTTAATGGAAAATCGTCAGATACGAGATGCACAGGATGTGTTACGAATACATTTTCAGCTAATTGGAATTTACCCTCACATGAGCCCAAAGAAGATACGATTTCGTTCGTGATTCCCTTTATTTTTAATGTGTTGCTCGTATTTATTTGTATATCAGTTTCTGCATGACCTACTTTTAAAATGCTTATGTCAGAAGCGGTGTCGAGTAACATTCGTGCAGTCTGGCACTTGGCTAGAGATAAAGAAATATCTACATAATACGATTTAGAGTTTTTGCAACCTATGGAGTACACATGAAAGTCTTGATTTTTATTATCGGGTGATTTAGTTTGATTACATTCATTGATTTCAGAATTTTGTTTGATTTCGTGTATTGCAGAGACTTTGGAGATTTGAGCGATTTCAGAGATTTCGGGGATTGTATGGAGTTCGGCGATTTCAGAGACTTTAGCGATTTCGGAAATTGTAGAGAGTTCGGCGATTTCAGAGAATTCGGAGATTTCGGAGACTTCAGGAATTTCAGTAAATATGTCATAATAATTGTTAGAGTTTGTAGAACAGATTGGAAATTGATTTTGATGTGATTGACTGAGGCAGAGGTTCATTGTCGCCCGCTGGGTACGCTGCCTGACGTTCCTGGGCGGTTCTCGTTTCCCGGAGTTTGTTGACGCGGCGCGTACGTGGAATTTTGTCGCGGCGGATCGGATTGCTGTGCGCGGCGCTCGTTGTTATATTTACGTTTTCTACAATCCTCGATTACGTGACCTATTTTTTTACAATACCTACAGGTAATTGTTACTTGATTGATAGATGCATTGAATTCCTGTTTAATACGGGGTTGGGGATGCGGATTTGAGCTAGGATAACGTGGAAATTGATTTGTTTGTTTTTGGTAACATTGACTTTGTACATGACCTAATTTCCCACAAGTAAAACACTTTTGTGGTTGCTTATTTAATTTTGCGGGATTTTGTGGTTGAAATTTAGAATGTTTTGGAAAAAGTACACACCTTTCTTCTTGACAGGCTCCTTGAATCGCGTCTTGGAGTGTGTCATATCGTGAGGCTTTTACGATTAATTTGAATTGTGATTTTAGACCTTCGACAAATGCTTGTAACGCGAGTTTAGAATTTAATTTTCGGATGGTTTCCGATGCTTCAACGCCTTCGCTAGCTATACAAGAATCGTTCAGATCGGCACATAATCGTTCGACCCGATTGGCGTATTCTTGAACGGCTTCGCTCTGATATTGGAAGATGCTAATTAATTCTGATTGGATTTGAGCTATGGTTCTCTTTTCGAGGTACTGATCTTGTAAGGTTTTCTTTAAATCGGCCCAAGTGGCAAAGTCTTTGTATTTGATAATATTGTATGCAGGACCGGTTAACTTAGTTTTTATCACGTCTAACAATAAAGCGTGATTTGCGGCGGTTGTTGCGGTTTTTTCCACGATATCACAGCAGGATATAAAACGGTGTAAATTATTTTTATTCCCATCGAATTCTGGGATCATTTTGATCGCGGCATCCAACTGAAAAGGCATCTCTGCTGGGATATCGGGAATTTCGGGATTTTCGTTAAGATCTGGCATATAATTAATGAGTCTTACTTGTTAAAATTTAGTCTAACACTTCACGTTAGCGTCGGATGTTGATTGAATGTTGGTATGACGGCGGCGTCTCGGATTGATGCTGGTTCGATTGATGCTCGGTATGACGACGGCGTCTCGGATTGATGCTGGTTCGATTGATGCTGGTTCGTCCTTCTCGGATCGTTATAGTTGTATGGAATGGAAATTTCCTTCGGCGCAGCGCCTCACTAGTTCCCAACGCTGGACTCGTAGCGTCTCCAATAGATACTGGCTGCTGAATCCAGGGGCTCGTTCTAAACACCTGAGTTTCTTTCAGACGCTTTAGATCAACCCAACACACCTGACACCATTTTTGTTGGGTGTGTGTGAGGAAAAAGGAAACTACCAATTCCCAATTTAACTATGATTTTATTTATTAAAATTTGGTGGATGATTCTTCTGCGTTCTCTTCTTCTTTCTTCTTTGTTCACTAATTTTTAGGCGCACTGGATCGACTTTTACACTTCACTTGATTTCTTGATTTTCCGAACTTATCCGCACTCTTCTAGATCTTATGATATACTTATCGTTTCTTACGTCTATATATCTTTTTCCCCAGTTCCACTCTTTGCTCGACACATCGTATGACTTTTATTAACCAATGAAAATGAAGTAAAGAATGACGAAAAGCTTGGTCTGCAAAAAGTGCAACTGCTCGACGCACGTATGCACAATTCCTAGAATTCGTTTATGAAATATAAAATCCTTAGTTCTGTATGTTCCCATTTATTCACTTAATTTATTATACTTTTACCAAAAGGGGTGTAAAGGCGTTAGGACTTTACAACAATATTTTCTACTTCTTGCTGTCAACAATATATTTTGAATAATTTATAGTAGAATTATTTTCTGGTATAAAATGAGCGAGTAATATTGAATTTTACCACCATTTGATCGCAGCACGAACGAGTGGCGTAACTTTCAGATACAAAATGAGCTTCATTTGTGTTTTGCATACTGTGACGTGGTTTACAATGCAATTTATCATGCAAGTTGAATTACTATTATAATTCTGTGACGTATCGATAAAATTACCAGATTAGGTCTGACACAAGTGAGTAACATTTATACTTCATTTTTGGGGAAGACGCAGAGCAAAGTTGTATGCCAGATTCTACTAAGAATTCTACTAGTAATTATTTAAATGTGTCATTTGAATAATTGATAAAATATTAATTAGGATATCACTCAATCTATTATTTGAACCATTTTACTATTCTTCCTAAAATATGTTGTGCATTCGTTATTGTTACGCTAATAAAAATAGCTGTTATTTGTAAAGTGTATTTCATATTTATAATATGGTTGGTAAAAACAAATCTTGAACTCGCACCTCCAATATATCTCAATTGCCACAGCAATAAAACGGGCAAGTCTAAAATTAACCCAAACAGGTAGAGAGGACACAAATGAGGGCAAATGAGGGGGAACACTATTGGCATTCTACGCAGCCGACGGACGATGAAGCTACGACCTACGCATAGATGCGCCGTAAACAGGCAGTAGGGAGATTCTTTTCGTTCATAGTGTACAAGTTACAGTATCTTGGGTTACAAGAGGGGACAATTTCATAAGGAGTTTATTAGTTGCCCTTATATTTATTAGTCTTTTACATAAGGAATCTCTATGCTTTTAACAAAATGGGTTGTTGGTGGTAAATACGGTAAAGCTTTTGATAAGGTTTGAATATTTTGTTCGACTGTTATAATGGATGGGTGAATAATGTCTGATTTAGAAAAGAGTTGCGCGTTAATTATAGTCGAATATTCATTATCTAATTCGTTTATGATTAGCGATAATCGCGAAAGGTGCTCGTCGATTTCTTGTTTTAACTGCAAATTAAAGTATTTCGTTGTTTGATCGGAAAGAGATCTTTGGAAGTGACTAAAGTTTTCGTTAAAGATTTTGTTATTTATGTTGACGTTGGTAAGAGACGAATTAAAATTTTGAATTGTGCTATCCACGATTTGGATCTGTTCTTTTAACATGGTACCAAGATGTTCTTCATTTTTATTTAATTGTTTGATATTTTTTTCATAATATTCAGCGTCATAACTATCTAAGGTACCGAAAAGTTGCTTAAACACTGATCCTATTCCGTCCATTAAACCGCGTTTGAACCTAGGATGTTCCAATAAAGTATTAAATGATATTTGCTTCCTTTTTAATTGAGAAAGTATTTCTTCAACTATTTTTAGAGTGGAATTGCAAGTTATCAAAGATGTGTGATTGAATGTATTGCAAAGTGTATAGGTTTTTACATATGCATTTTGTATCATACTCATTTTATTTTCAAATTGTCCGATATCGATGTGGGTGATGATATCCCAAGTGGTATCAAACATTTGTACATTTCCCATCCCCTCGAAATATAGTCCAGGAGACTTGGTTATAGGTGTTATGACCGGGGTTGATGTACCTATGCATAGTGAGATTTGTGTTAATCTGAAATAAAAGCGTGTTTCAGGCGATTGTTATGTAATGTTACATGTTTCTTTTTTTATTAAGATCATTTTGTTAACACTTGAATTAAGCTTTATGACTTGATAGGGGCCTGTATATGAAGGACTAAGTTTTTTAGATAGTTGTTGCTTTTTGTCTAGCAAATTTACAAGGTCGTCAACTTTAAAAACAAATTTTCTTATGCTTTTATCGTATGCAGCTTTATTATCATGGATTTTATAAGATTTTCTACAAATTTTCAATTTAAGAGTTCGATTTTTGTTAATTAGAGTTTGATTTAGTAATTTATAGAATACGATTTAAGAGTTTGGTTTTGGAAGTTAGAGGTTGATTTAGCAGCTTGATTTAGGAAATTAATTTCGATTTAAGAGCTCGATTTTTTTTTTGAGATTAGAATTTGATTTAAGAGCTTGATTTAGGAAATTATAAATTTCGATTTTTTTGGGAATTAGAATTCGATTTAGGAGTTTGATTTAGGAAATTATAATTTCGATTTAAGAGCTCGATTTTTGTTTGAGAATTAGAATTTGATTTAGGAAATTATAATTTCGATTTAAGAGCTCGATTTTTTTTTGAGAATTAGAATTTGATTTAGGAAATTATAAAATTTCGATTTAAGAAAGAGCTTGATTTTTTTTTTGAGAATTAGAATTCGATTTAGGAAATATATTCGAAATAAGAGCTCGATTTTTTTGAGAATTAGAATTTCATTTAGGAAATTATAAAATATCTATTTAAGAGCTCGATTTTTTTTTGAGAATTAGAATTTGATTTAGGAAATATATTCGAAATAAGAGCCCGATTTTTTTGAGAATTAGAATTTGATTTAGGAAATTATAATTTCGATTTAAGAGCTCGATTTTTGTTTTCAGAATTAGAATTTGATTTAGGAAATTATAATTTCGATTCAAGAGCTTGATTTAGGAAATTATAATTTCGATTTAAGAGCTTGATTTAGGAAATTATAATTTCGATTTAAGAGCTCGATTTTTGTTTTGAGAATTAGAATTTGATTTATGAAATTATAAATTTCGATTTTTTTGGGAATTAGAATTCGATTTAGGAGTTTGATTTAGGAAATTATAATTTCGATTTAAGAGCTCGATTTTTGTTTGAGAATTAGAATTTGATTTAGGAAATTATAAAATTTCGATTTAAGAGCTCGATTTTTTTTTTGAGAATTAGAATTTGATTTAGGAAATATATTCGAAATAAGAGCTCGATTTTTTTGAGAATTAGAATTTGATTTAGGAAATTATAATTTCGATTTAAGAGCTCGATTTTTGTTTGAGAATTAGAATTTGATTTAGGAAATTATAAAATTTCGATTTAAGAGCTCGATTTTTTTTTTGAGAATTAGAATTTGATTTAGGAAATATATTCGAAATAAGAGCTCGATTTTTTTGAGAATTAGAATTTGATTTAGGAAATTATAATTTCGATTTAAGAGCTCGATTTTTGTTTTGAGAATTAGAATTTGATTTAGGAAATTATAATTTCGATTCAAGAGCTTGATTTTTTTTTTGAGAATTAGAATTTGATTTAGGAAATATATTCGAAATAAGAGCTCGATTTTTTTGAGAATTAGAATTTGATTTAGGAAATTATAATTTCGATTTAAGAGCTCGATTTTTGTTTTGAGAATTAGAATTTGATTTAGGAAATTATAATTTCGATTCAAGAGCTTGATTTAGGAAATTATAATTTCGATTTAAGAGCTTGATTTAGGAAATTATAATTTCGATTTAAGAGCTTGATTTAGGAAATTATAATTTCGATTTAAGAGCTTGATTTAGGAAATTATAATTTCGATTTAAGAGCTTGATTTAGGAAATTATAATTTCGATTTAAGAGCTTGATTTAGGAAATTATAATTTCGATTTAAGAGCTTGATTTAGGAAATTATAATTTCGATTTAAGAGCTCGATTTTTGTTTTGAGAATTAGAATTTGATTTAGGAAATTAGAATTTCGATTCAAGAGCTTGATTTAGGAAATTATAATTTCGATTTAAGAGCTTGATTTAGGAAATAATAAAATTTCGATTTAAGAGCTCGATTTTTTTTTGAGAATTAGAATTTGATTTACGAAATATATTCGATTTAAGAGCTCGATTTAGGAAATTATAATTTCGATTTAAGAGCTTGATTTAGGAAATTATAATTTCGATTTAAGAGCTTGATTTAGGAAATTATAATTTCGATTTAAGAGCTTGATTTAGGAAATTATAATTTCGATTTAAGAGCTCGATTTTTGTTTTGAGAATTAGAATTTGATTTAGGAAATTAGAATTTCGATTCAAGAGCTTGATTTAGGAAATTATAATTTCGATTTAAGAGCTTGATTTAGGAAATTATAAAATTTCGATTTAAGAGCTCGATTTTTTTTTTGAGAATTAGAATTTGATTTAGGAAATTAGAATTTCGATTCAAGAGCTCGAATTTTTTGAGAATTAGAATTTGATTTAGGAAATTAGAATTTCGATTTAAGAGCTCGATTTTTGTTTTGAGAATTAGAATTTGATTTAGGAAATTATAATTTCGATTCAAGAGCTTGATTTAGGAAATTATAATTTCGATTTAAGAGCTTGATTTAGGAAATTATAATTTCGAATTAAGAGCTTGATTTAGGAAATTATAATTTCGATTTAAGAGCTTGATTTAGGAAATTATAATTTCGATTTAAGAGCTTGATTTAGGAAATTATAATTTCGATTTAAGAGCTCGATTTTTGTTTTGAGAATTAGAATTTGATTTAGGAAATTAGAATTTCGATTCAAGAGCTTGATTTAGGAAATTATAATTTCGATTTAAGAGCTTGATTTAGGAAATTATAATTTCGATTTAAGAGCTCGATTTTTGTTTTGAGAATTAGAATTTGATTTAGGAAATTATAATTTCGATTTAAGAGCTTGATTTAGGAAATTATAATTTCAATTTAAGAGCTCGATTTTTTTTGGAATTAGAGTTTGATTTAGGAAATTATAAATTTCGATTCAAGAGCTTGATTTAGGAAATTATAATTTCGATTTAAGAGCTTGATTTAGGAAATTATAAAATTTCGATTTAAGAGCTCGATGTTTTTTGAGAATTAGAATTTGATTTAGGAAATATATTCGATTTAAGAGCTCGATTTTTTTGAGAATTAGAATTTGATTTAGGAAATTATAATTTCGATTTAAGAGCTCGATTTTTGTTTTGAGAATTAGAATTTGATTTAGGAAATTAGAATTTCGATTCAAGAGCTTGATTTAGGAAATTATAATTTCGATTTAAGAGCTTGATTTAGGAAATTATAATTTCGATTTAAGAGCTCGATTTTTGTTTTGAGAATTAGAATTTGATTTAGGAAATTAGAATTTCGATTCAAGAGCTTGATTTAGGAAATTATAATTTCGATTTAAGAGCTTGATTTAGGAAATTATAATTTCGATTTAAGAGCTTGATTTAGGAAAGTATAATTTCGATTTAAGAGCTCGATTTTTGTTTTGAGAATTAGAATTTGATTTAGGAAATTAGAATTTCGATTCAAGAGCTTGATTTAGGAAATTATAATTTCGATTTAAGAGCTTGATTTAGGAAATTATAAAATTTCGATTTAAGAGCTCGATTTTTTTTTGAGAATTAGAATTTGATTTAGGAAATTAGAATTTCGATTCAAGAGCTTGATTTAGGAAATTATAATTTCGATTTAAGAGCTTGATTTAGGAAATTATAATTTCGATTTAAGAGCTCGATTTTTGTTTGAGAATTAGAATTTGATTTAGGAAATTATAAAATTTCGATTTAAGAGCTTGATTTAGGAAATTATAATTTCGATTTAAGAGCTTGATTTAGGAAATTATAATTTCGATTTAAGAGCTTGATTTAGGAAATTATAATTTCGATTTAAGAGCTTGATTTAGGAAATTATAATTTCGATTTAAGAGCTTGATTTAGAAAATTATAATTTCGATTTAAGAGCTCGATTTTTGTTTTGAGAATTAGAATTTGATTTAGGAAATTAGAATTTCGATTCAAGAGCTTGATTTAGGAAATTATAATTTCGATTTAAGAGCTTGATTTAGGAAATTATAATTTCGATTTAAGAGCTCGATTTTTGTTTTGAGAATTAGAATTTGATTTAGGAAATTATAATTTCGATTTAAGAGCTTGATTTAGGAAATTATAATTTCAATTTAAGAGCTCGATTTTTTTTGGAATTAGAGTTTGATTTAGGAAATTATAAATTTCGATTCAAGAGCTTGATTTAGGAAATTATAATTTCGATTTAAGAGCTTGATTTAGGAAATTATAAAATTTCGATTTAAGAGCTCGATGTTTTTTGAGAATTAGAATTTGATTTAGGAAATATATTCGATTTAAGAGCTCGATTTTTTTGAGAATTAGAATTTAATTTAGGAAATTATAATTTCGATTTAAGAGCTCGATTTTTGTTTTGAGAATTAGAATTTGATTTAGGAAATTAGAATTTCGATTCAAGAGCTTGATTTAGGAAATTATAATTTCGATTTAAGAGCTTGATTTAGGAAATTATAATTTCGATTTAAGAGCTCGATTTTTGTTTTGAGAATTAGAATTTGATTTAGGAAATTAGAATTTCGATTCAAGAGCTTGATTTAGGAAATTATAATTTCGATTTAAGAGCTTGATTTAGGAAATTATAATTTCGATTTAAGAGCTTGATTTAGGAAATTATAATTTCGATTTAAGAGCTCGATTTTTGTTTTGAGAATTAGAATTTGATTTAGGAAATTAGAATTTCGATCCAAGAGCTTGATTTAGGAAATTATAATTTCGATTTAAGAGCTTGATTTAGGAAATTATAATTTCGATTTAAGAGCTCGATTTTTGTTTTGAGAATTAGAATTTGATTTAGGAAATTAGAATTTCGATTCAAGAGCTTGATTTAGGAAATTATAATTTCGATTTAAGAGCTTGATTTAGGAAATTATAAAATTTCGATTTAAGAGCTCGATTTTTTTTTGAGAATTAGAATTTGATTTAGGAAATTAGAATTTCGATTCAAGAGCTTGATTTAGGAAATTATAATTTCGATTTAAGAGCTTGATTTAGGAAATTATAATTTCGATTTAAGAGCTCGATTTTTGTTTTGAGAATTAGAATTTGATTTAGGAAATTAGAATTTCGATTCAAGAGCTTGATTTAGGAAATTATAATTTCGATTTAAGAGCTTGATTTAGGAAATTATAAAATTTCGATTTAAGAGCTCGATTTTTTTTTGAGAATTGGAATTTGATTTAGGAAATATATTCGATTTAAGAGCTCGATTTAGGAAATTATAATTTCGATTTAAGAGCTTGATTTAGGAAATTATAATTTCGATTTAAGAGCTTGATTTAGGAAATTATAATTTCGATTTAAGAGCTTGATTTAGGAAATTATAATTTCGATTTAAGAGCTCGATTTTTGTTTTGAGAATTAGAATTTGATTTAGGAAATTAGAATTTCGATTCAAGAGCTTGATTTAGGAAATTATAATTTCGATTTAAGAGCTTGATTTAGGAAATTATAAAATTTCGATTTAAGAGCTCGATTTTTTTTTGAGAATTAGAATTTGATTTAGGAAATTAGAATTTCGATTCAAGAGCTCGAATTTTTTGAGAATTAGAATTTGATTTAGGAAATTATAATTTCGATTTAAGAGCTCGATTTTTGTTTTGAGAATTAGAATTTGATTTAGGAAATTATAATTTCGATTCAAGAGCTTGATTTAGGAAATTATAATTTCGATTTAAGAGCTTGATTTAGGAAATTATAATTTCGATTTAAGAGCTTGATTTAGGAAATTATAATTTCGATTTAAGAGCTTGATTTAGGAAATTATAATTTCGATTTAAGAGCTTGATTTAGGAAATTATAATTTCGATTTAAGAGCTCGATTTTTGTTTTGAGAATTAGAATTTGATTTAGGAAATTATAAAATTTCGATTTAAGAAAGAGCTCGATTTTTTTTTGAGAATTAGAATTCGATTTAGGAGCTTGATTTAGGAAATTATAAAATTTCGATTTAAGAGCTCGATTTTTTTGAGAATTAGAATTTGATTTAGGAGCTTGATTTAGGAAATTATAATTACGATTTAAGAGCTCGATTTTTGTTTTGAGAATTAGAATTTGATTTAGGAAATTATAATTTCGATTCAAGAGCTTGATTTAGGAAATTATAATTTCGATTTAAGAGCTTGATTTAGGAAATTATAATTTCGATTTAAGAGCTTGATTTAGGAAATTATAATTTCGATTTAAGAGCTTGATTTAGGAAATTATAATTTCGATTTAAGAGCTTGATTTAGGAAATTATAATTTCGATTTAAGAGCTTGATTTAGGAAATTATAATTTCGATTTAAGAGCTCGATTTTTGTTTTGAGAATTAGAATTTGATTTAGGAAATTAGAATTTTGATTCAAGAGCTTGATTTAGGAAATTATAATTTCGATTTAAGAGCTTGATTTAGGAAATTATAAAATTTCGATTTAAGAGCTCGATTTTTTTTTGAGAATTAGAATTTGATTTAGGAAATTAGAATTTCGATTCAAGAGCTCGAATTTTTCGAGAATTAGAATTTGATTTAGGAAATTATAATTTCGATTCAAGAGCTTGATTTAGGAAATTATAATTTCGATTTAAGAGCTTGATTTAGGAAATTATAAAATTTCGATTTAAGAGCTCGATGTTTTTTGAGAATTAGAATTTGATTTAGGAAATATATTCGATTTAAGAGCTCGATTTTTTTGAGAATTAGAATTTGATTTAGGAAATTATAATTTCGATTCAAGAGCTTGATTTAGGAAATTATAATTTCGATTTAAGAGCTTGATTTAGGAAATTATAATTTCGATTTAAGAGCTCGATTTTTGTTTTGAGAATTAGAATTTGATTTAGGAAATTAGAATTTCGATTCAAGAGCTTGATTTAGGAAATTATAATTTCGATTTAAGAGCTTGATTTAGGAAATTATAAAATTTCGATTTAAGAGCTCGATTTTTTTTTTGAGAATTAGAATTTGATTTAGGAAATATATTCGATTTAAGAGCTCGATTTAGGAAATTATAATTTCGATTTAAGAGCTTGATTTAGGAAATTATAATTTCGATTTAAGAGCTTGATTTAGGAAATTATAATTTCGATTTAAGAGCTTGATTTAGGAAATTATAATTTCGATTTAAGAGCTCGATTTTTGTTTTGAGAATTAGAATTTGATTTAGGAAATTAGAATTTCGATTCAAGAGCTTGATTTAGGAAATTATAATTTCGATTTAAGAGCTTGATTTAGGAAATTATAAAATTTCGATTTAAGAGCTCGATTTTTTTTTTGAGAATTAGAATTTGATTTAGGAAATTAGAATTTCGATTCAAGAGCTCGAATTTTTTGAGAATTAGAATTTGATTTAGGAAATTATAATTTCGATTTAAGAGCTCGATTTTTGTTTTGAGAATTAGAATTTGATTTAGGAAATTATAATTTCGATTCAAGAGCTTGATTTAGGAAATTATAATTTCGATTTAAGAGCTTGATTTAGGAAATTATAATTTCGATTTAAGAGCTTGATTTAGGAAATTATAATTTCGATTTAAGAGCTCGATTTTTGTTTTGAGAATTAGAATTTGATTTAGGAAATTAGAATTTCGATTCAAGAGCTTGATTTAGGAAATTATAATTTCGATTTAAGAGCTTGATTTAGGAAATTATAAAATTTCGATTTAAGAGCTCGATTTTTTTTTGAGAATTAGAATTTGATTTAGGAAATTAGAATTTCGATTCAAGAGCTCGAATTTTTTGAGAATTAGAATTTGATTTAAGAAATTATAATTTCGATTTAAGAGCTCGATTTTTGTTTTGAGAATTAGAATTTGATTTAGGAAATTATAATTTCGATTCAAAAGCTTGATTTAGGAAATTATAATTTCGATTTAAGAGCTTGATTTAGGAAATTATAATTTCGATTTAAGAGCTCGATTTTTTTGAGAATTAGAATTTGATTTAGGAAATTATAAAATTTCGATTTAAGAAAGAGCTCGATTTTTTTTTGAGAATTAGAATTCGATTTAGGAGCTTGATTTAGGAAATTATAAAATTTCGATTTAAGAGCTCGATTTTTTTGAGAATTAGAATTTGATTTAGGAGCTTGATTTAGGAAATTATAACTTCGATTTAAGAGCTTGATTTAATAATAATAATAATAATAAATGTCTTTATTGCAAAGTATCATAAATGAACAAATTAACAAAATATAACTAACAACTGAAAGCAATCCTATGGCGTGGTTCAACAATGTTGCTCTTCCACCCAACCATAAAAAAAGAATTAATTACCCCAATCAAATGAAATTCAGTTAATTAAACAGATAAATATTGCCCCCATATAAGAACCAATCATCAAAAATACATCTGTTGCAGAAACACAATATAGAATAAAATCAACAACATTTACAACTATTTACAACTACTGCCGACCCCGTTCGCATTCTCTACCCATCAATAGCTGACGGTATAAAGTCTTAAATTTAGCCACGGAAGCGCACACCCCAAACTGTCCAAGAGCATCATTTAGAAGCTTGGTAGCCTGATATGAGAAGGATTTCTTAAACAGTTCCAGGCGATGCATTGGTGGTGTAAGTAAACCCTTAAATCTAACGTTTAGAGTGTGTACATCCGAGCGAAATCGCAACTTAACAAACAAGTATGGTGGCTTCCCAGTAAACGCGATCCCAAAAAAAAGAGTAGCGCTATGAGCAAGTCTGCGACTTTTCATACTTAACCAATTCGCGTCCTTCAGTTTATGACTGATGTGCTCGCGCCGTCTAACTCCAAACAACAACCTCAGGCAAGAGTTCTGAACCTTTTGAATTTTGTTCTTAATAACGCCAGTGATAAATGGAGAATACAAAGCATCACAATAATTGAACTTAGATAAAACCAGAGTCTCGCACAGCGTTCGCTTGGTTTTATAGTCAAGATAGTGCCTGTTGTTATATATTAGTCTTAAGCTTGAATATGCACTCCGGACACATTTGTTGACATGGGAATTGAATCTAAGATTCTCGTCCACAATAACACCCAAATTCTTTACAGACTCTTTAAGCTCTATCTTTTGTCCACCCACAGATATGTTAATAGCATCCCTTATTCTATCTTTGATTCGTTTCGGACCAAAAAGAATCACTTCAGTCTTAGCTGGGTTGGCAAGGAGCGAGTGCCGCCGAGATATATCTACCAACGCCTCGAGATCAGCATTGATCTGCTCGCAAGACTCAGCCACCGCGCTTGCAGGAAAGGAGAAGTAAATCTGCGTGTCGTCAACATAAAAATGGTACTTGCAGTATTTGAAAGCTCTGGCGAAATTGCTTGTGTAAATTTTATTCAGTAACGGAGAAATTGCTGACCCCTGCGGCGCCCCAGACTCAACATCCAACAATGACGACACCGTGTCATCGATCACAACCGCCTGCTGCCTGCCCACCAAATAGTCGGTCAAAAGTTTAACCGCATCTTCATCAAGTCCCATAAATGACAGAATAGCAGAAAATAGCTTATGATTGATCCGATCGAAGGCCTTAGAGTAGTCAAGCAGACATAGTATGGTAACATCGCCACGATCAGTGGCTGCCACTATGTCATCAATGATGTTCAAGAGCGCAGTAGTGCAGCTAAACCCTGACCTGAAGCCCGACTGTGTATCAGGGAGAACATTGTTATCATAGATAAATTTACTAAGTTGATTGCAAAGAAGTTTTTCAGTTATTTTCGATAAAACTGGTAATATACTAATGGGTCTTAAGTCTTTGTAAGACTATGGGACAGCGATCTTTGGCAGTGGTTTTATTAAAGCTTTTTTTCATGCACTCGGAAAGGAGCCAGAAATTATGCATGTATTAACAATATGTCGAATATAGGGCACTAAATCACTACTTCCCATTCTAATCATCGTTATGTTAAGGCCATCCCACCCAGTTGCATTACTAGAAATTGATTTAATGATGGCATCCACTTGACTATCTATAACAAGCTCAAACTCAAATACCCTGTCACCAATTTTGTTATTCCTATACCAGTCATGTAGCTCCCGATCCAAAGCAGCCTGGGCTCCCGCCCCGCTCGAAAAATACAAATTCAGATCAGCTGGTTGCTTTAAGTGAACCGGTATATCATAATTCTTTTTTTTTTTTCAAAATATCTGTTTTTCTCAACCCGCGCCAAATATTACCCGAACTCACCGCTATCTGTTGAGCGAGGTACGCCCGTTTCTCGCGACCTATAGCACTATGAGTATAGTTTCGCAATTCCTTGTACTGACTCCAGCTTTCGGGTGTTCTGGTATGCTTAAATCCTTGGAACGCTCTATCTCTCAATTGTTGCATTGTCTTTATGATGCCTGTTATCCACGGCGCAGCAGGTCTTGATAATTTAATGCATTTCAATGGCGCATGAACGTTGATAACATTCAACAGTGCGTCAGTCAGCCAAGCCACCTTGTCATCCAGCTCTTGCAGCTGAAAAATTTGCCAAAACGGCACCAAAGCCAAGTCAGAACGAAACGAATCACAGTCAAAGTGCTTGTATGAACGAATAGTCCTGCAGATAGGCTCCCGCCGAGTAGACTGAATCTTGAGCTCACAGAAGATAAGCTCATGATCAGATATGTCACCCGCATGTAAAACTCCACTCTCACTAAACAAACTATCATTAGATAGACAAAGCAAATCTATCAAGGTTGCTGTTGTTTCAGTGATTCTTGTAGGCGACTCTATAATCTGTACAAACCCTATAGACTCCAATAACTCAGACAGAGCAACACTGGCCGGGGCTCCCAAATTAAACATGTCTATATTCAAATCGCCAAGAAACACTGTCACATCAACGGTTGGAATAATATTCGACAATGTCGTCTCAAGCTCATTCAAAAAATACGGCACGTTACAGCTCGGCGGCCTGTATACTACTCCCACCGCAAAAGAAATACCCTGAACGCGAAATCCAAGCCACAGCTGCTCTATGGAGTCCGGGGCATTGAAATCAGTAATATTTATTTCTTGTTTTACATATGCACCCACACCGCCCCCTCTCAATTCACGATCGCGCCGGTAAAAACTGTACCCAGGAATTGCAACTACTTCCGTGGGAATCGCACCGGAAAGCCACGTCTCCCCAACACACACAATATCATAGTTCCGCTCTTGAAGCAACAATTTAAAATCGTCTAAGGTCGGCAAAAGTGATCTAGCATTTAAATGACAAATACTAAATAGATGAGCCATAAGTAAATGAAATGTGCATCTGCAAAGAGCAAACAATAGCTTACAATGAATTCAGTAACAAGGAAAAAAAAACACAAAGGCAAGAACAATTATAGGACACTCGGCACGGAGCTCCGTTATTAAAATCGTGATAATGCGAGTTATGTGCAGAAGACAGAAACAAAAAACAGTGCGGTCAAAAACTAAACTAAAAATCATCAAAGATTACAGCACAAAAGCATTAAAGAAACATATCAGGCATATCAAATGTAATAAGCTCTAAGCTAACTTAAGAAACAGATCAAATGCGATACAAAATCAAAATTATACCGTAGCAAAAGACAATCAATCGCTTACTCGAATCCGCCACTAATTACAATCATCATCAAGGTACCTCAAAGAATCAATTTTGGACTTTTTCCCATTTTCACTGTAGAATATATTTCCGTCGACGCGACGGTCCACACATTCCCCATTCCAAACTTCTTCTTTGCCCATTGCAGTATATTGTATCTGGCGCTGGTGAGATCCTCCGTTACTGCAATTTTGGTCCCCTTCAACCTTTTCTTGTTATTAAATACCATAGCCTTATGCTCGTAACTGGCAAATTTGATGATAACCGCACGATTTGCCTCCCTATTCGGCCCAACTCTATGACAGCGCTCATTGAGCTCCTCGGTGATATCCAAATTCATCTGCTTTCGGAAGACTTCAATCACTTTGCCCTCTAGATCTTTGTCTTGCACAGTTTGCCCAATTCCAAAAATTCTAATATTGCGTCGTCGAGAATATTGTTCTCCACGATCCAATTTATCCGTTAACTTGACATTTTCGGCTTCAAGTGCAGATATTCTTTCCTCGTATTTGGAACACAGCTGTTCAAGCCGGGCGGTAAATTCTGTTGACAGTTTTTCTACCACAGGTTTTATAAAGTCATCGCTCTTCAAGAACTCAGTGAAAGAGCCTTTAAAAATGCCTTTAATGTCTTCAATTTGTGCCTTTGTAAATACCGGCATTTTAATCGTGTTGTAATAGACACCTCACAAAAATTACAGTCTTTAATTCGCACTAAAACTCGCACAAAATTACCAAAAACTTTGGAGCGACCGCACCACGTGTGTATCACTCGACGAGGTACATACCGATATTTAGGAGATTAAATTTCCAGCACCTTTTTCATCTGCCTTTCCACTTCCTCTTTGTGTACCTCAGGGTATCTACAGGTCTTCGTGTGGATGGACTTCGATGAATTTACTGGTGGAATTTGGTGCATTATGGCATTTGTACACGAAAGAGTATCACCTTCCATGAAGAAAAGATCATTATATGCCCGATATATTTCAACGATAGGATTTCTTCGGAATTAAGGTGATCAAGTCGTAACGTTTTCTCCAGCCCTTTTAATCTGTTTGATGAGGAATTCTTCGTTATGGCTGATATTTTAACCGATTGAAAATTTCCCTTTATTTATTTCTTTGAGTTTAATGTGTTGTTCTGTCGTATTGAGAACAGTGGTTAAAGCATTTTTGTTTTCATTGATTTTGACTAAAGACTCGCAAATAAATACAACCTTGGCAATTTTGTATTTGAGAATAATAGCTTCATTTGACAAATGTTTACAGTTAATAACATTTACTTTTATGACAGTTTCAGATCTGGGTTGGATTATTTGAATGTAGTTGTCGTTATCAATTTTTCCTGGATCAGATTCGACGGGAACTGGTAGGCACTGAATAGGGAATTTATTTCCTTGAAGTGAAATTTCATCGTTTTCATAATTAATTATAGCTTCAAATTTCTTAAGCAAGCCATTGCCCACAATAGCGTCAAATCTAATGGGAAAATCGTCTGTGACAACATGAAAAATTTGTTTAACTTGACTAAAAGGGTTCAATGGAATATTAAGATAAGTGTAACCAACCGTTTTTAAAGGACTATTATTATTAGAATCAATACCCTTAAGAATTATTGTCGTCATTGAAAATTGTCGTGTTAGGAGATAACTGATTGCGTTTAATCAAGCTGACATTAGCTCCGGTATCTAACAAAAATGATGTTTCTAGTGTTTCTACTTCAGGGATATTAGATAGTTGAATATAAGATGTGATTGGTTTTGACATTAAACTATAAATTCTGTGTGTCGCATTAATAGGTTGTCGACCAGTTTGTAATTTTGGTTCCTCGGTACGGTCGTTTACTGAGGATTTTGGGAGTTTAAATGATTGCTTTTTCGTTTGCGGTTGTTATTATATTCCCTTTTTCGGCAGTCAACTATAACATGACCTTTCTTTTTACAGTAATTGCAAAATTGGTATGATGTATTTGATTGATTAAAAGAAGTGGTTGGTCTTTGTTGGTATTTGTTTGCATGGTGATAAGAACTTGAGGGTTTAACTTGATTGACCTGATTAACATTTCGGGAGTTAGGTTTATTTCTGCAGTTAAAGGCAGAATGACCAGGTTTGTTGCATATGTGACAGAATCTAGCATGATTGGCGTTAACAGTTTGGTATTTTTGAATATCGATTTTTGACTTTAGTTGTTGTTCTTCCTCTAAGGCTAGCGAAATTGCGTCTTCGAGAGTTGCTGGATTCTGAGATTTAACCAAAATCAAGAGCTCCCTGTTGAGACCCGAAATAAAAACATTGAGAACTTGACCTTTTAAAATTTTTACGCATGCTTCTCTACCCTCATTCGATAAATCTTCGTCCAACGCATTCAACAATTTGACATAGCAGTTTTCAATTTTATTAGCGAAGGATATCACGCCTTCTGCATGACCATGTTTCAAAGAATTCAATTCTAATTGCCATTGCGCCATAGTACCTACGCTTTTCTGAATAAGCATTTAATAAATAAGATTTAAGGGTTGACCAATCATTAAATGTTCGGTTCCTAATTAATGCTCTAGCATTGTCTCTAGCAGAGTTTGAATTAGATTTTAGAATTAGAATTCGAATTGGATTTAGAGATTGAGCTAGAATTGGAAAACGTAGATTTTCTTTATAAAAAGCGAAGTATGAATCCGAATTACAATATTTGAATTAGAGTTCGAGTTATATCTAATATTAGACAAACAAAATGACAATACATACATTCATAGATTATTGGTACATAGATTCGAGTTAGAATAGTTCAGAATTAACAAATACGTTGCGAATAGACGAGTTGAGTTGAATATTGCACTTACAGGAATATGATGACAGTCTTCATCCCTTGGATTTGGTGATGTATTGATTTGCAGACGTAGACTTGGTAGACTTGTAGCAGATGTAGACTTGTTGACTTAGATCCTGCAGTGGATTTCTGGATTGAATGGTTGTGTTTCTAACACGATGTGGAGTGTTGATTGTTTTCACCTTTCAGTCCCACACTTTAGGTTGTTAGGTTTAGCAATTCTTCTTTCGAAGTTCTTCAAACTGCTATCCCACTTCTGACACCATGTGATCAGGCTTGGTGTCACCATGGCTTCTCATGTGATGAATTAAACAACGACACTTCACGTACTCACTAGGTTTATTTGAATATATATAATGTTTGGAATTACAACGATGTAGCTCTTACTGTTCCAAAATTCTAACTCTTACTGGTCTAATATTCTAACTCTTACTGTTCTAATATTCTAACTCTTACTAGTTACTTAAAAGCTTGTGCTCTCTATTTATGTGATGAAAAGGTATACATAGCACTTTCTTTGTTACAAATAAGCTGACATAAGACTAATGATGTTGGGTGCGAGTAACTGACTGTAAATATGTAACATTTTAACGGATACTTAATACTACATTGTATCTCGGTATGTAAACAGTCGTATGGTCACGGACCAGTAAATACATATAGAAATCTAAACAACTACATCAGGTTCGAAAACATATTATAAGGTACAATAATCTTATGAACTAATCAATTACATCAGATTTGAATACATATTATAACGTACATTAATCTTACGAATTAATTAATATATTATAAATTGAGGATTCATTGCAGTGCTCCCATTATCTCAATACATCATATCTGGCCTTTTGTGAAAAAACGTGTCAACATTTCAACACATTTAACTTTTCTTGCAGTTAGGTCTTCCAATTTTGGCTTGGCGATCTTCCAAAACCTTATTTAACATTTTTATTTCTTCTCTCATCCTCTCGATTTCTGCATTCGCGTGTTGCAACTGCAGCTTTAGATCATCATTTTCAGCTTGTACTGATGCCAGTGTGGACGTAGCACTGCACAAAGCTTGCTGCACAGGAAAGTATGAAACTGAATGCAAGTCCTGTTCCAAGCCCCTTTCACCGTTTGCATTGAAGTATCTGAAAGTTATTTTATTTTCAACAATATATAGTGGTGTCATGATCCAAGTAAATTATAATAAAAAAAAAACGGGGATTCTACGTTGCTGTAGTTATAGTAAAATTGTGTTGAAAGTCTGTTTTGATACGTATATGACCGATACATACCGTTCTCCACATATCCACAGGGGATCTGAAGTCCTCCTTGATGTAATCTTCGATAATCCCTTTGTTTCATCGTTTTTAGAGGGCAGAGAATTGCATTGGATGTTTCCACATTGACAGAGCTGACATTCATATTGCATGCAGTTGCTAAAGCTTCAGTTGCTGGGCTCACATTGCCACATGGGTTATCAATATCAGACTGCCCAGTTCCTAAAGAACTGTTGACATCGCTGCATGTTAATGTCATAATGTCAGCAGTTACTGCTGGCGTGTTACGAGCGGATGTTACCATGGTTAGCATTAACGTTGGCACAGCGTGCGGTAGAAGTAATTTTCGTGATTTTCTTGTGCTTACACTATGTTTGATTCTCTTCCTCTGTGCCTGTACAAATGACTCTTTGGAGAAATGCGCTGAACGGACTCTTGCTATAAAAATAAATATATATTACATAAGATGCCTAATAACAATTCGCCTCAAAGAGTCTCCACTCTGGTGGTGAAAGTATAAACTAAGTTTCGTCGGGATAACTTTGAAAATTTATATGGTGTGGTATAGAATAGTGAATATAATTTTGCTGATACATATTTAAATTAAAAGATGAAAAACAACAAAACGAAACGTTTTTATTAAGAAATTCACATATAGTCACATTTACCGGCTGCAAATAACTTTTCTCCTTCTTCAAGGGGTTGTTCCTTATAATCTGTATACGTATTTTTCAATAAGGGTTCGGAAAATACTTATAGGTAAATACTCGTCAGAGTAATTAAAGTCATATAGTTGACTATAGTTTTAAATTTTATACCAACTAATACGCCGATGTTAGCGCCCTCTACATTCGCTCATTTAGAGGAATATATATATATATATATATATATATATATATATATATATATATATATATATATATTATATATTATTTTATTATATTATTTTAGTAAATAAGTAACCAAGTTTCCTCATTATAATAATTTAACAACCCATACTAAGATCGACCTTCCCTCATTTTTTTCTAATTAATGTATATTTTATGCTAGATAATACGTATGTACATAAATAACACCACGTAGAGTAAGTATGTATGGCACAATGACGTGTCTGAACACTTTTGCAATTATTCAATTTTGTGAAGCCAGAGCTACTCTGGACCCTACCTAACATCAGTTTAATGAAATTATAGGTACATACTGACATTTAATGTGATGTCATGTCAGTGGCACTGATGTTTATCAAAACTGATCCAACTGATCTGCAAATTTGTATAGGTTCATATTTAAAGTTACTGAGCTACTGGAGGATGAGCTGTTATGAGTTTTATCTCAATTAGATACATCCCTCAGAAGACGCATGTAACATTTGCCACTTCCGGTTGTCAGCTTGTCACCAAAAGCAATACAGTTCGTCCCCCGGGAATTCTAAATAAGTGTATCAAATTTCAGCCCGATCCGTTGTTCCGTTTGGGCTCAATCGTGTTCACGGCCATACACACATACACACATACATACATACATTTTCCAGAAATCATTGCAATGGATTCAGGGACTTCAAAACGCGTATTTTCGCGGAAATCTCGTTTTTTTCCCGCCGATTACAATATTTTCCTTCTAGAGTACTAGTCGGAATGTAAAAACGGAGTGCTGCAAATGACTAAGCGATTTCTGCTGTTATTCTTGTACGCGGACAGATCTTGTTTGACAGATCTCGCGTGTTAGAATGAAACAGCCTTCTTTTAGTATATCTGTTTTGTAACCTTTTAAGCGATGAGTCTTTTGCTTCTGAATTTTACTACATATACATAATAGAATTGCCGTCTTATATCTTGAAAGGTCATTTTTGGAACCGATGTTCTCTGGTAGAGTAGTGTTGTCTCTTTCTACCATACAGAGAAAGAATACACGTTTACTCACTCCCTCTTACAGGACAAGCCTATTAGTTGGCTTCTAAGTGCATTTTATTTTCTGGATATTAGTTACACATACGTGCGCGTGAGGAGAGAGTGCACATGATTAGTTCTCTATGTAATAGAAAGAGAGAGATCTACTCCGAGTTGCCTATTATATATAACACGTAGACGATTTTTTTTTGTTACTGTCGCCGACTTCAAAACCTATGCGGAATTATTATTAGTCAAGAATATCTACGTTTCATTTCGCCAATCCCCGCCCTATTTTAACCAAACCCACCAAATCTGAGTTCCCACGCGCGGAAACAGTCCTCTTAAGTTAGGCAACCTAATATATTTCCATATAACACAATGATTACATTTGTCATACTGACACTAAATGTCATGTAATGTCAGTAGCACTGACGTTTGCGTCGAAGGCTGTGGATTCTGTTAAACAGCTTCTATAAACTCTTATAGCGCCTAAACCGTCCATCCAACTGGTCTATAATTTGGTGCAAATATTTAAAGTCGCTTTTTTCCAATTTACCATGGTTACCGGAATAGCCAACGGCCCCATATCGCCACAGTGGTCAACTAACGCCGCGGCCCACCCACGTGAACCCCGGTAGCTCTTATGGCCAGTTCGCCTCCTGGTATCAGTTAGGTCAAAATCGGACAAATCCCTAAGAAATATGGGTATGAGTTGTCCCTTGCTATGGGTTGTCTTGGAATGAGTTGTCTTGGTATGAGGTGTACCCACTCCTTTTAGAACATTTATTCAATAATACTTTTTCCGAATGAAAGCAAGAGTTGTACTTATTAATCTTATTATCAGACCAATATTTCAAGTTAATGAAAACAATAAATGTGACTTGGTCTACGAAAAGGGGGCTTAGGTGTCAAAAAATCATTTTCCACTTTTTTGCCGATTCGGATAAAATTTGAGACGCTCTTTCACATGGTAAAAACCAGAAAGTCATAATTTGTAAATTTACGAAAGAAAAAGAAATACAAATACGAAAAAGCTGTTGTTGTTTACATTTAACAGCTGTTTTCTCGAAAACTTAACACATAAGCCAAACAAATAAATATCCGACTACGTGCACAATGAAGTGTCGAAACACTTTTGCAATTATTCAATTTTTTAAGCCATAGCCCCTCTGGTCCCTATCTAACGTCAGTTTCTATGAGATAATGACATTTGTCATACTAACATTTAATGTTATGTCATGTCAGTGGCACTGACGTTTGTCAAAATCTGACGATTCGCAACACAACGACGAAGGCTGTGTATTCTAACTATTTCCATAAACTCTTCTGCCACCTAAAAATTCTGTCAAAAAACAGTAATATATAATATGAGTCAAAAGCCAAAGAAATATCCTTTATAAAAAATTATCAAAGTATTCACAAGCGTAGTACACGGCAGTACTAAGGTAATTTTTTTGGAAGAACATAAAGATACAGGCGTAACTTTTGAAGGCAACCACAGCCAGAAATTGAAAGTAGAAATCTTTTTACCGATAATCGACTATCTAATTTACAACATAGAATAACGCAGTAAAATATCTGGGGTGGCCCACTTTCCGACTAGGTACTAAACATTTTTGTAATTATTCAATTTTCTGAAGACAGAGCCACACTGGACACTACCTCACATAATGACATTTGTCATATTGACATTTAACAGTGGCACTGACGTTTGTCAAAATCTGACAATTTGCAACACAGCACGAAGGCTGTGTATTCTGTCAAACTGCTTCTATAAACTCTTATAGCGCCTAAACCGTTTATCCCACTGATCTTTAATTTTGAAAACATATTAATTTAACGTCACTGGAGGATGAACAGGTATCAGTTTGGTCAAAACCGGATAAATCTCTCAGAAGACGCATTTAACATTTGCCACTTCCGGTTGTCAGATTGTCACCAAAAACAATCCAGTTCGTCCCCCGGTAATTCTAAATGCGTATGCAAAATTTCAGCGCGATCCGTTGTTCCGTTTGGGCGTTATCGTGTTCACACACATACTACACACACCCACACATACACGTACATACAGACATTTTCCAGAAACCATCGCAATCAATTCAGGGGACCTCAAAACGCGTATTTCCGCGAAAATCTCGAAACGTCATTTTCCGTCGATTACAATACTTTCCTTCAAGGATACTAGTCGGAAAGTAATCATACGAGGAGGTATTTGAACTGTTTGGTTTTTTGAAAATATTTGCATTTTGGATGAGAGCGAAATTAAAATACCATGCGAGAAAATATTTAAATTTTATGATAATGATGTTCATGGGGACGAAGTGAATTTGGAATGTCAACATTTCAAGTCATATCTAACCATTAATGGCGGAGATTTGAAGAAAAAACAAAGAGAAGACATGGAAAAAGGGGAAAAAGAAAAGAAATATAATTTTGCAAATGGCGATGACAATGAAGAGATTGGGATTAGTATCAACACACTCTACACATACATGTATAATGAAAGACTATTTACAGTGTTACTAAATATTGAAATAGTAATGAGAATTTTCTTGTCAATGATGATTACTAACGCAAGTGGTGAGCGTTCATTTTCAAAACGCAAACTGGTAAAAATGAAGTGAGAAATCGAATGACTCAATCTCGTTTAAATAATTTAACTTTGATGAGTATTGAAAATGACATATTATTAACAGTTGATTTTGAACAATTAATTAATGATTTAGCAAATTTGAAATGTAGAAAGCGAATTTTCTAATAAAACTGTATTTTAATATGGATTGCTGTTATTAAACCGTACATTTAATGAAATAAAAGGGGCGCAGGTGGGGCCTACTTTTGAATAAGGGCCAGGGCCTCAAGAAATCTTAAGACGTCCCTGCTGACGAAATG
This sequence comes from Aphodius granarius, assembly GCA_963971325.1. Taxonomy (NCBI): domain Eukaryota; kingdom Metazoa; phylum Arthropoda; class Insecta; order Coleoptera; family Scarabaeidae; genus Aphodius; species Aphodius granarius. The sequence continues at coordinate 12,635,807 of OZ020227.1, read as the reverse complement.
TCATTTTCCGTCGATTACAATACTTTCCTTCTAGGTTCTAGGAAAGTAAAAATACATCAGTCAATGCGCTGGAACTTGATAATATGCTAAACGTTTCGATAAACTTTATTCTATAATATTACGAAAACGTACTAAACAGGGATTAATTGATGGCTTAGGTTCAATTTTAAAAATTATAAAAGGAAATTTTTATACATCAGATGCATCAGAACAGCATAAAATTATTGAAACAGTAAACCAACCAATTTATTTATTATTACCTACTGCACGATTTGTATATAATTCCTTCCAAATACCTTCCAAATAGCCATCCTGCGTTTTTACAAAAAGATTTCATTGGTTAAAGAAATTTAAAATTCTTGAACAGATTACCGTTTCATAAAGTTTAGAAAACCAGGTAATCGCTTATGGGACGGTAGGTACAAATCATCATTGTGAATTGGTTTAATTAGCGAGAATTTCAACTGATCCGAAAAAATCCTCTGTTTAATTGAATTACTGATAATGTAATAAAAAAACTTTCAAAACGTCTTTCACACCCAATTTAACAATAATTGATGTGGGAATTTCATCTGCACCACTGCTATAGTTGTTATAAGTTTTTCTGACAGAAATTCCTGGAAAGCTTTAAATTCATTGAAGGCTTTAGATATATTGTTCGTATGTTTTCTTGTATTTCACAAGAGTAAGCTACTTTTTCTACACTTTTTGAAAGACCGTTAGGCCGTTTGCACACACACCGGCAAAACCGGTGCCGGAGTCGGCGCCGGCACTGAGTGCAATTGACGCTTGCACACGACGCAGGCAGCGGCAAATGCAGCCGGCGATGAACTCGACACATCGGATGCCGGTCGCCGACTTGTTGATTTCAATGTTTTCTTATAAGTACGTGTCCACACAGGTCTAACGTTGTCTTCAGAGCGAGTATGTACTACATTTTATCGTATACAATTCTGTAAAAATGAGTAAATTATTTAATTATGACGTTCTCACCCTAATCGAAATAATAGAGATCAAACCTTGTTTGTGGAACAAGACGGCAGATACATTGTTTTTGCTTTGTTCATTACATAAACTGATAAGTACCATATGTTGTGTTTTTCTTCATTCTGATGGTTGTCTCTTTGATTGTCAAACACTAAAATTCTTATTGACAGTACTAAAACAAAAAAATTAACTGTTTTTTTTACAAAATAGCCCAACGACCGGTTTGGGGCGAGTGGCTCTAGCGGTAGAGCGCTGCTCATCTGCTAGGAAGTCTTGGGTTCAAATCCAGGCATCAGCTGAAGCTCCTCGTCCCATCGCCTTTCGCAAGGGGCGTTAAACCGTGGGTACCGGTAACCAGTTGAACACCTCTGGTTGTCGTTATCAAACAGTATGAAATGGGTAAGCGCAAAGGGCCAAGACTGACCTAGGTGCAGCGGAATAAACCGCACCCAAACTATTACATACATTACAACCCAATGACCCGTTTTTTCTGCATCTGAGTGTAGTTTCAAGGACAAAATTGAAAAACAAATATCTGGGATGGCCCTCACCCTTATTTCCCCGTTCACCCCACTAATCTGCAAATTTGTATACATATTTAAAATCACTGGAGGATGAGTTGGTATAAATTTGCCACTTCCAGTTGTCAGATTATCACCAAAAACAATTCAGTTCGTCCCTCGGTAGCCTTAACGGTACGATGCGACATCTAGTAAATGATTGTTCATATTATGTGTAATTTCTTGCGGATCACCACTTATTTTAATCCTTATTACTATTAGTACTAGTCAGAGTTCGTATTTTTTTTCTAATATATTTTAGAGCCCCTTTTAATTGAAAGGAAATCATAGACTTTTTTCAATTATAATTATATGCATCTTTATACATAGAGTTAGATGGAATTTGGAATCAATTACGTAGGATATGGTTAATGATGATAAAGAGGATAATTCTTCCGTTGGTTTACGTAGTTTGGGAATTATCCTCTTTATCATCTTTATACATAGAACTGATTAGATTTCTTAACATTAATAATTAATAAAATATTTAATCTTTTTTTTATAATAAGATGTATATTCACTATCCGGTGTTATTCTTTTATTTTTCTTGGAGATATATAACCTTTTTTATTTTTGGAAAGCTGTGGTTAAAATATTTATAAAATTTGAAATAAAATTTTTCCATTGTATATTACGGTGTGAGGGGAAATGCTTTTAGGCTTGTGGAATCATATCTGTCTGATAGAACGCAAATAATAACATGGAAGGAAAAAAACTCCAAGCAAACAGCTATCAAGCACGGAGTACCACAGGGAAGTGTGCTCGGACCTGTGCTATTCCTCATATATATCAACGATCTACCAGTAATTGTACCAACAATGTCCACTTACCTGTTTGCTGATGATACAAGCTTCGTGGCAAAGGGAAATTCGATGGCCGAAATTGATGCAAAGATGCAAGACACGCTGCGTGCAGTAAGTAGCTGGATGCACGCAAACCAGCTCTCCCTGCATGAGGAAAAAAACCCAAATGATGCATTTCAACGCATTGTTCGACAATGAATGTATAAAGTTTCTAGGATTGCATATGCAGAGTACATTGAAATGGAAAACTCATATAGACGAGCTGTGTAAGAGAATACCTGCACAAATATATTGCCTAAGAAGAATAAAACATAAGCACTTATCAAGCAGCTAAAGCGGTCTATTATGCAAAAGTACATTACATTCTTCAGTTTGGGGTGATGTTTTGGGGAACAGCTACCGAGGCGGATCGAGTCTTCTTCATTTTGCAGAAAAGGGCGCTGAGAGCTTTGGTGGGAATAGGTAGCAGAGAGAGTTGCAGGGAAATTTTCAAAGAGCACGACATACTTACCGTGTGCAGCATGTTTATTTTAACGACACTAAAATATGTTCATACAAAAAAATACAAATTTAAATTAAATAAAGAAATACACAGCTACAATACCAGAGGAAGGAACGACCTAGTTGTACCATACCACCGGCTAAATGGCACCAAAGGACTTCATTACTGGGTAGCAAAACTGTACAACAAATTGCCTAAGAGGATACAAGACATGCCCGAGAACCATTTTGACAGGGCCGTAAAAACAATTTTGCTGAGTACTACATTCTACACTGTCGAGGAATTTTTAGAGACAAAATTGTTGTGAAATTTAATGTTCGTAATCCGTTTTGTTGTGTAATTACCTGTAGAGTCAGTGGTGTCATGATATGCATATATATTTATACACATATTTGCTTGTAGTTTATGAAGATTGCATTTAATTTAAAATGACGTTTCTTGTAATTTTGATTGCAATGAATAAAGTACTATCTATCTATCTATCTGTAATCTGTCTATCTATTTACATCCTTGGCCCAACCAATTTTAATCCTTTAGACAATTTATAAAGTTGCTTTTATTCTTTTATGTATAAATCCTTCTCATTATAAATTTTTGTTTCTGTGTTTTCAGATCTAAATAGGTAAATGTTTTTGTTCCAACTGATCTGTGACATGTATCTGGAAGGTGGTTCCTTCTAGAATATTTCAGTAAGTGAAACTATTATCCAAGCATTTCCCCACTCAAACCGTGCCTCTTGTACAATTACTAATCAATCAAACACTTTCCGCGTTAGGTTTATTATTAGAGTAGTTTTAAACTAAGTAGAGCACATTGACATATGCAACCAATTATACCCAGTGTATGGTTTATAATTGACCCGCGTATATTTGGTTGCATACACAACTGTGCTCTCCTTGGTTTGAAACATCTATACACTTCTTCAAAAACGTCCACGCAGTGCTTACATTTCTGCAACATTTATAGGGTTGACATTTTTATTTCATTCAGACGAGAATTTGATGCTTGGCCTGCAAGAAAAAAATTGCCCACTGTGACCAGATACTTTACGAAAACAACTAATTAAACCGAAATCAAATCAATAATAATTGTTCAGATCAGTTATTCATCTGCCACACATACAGCAAAAAAGTAGGCAAATTACCATGGCGATCCTACCAACATAACAAACCCAATTTTTTGAGAATGAGAAATCATAAACATCCAAAATAAAAGTCAACGTTGTCCCACGCACACTTTCATCTCCTAATCTACAGTCTTGCTACAGTCTATGTTAGACTATCTGGACTAGACAGTCTAGCCCCCACGAGCCCCCACCTTTTAGCGGCTGTTTTGTTCCCTCCAATTCCCGTTGCAACTTGTACGTACATACGTAGTTGCTTCGCTAGGGTCGCAAAAATGTGTTGTTGTTCCGTTCGGTGGTATAAAAAAAACGCGAAACTTCAAAAACCTTGATTAAAACATGTGATTTACAGTGTATAGTGATATGAATTTGCCGGCATCTAGACATACCTGGTCCTTTCGGTGGTGTAATCGGTGGTAAATTATAAATTACTTCATTACATGTAGGTTAGACACAATCAAGTACGGCTGGGATCTTTTCGTGTCAAATTCGAGTCAATAATTAAATTATGACTATTGTAATATTGCATTTTGCATGTATTGAAACTCGCCAATTATTTACCTATATCGAAAAATGCTTGTTTGCTTATGTATTTGTATACATGTGTACATTATGTACATATATAGCTATGTACGCGGTTACTGCACAGTAAACACTACAGCACTACAACAGGTGGTTGTGTAGCTGTAATAACGTAGTACATTACTAAAATGACTATTAAATTATCGAACAATTAAAACAGACGATGAGTTTTGGTACGTTCTTTGCGACTTTTGTTTTGGTCTTGGCTTTCGCGGGCTTTGTTGGTAAGTGCCGCGTTAGCTCAATAACGCTTGGACACATATAAATTGAACAAATAAACAAATAAATGTATTACTAAAATTATACTAAATATTATCAACAGAGAATAAGTTTTTCATTTTTTAATGTGTTTTGAAAATGCAATGCGGCACATACCAACATTACTACTTGATGTCTTATAAGCATGTATGTATTGTATGTACTACACTCTACACCAGCGTTTCTCAAACTTTGTAGACTGGCGACCCAACATTTTTATGTTTGAATAGCTCGCGACCCAAATAACTAGAACCTTTAGATATTGTAATACAACTGAATTTTATTTATTACAAAATACTACTTTATTACAAAGTGAACTTAAACATACTTATAGTACGTGGTAGTATTAATAAACTTATTGTTAGTGAGATGGATGCAAAATCATTGTTAATCGAATTATATATAATATAATTATATATAATCGAATTCGAATTCGTCATTGAAATTCGCATTGCCGAGCTGATAAAGCCGATTCCTCAATTTGGTTTTTATTATTACCATAGTTGAAAATCCACTTTCCGCTAAATAAGTCGTTTCAAAAGGAAGCAATAATTTCAATGCATTTTCATCTAATATTTGATATTCTTCCCTTATTTCTAACCAAAATCGCGACATATTATTTTTGTGCACTTGAAATTTTTGTTCTAAAGTTTTATCCGTAGATAATTCAATTAACTGCACTTTTTCAGAGAATGTTAAATTATTCGATAATTCAGCACTAAAAGGATTTTATACCCACATATTGCCTTGACAAATGTCGTCCTTAGATGGAAAATACTGCACTAGTTTTGCTTTCAATTCTTTCAAATGACTTTGTATAATTATGCGTACATCGAGCACTTGTTGCTGAGTTGTCATCAACTAATTCAGCAAACGAAGGAAGCATCATATAGCAACCTCTGTTAATAGTATCGATCCAAAGCTGATTTTTTTATTAAGTAATTTGCATTCCCTGAAGTGAAAGATCATTTAGTCATTCATGTGGGAAAATATATCAGCCAAATATGCTAGGTACTTTTGCAAGACACAAATTATTTTGAAAGAATTCGCATAAAGGTGATTTTTGTTCCCGTAAAAATATTTCAATTGGCATTCTCAGTTCGAAAAATCGTTTTAATACTTTTACCCCTGGAAAGCCATCATTATGTGAGAATTGAAAAACAATGTCTGATGTTCTGGTCCCATTTCTTCCCATAATATTTTCAAAATTTTTTCTAGTACACTTTTACGGATATAATTTACAATTGTTACACATTCATTTAAAATTTCATGAAGACTTGAGCTCATGCCGTTCGCAGCTAATTGCTCCCGATGCAGAAAATACAAAGAGAGTAAATTTAAATTAGTTTAATTAATATGCGACCCATAGTTTGAGAAGCGCTGCTCTACACTACAGGGTACAAACCCCAATATTGTGCTTAAGTTACTTTTGTACGATATGACTTGAAATTATGTATTTACGGCTTCTTATGTGCTATCATATTGGATAATAATGTAGAAACTATGAACAAGGAATCGATTTAAGCACCTGTATACTTTCAAGATTCCTCCATGAAATGACCATTTATTGGTGGTCTGGTGTGTTTTGTAATCGTTAAATTTATTTGATGTAATTGTGTAATTTTTAATTCAAGACTTTAACGTCCTCCAGTATTGTCGTAGTATGATGTCCTTTCCAAATTCTTACCATAAAAAACTCAAGACAAATTGCAAATTACTTTTATACAGTTTGTTTTTGTGTTTTTTAATAACAACTTTAATGTCCTACAAGATTGTTGTGGTTGATGATGTATTTTCCAAATTCCACAGTTTGTCTTGCTATATATAAAAAAAAACGCAAGACAAATTGCAAATTTCTTTTATACAGTTCGATTTTGTATAGTGGTTTAAAGCCACAAATCATAGCTCATCATCAAATATGGCAATTCTGCGCTGGTGTGTTTTGTAATCGTTATATTTATAACATGTACTTGTGTATTTTTTAATTAACAACTTTAATGTCCCCCAAGATTGTCGTAGTTGATGATGTATTTTCCAAATTCTACAGTTTGTCTTACTATGAAAAAAAAAAACGCTAGACAAATTGCAAATTTCTTTTATACAGTTTGATTTTGTATAATGGTTTAAAGCAACAAATCATAGCTCATCATCAAATATAGTAATTCTGCGCTGGTGTGTTTTGTAATTGTTATATTTATAACATGTACTTGTGTATTTTTTTATTAACAACTTTAATGTCCCCCAAGATTGTCGTAGTTGATAATGTATTTTCCAAATTCTACAGTTTGTCTTACTATGAAAAAAAAAAAAAAAAAAACGCAAGACAAATTGCAAATTATTTTTATACAGTTTGATTTTGTATAGTGGTTTAAAGCCGCAAATCATAGCTCATCATCAAATATGGTAATTCTGCGCTGGTGTGTTTTGTAATCGTTAATATATATATGATGTACTTGTGTATTTTTTAATTAACAACTTTAATGTCCTCCAAGATTGTCGTAGTTGATGATGTATTTTCCAAATTCTACAGTTTGTCTTACTATGAAAAAAAAAAAAAAAAAACGCAAGACAAATTGCAAATTACTTTTATACAGTTTGATTTTGTATAGTGGTTTAAACCCACAAATCGTAGCTCATCATCAAATATGGTAATTCTGAGCTGGTGTGTTTTGTAATCGTTATATTTATATGATGTACTTGTGTATTTTTTAATTAACAACTTTAATGTCCTCCAAGATTGTCGTAGTTGATGATGTATTTTCCAAATTCTACAGTTTATCTTGCTATGAAAAAAAAAAAAAAACGCCAGACAAATTGCAAATTATTTTTATACAGTTTGATTTTGTATAATGGTTTAAAGCAACAAATCATAGCTCATCATCAAATATGGTAATTCTGCGCTGGTGTGTTTTGTAATCGTTATATTTATATGATGTACTTTTGTTTTTTTTAATTAACAACTTTAATGTCCTCCAAGATTGTCGTAGTTGATGATGTATTTTCCAAATTCTACAGTTTGTCTTGCTATAAAAAAAAAAAACGCAAGACAAATCGCAAATTACTTTTATACAGGTTGACTTTGTATCGTGGTTTAAAGCCACAAATCGTAGCTCATCATCAAATATGGTAATTCTGGGCTGGTGTGTTTTGTAATCGTTATATTTATATGATGATCCTTGTGAGTTTTTAACATCATAAATGTAATAGAAAAAACGAAGGAAAGAAGATGTCGCTGTATTCAAAATGCCCTTCAGGTAATACAGCGGGGTGGAAGGAGGGGTCCTTTCCTTCGTTTTTTTTTTTGTATTTTGCAACCAACGCTTGATTGTTTACCAGGATTGTTGTAATTGATGATCATTTTTAGGCAAATTGCAAATTACTTTTCTACAGTTTGCTTTTGTATTGTGGTTTCAATCCACAAATCGTGGCTTATCATCAAATATGATAATTCTGCGCTGGTGTTTTGTAGTCGTTATATTTATATGATGTACTTGTGTATTTTTTAATTAATAACTTTAGTGTCCTCCAGGATTGTCGTAGTTGATGATGTATTTTCCAAATTCTACAGTTTGTCTTGATATGAAAAAAAAAAAAAAAAACGCAAGACAAATTGCAATTTACCTTTATACAGTTTGATTTTGTATAGTGGTTTAAACCCACAAATCATAGCTCATCATCAAATATTGTAATTCTGCGCTGGTGTGTTTTGTAATCGTTATATTTATAACATGTACTTGTGTATTTTTTAATTAACAACTTTAATGTCCTCCAAGATTGTCGTAGTTGATGATGTATTTTCCAAATTCTACAGTTTGTCTTGCTATATATATAAAAAAAAACGCAAGACAAATTGCAAATTACTTTTATACAGTATGATTTTGTATAATGGCTTAAAGCAACAAGTCGTAGCTCATCATCAAATATGGTAATTCTGCGCTGGTGTGTTTTGTAATCGTTATATTTATATGATGTACTTGTGTACTTTTTAATTAACAACTTTTTGTCCTCCAAGATTGTCGTAGTTGATGATGTATTTTCCAAATTCTACAGTTTGTCTTGCTATATATAAAAAAAAAAACGCAAGACAAATTGCAAATTACTTTTATACAGTTTGATTTTGTATAGTGGTTTAAAGCCATAAATCGTAGCTCATCATCAAATATGGTAATTCTGCGCTGGTGTGTTTTGTAATCGTTATATTTATATGATGTACTTGTGTACTTTTTAATTAACAACTTTAATGTCCTCCAAGATTGTCGTAGTTGATGATGTATTTTCCAAATTCTACAGTTTGTCTTGCTATGAAAAAAGAAAAAAAAACGCAAGACAAATTGCAAATTACTCTTATTCAATTTGATTTTGTATAGTGGTTTAAAGCCACAAATCATAGCTCATCATCAAATATGGTAATTCTGCGCTGGTGTGTTTTGTAATCGTTAATATATATATATGATGTACTTGTGTATTTTTTAATTAACAACTTTAATGTCCTCCAAGATTGTCGTAGTTGATGATGTATTTTCCAAATTCTACAGTTTGTCTTACTATGAAAAAAAAAAAAAAACGCAAGACAAATTGCAAATTACTTTTATACAGTTTGATTTTGTATAGTGGTTTAAACCCACAAATCGTAGCTCATCATCAAATATGGTAATTCTGAGCTGGTGTGTTTTGTAATCGTTATATTTATATGATGTACTTGTGTATTTTTTAATTAACAACTTTAATGTCCTCCAAGATTGTCGTAGTTGATGATGTATTTTCCAAATTCTACAGTTTGTCTTGCTATGAAGAAAAAAAAAACGCAAGACAAATTGCAAATTATTTTTATACAGTTTGATTTTGTATAATGGTTTAAAGCAACAAATCATAGCTCATCATCAAATATGGTAATTCTGCGCTGGTGTGTTTTGTAATCGTTATATTTATATGATGTACTTGTGTATATTTTAATTAACAACTTTAATGTCCTCCAAGATTGTCGTAGTTGATAATGTATTTTCCAAATTCTACAGTTTGTCTTGCTATAAAAAAAAACGCAAGACAAATCGCAAATTACTTTTATACAGGTTGACTTTGTATAGTGGTTTAAAGCCACAAATCGTAGCTCATCATCAAATATGGTAATTCTGGGCTGGTGTGTTTTGTAATCGTTATATTTATATGATGATACTTGTGAGTTTTTAACATCATAAATGTAATAGAAAAAACGAAGGAAAGAAGATGTCGCTGTATTCAAAATGCCCTTCAGGTAATACAGTGGGGTGGAAGGAGGGGTCCTTTCCTTCGTTTTTTTTTTGTATTTTGTAACCAACGCTTGATTGTTTACCAGGATTGTTGTAATTGATGATCATTTTTAGACAAATTGCAAATTCCTTTTCTACAGTTTGCTTTTGTATTGTGGTTTCAATCCACAAATCGTGGCTTATCATCAAATGTGATAATTCTGCGCTGGTGTTTTGTAGTCGTTATATTTGTATGATGTACATGTGTATTTTTTAATTAATAACTTTAATGTCCTCCAAGGTTGTCGTAGTTGATGATGTATTTTCCAAATTCTACAGTTTGTCTTGCTATGAAAAAAAAAAAAAAAAAACGCAAGACAAATTGCAAATTACCTTTATACAGTTTGATTTTGTATAGTGGTTTAAACCCACAAATCGTAGCTCATCATCAAATATGGTAATTCTGCGCTGGTGTGTTTTGTAATCGTTATATTTATATGATGTACTTGTGTACTTTTTAATTAACAACTTTAATGTCTTCCAAGATTGTCGTAGTTGATGATGTATTTTCCAAATTCTACAGTTTGTCTTGCTATAAAAAAAATCGCAAGACAAATTGCAAATTACTTTTATACAGTTTGATTTTGTATAGTGGTTTAAACCCACAAATCATACCTCATCATCAAATATGGTAATTCTGCACGGGTGTGTTTTGTAATCGTTATATTTATATGATGTACTTGTGTACTTTTTAATTAACAACTTTAATGTCCTCCAAGATTGTCGTAGTTGATGAAGTATTTTCCAAATTCTACAGTTTGTCTTGCTATGAAAAAAAAAAAAAACGCAAGACAAATTGCAAATTACTTTTATACAGTTTGATTTTGTATAATGGTTTAAAGCAACAAATCGTAGCTCATCATCAAATATGGTAATTCTGCGCTGGTGTGTTTTGTAATCGTTATATTTATATGATGTACTTGTGTACTTTTTAATTAACAATTTTAATGTCCTCCAAGATTGTCGTAGTTGATGATGTATTTTCCAAATTCTACAGTTTGTCTTGCTATGAAAAAAAAAAAAAAAAAACGCAAGACAAATTGCAAATTACTTTTATACAATTTGAATTTGTATAGTGGTTTAAAGCCACAAATCATAGCTCATCATCAAATATGGTAATTCTGCGCTGGTGTGTTTTGTAATCGTTATATTTATATGATGTACTTGTGTATTTTTTAATTAACAACTTTAATGTCCACCAAGATTGTCTGTCATAGTTGATGATGTATTTTCCAAATTCTACAGTTTGTCTTGCTATATATATATAAAAAAAAACGCAAGACAAATTGCAAATTACTTTTATACAGTTTGATTTTGTATAGTGGTTTAAAGCCATAAATCGTAGCTCATCATCAAATATGGTAATTCTGCGCTGGTGTGTTTTGTAATCGTTATATTTATATGATGTACTTGTGTACTTTTTAATTAACAACTTTAATGTCCTCCAAGATTGTCGTAGTTGATGATGTATTTTCCAAATTCTACAGTTTGTCTTGCTATGAAAAAAGAAAAAAAAAAACGCAAGACAAATTGCAAATTACTCTTATTCAATTTGATTTTGTATAGTGGTTTAAAGCCACAAATCATAGCTCATCATCAAATATGGTAATTCTGCGCTGGTGTGTTTTGTAATCGTTATATTTATATGATGTACTTGTGTACTTTTTAATTAACAATTTTAATGTCCTCCAAGATTGTCGTAGTTGATGATGTATTTTCCAAATTCTACAGTTTGTCTTGCTATGAAAAAAAAAAAAAAAAAAACGCAAGACAAATTGCAAATTACTTTTATACAATTTGAATTTGTATAGTGGTTTAAAGCCACAAATCATAGCTCATCATCAAATATGGTAATTCTGCGCTGGTGTGTTTTGTAATCGTTATATTTATATGATGTACTTGTGTACTTTTTAATTAACAACTTTAATGTCCTCCAAGATTGTCGTAGTTGATGATGTATTTTCAAAATTCTACAGTTTGTCTTGCTATAAAAAAAATCGCAAGACAAATTGCAAATTACTTTTATACAGTTTGATTTTGTATAGTGGTTTAAACCCACAAATCATACCTCATCATCAAATATGGTAATTCTGCACGGGTGTGTTTTGTAATCGTTATATTTATATGATGTACTTGTGTACTTTTTAATTAACAACTTTAATGTCCTCCAAGATTGTCGTAGTTGATGATGTATTTTCAAAATTCTACAGTTTGTCTTGCTATAAAAAAAATCGCAAGACAAATTGCAAATTACTTTTATACAGTTTGATTTTGTATAGTGGTTTAAACCCACAAATCATACCTCATCATCAAATATGGTAATTCTGCACTGGTGTGTTTTGTAATCGTTATATTTATATGATGTACTTGTGTACCTTTTAATTCACAACTTTAATGTCCTCCAAGATTGTCGTAGTTGATGATGTATTTTCCAAATTCTACAGTTTGTCTTGCTATGAAAAAAAAAAAAAGCGCAAGACAAATTGCAAATTACTTTTATACAGTTTGATTTTGTATAGTGGTTTAAAGCAACAAATCGTAGCTCATCATCAAATATGGTAATTCTGCGCTGGTGTGTTTTGTAATCGTTATATTTATATGATGTACTTGTGTACTTTTTAATTAACAACTTTAATGTCCTCCAAGATTGTCGTAGTTGATGATGTATTTTCCAAATTCTACAGTTTGTCTTGCTATAAAAAAAAAAAAACGCAAGACAAATTGCAAATTACCTTTATTCAGTTTGATTTTGTATAATGGTTTAAAGCAACAAATCGTAGCTCATCATCAAATATGGTAATTCTGCGCTGGTGTGTTTTGTAATCGTTATATTAATATGATGTACTTGTGTACTTTTTAATTAACAACTTTAATGTCCTACAAGATTGTCGTAGTTGATGATGTATTTTCCAAATTCTACAGTTTGTATTGCTATGAAAAAAGAAAAAAAAAACGCAAGACAAATTGCAAATTACTTTTATACAGTTTGATTTTGTATAGTGGTTTAAAGCCACAAATCGTGGCTTATCATCAAATGTGATAATTCTGCGCTGGTGTTTTGTGGTCGTTATATTTATATGATGTACTTGTGTATTTTTTAATTAACAACGTTAATGTCCACCAAGATTGTCTGTCGTAGTTGATGATGTATTTTCCAAATTCTACAGTTTGTCTTGCTATAAAAAAAAGAAAAAAAAAACGCAAGACAAATTGCAAATTACCTTTATACAGTTTGATTTTGTATAGTGGTTTAAACCCAATACAGCGGGGTGGAAGGAGGGGTCCTTTCCTTCGTTTTTTTTTTGTATTTTGTAACCAACGCTTGATTGTTTACCAGGATTGTTGTAATTGATGATCATTTTTAGACAAATTGCAAATTCCTTTTCTACAGTTTGCTTTTGTATTGTGGTTTCAATCCACAAATCGTGGCTTATCATCAAATGTGATAATTCTGCGCTGGTGTTTTGTAGTCGTTATATTTGTATGATGTACATGTGTATTTTTTAATTAATAACTTTAATGTCCTCCAAGATTGTCGTAGTTGATGATGTATTTTCCAAATTCTACAGTTTGTCTTGCTATGAAAAAAAAAAAAAAAAAAAAACGCAAGACAAATTGCAAATTACCTTTATACAGTTTGATTCTGTATAGTGGTTTAAACCCACAAATCATAGCTCATCATCAAATATGGTAATTCTGCGCTGGTGTGTTTTGTAATCGTTATATTTATATGATGTACTTGTGTACTTTTTAATTAACAACTTTAATGTCCTCCAAGATTGTCGTAGTTGATGAAGTATTTTCCAAATTCTACAGTTTGTCTTGCTATGAAAAAAAAAAAACGCAAGACAAATTGCAAATTACTTTTATACAGTTTGATTTTGTATAATGGTTTAAAGCAACAAATCGTAGCTCATCATCAAATATTGTAATTCTGCGTTGGTGTGTTTTGTAATCGTTATATTTATAACATGTACTTGTGTATTTTTTAATTAACAACTTTAATGTCCTCCAAGATTGTCGTAGTTGATGATGTATTTTCCAAATTCTACAGTTTGTCTTGCTATATATATAAAAAAAAAAAACCCAAGACAAATTGCAAATTACTTTTATACAATTTGATTTTGTATAGTGGTTTAAAGCCACAAATCATGGCTCATCATCAAATATGGTAATTCTGTGCTGGTGTGTTTTGTAATCGTTATATTTATATGATGTACTTGTGTACTTTTTAATTAACAACTTTAATGTCCTCCAAGATTGTCGTAGTTGATGATGTATTTTCCAAATTCTACAGTTTGTCTTGCTGTAAAAAAAAACGCAAGACAAATCGCAAATTACTTTTATACAGGTTGACTTTGTATAGTGGTTTAAAGCCACAAATCGTAGCTCATCATCAAATATGGTAATTCTGCGCTGGTGTGTTTTGTAATCGTTATATTTATATGATGTACTTGTGTATATTTTAATTAACAACTTTAATGTCCTCCAAGATTGTCGTAGTTGATAATGTATTTTCCAAATTCTACAGTTTGTCTTGCTATAAAAAAAACGCAAGACAAATCGCAAATTACTTTTATACAGGTTGACTTTGTATAGTGGTTTAAAGCCACAAATCGTAGCTCATCATCAAATATGGTAATTCTGGGCTGGTGTGTTTTGTAATCGTTATATTTATATGATGATACTTGTGAGTTTTTAACATCATAAATGTAATAGAAAAAACGAAGGAAAGAAGATGTCGCTGTATTCAAAATGCCCTTCAGGTAATATAGTGGGGTGGAAGGAGGTGTCCTTTCCTTCGTTTTTTTTTTGTATTTTGTAACCAACGCTTGATTGTTTACCAGGATTGTTGTAATTGATGATCATTTTTAGACAAATTGCAAATTACTTTTCTACAGTTTGCTTTTGTATTGTGGTTTCAATCCACAAATCGTGGCTTATCATCAAATGTGATAATTCTGCGCTGGTGTTTTGTAGTCGTTATATTTATATGATGTACATGTGTATGTTTTAATTAATAACTTTAATGTCCTCCAAGATTGTCGTAGTTGATGATGTATTTTCCAAATTCTACAGTTTGTCTTGCTATAAAAAAAAAAAAAAACGCAAGACAAATTGCAAATTACCTTTATATAGTTTGATTTTGTGTAGTGGTTTAAACCCACAAATCATAGCTCATCATCAAATATGGTAATTCTGCGCTGGTGTGTTTTGTAATCGTTATATTTATATGATGTACTTGTGTACTTTTTAATTAACAACTTTAATGTCCTCCAAGATTGTCGTAGTTGATGATGTATTTTCCAAATTCTACAGTTTGTCTTGCTATAAAAAAAAATCGCAAGACAAATTGCAAATTACTTTTATACAGTTTGATTTTGTATAGTGGTTTAAACCCACAAATCATACCTCATCATCAAATATGGTAATTCTGCACGGGTGTGTTTTGTAATCGTTATATTTATATGATGTACTTGTGTACTTTTTAATTAACAACTTTAATGTCCTCCAAGATTGTCGTAGTTGATGATGTATTTTCAAAATTCTACAGTTTGTCTTGCTATAAAAAAAATCGCAAGACAAATTGCAAATTACTTTTATACAGTTTGATTTTGTATAGTGGTTTAAACCCACAAATGATACCTCATCATCAAATATGGTAATTCTGCACGGGTGTGTTTTGTAATCGTTATATTTATATGATGTACTTGTGTACTTTTTAATTAACAACTTTAATGTCTTCCAAGATTGTCGTAGTTGATGAAGTATTTTCCAAATTCTACAGTTTGTCTTGCTATGAAAAAAAAAAACGCAAGACAAATTGCAAATTACTTTTATACAGTTTGATTTTGTATAATGGTTTAAAGCAACAAATCGTAGCTCATCATCAAATATTGTAATTCTGCGTTGGTGTGTTTTGTAATCGTTATATTTATAACATGTACTTGTGTATTTTTTAATTAACAACTTTAATGTCCTCCAAGATTGTCGTAGTTGATGATGTATTTTCCAAATTCTACAGTTTGTCTTGCTATATATATAAAAAAAAACGCAAGACAAATTGCAAATTACTTTTATACAGTATGATTTTGTATAATGGCTTAAAGCAACAAGTCGTAGCTCATAATCAAATATGGTAATTCTGCGCTGGTGTGTTTTGTAATCGTTATATTTATATGATGTACTTGTGTACTTTTTAATTAACAATTTTAATGTCCTCCAAGATTGTCGTAGTTGATGATGTATTTTCCAAATTCTACAGTTTGTCTTGCTATGAAAAAAAAAAAAAAAAAAAAAACGCAAGACAAATTGCAAATTACTTTTATACAATTTGATTTTGTATAGTGGTTTAAAGCCACAAATCATAGCTCATCATCAAATATGGTAATTCTGCGCTGGTGTGTTTTGTAATCGTTATATTTATATGATGTACTTGTGTACTTTTTAATTAACAACTTTAATGTCCTCCAAGATTGTCGTAGTTGATGATGTATTTTCCAAATTCTACAGTTTGTCTTGCTATAAAAAAGAAACGCAAGACAAATTGCAAATTACTTTTATACAGTTTGATTTTGTATAATGGTTTAAAGCAACAAATCATAGCTCATCATCAAATATGGTAATTCTGCGCTGGTGTGTTTTGTAATCGTTATATTTATATGATGTACTTGTGCATATTTTAATTAACAACTTTAATGTCCTCCAAGATTGTCGTAGTTGATAATGTATTTTCCAAATTCTACAGTTTGTCTTGCTATAAAAAAAAACGCAAGACAAATCGCAAATTACTTTTATACAGGTTGACTTTGTATAGTGGTTTAAAGCCACAAATCGTAGCTCATCATCAAATATGGTAATTCTGGGCTGGTGTGTTTTGTAATCGTTATATTTATATGATGATACTTGTGAGTTTTTAACATCATAAATGTAATAGAAAAAACGAAGGAAAGAAGATGTCGCTGTATTCAAAATGCCCTTCAGGTAATACAGTGGGGTGGAAGGAGGGGTCCTTTCCTTCGTTTTTTTTTTGTATTTTGTAACCAACGCTTGATTGTTTACCAGGATTGTTGTAATTGATGATCATTTTTAGACAAATTGCAAATTACTTTTCTACAGTTTGCTTTTGTATTGTGGTTTCAATCCACAAATCGTGGCTTATCATCAAATGTGATAATTCTGCGCTGGTGTTTTGTAGTCGTTATATTTATATGATGTACATGTGTATTTTTTAATTAATAACTTTAATGTCCTCCAAGATTGTCGTAGTTGATGATGTATTTTCCAAATTCTACAGTTTGTCTTGCTATAAAAAAAAAAAACGCAAGACAAATTGCAAATTACCTTTATATAGTTTGATTTTGTGTAGTGGTTTAAACCCACAAATCATAGCTCATCATCAAATATGGTAATTCTGCGCTGGTGTGTTTTGTAATCGTTATATTTATATGATGTACTTGTGTACTTTTTAATTAACAACTTTAATGTCCTCCAAGATTGTCGTAGTTGATGATGTATTTTCCAAATTCTACAGTTTGTCTGGCTATAAAAAAAATCGCAAGACAAATTGCAAATTACTTTTATACAGTTTGATTTTGTATAGTGGTTTAAACCCACAAATCATACCTCATCATCAAATATGGTAATTCTGCACGGGTGTGTTTTGTAATCGTTATATTTATATGATGTACTTGTGTACTTTTTAATTAACAACTTTAATGTCCTCCAAGATTGTCGTAGTTGATGATGTATTTTCAAAATTCTACAGTTTGTCTTGCTATAAAAAAAATCGCAAGACAAATTGCAAATTACTTTTATAGAGTTTGATTTTGTATAATGGTTTAAAGCAACAAATCGTAGCTCATCATCAAATATGGTAATTCTGCGCTGGTGTGTTTTGTAATCGTTATATTTATATGATGTACTTGTGTACTTTTTAATTAACAACTTTAATGTCCTCCAAGATTGTCGTAGTTGATGATGTATTTTCCAAATTCTACAGTTTGTCTTGCTATAAAAAAAAAAACGCAAGACAAATTGCAAATTACTTTTATACAGTTTGATTTTGTATAATGGTTTAAAGCAACAAATCGTAGCTCATCATCAAATATGGTAATTCTGCGCTGGTGTGTTTTGTAATCGTTATATTAATATGATGTACTTGTGTACTTTTTAATTAACAACTTTAATGTCCTCCAAGATTGTCGTAGTTGATGATGTATTTTCCAAATTCTACAGTTTGTATTGCTATGAAAAAAGAGAAAAAAAAACGCAAGACAAATTGCAAATTACTTTTATACAGTTTGATTTTGTATAGTGGTTTAAAGCCACAAATCGTGGCTTATCATCAAATGTGATAATTCTGCGCTGGTGTTTTGTGGTCGTTATATTTATATGATGTACATGTGTATTTTTTAATTAATAACTTTAATGTCCTCCAAGATTGTCGTAGTTGATGATGTATTTTCCAAATTCTGCAGTTTGTCTTGCTATGAAAAAAAAAAAAAAACGCAAGACAAATTGCAAATTACCTTTATACAGTTTGATTTTGTATAGTGGTTTAAACCCACAAATCATAGCTCATCATCAAATATGGTAATTCTGCGCTGGTGTGTTTTGTAATCGTTATATTTATATGATGTACTTGTGTACTTTTTAATTAACAACTTTAATGTCCTCCAAGATTGTCGTAGTTGATGATGTATTTTCCAAATTCTACAGTTTGTCTTGCTATAAAAAAAAATCGCAAGACAAATTGCAAATTACTTTTATACAGTTTGATTTTGTATAGTGGTTTAAACCCACAAATCATACCTCATCATCAAATATGGTAATTCTGCACGGGTGTGTTTTGTAATCGTTATATTTATATGATGTACTTGTGTACTTTTTAATTAACAACTTTAATGTCCCCCAAGATTGTCTGTCATAGTTGATGAAGTATTTTCCAAATTCTACAGTTTGTCTTGCTATGAAAAAAAAAAAACGCAAGACAAATTGCAAATTACTTTTATAGAGTTTGATTTTGTATAATGGTTTAAAGCCACAAATCATAGCTCATCATCAAATATGGTAATTCTGCGCTGGTGTGTTTTGTAATCGTTATATTAATATGATGTACTTGTGTACTTTTTAATTAACAACTTTAATGTCCTCCAAGATTGTCGTAGTTGATGATGTATTTTCCAAATTCTACAGTTTGTATTGCTATGAAAAAAGAGAAAAAAACGCAAGACAAATTGCAAATTACTTTTATACAGTTTGATTTTGTATAGTGGTTTAAAGCCACAAATCGTGGCTTATCATCAAATGTGATAATTCTGCGCTGGTGTTTTGTGGTCGTTATATTTATATGATGTACTTGTGTATTTTTTAATTAACAACTTTAATGTCCACCAAGATTGTCTGTCGTAGTTGATGATGTATTTTCCAAATTCTACAGTTTGTCTTGCTATAAAAAAAATCGCAAGACAAATTGCAAATTACTTTTATAGAGTTTGATTTTGTATAATGGTTTAAAGCCACAAATCATAGCTCATCATCAAATATGGTAATTCTGCGCTGGTGTGTTTTGTAATCGTTATATTTATATGATGATACTTGTGAGTTTTTAACATCATAAATGTAATAGAAAAAACGAAGGAAAGAAGATGTCGCTGTATTCAAAATGCCCTTCGGTTAATACAGTGGGGTGGAAGGAGGGGTCCTTTCCTTCGTTTTTTTTTGTATTTTGTAACCAACGCTTGATTGTTTACCAGGATTGTTGTAATTGATGATCATTTTTAGACAAATTGCAAATTACTTTTCTACAGTTTGCTTTTGTATTGTGGTTTCAATCCACAAATCGTGGCTTATCATCAAATGTGATAATTCTGCGCTGGTGTTTTGTAGTCGTTATATTTGTATGATGTACATGTGTATTTTTTAATTAATAACTTTAATGTCCTCCAAGATTGTCGTAGTTGATGATGTATTTTCCACATTCTGCAGTTTGTCTTGCTATGAAAAAAAAAAAAAAAAAAAAAAAACGCAAGACAAATTGCAAATTACCTTTATACAGTTTGATTTTGTATAGTGGTTTAAACGCACAAATCATAGCTCATCATCAAATATGGTAATTCTGCGCTGGTGTGTTTTGTAATCGTTATATTTATATGATGTACTTGTGTACTTTTTAATTAACAACTTTAATGTCCTCCAAGATTGTCGTAGTTGATGATGTATTTTCCAAATTCTGCAGTTTGTCTTGCTATGACAAAAAAAAAAAACGCAAGACAAATTGCAAATTACTTTTATACAGTTTGATTTTGTATAATGGTTTAAAGCAACAAATCGTAGCTCATCATCAAATATGGTAATTCTGCGCTGGTGTGTTTTGTAATCGTTATATTTATATGATGTACTTGTGTATTTTTTAATTAACAACTTTAATGTCCACCAAGATTGTCTGTCGTAGTTGATGATGTATTTTCCAAATTCTACAGTTTGTCTTGCTATAAAAAAAATCGCAAGACAAATTGCAAATTACTTTTATAGAGTTTGATTTTGTATAATGGTTTAAAGCCACAAATCATAGCTCATCATCAAATATGGTAATTCTGCGCTGGTGTGTTTTGTAATCGTTATATTAATATGATGTACTTGTGTACTTTTTAATTAACAACTTTAATGTCCTCCAAGATTGTCGTAGTTGATGATGTATTTTCCAAATTCTACAGTTTGTATTGCTATGAAAAAAGAGAAAAAAAAAACGCAAGACAAATTGCAAATTACTTTTATACAGTTTGATTTTGTATAGTGGTTTAAAGCCACAAATCGTGGCTTATCATCAAATGTGATAATTCTGCGCTGGTGTTTTGTGGTCGTTATATTTATATGATGTACTTGTGTATTTTTTAATTAACAACTTTAATGTCCACCAAGATTGTCTGTCGTAGTTGATGATGTATTTTCCAAATTCTACAGTTTGTCTTGCTATAAAAAAGATCGCAAGACAAATTGCAAATTACTTTTATAGAGTTTGATTTTGTATAATGGTTTAAAGCCACAAATCATAGCTCATCATCAAATATGGTAATTCTGCGCTGGTGTGTTTTGTAATCGTTATATTTATATGATGATACTTGTGAGTTTTTAACATCATAAATGTAATAGAAAAAACGAAGGAAAGAAGATGTCGCTGTATTCAAAATGCCCTTCGGTTAATACAGTGGGGTGGAAGGAGGGGTCCTTTCCTTCGTTTTTTTTTGTATTTTGTAACCAACGCTTGATTGTTTACCAGGATTGTTGTAATTGATGATCATTTTTAGACAAATTGCAAATTACTTTTCTACAGTTTGCTTTTGTATTGTGGTTTCAATCCACAAATCGTGGCTTATCATCAAATGTGATAATTCTGCGCTGGTGTTTTGTAGTCGTTATATTTGTCTGATGTACATGTGTATTTTTTAATTAATAACTTTAATGTCCTCCAAGATTGTCGTAGTTGATGATGTATTTTCCAAATTCTACAGTTTGTCTTGCTATATATATAAAAAAAAACGCAAGACAAATTGCAAATTACTTTTATACAGTATGATTTTGTATAATGGCTTAAAGCAACAAGTCGTAGCTCATCATCAAATATGGTAATTCTGCGCTGGTGTGTTTTGTAATCGTTATATTTATATGATGTACTTGTGTACTTTTTAATTAACAACTTTTTGTCCTCCAAGATTGTCGTAGTTGATGATGTATTTTCCAAATTCTACAGTTTGTCTTGCTATATATAAAAAAAAAACGCAAGACAAATTGCAAATTACTTTTATACAGTTTGATTTTGTATAGTGGTTTAAAGCCATAAATCGTAGCTCATCATCAAATATGGTAATTCTGCGCTGGTGTGTTTTGTAATCGTTATATTTATATGATGTACTTGTGTACTTTTTAATTAACAACTTTAATGTCCTCCAAGATTGTCGTAGTTGATGATGTATTTTCCAAATTCTACAGTTTGTCTTGCTATGAAAAAAGAAAAAAAAACGCAAGACAAATTGCAAATTACTTTTATACAGTTTGATTTTGTATAGTGGTTTAAAGCCACAAATCGTGGCTTATCATCAAATGTGATAATTCTGCGCTGGTGTTTTGTGGTCGTTATATTTATATGATGTACTTGTGTATTTTTTAATTAACAACTTTAATGTCCACCAAGATTGTCTGTCGTAGTTGATGATGTATTTTCCAAATTCTACAGTTTGTCTTGCTATAAAAAAAATCGCAAGACAAATTGCAAATTACTTTTATAGAGTTTGATTTTGTATAATGGTTTAAAGCCACAAATCATAGCTCATCATCAAATATGGTAATTCTGCGCTGGTGTGTTTTGTAATCGTTATATTTATATGATGATACTTGTGAGTTTTTAACATCATAAATGTAATAGAAAAAACGAAGGAAAGAAGATGTCGCTGTATTCAAAATGCCCTTCGGTTAATACAGTGGGGTGGAAGGAGGGGTCCTTTCCTTCGTTTTTTTTTGTATTTTGTAACCAACGCTTGATTGTTTACCAGGATTGTTGTAATTGATGATCATTTTTAGACAAATTGCAAATTACTTTTCTACAGTTTGCTTTTGTATTGTGGTTTCAATCCACAAATCGTGGCTTATCATCAAATGTGATAATTCTGCGCTGGTGTTTTGTAGTCGTTATATTTGTATGATGTACATGTGTATTTTTTAATTAATAACTTTAATGTCCTCCAAGATTGTCGTAGTTGATGATGTATTTTCCACATTCTGCAGTTTGTCTTGCTATGAAAAAAAAAAAAAAAAAAAAAAAAACGCAAGACAAATTGCAAATTACCTTTATACAGTTTGATTTTGTATAGTGGTTTAAACGCACAAATCATAGCTCATCATCAAATATGGTAATTCTGCGCTGGTGTGTTTTGTAATCGTTATATTTATATGATGTACTTGTGTACTTTTTAATTAACAACTTTAATGTCCTCCAAGATTGTCGTAGTTGATGATGTATTTTCCAAATTCTGCAGTTTGTCTTGCTATGACAAAAAAAAAAAACGCAAGACAAATTGCAAATTACTTTTATACAGTTTGATTTTGTATAATGGTTTAAAGCAACAAATCGTAGCTCATCATCAAATATGGTAATTCTGCGCTGGTGTGTTTTGTAATCGTTATATTTATATGATGTACTTGTGTATTTTTTAATTAACAACTTTAATGTCCACCAAGATTGTCTGTCGTAGTTGATGATGTATTTTCCAAATTCTACAGTTTGTCTTGCTATAAAAAAAATCGCAAGACAAATTGCAAATTACTTTTATAGAGTTTGATTTTGTATAATGGTTTAAAGCCACAAATCATAGCTCATCATCAAATATGGTAATTCTGCGCTGGTGTGTTTTGTAATCGTTATATTAATATGATGTACTTGTGTACTTTTTAATTAACAACTTTAATGTCCTCCAAGATTGTCGTAGTTGATGATGTATTTTCCAAATTCTACAGTTTGTATTGCTATGAAAAAAGAGAAAAAAAAAACGCAAGACAAATTGCAAATTACTTTTATACAGTTTGATTTTGTATAGTGGTTTAAAGCCACAAATCGTGGCTTATCATCAAATGTGATAATTCTGCGCTGGTGTTTTGTGGTCGTTATATTTATATGATGTACTTGTGTATTTTTTAATTAACAACTTTAATGTCCACCAAGATTGTCTGTCGTAGTTGATG
The DNA here is from genome assembly GCA_963971325.1 of Aphodius granarius. NCBI lineage: Eukaryota > Metazoa > Arthropoda > Insecta > Coleoptera > Scarabaeidae > Aphodius > Aphodius granarius. The sequence continues at coordinate 12,611,970 of OZ020227.1, read as the reverse complement.
ATGTATTTTCCAAATTCTACAGTTTGTCTTGCTATAAAAAAGATCGCAAGACAAATTGCAAATTACTTTTATAGAGTTTGATTTTGTATAATGGTTTAAAGCCACAAATCATAGCTCATCATCAAATATGGTAATTCTGCGCTGGTGTGTTTTGTAATCGTTATATTTATATGATGATACTTGTGAGTTTTTAACATCATAAATGTAATAGAAAAAACGAAGGAAAGAAGATGTCGCTGTATTCAAAATGCCCTTCGGTTAATACAGTGGGGTGGAAGGAGGGGTCCTTTCCTTCGTTTTTTTTTTGTATTTTGTAACCAACGCTTGATTGTTTACCAGGATTGTTGTAATTGATGATCATTTTTAGACAAATTGCAAATTACTTTTCTACAGTTTGCTTTTGTATTGTGGTTTCAATCCACAAATCGTGGCTTATCATCAAATGTGATAATTCTGCGCTGGTGTTTTGTAGTCGTTATATTTGTCTGATGTACATGTGTATTTTTTAATTAATAACTTTAATGTCCTCCAAGATTGTCGTAGTTGATGATGTATTTTCCAAATTCTACAGTTTGTCTTGCTATATATATAAAAAAAAACGCAAGACAAATTGCAAATTACTTTTATACAGTATGATTTTGTATAATGGCTTAAAGCAACAAGTCGTAGCTCATCATCAAATATGGTAATTCTGCGCTGGTGTGTTTTGTAATCGTTATATTTATATGATGTACTTGTGTACTTTTTAATTAACAACTTTTTGTCCTCCAAGATTGTCGTAGTTGATGATGTATTTTCCAAATTCTACAGTTTGTCTTGCTATATATAAAAAAAAAACGCAAGACAAATTGCAAATTACTTTTATACAGTTTGATTTTGTATAGTGGTTTAAAGCCATAAATCGTAGCTCATCATCAAATATGGTAATTCTGCGCTGGTGTGTTTTGTAATCGTTATATTTATATGATGTACTTGTGTACTTTTTAATTAACAACTTTAATGTCCTCCAAGATTGTCGTAGTTGATGATGTATTTTCCAAATTCTACAGTTTGTCTTGCTATGAAAAAAGAAAAAAAAACGCAAGACAAATTGCAAATTACTCTTATTCAATTTGATTTTGTATAGTGGTTTAAAGCCACAAATCATAGCTCATCATCAAATATGGTAATTCTGCGCTGGTGTGTTTTGTAATCGTTAATATATATATATGATGTACTTGTGTATTTTTTAATTAACAACTTTAATGTCCTCCAAGATTGTCGTAGTTGATGATGTATTTTCCAAATTCTACAGTTTGTCTTACTATGAAAAAAAAAAAAAAACGCAAGACAAATTGCAAATTACTTTTATACAGTTTGATTTTGTATAGTGGTTTAAACCCACAAATCGTAGCTCATCATCAAATATGGTAATTCTGAGCTGGTGTGTTTTGTAATCGTTATATTTATATGATGTACTTGTGTATTTTTTAATTAACAACTTTAATGTCCTTCAAGATTGTCGTAGTTGATGATGTATTTTCCAAATTCTACAGTTTGTCTTGCTATGAAGAAAAAAAAAACGCAAGACAAATTGCAAATTATTTTTATACAGTTTGATTTTGTATAATGGTTTAAAGCAACAAATCATAGCTCATCATCAAATATGGTAATTCTGCGCTGGTGTGTTTTGTAATCGTTATATTTATATGATGTACTTGTGTACTTTTTAATTAACAACTTTAATGTCCTCCAAGATTGTCGTAGTTGATGATGTATTTTCCAAATTCTACAGTTTGTCTTGCTATAAAAAAAAATCGCAAGACAAATTGCAAATTACTTTTATACAGTTTGATTTTGTATAGTGGTTTAAACCCACAAATCATACCTCATCATCAAATATGGTAATTCTGCACGGGTGTGTTTTGTAATCGTTATATTTATATGATGTACTTGTGTACTTTTTAATTAACAACTTTAATGTCCCCCAAGATTGTCTGTCATAGTTGATGAAGTATTTTCCAAATTCTACAGTTTGTCTTGCTATGAAAAAAAAAACGCAAGACAAATTGCAAATTACTTTTATAGAGTTTGATTTTGTATAATGGTTTAAAGCCACAAATCATAGCTCATCATCAAATATGGTAATTCTGCGCTGGTGTGTTTTGTAATCGTTATATTAATATGATGTACTTGTGTACTTTTTAATTAACAACTTTAATGTCCTCCAAGATTGTCGTAGTTGATGATGTATTTTCCAAATTCTACAGTTTGTATTGCTATGAAAAAAGAGAAAAAAACGCAAGACAAATTGCAAATTACTTTTATACAGTTTGATTTTGTATAGTGGTTTAAAGCCACAAATCGTGGCTTATCATCAAATGTGATAATTCTGCGCTGGTGTTTTGTGGTCGTTATATTTATATGATGTACTTGTGTATTTTTTAATTAACAACTTTAATGTCCACCAAGATTGTCTGTCGTAGTTGATGATGTATTTTCCAAATTCTACAGTTTGTCTTGCTATAAAAAAAATCGCAAGACAAATTGCAAATTACTTTTATAGAGTTTGATTTTGTATAATGGTTTAAAGCCACAAATCATAGCTCATCATCAAATATGGTAATTCTGCGCTGGTGTGTTTTGTAATCGTTATATTTATATGATGATACTTGTGAGTTTTTAACATCATAAATGTAATAGAAAAAACGAAGGAAAGAAGATGTCGCTGTATTCAAAATGCCCTTCGGTTAATACAGTGGGGTGGAAGGAGGGGTCCTTTCCTTCGTTTTTTTTTGTATTTTGTAACCAACGCTTGATTGTTTACCAGGATTGTTGTAATTGATGATCATTTTTAGACAAATTGCAAATTACTTTTCTACAGTTTGCTTTTGTATTGTGGTTTCAATCCACAAATCGTGGCTTATCATCAAATGTGATAATTCTGCGCTGGTGTTTTGTAGTCGTTATATTTGTATGATGTACATGTGTATTTTTTAATTAATAACTTTAATGTCCTCCAAGATTGTCGTAGTTGATGATGTATTTTCCACATTCTGCAGTTTGTCTTGCTATGAAAAAAAAAAAAAAAAAAAAAACGCAAGACAAATTGCAAATTACCTTTATACAGTTTGATTTTGTATAGTGGTTTAAACGCACAAATCATAGCTCATCATCAAATATGGTAATTCTGCGCTGGTGTGTTTTGTAATCGTTATATTTATATGATGTACTTGTGTACTTTTTAATTAACAACTTTAATGTCCTCCAAGATTGTCGTAGTTGATGATGTATTTTCCAAATTCTGCAGTTTGTCTTGCTATGACAAAAAAAAAAAAACGCAAGACAAATTGCAAATTACTTTTATACAGTTTGATTTTGTATAATGGTTTAAAGCAACAAATCGTAGCTCATCATCAAATATGGTAATTCTGCGCTGGTGTGTTTTGTAATCGTTATATTTATATGATGTACTTGTGTATTTTTTAATTAACAACTTTAATGTCCACCAAGATTGTCTGTCGTAGTTGATGATGTATTTTCCAAATTCTACAGTTTGTCTTGCTATAAAAAAAATCGCAAGACAAATTGCAAATTACTTTTATAGAGTTTGATTTTGTATAATGGTTTAAAGCCACAAATCATAGCTCATCATCAAATATGGTAATTCTGCGCTGGTGTGTTTTGTAATCGTTATATTAATATGATGTACTTGTGTACTTTTTAATTAACAACTTTAATGTCCTCCAAGATTGTCGTAGTTGATGATGTATTTTCCAAATTCTACAGTTTGTATTGCTATGAAAAAAGAGAAAAAAAAACGCAAGACAAATTGCAAATTACTTTTATACAGTTTGATTTTGTATAGTGGTTTAAAGCCACAAATCGTGGCTTATCATCAAATGTGATAATTCTGCGCTGGTGTTTTGTGGTCGTTATATTTATATGATGTACTTGTGTATTTTTTAATTAACAACTTTAATGTCCACCAAGATTGTCTGTCGTAGTTGATGATGTATTTTCCAAATTCTACAGTTTGTCTTGCTATAAAAAAGATCGCAAGACAAATTGCAAATTACTTTTATAGAGTTTGATTTTGTATAATGGTTTAAAGCCACAAATCATAGCTCATCATCAAATATGGTAATTCTGCGCTGGTGTGTTTTGTAATCGTTATATTTATATGATGATACTTGTGAGTTTTTAACATCATAAATGTAATAGAAAAAACGAAGGAAAGAAGATGTCGCTGTATTCAAAATGCCCTTCGGTTAATACAGTGGGGTGGAAGGAGGGGTCCTTTCCTTCGTTTTTTTTTGTATTTTGTAACCAACGCTTGATTGTTTACCAGGATTGTTGTAATTGATGATCATTTTTAGACAAATTGCAAATTACTTTTCTACAGTTTGCTTTTGTATTGTGGTTTCAATCCACAAATCGTGGCTTATCATCAAATGTGATAATTCTGCGCTGGTGTTTTGTAGTCGTTATATTTGTCTGATGTACATGTGTATTTTTTAATTAATAACTTTAATGTCCTCCAAGATTGTCGTAGTTGATGATGTATTTTCCAAATTCTACAGTTTGTCTTGCTATATATATAAAAAAAAACGCAAGACAAATTGCAAATTACTTTTATACAGTATGATTTTGTATAATGGCTTAAAGCAACAAGTCGTAGCTCATCATCAAATATGGTAATTCTGCGCTGGTGTGTTTTGTAATCGTTATATTTATATGATGTACTTGTGTACTTTTTAATTAACAACTTTTTGTCCTCCAAGATTGTCGTAGTTGATGATGTATTTTCCAAATTCTACAGTTTGTCTTGCTATATATAAAAAAAAAACGCAAGACAAATTGCAAATTACTTTTATACAGTTTGATTTTGTATAGTGGTTTAAAGCCATAAATCGTAGCTCATCATCAAATATGGTAATTCTGCGCTGGTGTGTTATGTAATCGTTATATTTATATGATGTACTTGTGTACTTTTTAATTAACAACTTTAATGTCCTCCAAGATTGTCGTAGTTGATGATGTATTTTCCAAATTCTACAGTTTGTCTTGCTATGAAAAAAGAAAAAAAAACGCAAGACAAATTGCAAATTACTCTTATTCAATTTGATTTTGTATAGTGGTTTAAAGCCACAAATCATAGCTCATCATCAAATATGGTAATTCTGCGCTGGTGTGTTTTGTAATCGTTAATATATATATATGATGTACTTGTGTATTTTTTAATTAACAACTTTAATGTCCTCCAAGATTGTCGTAGTTGATGATGTATTTTCCAAATTCTACAGTTTGTCTTACTATGAAAAAAAAAAAAAAAAACGCAAGACAAATTGCAAATTACTTTTATACAGTTTGATTTTGTATAGTGGTTTAAACCCACAAATCGTAGCTCATCATCAAATATGGTAATTCTGAGCTGGTGTGTTTTGTAATCGTTATATTTATATGATGTACTTGTGTATTTTTTAATTAACAACTTTAATGTCCTCCAAGATTGTCGTAGTTGATGATGTATTTTCCAAATTCTACAGTTTGTCTTGCTATGAAGAAAAAAAAAACGCAAGACAAATTGCAAATTATTTTTATACAGTTTGATTTTGTATAATGGTTTAAAGCAACAAATCATAGCTCATCATCAAATATGGTAATTCTGCGCTGGTGTGTTTTGTAATCGTTATATTTATATGATGTACTTGTGTATATTTTAATTAACAACTTTAATGTCCTCCAAGATTGTCGTAGTTGATAATGTATTTTCCAAATTCTACAGTTTGTCTTGCTATAAAAAAAAACGCAAGACAAATCGCAAATTACTTTTATACAGGTTGACTTTGTATAGTGGTTTAAAGCCACAAATCGTAGCTCATCATCAAATATGGTAATTCTGGGCTGGTGTGTTTTGTAATCGTTATATTTATATGATGATACTTGTGAGTTTTTAACATCATAAATGTAATAGAAAAAACGAAGGAAAGAAGATGTCGCTGTATTCAAAATGCCCTTCAGGTAATACAGTGGGGTGGAAGGAGGGGTCCTTTCCTTCGTTTTTTTTTTGTATTTTGTAACCAACGCTTGATTGTTTACCAGGATTGTTGTAATTGATGATCATTTTTAGACAAATTGCAAATTCCTTTTCTACAGTTTGCTTTTGTATTGTGGTTTCAATCCACAAATCGTGGCTTATCATCAAATGTGATAATTCTGCGCTGGTGTTTTGTAGTCGTTATATTTGTATGATGTACATGTGTATTTTTTAATTAATAACTTTAATGTCCTCCAAGGTTGTCGTAGTTGATGATGTATTTTCCAAATTCTACAGTTTGTCTTGCTATGAAAAAAAAAAAAAAAACGCAAGACAAATTGCAAATTACCTTTATACAGTTTGATTTTGTATAGTGGTTTAAACCCACAAATCGTAGCTCATCATCAAATATGGTAATTCTGCGCTGGTGTGTTTTGTAATCGTTATATTTATATGATGTACTTGTGTACTTTTTAATTAACAACTTTAATGTCTTCCAAGATTGTCGTAGTTGATGATGTATTTTCCAAATTCTACAGTTTGTCTTGCTATAAAAAAAATCGCAAGACAAATTGCAAATTACTTTTATACAGTTTGATTTTGTATAGTGGTTTAAACCCACAAATCATACCTCATCATCAAATATGGTAATTCTGCACGGGTGTGTTTTGTAATCGTTATATTTATATGATGTACTTGTGTACTTTTTAATTAACAACTTTAATGTCCTCCAAGATTGTCGTAGTTGATGAAGTATTTTCCAAATTCTACAGTTTGTCTTGCTATGAAAAAAAAAAAAAACGCAAAACAAATTGCAAATTACTTTTATACAGTTTGATTTTGTATAATGGTTTAAAGCAACAAATCGTAGCTCATCATCAAATATGGTAATTCTGCGCTGGTGTGTTTTGTAATCGTTATATTTATATGATGTACTTGTGTACTTTTTAATTAACAATTTTAATGTCCTCCAAGATTGTCGTAGTTGATGATGTATTTTCCAAATTCTACAGTTTGTCTTGCTATGAAAAAAAAAAAAAAACGCAAGACAAATTGCAAATTACTTTTATACAATTTGAATTTGTATAGTGGTTTAAAGCCACAAATCATAGCTCATCATCAAATATGGTAATTCTGCGCTGGTGTGTTTTGTAATCGTTATATTTATATGATGTACTTGTGTATTTTTTAATTAACAACTTTAATGTCCACCAAGATTGTCTGTCATAGTTGATGATGTATTTTCCAAATTCTACAGTTTGTCTTGCTATATATATATAAAAAAAAACGCAAGACAAATTGCAAATTACTTTTATACAGTTTGATTTTGTATAGTGGTTTAAAGCCATAAATCGTAGCTCATCATCAAATATGGTAATTCTGCGCTGGTGTGTTTTGTAATCGTTATATTTATATGATGTACTTGTGTACTTTTTAATTAACAACTTTAATGTCCTCCAAGATTGTCGTAGTTGATGATGTATTTTCCAAATTCTACAGTTTGTCTTGCTATGAAAAAAGAAAAAAAAAACGCAAGACAAATTGCAAATTACTCTTATTCAATTTGATTTTGTATAGTGGTTTAAAGCCACAAATCATAGCTCATCATCAAATATGGTAATTCTGCGCTGGTGTGTTTTGTAATCGTTATATTTATATGATGTACTTGTGTACTTTTTAATTAACAATTTTAATGTCCTCCAAGATTGTCGTAGTTGATGATGTATTTTCCAAATTCTACAGTTTGTCTTGCTATGAAAAAAGAAAAAAAAACGCAAGACAAATTGCAAATTACTCTTATTCAATTTGATTTTGTATAGTGGTTTAAAGCCACAAATCATAGCTCATCATCAAATATGGTAATTCTGCGCTGGTGTGTTTTGTAATCGTTATATTTATATGATGTACTTGTGTACTTTTTAATTAACAACTTTAATATCCTCCAAGATTGTCGTAGTTGATGATGTATTTTCAAAATTCTACAGTTTGTCTTGCTATAAAAAAAATCGCAAGACAAATTGCAAATTACTTTTATACAGTTTGATTTTGTATAGTGGTTTAAACCCACAAATCATACCTAATCATCAAATATGGTAATTCTGCACGGGTGTGTTTTGTAATCGTTATATTTATATGATGTACTTGTGTACTTTTTAATTAACAACTTTAATGTCCTCCAAGATTGTCGTAGTTGATGATGTATTTTCAAAATTCTACAGTTTGTCTTGCTATAAAAAGAATCGCAAGACAAATTGCAAATTACTTTTATACAGTTTGATGTTGTATAGTGGTTTAAACCCACAAATCATACCTCATCATCAAATATGGTAATTCTGCACTGGTGTGTTTTGTAATCGTTATATTTATATGATGTACTTGTGTACCTTTTAATTAACAACTTTAATGTCCTCCAAGATTGTCGTAGTTGATGATGTATTTTCCAAATTCTACAGTTTGTCTTGCTATGAAAAAAAAAAAAAGCGCAAGACAAATTGCAAATTACTTTTATACAGTTTGATTTTGTATAGTGGTTTAAAGCAACAAATCGTAGCTCATCATCAAATATGGTAATTCTGCGCTGGTGTGTTTTGTAATCGTTATATTTATATGATGTACTTGTGTACTTTTTAGTTAACAACTTTAATGTCCTCCAAGATTGTCGTAGTTGATGATGTATTTTCCAAATTCTACAGTTTGTCTTGCTATAAAAAAAAAAAACGCAAGACAAATTGCAAATTACCTTTATACAGTTTGATTTTGTATAATGGTTTAAAGCAACAAATCGTAGCTCATCATCAAATATGGTAATTCTGCGCTGGTGTGTTTTGTAATCGTTATATTAATATGATGTACTTGTGTACTTTTTAATTAACAACTTTAATGTCCTACAAGATTGTCGTAGTTGATGATGTATTTTCCAAATTCTACAGTTTGTATTGCTATGAAAAAAGAAAAAAAAAAACGCAAGACAAATTGCAAATTACTTTTATACAGTTTGATTTTGTATAGTGGTTTAAAGCCACAAATCGTGGCTTATCATCAAATGTGATAATTCTGCGCTGGTGTTTTGTGGTCGTTATATTTATATGATGTACTTGTGTATTTTTTAATTAACAACGTTAATGTCCACCAAGATTGTCTGTCGTAGTTGATGATGTATTTTCCAAATTCTACAGTTTGTCTTGCTATAAAAAAAAGAAAAAAAAAAACGCAAGACAAATTGCAAATTACCTTTATACAGTTTGATTTTGTATAGTGGTTTAAACCCAATACAGCGGGGTGGAAGGAGGGGTCCTTTCCTTCGTTTTTTTTTTGTATTTTGTAACCAACGCTTGATTGTTTACCAGGATTGTTGTAATTGATGATCATTTTTAGACAAATTGCAAATTCCTTTTCTACAGTTTGCTTTTGTATTGTGGTTTCAATCCACAAATCGTGGCTTATCATCAAATGTGATAATTCTGCGCTGGTGTTTTGTAGTCGTTATATTTGTATGATGTACATGTGTATTTTTTAATTAATAACTTTAATGTCCTCCAAGATTGTCGTAGTTGATGATGTATTTTCCAAATTCTACAGTTTGTCTTGCTATGAAAAAAAAAAAAAAAAAAAAAACGCAAGACAAATTGCAAATTACCTTTATACAGTTTGATTTTGTATAGTGGTTTAAACCCACAAATCATAGCTCATCATCAAATATGGTAATTCTGCGCTGGTGTGTTTTGTAATCGTTATATTTATATGATGTACTTGTGTACTTTTTAATTAACAACTTTAATGTCCTCCAAGATTGTCGTAGTTGATGAAGTATTTTCCAAATTCTACAGTTTGTCTTGCTATGAAAAAAAAAACGCAAGACAAATTGCAAATTACTTTTATACAGTATGATTTTGTATAATGGTTTAAAGCAACAAATCGTAGCTCATCATCAAATATTGTAATTCTGCGTTGGTGTGTTTTGTAATCGTTATATTTATAACATGTACTTGTGTATTTTTTAATTAACAACTTTAATGTCCTCCAAGATTGTCGTAGTTGATGATGTATTTTCCAAATTCTACAGTTTGTCTTGCTATATATATAAAAAAAAACGCAAGACAAATTGCAAATTACTTTTATACAATTTGATTTTGTATAGTGGTTTAAAGCCACAAATCATGGCTCATCATCAAATATGGTAATTCTGCGCTGGTGTGTTTTGTAATCGTTATATTTATATGATGTACTTGTGTACTTTTTAATTAACAACTTTAATGTCCTCCAAGATTGTCGTAGTTGATGATGTATTTTCCAAATTCTACAGTTTGTCTTGCTGTAAAAAAAAACGCAAGACAAATCGCAAATTACTTTTATACAGGTTGACTTTGTATAGTGGTTTAAAGCCACAAATCGTAGCTCATCATCAAATATGGTAATTCTGCGCTGGTGTGTTTTGTAATCGTTATATTTATATGATGTACTTGTGTATATTTTAATTAACAACTTTAATGTCCTCCAAGATTGTCGTAGTTGATAATGTATTTTCCAAATTCTACAGTTTGTCTTGCTATAAAAAAAAAACGCAAGACAAATCGCAAATTACTTTTATACAGGTTGACTTTGTATAGTGGTTTAAAGCCACAAATCGTAGCTCATCATCAAATATGGTAATTCTGGGCTGGTGTGTTTTGTAATCGTTATATTTATATGATGATACTTGTGAGTTTTTAACATCATAAATGTAATAGAAAAAACGAAGGAAAGAAGATGTCGCTGTATTCAAAATGCCCTTCAGGTAATATAGTGGGGTGGAAGGAGGGGTCCTTTCCTTCGTTTTTTTTTTTGTATTTTGTAACCAACGCTTGATTGTTTACCAGGATTGTTGTAATTGATGATCATTTTTAGACAAATTGCAAATTACTTTTCTACAGTTTGCTTTTGTATTGTGGTTTCAATCCACAAATCGTGGCTTATCATCAAATGTGATAATTCTGCGCTGGTGTTTTGTAGTCGTTATATTTATATGATGTACATGTGTATTTATTAATTAATAACTTTAATGTCCTCCAAGATTGTCGTAGTTGATGATGTATTTTCCAAATTCTACAGTTTGTCTTGCTATAAAAAAAAAAACGCAAGACAAATTGCAAATTACCTTTATATAGTTTGATTTTGTGTAGTGGTTTAAACCCACAAATCATAGCTCATCATCAAATATGGTAATTCTGCGCTGGTGTGTTTTGTAATCGTTATATTTATATGATGTACTTGTGTACTTTTTAATTAACAATTTTAATGTCCTCCAAGATTGTCGTAGTTGATGATGTATTTTCCAAATTCTACAGTTTGTCTTGCTATGAAAAAAGAAAAAAAAAAACGCAAGACAAATTGCAAATTACTTTTATACAATTTGAATTTGTATAGTGGTTTAAAGCCACAAATCATAGCTCATCATCAAATATGGTAATTCTGCGCTGGTGTGTTTTGTAATCGTTATATTTATATGATGTACTTGTGTACTTTTTAATTAACAACTTTAATGTCCTCCAAGATTGTCGTAGTTGATGATGTATTTTCAAAATTCTACAGTTTGTCTTGCTATAAAAAGAATCGCAAGACAAATTGCAAATTACTTTTATACAGTTTGATTTTGTATAGTGGTTTAAACCCACAAATCATACCTCATCATCAAATATGGTAATTCTGCACGGGTGTGTTTTGTAATCGTTATATTTATATGATGTACTTGTGTACTTTTTAATTAACAACTTTAATGTCCTCCAAGATTGTCGTAGTTGATGATGTATTTTCAAAATTCTACAGTTTGTCTTGCTATAAAAAAAATCGCAAGACAAATTGCAAATTACTTTTATACAGTTTGATTTTGTATAGTGGTTTAAACCCACAAATCATACCTCATCATCAAATATGGTAATTCTGCACTGGTGTGTTTTGTAATCGTTATATTTATATGATGTACTTGTGTACCTTTTAATTCACAACTTTAATGTCCTCCAAGATTGTCGTAGTTGATGATGTATTTTCCAAATTCTACAGTTTGTCTTGCTATGAAAAAAAAAAAAAAGCGCAAGACAAATTGCAAATTACTTTTATACAGTTTGATTTTGTATAGTGGTTTAAAGCAACAAATCGTAGCTCATCATCAAATATGGTAATTCTGCGCTGGTGTGTTTTGTAATCGTTATATTTATATGATGTACTTGTGTACTTTTTAATTAACAACTTTAATGTCCTCCAAGATTGTCGTAGTTGATGATGTATTTTCCAAATTCTACAGTTTGTCTTGCTATAAAAAAAAAAAAACGCAAGACAAATTGCAAATTACCTTTATACAGTTTGATTTTGTATAATGGTTTAAAGCAACAAATCGTAGCTCATCATCAAATATGGTAATTCTGCGCTGGTGTGTTTTGTAATCGTTATATTAATATGATGTACTTGTGTACTTTTTAATTAACAACTTTAATGTCCTACAAGATTGTCGTAGTTGATGATGTATTTTCCAAATTCTACAGTTTGTATTGCTATGAAAAAAGAAAAAAAAAACGCAAGACAAATTGCAAATTACTTTTATACAGTTTGATTTTGTATAGTGGTTTAAAGCCACAAATCGTGGCTTATCATCAAATGTGATAATTCTGCGCTGGTGTTTTGTGGTCGTTATATTTATATGATGTACTTGTGTATTTTTTAATTAACAACGTTAATGTCCACCAAGATTGTCTGTCGTAGTTGATGATGTATTTTCCAAATTCTACAGTTTGTCTTGCTATAAAAAAAAGAAAAAAAAAACGCAAGACAAATTGCAAATTACCTTTATACAGTTTGATTTTGTATAGTGGTTTAAACCCAATACAGCGGGGTGGAAGGAGGGGTCCTTTCCTTCGTTTTTTTTTTGTATTTTGTAACCAACGCTTGATTGTTTACCAGGATTGTTGTAATTGATGATCATTTTTAGACAAATTGCAAATTCCTTTTCTACAGTTTGCTTTTGTATTGTGGTTTCAATCCACAAATCGTGGCTTATCATCAAATGTGATAATTCTGCGCTGGTGTTTTGTAGTCGTTATATTTGTATGATGTACATGTGTATTTTTTAATTAATAACTTTAATGTCCTCCAAGATTGTCGTAGTTGATGATGTATTTTCCAAATTCTACAGTTTGTCTTGCTATGAAAAAAAAAAAAAAAAAACGCAAGACAAATTGCAAATTACCTTTATACAGTTTGATTTTGTATAGTGGTTTAATCCCACAAATCATAGCTCATCATCAAATATGGTAATTCTGCGCTGGTGTGTTTTGTAATCGTTATATTTATATGATGTACTTGTGTACCTTTTAATTAACAACTTTAATGTCCTCCAAGATTGACGTAGTTGATGAAGTATTTTCCAAATTCTACAGTTTGTCTTGCTATGAAAAAAAAAACGCAAGACAAATTGCAAATTACTTTTATACAGTTTGATTTTGTATAATGGTTTAAAGCAACAAATCGTAGCTCATCATCAAATATTGTAATTCTGCGTTGGTGTGTTTTGTAATCGTTATATTTATAACATGTACTTGTGTATTTTTTAATTAACAACTTTAATGTCCTCCAAGATTGTCGTAGTTGATGATGTATTTTCCAAATTCTACAGTTTGTCTTGCTATATATATAAAAAAAAAAACGCAAGACAAATTGCAAATTACTTTTATACAATTTGATTTTGTATAGTGGTTTAAAGCCACAAATCATGGCTCATCATCAAATATGGTAATTCTGCGCTGGTGTGTTTTGTAATCGTTATATTTATATGATGTACTTGTGTACTTTTTAATTAACAACTTTAATGTCCTCCAAGATTGTCGTAGTTGATGATGTATTTTCCAAATTCTACAGTTTGTCTTGCTGTAAAAAAAAAACGCAAGACAAATCGCAAATTACTTTTATACAGGTTGACTTTGTATAGTGGTTTAAAGCCACAAATCGTAGCTCATCATCAAATATGGTAATTCTGCGCTGGTGTGTTTTGTAATCGTTATATTTATATGATGTACTTGTGTATATTTTAATTAACAACTTTAATGTCCTCCAAGATTGTCGTAGTTGATAATGTATTTTCCAAATTCTACAGTTTGTCTTGCTATAAAAAAAAAACGCAAGACAAATCGCAAATTACTTTTATACAGGTTGACTTTGTATAGTGGTTTAAAGCCACAAATCGTAGCTCATCATCAAATATGGTAATTCTGGGCTGGTGTGTTTTGTAATCGTTATATTTATATGATGATACTTGTGAGTTTTTAACATCATAAATGTAATAGAAAAAACGAAGGAAAGAAGATGTCGCTGTATTCAAAATGCCCTTCAGGTAATATAGTGGGGTGGAAGGAGGGGTCCTTTCCTTCGTTTTTTTTTTGTATTTTGTAACCAACGCTTGATTGTTTACCAGGATTGTTGTAATTGATGATCATTTTTAGACAAATTGCAAATTACTTTTCTACAGTTTGCTTTTGTATTGTGGTTTCAATCCACAAATCGTGGCTTATCATCAAATGTGATAATTCTGCGCTGGTGTTTTGTAGTCGTTATATTTATATGATGTACATGTGTATGTTTTAATTAATAACTTTAATGTCCTCCAAGATTGTCGTAGTTGATGATGTATTTTCCAAATTCTACAGTTTGTCTTGCTATAAAAAAAAAAAAACGCAAGACAAATTGCAAATTACCTTTATATAGTTTGATTTTGTGTAGTGGTTTAAACCCACAAATCATAGCTCATCATCAAATATGGTAATTCTGCGCTGGTGTGTTTTGTAATCGTTATATTTATATGATGTACTTGTGTACTTTTTAATTAACAACTTTAATGTCCTCCAAGATTGTCGTAGTTGATGATGTATTTTCCAAATTCTACAGTTTGTCTTGCTATAAAAAAAAATCGCAAGACAAATTGCAAATTACTTTTATACAGTTTGATTTTGTATAGTGGTTTAAACCCACAAATCATACCTCATCATCAAATATGGTAATTCTGCACGGGTGTGTTTTGTAATCGTTATATTTATATGATGTACTTGTGTACTTTTTAATTAACAACTTTAATGTCCTCCAAGATTGTCGTAGTTGATGATGTATTTTCAAAATTCTACAGTTTGTCTTGCTATAAAAAAAAATCGCAAGACAAATTGCAAATTACTTTTATACAGTTTGATTTTGTATAGTGGTTTAAACCCACAAATGATACCTCATCATCAAATATGGTAATTCTGCACGGGTGTGTTTTGTAATCGTTATATTTATATGATGTACTTGTGTACTTTTTAATTAACAACTTTAATGTCTTCCAAGATTGTCGTAGTTGATGAAGTATTTTCCAAATTCTACAGTTTGTCTTGCTATGAAAAAAAAAAACGCAAGACAAATTGCAAATTACTTTTATACAGTTTGATTTTGTATAATGGTTTAAAGCAACAAATCGTAGCTCATCATCAAATATTGTAATTCTGCGTTGGTGTGTTTTGTAATCGTTATATTTATAACATGTACTTGTGTATTTTTTAATTAACAACTTTAATGTCCTCCAAGATTGTCGTAGTTGATGATGTATTTTCCAAATTCTACAGTTTGTCTTGCTATATATATAAAAAAAAAACGCAAGACAAATTGCAAATTACTTTTATACAGTATGATTTTGTATAATGGCTTAAAGCAACAAGTCGTAGCTCATCATCAAATATGGTAATTCTGCGCTGGTGTGTTTTGTAATCGTTATATTTATATGATGTACTTGTGTACTTTTTAATTAACAATTTTAATGTCCTCCAAGATTGTCGTAGTTGATGATGTATTTTCCAAATTCTACAGTTTGTCTTGCTATGAAAAAAAAAAAAAAAAAAAAAAAAACGCAAGACAAATTGCAAATTACTTTTATACAATTTGATTTTGTATAGTGGTTTAAAGCCACAAATCATAGCTCATCATCAAATATGGTAATTCTGCGCTGGTGTGTTTTGTAATCGTTATATTTATATGATGTACTTGTGTACTTTTTAATTAACAACTTTAATGTCCTCCAAGATTGTCGTAGTTGATAATGTATTTTCCAAATTCTACAGTTTGTCTTGCTATAAAAAAAAAAACGCAAGACAAATCGCAAATTACTTTTATACAGGTTGACTTTGTATAGTGGTTTAAAGCCACAAATCGTAGCTCATCATCAAATATGGTAATTCTGGGCTGGTGTGTTTTGTAATCGTTATATTTATATGATGATACTTGTGAGTTTTTAACATCATAAATGTAATAGAAAAAACGAAGGAAAGAAGATGTCGCTGTATTCAAAATGCCCTTCAGGTAATATAGTGGGGTGGAAGGAGGGGTCCTTTCCTTCGTTTTTTTTTTGTATTTTGTAACCAACGCTTGATTGTTTACCAGGATTGTTGTAATTGATGATCATTTTTAGACAAATTGCAAATTACTTTTCTACAGTTTGCTTTTGTATTGTGGTTTCAATCCACAAATCGTGGCTTATCATCAAATGTGATAATTCTGCGCTGGTGTTTTGTAGTCGTTATATTTATATGATGTACATGTGTATGTTTTAATTAATAACTTTAATGTCCTCCAAGATTGTCGTAGTTGATGATGTATTTTCCAAATTCTACAGTTTGTCTTGCTATAAAAAAAAAAAAAACGCAAGACAAATTGCAAATTACCTTTATATAGTTTGATTTTGTGTAGTGGTTTAAACCCACAAATCATAGCTCATCATCAAATATGGTAATTCTGCGCTGGTGTGTTTTGTAATCGTTATATTTATATGATGTACTTGTGTACTTTTTAATTAACAACTTTAATGTCCTCCAAGATTGTCGTAGTTGATGATGTATTTTCCAAATTCTACAGTTTGTCTTGCTATAAAAAAAAATCGCAAGACAAATTGCAAATTACTTTTATACAGTTTGATTTTGTATAGTGGTTTAAACCCACAAATCATACCTCATCATCAAATATGGTAATTCTGCACGGGTGTGTTTTGTAATCGTTATATTTATATGATGTACTTGTGTACTTTTTAATTAACAACTTTAATGTCCTCCAAGATTGTCGTAGTTGATGATGTATTTTCAAAATTCTACAGTTTGTCTTGCTATAAAAAAAATCGCAAGACAAATTGCAAATTACTTTTATACAGTTTGATTTTGTATAGTGGTTTAAACCCACAAATGATACCTCATCATCAAATATGGTAATTCTGCACGGGTGTGTTTTGTAATCGTTATATTTATATGATGTACTTGTGTACTTTTTAATTAACAACTTTAATGTCTTCCAAGATTGTCGTAGTTGATGAAGTATTTTCCAAATTCTACAGTTTGTCTTGCTATGAAAAAAAAAAACGCAAGACAAATTGCAAATTACTTTTATACAGTTTGATTTTGTATAATGGTTTAAAGCAACAAATCGTAGCTCATCATCAAATATTGTAATTCTGCGTTGGTGTGTTTTGTAATCGTTATATTTATAACATGTACTTGTGTATTTTTTAATTAACAACTTTAATGTCCTCCAAGATTGTCGTAGTTGATGATGTATTTTCCAAATTCTACAGTTTGTCTTGCTATATATATAAAAAAAAAACGCAAGACAAATTGCAAATTACTTTTATACAGTATGATTTTGTATAATGGCTTAAAGCAACAAGTCGTAGCTCATCATCAAATATGGTAATTCTGCGCTGGTGTGTTTTGTAATCGTTATATTTATATGATGTACTTGTGTACTTTTTAATTAACAATTTTAATGTCCTCCAAGATTGTCGTAGTTGATGATGTATTTTCCAAATTCTACAGTTTGTCTTGCTATGAAAAAAAAAAAAAAAAAAAAAAAACGCAAGACAAATTGCAAATTACTTTTATACAATTTGATTTTGTATAGTGGTTTAAAGCCACAAATCATAGCTCATCATCAAATATGGTAATTCTGCGCTGGTGTGTTTTGTAATCGTTATATTTATATGATGTACTTGTGTACTTTTTAATTAACAACTTTAATGTCCTCCAAGATTGTCGTAGTTGATGATGTATTTTCCAAATTCTACAGTTTGTCTTGCTATAAAAAAGAAACGCAAGACAAATTGCAAATTACTTTTATACAGTTTGATTTTGCATAATGGTTTAAAGCAACAAATCATAGCTCATCATCAAATATGGTAATTCTGCGCTGGTGTGTTTTGTAATCGTTATATTTATATGATGTACTTGTGTATATTTTAATTAACAACTTTAATGTCCTCCAAGATTGTCGTAGTTGATAATGTATTTTCCAAATTCTACAGTTTGTCTTGCTATAAAAAAAAACGCAAGACAAATCGCAAATTACTTTTATACAGGTTGACTTTGTATAGTGGTTTAAAGCCACAAATCGTAGCTCATCATCAAATATGGTAATTCTGGGCTGGTGTGTTTTGTAATCGTTATATTTATATGATGATACTTGTGAGTTTTTAACATCATAAATGTAATAGAAAAAACGAAGGAAAGAAGATGTCGCTGTATTCAAAATGCCCTTCAGGTAATACAGTGGGGTGGAAGGAGGGGTCCTTTCCTTCGTTTTTTTTTTGTATTTTGTAACCAACGCTTGATTGTTTACCAGGATTGTTGTAATTGATGATCATTTTTAGACAAATTGCAAATTACTTTTCTACAGTTTGCTTTTGTATTGTGGTTTCAATCCACAAATCGTGGCTTATCATCAAATGTGATAATTCTGCGCTGGTGTTTTGTAGTCGTTATATTTATATGATGTACATGTGTATTTTTTAATTAATAACTTTAATGTCCTCCAAGATTGTCGTAGTTGATGATGTATTTTCCAAATTCTACAGTTTGTCTTGCTATAAAAAAAAAAAACGCAAGAGAAATTGCAAATTACCTTTATATAGTTTGATTTTGTGTAGTGGTTTAAACCCACAAATCATAGCTCATCATCAAATATGGTAATTCTGCGCTGGTGTGTTTTGTAATCGTTATATTTATATGATGTACTTGTGTACTTTTTAATTAACAACTTTAATGTCCTCCAAGATTGTCGTAGTTGATGATGTATTTTCCAAATTCTACAGTTTGTCTGGCTATAAAAAAAAATCGCAAGACAAATTGCAAATTACTTTTATACAGTTTGATTTTGTATAGTGGTTTAAACCCACAAATCATACCTCATCATCAAATATGGTAATTCTGCACGGGTGTGTTTTGTAATCGTTATATTTATATGATGTACTTGTGTACTTTTTAATTAACAACTTTAATGTCCTCCAAGATTGTCGTAGTTGATGATGTATTTTCAAAATTCTACAGTTTGTCTTGCTATAAAAAAAATCGCAAGACAAATTGCAAATTACTTTTATACAGTTTGATTTTGTATAGTGGTTTAAAGCCACAAATCGTGGCTTATCATCAAATGTGATAATTCTGCGCTGGTGTTTTGTGGTCGTTATATTTATATGATGTACTTGTGTATTTTTTAATTAACAACTTTAATGTCCACCAAGATTGTCTGTCGTAGTTGATGATGTATTTTCCAAATTCTACAGTTTGTCTTGCTATAAAAAAAATCGCAAGACAAATTGCAAATTACTTTTATAGAGTTTGATTTTGTATAATGGTTTAAAGCAACAAATCGTAGCTCATCATCAAATATGGTAATTCTGCGCTGGTGTGTTTTGTAATCGTTATATTTATATGATGTACTTGTGTACTTTTTAATTAACAACTTTAATGTCCTCCAAGATTGTCGTAGTTGATGATGTATTTTCCAAATTCTACAGTTTGTCTTGCTATAAAAAAAAACGCAAGACAAATTGCAAATTACTTTTATACAGTTTGATTTTGTATAATGGTTTAAAGCAACAAATCGTAGCTCATCATCAAATATGGTAATTCTGCGCTGGTGTGTTTTGTAATCGTTATATTAATATGATGTACTTGTGTACTTTTTAATTAACAACTTTAATGTCCTCCAAGATTGTCGTAGTTGATGATGTATTTTCCAAATTCTACAGTTTGTATTGCTATGAAAAAAGAGAAAAAAAAACGCAAGACAAATTGCAAATTACTTTTATACAGTTTGATTTTGTATAGTGGTTTAAAGCCACAAATCGTGGCTTATCATCAAATGTGATAATTCTGCGCTGGTGTTTTGTGGTCGTTATATTTATATGATGTACATGTGTATTTTTTAATTAATAACTTTAATGTCCTCCAAGATTGTCGTAGTTGATGATGTATTTTCCAAATTCTGCAGTTTGTCTTGCTATAAAAAAAAAAAAAAAAAAAAAAACGCAAGACAAATTGCAAATTACCTTTATACAGTTTGATTTTGTATAGTGGTTTAAACCCACAAATCATAGCTCATCATCAAATATGGTAATTCTGCGCTGGTGTGTTTTGTAATCGTTATATTTATATGATGTACTTGTGTACTTTTTAATTAACAACTTTAATGTCCTCCAAGATTGTCGTAGTTGATGATGTATTTTCCAAATTCTACAGTTTGTCTTGCTATAAAAAAAAATCGCAAGACAAATTGCAAATTACTTTTATACAGTTTGATTTTGTATAGTGGTTTAAACCCACAAATCATACCTCATCATCAAATATGGTAATTCTGCACGGGTGTGTTTTGTAATCGTTATATTTATATGATGTACTTGTGTACTTTTTAATTAACAACTTTAATGTCCCCCAAGATTGTCTGTCATAGTTGATGAAGTATTTTCCAAATTCTACAGTTTGTCTTGCTATGAAAAAAAAAACGCAAGACAAATTGCAAATTACTTTTATAGAGTTTGATTTTGTATAATGGTTTAAAGCCACAAATCATAGCTCATCATCAAATATGGTAATTCTGCGCTGGTGTGTTTTGTAATCGTTATATTAATATGATGTACTTGTGTACTTTTTAATTAACAACTTTAATGTCCTCCAAGATTGTCGTAGTTGATGATGTATTTTCCAAATTCTACAGTTTGTATTGCTATGAAAAAAGAGAAAAAAACGCAAGACAAATTGCAAATTACTTTTATACAGTTTGATTTTGTATAGTGGTTTAAAGCCACAAATCGTGGCTTATCATCAAATGTGATAATTCTGCGCTGGTGTTTTGTGGTCGTTATATTTATATGATGTACTTGTGTATTTTTTAATTAACAACTTTAATGTCCACCAAGATTGTCTGTCGTAGTTGATGATGTATTTTCCAAATTCTACAGTTTGTCTTGCTATAAAAAAAATCGCAAGACAAATTGCAAATTACTTTTATAGAGTTTGATTTTGTATAATGGTTTAAAGCCACAAATCATAGCTCATCATCAAATATGGTAATTCTGCGCTGGTGTGTTTTGTAATCGTTATATTTATATGATGATACTTGTGAGTTTTTAACATCATAAATGTAATAGAAAAAACGAAGGAAAGAAGATGTCGCTGTATTCAAAATGCCCTTCGGTTAATACAGTGGGGTGGAAGGAGGGGTCCTTTCCTTCGTTTTTTTTTTGTATTTTGTAACCAACGCTTGATTGTTTACCAGGATTGTTGTAATTGATGATCATTTTTAGACAAATTGCAAATTACTTTTCTACAGTTTGCTTTTGTATTGTGGTTTCAATCCACAAATCGTGGCTTATCATCAAATGTGATAATTCTGCGCTGGTGTTTTGTAGTCGTTATATTTGTATGATGTACATGTGTATTTTTTAATTAATAACTTTAATGTCCTCCAAGATTGTCGTAGTTGATGATGTATTTTCCACATTCTGCAGTTTGTCTTGCTATGAAAAAAAAAAAAAAAAAAAAACGCAAGACAAATTGCAAATTACCTTTATACAGTTTGATTTTGTATAGTGGTTTAAACGCACAAATCATAGCTCATCATCAAATATGGTAATTCTGCGCTGGTGTGTTTTGTAATCGTTATATTTATATGATGTACTTGTGTACTTTTTAATTAACAACTTTAATGTCCTCCAAGATTGTCGTAGTTGATGATGTATTTTCCAAATTCTGCAGTTTGTCTTGCTATGACAAAAAAAAAAAAAACGCAAGACAAATTGCAAATTACTTTTATACAGTTTGATTTTGTATAATGGTTTAAAGCAACAAATCGTAGCTCATCATCAAATATGGTAATTCTGCGCTGGTGTGTTTTGTAATCGTTATATTTATATGATGTACTTGTGTATTTTTTAATTAACAACTTTAATGTCCACCAAGATTGTCTGTCGTAGTTGATGATGTATTTTCCAAATTCTACAGTTTGTCTTGCTATAAAAAAAATCGCAAGACAAATTGCAAATTACTTTTATAGAGTTTGATTTTGTATAATGGTTTAAAGCCACAAATCATAGCTCATCATCAAATATGGTAATTCTGCGCTGGTGTGTTTTGTAATCGTTATATTTATATGATGATACTTGTGAGTTTTTAACATCATAAATGTAATAGAAAAAACGAAGGAAAGAAGATGTCGCTGTATTCAAAATGCCCTTCGGTTAATACAGTGGGGTGGAAGGAGGGGTCCTTTCCTTCGTTTTTTTTTGTATTTTGTAACCAACGCTTGATTGTTTACCAGGATTGTTGTAATTGATGATCATTTTTAGACAAATTGCAAATTACTTTTCTACAGTTTGCTTTTGTATTGTGGTTTCAATCCACAAATCGTGGCTTATCATCAAATGTGATAATTCTGCGCTGGTGTTTTGTAGTCGTTATATTTATATGATGTACATGTGTATTTTTCAATTAATAACTTTAATGTCCTCCAAGATTGTCGTAGTTGATGATGTATTTTCCAAATTCTACAGTTTGTCTTGCTATAAAAAAAAACGCAAGACAAATTGCAAATTACCTTTATATAGTTTGATTTTGTATAGTGGTTTAAACCCACAAATCATAGCTCATCATCAAATATGGTAATTCTGCGCTGGTGTGTTTTGTAATCGTTATATTTATATGATGTACTTGTGTACTTTTTAATTAACAACTTTAATGTCCTCCAAGATTGTCGTAGTTGATGATGTATTTTCCAAATTCTACAGTTTGTCTTGCTATAAAAAAAAATCGCAAGACAAATTGCAAATTACTTTTATACAGTTTGATTTTGTATAGTGGTTTAAACCCACAAATCATACCTCATCATCAAATATGGTAATTCTGCACGGGTGTGTTTTGTAATCGTTATATTTATATGATGTACTTGTGTACTTTTTAATTAACAACTTTAATGTCCTCCAAGATTGTCGTAGTTGATGAAGTATTTTCCAAATTCTGCAGTTTGTCTTGCTATGAAAAAAAAACGCAAGACAAATTGCAAATTACTTTTATACAGTTTGATTTTGTATAGTGGTTTAAAGCAACAAATCGTAGCTCATCATCAAATATGGTAATTCTGCGCTGGTGTGTTTTGTAATCGTTATATTAATATGATGTACTTGTGTACTTTTTAATTAACAACTTTAATGTCCTCCAAGATTGTCGTAGTTGATGATGTATTTTCCAAATTCTACAGTTTGTATTGCTATGAAAAAAAGAAAAAAAAAACGCAAGACAAATTGCAAATTACCTTTATACAGTTTGATTTTGTATAGTGGTTTAAACCCAATACAGCGGGGTGGAAGGAGGGGTCCTTTCCTTCGTTTTTTTTTTTGTATTTTGTAACCAACGCTTGATTGTTTACCAGGATTGTTGTAATTGATGATCATTTTTAGACAAATTGCAAATTACTTTTCTACAGTTTGCTTTTGTATTGTGGTTTCAATCCACAAATCGTGGCTTATCATCAAATGTGATAATTCTGCGCTGGTGTTTTGTAGTCGTTATATTTGTATGATGTACATGTGTATTTTTTAATTAATAACTTTAATGTCCTCCAAGATTGTCGTAGTTGATGATGTATTTTCCAAATTCTGCAGTTTGTCTTGCTATGAAAAAAAAAAAAAAAAAAAACGCAAGACAAATTGCAAATTACCTTTATACAGTTTGATTTTGTATAGTGGTTTAAACCCACAAATCATAGCTCATCATCAAATATGGTAATTCTGCGCTGGTGTGTTTTGTAATCGTTATATTTATATGATGTATTTGTGTACTTTTTAATTAACAACTTTAATGTCCTCCAAGATTGTCGTAGTTGATGATGTATTTTCCAAATTCTACAGTTTGTCTTGCTATAAAGAAAAAAAAAACGCAAGACAAATTGCAAATTACCTTTATACAGTTTGATTTTGTATAGTGGTTTAAACCCACAAATCATAGCTCATCATCAAATATGGTAATTCTGCGCTGGTGTGTTTTGTAATCGTTATATTTATATGATGTATTTGTGTACTTTTTAATTAACAACTTTAATGTCCTCCAAGATTGTCGTAGTTGATGATGTATTTTCCAAATTCTACAGTTTGTCTTGCTATAAAGAAAAAAAAAAACGCAAGACAAATTGCAAATTACTTTTATACAGTTTGATATTGTATAATGGTTTAAAGCAACAAATCGTAGCTCATCATCAAATGTGGTAATTCTGCGCTGGTGTGTTTTGTAATCGTTATATTTATATGATGTACTTGTGTATTTTTTAATTAACAACTTTAATGTCCACCAAGATTGTCTGTCGTAGTTGATGATGTATTTTCCAAATTCTATAGTTTGTCTTGCTATAAAAAAAATCGCAAGACAAATTGCAAATTACTTTTATAGAGTTTGATTTTGTATAATGGTTTAAAGCCACAAATCATAGCTCATCATCAAATATGGTAATTCTGCGCTGGTGTGTTTTGTAATCGTTATATTTATATGATGATACTTGTGAGTTTTTAACATCATAAATGTAATAGAAAAAACGAAGGAAAGAAGATGTCGCTGTATTCAAAATGCCCTTCGGTTAATACAGTGGGGTGGAAGGAGGGGTCCTTTCCTTCGTTTTTTTTTTGTATTTTGTAACCAACGCTTGATTGTTTACCAGGATTGTTGTAATTGATGATCATTTTTAGACAAATTGCAAATTACTTTTCTACAGTTTGCTTTTGTATTGTGGTTTCAATCCACAAATCGTGGCTTATCATCAAATGTGATAATTCTGCGCTGGTGTTTTGTAGTCGTTATATTTATATGATGTACATGTGTATTTTTCAATTAATAACTTTAATGTCCTCCAAGATTGTCGTAGTTGATGATGTATTTTCCAAATTCTACAGTTTGTCTTGCTATAAAAAAAAACGCAAGACAAATTGCAAATTACTTTTATACAGTTTGATTTTGTATAGTGGTTTAAACCCACAAATCATACCTCATCATCAAATATGGTAATTCTGCACGGGTGTGTTTTGTAATCGTTATATTTATATGATGTACTTGTGTACTTTTTAATTAACAACTTTAATGTCCTCCAAGATTGTCGTAGTTGATGAAGTATTTTCCAAATTCTGCAGTTTGTCTTGCTATGAAAAAAAAAAACGCAAGACAAATTGCAAATTACTTTTATACAGTTTGATTTTGTATAGTGGTTTAAAGCAACAAATCGTAGCTCATCATCAAATATGGTAATTCTGCGCTGGTGTGTTTTGTAATCGTTATATTTATATGATGTACTTGTGTACTTTTTAATTAACAACTTTAATGTCCTCCAAGATTGTCGTAGTTGATGATGTATTTTCCAAATTCTACAGTTTGTCTTGCTATGAAAAAAAAAAAAACGCAAGACAAATTGCAAATTACTTTTATACAGTTTGATTTTGTATAGTGGTTTAAAGCAACAAATCGTAGCTCATCATCAAATATGGTAATTCTGCGCTGGTGTGTTTTGTAATCGTTATATTTATATGATGTACTTGTGTACTTTTTAATTAACAACTTTAATGTCCTCCAAGATTGTCGTAGTTGATGATGTATTTTCCAAATTCTACAGTTTGTATTGCTATGAAAAAAAGAAAAAAAAAACGCAAGACAAATTGCAAATTACCTTTATACAGTTTGATTTTGTATAGTGGTTTAAACCCAATACAGCGGGGTGGAAGGAGGGGTCCTTTCCTTCGTTTTTTTTTTTGTATTTTGTAACCAACGCTTGATTGTTTACCAGGATTGTTGTAATTGATGATCATTTTTAGACAAATTGCAAATTACTTTTCTACAGTTTGCTTTTGTATTGTGGTTTCAATCCACAAATCGTGGCTTATCATCAAATGTGATAATTCTGCGCTGGTGTTTTGTAGTCGTTATATTTGTATGATGTACATGTGTATTTTTTAATTAATAACTTTAATGTCCTCCAAGATTGTCGTAGTTGATGATGTATTTTCCAAATTCTGCAGTTTGTCTTGCTATGAAAAAAAAAAAAAAAAACGCAAGACAAATTGCAAATTACCTTTATACAGTTTGATTTTGTATAGTGGTTTAAACCCACAAATCATAGCTCATCATCAAATATGGTAATTCTGCGCTGGTGTGTTTTGTAATCGTTATATTTATATGATGTATTTGTGTACTTTTTAATTAACAACTTTAATGTCCTCCAAGATTGTCGTAGTTGATGATGTATTTTCCAAATTCTACAGTTTGTCTTGCTATAAAAAGAAATCGCAAGACAAATTGCAAATTACTTTTATACAGTTTGATTTTGTATAATGGTTTAAACCCACAAATGATACCTCATCATCAAATATGGTAATTCTGCGCTGGTGTGTTTTGTAATCGTTATATTAATATGATGTACTTGTGTACTTTTTAATTAACAACTTTAATGTCCTCCAAGATTGTCGTAGTTGATGATGTATTTTCCAAATTCTACAGTTTGTCTTGCTATGAAGAAAAAAAACGCAAGACAAATTGCAAATTACTTTTATACAGTTTGATTTTGTATAGTGGTTTAAACCCACAAATCATAGCTCATCATCAAATATGGTAATTCTGCACTGGTGTGTTTTGTAATCGTTATATTAATATGATGTACTTGTGTACTTTTTAATTAACAACTTTAATGTCCCCCAAGATTGTCGTAGTTGATGATGTATTTTCCAAATTCTACAGTTTGTCTTTCTATGAAAAAAAAAAAAAAAAAACGCAAGACAAATTGCAAATTACTTTTATACAGTTTGATTTTGTATACTGGTTTAAACCCACAAATCATAGCTCATCATCAAATATGGTAATTCTACACTGGTGTGTTTTGTAATCGTTATATTAATATGATGTACTTGTGTACTTTTTAATTAACAACTTTAATGTCCTCCAAGATTGTCGTAGTTGATGATGTATTTTCAAAATTCTACAGTTTGTCTTGCTATAAAAAAAATCGCAAGACAAATTGCAAATTACTTTTATACAGTTTGATTTTGTATAGTGGTTTAAACCCACAAATCATACCTCATCATCAAATATGGTAATTCTGCACTGGTGTGTTTTGTAATCGTTATATTTATATGATGTACTTGTGTACTTTTTAATTAACAACTTTAATGTCCTCCAAGATTGTCGTAGTTGATGATGTATTTTCCAAATTCTACAGTTTGTCTTGCTATGAAAAAAAAAAAAAAAAAAAGAAACGCAAGACAAATTGCAAATTACTTTTATACAGTTTGATTTTGTATAATGGTTTAAAGCAACAAATCGTAGCTCATCATCAAATATGGTAATTCTGCGCTGGTGTGTTTTGTAATCGTTATATTTATATGATGTACTTGTGTACTTTTTAATTAACAACTTTAATGTCCTCCAAGATTGTCGTAGTTGATGATGTATTTTCCAAATTCTACAGTTTGTCTTGCTATAAAAAAAAATCGCAAGACAAATTGCAAATTACTTTTATACAGTTTGATTTTGTATAATGGTTTAAAGCAACAAATCGTAGCTCATCATCAAATATGGTAATTCTGCGCTGGTGTGTTTTGTAATCGTTATATTAATATGATGTACTTGTGTACTTTTTAATTAACAACTTTAATGTCCTCCAAGATTGTCGTAGTTGATGATGTATTTTCCAAATTCTACAGTTTGTATTGCTATGAAAAAAAGAAGAAAAAACGCAAGACAAATTGCAAATTACCTTTATACAGTTTGATTTTGTATAGTGGTTTAAACCCAATACAGCGGGGTGGAAGGAGGGGTCCTTTCCTTCGTTTTTTTTTTGTATTTTGTAACCAACGCTTGATTGTTTACCAGGATTGTTGTAATTGATGATCATTTTTAGACAAATTGCAAATTACTTTTCTACAGTTTGCTTTTGTATTGTGGTTTCAATCCACAAATCGTGGCTTATCATCAAATGTGATAATTCTGCGCTGGTGTTTTGTAGTCGTTATATTTGTATGATGTACATGTGTATTTTTTAATTAATAACTTTAATGTCCTCCAAGATTGTCGTAGTTGATGATGTATTTTCCAAATTCTGCAGTTTGTCTTGCTATGAAAAAAAAAAAAAAAAAAAAAAAACGCAAGACAAATTGCAAATTACCTTTATACAGTTTGATTTTGTATAGTGGTTTAAACCCACAAATCATAGCTCATCATCAAATATGGTAATTCTGCGCTGGTGTGTTTTGTAATCGTTATATTTATATGATGTACTTGTGTACTTTTTAATTAACAACTTTAATGTCCTCCAAGATTGTCGTAGTTGATGATGTATTTTCCAAATTCTACAGTTTGTCTTGCTATAAAGAAAAAAAACGCAAGACAAATTGCAAATTACTTTTATACAGTTTGATTTTGTATAATGGTTTAAAGCAACAAATCGTAGCTCATCATCAAATGTGGTAATTCTGCGCTGGTGTGTTTTGTAATCGTTATATTAATATGATGTACTTGTGTACTTTTTAATTAACAACTTTAATGTCCTCCAAGATTGTCGTAGTTGATGATGTATTTTCCAAATTCTGCAGTTTGTCTTGCTATAAAAAAAATCGCAAGACAAATTGCAAATTACTTTTACACAGTTTGATTTTGTATAGTGGTTTAAACCCACAAATCATACCTCATCATCAAATATGGTAATTTTGCACTGGTATGTTTTGTAATCGTTATATTTATATCATGTACTTGTGTACTTTTTAATTAACAACTTTAATGTCCTCCAAGATTGTCGTAGTTGATGATGTATTTTCCAAATTCTACAGTTTGTCTTGCTATAAAAAAAAATCGCAAGACAAATTGCAAATTACTTTTATACAGTTTGATTTTGTATAGTGGTTTAAACCCACAAATCATACCTCATCATCAAATATGGTAATTCTGCACGGGTGTGTTTTGTAATCGTTATATTTATATGATGTACTTGTGTACTTTTTAATTAACAACTTTAATGTCCTCCAAGATTGTCGTAGTTGATGAAGTATTTTCCAAATTCTACAGTTTGTCTTGCTATGAAAAAAAAAACGCAAGACAAATTGCAAATTACTTTTATACAGTTTGATTTTGTATAATGGTTTAAAGCAACAAATCGTAGCTCATCATCAAATATGGTAATTCTGCGCTGGTGTGTTTTGTAATCGTTATATTTATATGATGTACTTGTGTACTTTTTAATTAACAACTTTAATGTCCTCCAAGATTGTCGTAGTTGATGATGTATTTTCCAAATTCTACAGTTTGTCTTGCTATAAAAAAAAATCGCAAGACAAATTGCAAATTACTTTTATACAGTTTGATTTTGTATAATGGTTTAAAGCAACAAATCGTAGCTCATCATCAAATATGGTAATTCTGCGCTGGTGTGTTTTGTAATCGTTATATTAATATGATGTACTTGTGTACTTTTTAATTAACAACTTTAATGTCCTCCAAGATTGTCGTAGTTGATGATGTATTTTCCAAATTCTACAGTTTGTATTGCTATGAAAAAAAGAAGAAAAAACGCAAGACAAATTGCAAATTACCTTTATACAGTTTGATTTTGTATAGTGGTTTAAACCCAATACAGTGGGGTGGAAGGAGGGGTCCTTTCCTTCGTTTTTTTTTGTATTTTGTAACCAACGCTTGATTGTTTACCAGGATTGTTGTAATTGATGATCATTTTTAGACAAATTGCAAATTACTTTTCTACAGTTTGCTTTTGTATTGTGGTTTCAATCCACAAATCGTGGCTTATCATCAAATGTGATAATTCTGCGCTGGTGTTTTGTAGTCGTTATATTTGTATGATGTACATGTGTATTTTTTAATTAATAACTTTAATGTCCTCCAAGATTGTCGTAGTTGATGATGTATTTTCCAAATTCTGCAGTTTGTCTTGCTATGAAAAAAAAAAAAAAAACGCAAGACAAATTGCAAATTACCTTTATACAGTTTGATTTTGTATAGTGGTTTAAACCCACAAATCATAGCTCATCATCAAATATGGTAATTCTGCGCTGGTGTGTTTTGTAATCGTTATATTTATATGATGTACTTGTGTACTTTTTAATTAACAACTTTAATGTCCTCCAAGATTGTCGTAGTTGATGATGTATTTTCCAAATTCTACAGTTTGTCTTGCTATAAAGAAAAAAAAAAACGCAAGACAAATTGCAAATTACTTTTATACAGTTTGATTTTGGATAATGGTTTAAAGCAACAAATCGTAGCTCATCATCAAATATGGTACTTCTGCGCTGGTGTGTTTTGTAATCGTTATATTAATATGATGTACTTGTGTACTTTTTAATTAACAACTTTAATGTCCTCCAAGATTGTCGTAGTTGATGATGTATTTTCCAAATTCTGCAGTTTGTCTTGCTATAAAAAAAATCGCAAGACAAATTGCAAATTACTTTTACACAGTTTGATTTTGTATAGTGGTTTAAACCCACAAATCATACCTCATCATCAAATATGGTAATTTTGCACTGGTATGTTTTGTAATCGTTATATTTATATCATGTACTTGTGTACTTTTTAATTAACAACTTTAATGTCCTCCAAGATTGTCGTAGTTGATGATGTATTTTCCAAATTCTACAGTTTGTCTTGCTATAAAAAAAAATCGCAAGACAAATTGCAAATTACTTTTATACAGTTTGATTTTGTATAGTGGTTTAAACCCACAAATCATACCTCATCATCAAATATGGTAATTCTGCACGGGTGTGTTTTGTAATCGTTATATTTATATGATGTACTTGTGTACTTTTTAATTAACAACTTTAATGTCCTCCAAGATTGTCGTAGTTGATGAAGTATTTTCCAAATTCTACAGTTTGTCTTGCTATGAAAAAAAAAAAAAACGCAAGACAAATTGCAAATTACTTTTATACAGTTTGATTTTGTATAATGGTTTAAAGCAACAAATCGTAGCTCATCATCAAATATGGTAATTCTGCGCTGGTGTGTTTTGTAATCGTTATATTTATATGATGTACTTGTGTACTTTTTAATTAACAACTTTAATGTCCTCCAAGATTGTCGTAGTTGATGATGTATTTTCCAAATTATACAGTTTGTCTTGCTATGAAAAAAAAACTCAAGACAAATTGCAAATTACCTTTATACAGTTTGATTTTGTATAGTGGTTTAAACCCACAAATCATAGCTCATCATCAAATATGGTAATTTTGCGCTGGTGTGTTTTGTAATCGTTATATTTATATGATGTACTTGTGTATTTTTTAATTAACAACTTTAATGTCGTCCAAGATTGTCGTAGTTGATGATGTATTTTCCAAATTATACAGTTTGTCTTGCTATAAAAAAAAACGCAAGACAAATTGCAAATTACTTTTATACAGTTTGATTTTGTATAATGGTTTAAAGCAACAAATCGTAGCTCATCATCAAATATGGTAATTCTGCGCTGGTGTGTTTTGTAATCGTTATATTTATATGATGTACTTGTGTATTTTTTAATTAACAACTTTAATGTCCTCCAAGATTGTCGTAGTTGATGATGTATTTTCCAAATTATACAGTTTGTCTTGCTATGAAAAAAAAAACTCAAGACAAATTGCAAATTACCTTTATACAGTTTGATTTTGTATAGTGGTTTAAACCCACAAATCATAGCTCATCATCAAATATGGTAATTTTGCGCTGGTGTGTTTTGTAATCGTTATATTTATATGATGTACTTGTGTATTTTTTAATTAACAACTTTAATGTCCTCCAAGATTGTCGTAGTTGATGAAGTATTTTCCAAATTATACAGTTTGTCTTGCTATAAAAAAAAAACGCAAGACAAATTGCAAATTACTTTTACACAGTTTGATTTTGTATAGTGGTTTAAACCCACAAATCATACCTCATCATCAAATATGGTAATTTTGCACTGGTATGTTTTGTAATCGTTATATTTATATCATGTACTTGTGTACTTTTTAATTAACAACTTTAATGTCCTCCAAGATTGTCGTAGTTGATGATGTATTTTCCAAATTCTACAGTTTGTCTTGCTATAAAAAAAAATCGCAAGACAAATTGCAAATTACTTTTATACAGTTTGATTTTGTATAATGGTTTAAAGCAACAAATCGTAGCTCATCATCAAATGTGGTAATTCTGCGCTGGTGTGTTTTGTAATCGTTATATTAATATGATGTACTTGTGTACTTTTTAATTAACAACTTTAATGTCCTCCAAGATTGTCGTAGTTGATGATGTATTTTCCAAATTCTGCAGTTTGTCTTGCTATAAAAAAAATCGCAAGACAAATTGCAAATTACTTTTACACAGTTTGATTTTGTATAGTGGTTTAAACCCACAAATCATACCTCATCATCAAATATGGTAATTTTGCACTGGTATGTTTTGTAATCGTTATATTTATATCATGTACTTGTGTACTTTTTAATTAACAACTTTAATGTCCTCCAAGATTGTCGTAGTTGATGATGTATTTTCCAAATTCTACAGTTTGTCTTGCTATAAAAAAAAATCGCAAGACAAATTGCAAATTACTTTTATACAGTTTGATTTTGTATAGTGGTTTAAACCCACAAATCATACCTCATCATCAAATATGGTAATTCTGCACGGGTGTGTTTTGTAATCGTTATATTTATATGATGTACTTGTGTACTTTTTAATTAACAACTTTAATGTCCTCCAAGATTGTCGTAGTTGATGAAGTATTTTCCAAATTCTACAGTTTGTCTTGCTATGAAAAAAAAAACGCAAGACAAATTGCAAATTACTTTTATACAGTTTGATTTTGTATAATGGTTTAAAGCAACAAATCGTAGCTCATCATCAAATATGGTAATTCTGCGCTGGTGTGTTTTGTAATCGTTATATTTATATGATGTACTTGTGTACTTTTTAATTAACAACTTTAATGTCCTCCAAGATTGTCGTAGTTGATGATGTATTTTCCAAATTCTACAGTTTGTCTTGCTATAAAAAAAAATCGCAAGACAAATTGCAAATTACTTTTATACAGTTTGATTTTGTATAATGGTTTAAAGCAACAAATCGTAGCTCATCATCAAATATGGTAATTCTGCGCTGGTGTGTTTTGTAATCGTTATATTAATATGATGTACTTGTGTACTTTTTAATTAACAACTTTAATGTCCTCCAAGATTGTCGTAGTTGATGATGTATTTTCCAAATTCTACAGTTTGTATTGCTATGAAAAAAAGAAGAAAAAACGCAAGACAAATTGCAAATTACCTTTATACAGTTTGATTTTGTATAGTGGTTTAAACCCAATACAGTGGGGTGGAAGGAGGGGTCCTTTCCTTCGTTTTTTTTTGTATTTTGTAACCAACGCTTGATTGTTTACCAGGATTGTTGTAATTGATGATCATTTTTAGACAAATTGCAAATTACTTTTCTACAGTTTGCTTTTGTATTGTGGTTTCAATCCACAAATCGTGGCTTATCATCAAATGTGATAATTCTGCGCTGGTGTTTTGTAGTCGTTATATTTGTATGATGTACATGTGTATTTTTTAATTAATAACTTTAATGTCCTCCAAGATTGTCGTAGTTGATGATGTATTTTCCAAATTCTGCAGTTTGTCTTGCTATGAAAAAAAAAAAAAAAAACGCAAGACAAATTGCAAATTACCTTTATACAGTTTGATTTTGTATAGTGGTTTAAACCCACAAATCATAGCTCATCATCAAATATGGTAATTCTGCGCTGGTGTGTTTTGTAATCGTTATATTTGTATGATGTACTTGTGTACTTTTTAATTAACAACTTTAATGTCCTCCAAGATTGTCGTAGTTGATGATGTATTTTCCAAATTCTACAGTTTGTCTTGCTATAAAGAAAAAAAAAAAACGCAAGACAAATTGCAAATTACTTTTATACAGTTTGATTTTGGATAATGGTTTAAAGCAACAAATCGTAGCTCATCATCAAATATGGTACTTCTGCGCTGGTGTGTTTTGTAATCGTTATATTAATATGATGTACTTGTGTACTTTTTAATTAACAACTTTAATGTCCTCCAAGATTGTCGTAGTTGATGATGTATTTTCCAAATTCTGCAGTTTGTCTTGCTATAAAAAAAATCGCAAGACAAATTGCAAATTACTTTTACACAGTTTGATTTTGTATAGTGGTTTAAACCCACAAATCATACCTCATCATCAAATATGGTAATTTTGCACTGGTATGTTTTGTAATCGTTATATTTATATCATGTACTTGTGTACTTTTTAATTAACAACTTTAATGTCCTCCAAGATTGTCGTAGTTGATGATGTATTTTCCAAATTCTACAGTTTGTCTTGCTATAAAAAAAAATCGCAAGACAAATTGCAAATTACTTTTATACAGTTTGATTTTGTATAGTGGTTTAAACCCACAAATCATACCTCATCATCAAATATGGTAATTCTGCACGGGTGTGTTTTGTAATCGTTATATTTATATGATGTACTTGTGTACTTTTTAATTAACAACTTTAATGTCCTCCAAGATTGTCGTAGTTGATGAAGTATTTTCCAAATTCTACAGTTTGTCTTGCTATGAAAAAAAAAAAAAAACGCAAGACAAATTGCAAATTACTTTTATACAGTTTGATTTTGTATAATGGTTTAAAGCAACAAATCGTAGCTCATCATCAAATATGGTAATTCTGCGCTGGTGTGTTTTGTAATCGTTATATTTATATGATGTACTTGTGTACTTTTTAATTAACAACTTTAATGTCCTCCAAGATTGTCGTAGTTGATGATGTATTTTCCAAATTATACAGTTTGTCTTGCTATGAAAAAAAAACTCAAGACAAATTGCAAATTACCTTTATACAGTTTGATTTTGTATAGTGGTTTAAACCCACAAATCATAGCTCATCATCAAATATGGTAATTTTGCGCTGGTGTGTTTTGTAATCGTTATATTTATATGATGTACTTGTGTATTTTTTAATTAACAACTTTAATGTCGTCCAAGATTGTCGTAGTTGATGATGTATTTTCCAAATTATACAGTTTGTCTTGCTATAAAAAAAAACGCAAGACAAATTGCAAATTACTTTTATACAGTTTGATTTTGTATAATGGTTTAAAGCAACAAATCGTAGCTCATCATCAAATATGGTAATTCTGCGCTGGTGTGTTTTGTAATCGTTATATTTATATGATGTACTTGTGTATTTTTTAATTAACAACTTTAATGTCCTCCAAGATTGTCGTAGTTGATGATGTATTTTCCAAATTATACAGTTTGTCTTGCTATGAAAAAAAAAACTCAAGACAAATTGCAAATTACCTTTATACAGTTTGATTTTGTATAGTGGTTTAAACCCACAAATCATAGCTCATCATCAAATATGGTAATTTTGCGCTGGTGTGTTTTGTAATCGTTATATTTATATGATGTACTTGTGTATTTTTTAATTAACAACTTTAATGTCCTCCAAGATTGTCGTAGTTGATGAAGTATTTTCCAAATTATACAGTTTGTCTTGCTATAAAAAAAAAACGCAAGACAAATTGCAAATTACTTTTATACAGTTTGATTTTGTATAATGGTTTAAAGCAACAAATCGTAGCTCATCATCAAATATGGTAATTCTGCGCTGGTGTGTTTTGTAATCGTTATATTTATATGATGTACTTGTGTATTTTTTAATTAACAACTTTAATGTCCTCCAAGATTGTCGTAGTTGATGATGTATTTTCCAAATTATACAGTTTGTCTTGCTATGAAAAAAAAAAACTCAAGACAAATTGCAAATTACCTTTATACAGTTTGATTTTGTATAGTGGTTTAAACCCACAAATCATAGCTCATCATCAAATATGGTAATTTTGCGCTGGTGTGTTTTGTAATCGTTATATTTATATGATGTACTTGTGTATTTTTTAATTAACAACTTTAATGTCCTCCAAGATTGTCGTAGTTGATGAAGTATTTTCCAAATTATACAGTTTGTCTTGCTATAAAAAAAAAACTCAAGACAAATTGCAAATTACTTTTATACAGTTTGATTTTGTATAATGGTTTAAAGCAACAAATCGTAGCTCATCATCAAATATGGTAATTCTGCGCTGGTGTGTTTTGTAATCGTTATATTTATATGATGTACTTGTGTATTTTTTAATTAACAACTTTAATGTCCACCAAGATTGTCTGTCATAGTTGATGATGTATTTTCCAAATTCTACAGTTTGTCTTGCTATAAAAAAAATCGCAAGACAAATTGCAAATTACTTTTATACAGTTTGATTTTGTATAGTGGTTTAAAGCCACAAATCGTGGCTTATCATCAAATGTGATAATTCTGCGCTGGTGTTTTGTGGTCGTTATATTTATATGATGTACTTGTGTATTTTTTAATTAACAACTTTAATGTCCACCAAGATTGTCTGTCGTAGTTGATGATGTATTTTCCAAATTCTACAGTTTGTCTTGCTATAAAAAAAAAAAAAACGCAAGACAAATTGCAAATTACCTTTATACAGTTTGATTTTGTATAGTGGTTTAAACCCAATACAGCGGGGTGGAAGGAGGGGTCCTTTCCTTCGTTTTTTTTTGTATTTTGTAACCAACGCTTGATTGTTTACCAGGATTGTTGTAATTGATGATCATTTTTAGACAAATTGCAAATTACTTTTCTACAGTTTGCTTTTGTATTGTGGTTTCAATCCACAAATCGTGGCTTATCATCAAATGTGATAATTCTGCGCTGGTGTTTTGTAGTCGTTATATTTGTATGATGTACATGTGTATTTTTTAATTAATAACTTTAATGTCCTCCAAGATTGTCGTAGTTGATGATGTATTTTCCAAATTCTGCAGTTTGTCTTGCTATGAAAAAAAAAAAAAAAAAAAAAAAACGCAAGACAAATTGCAAATTACCTTTATACAGTTTGATTTTGTATAGTGGTTTAAACCCACAAATCATAGCTCATCATCAAATATGGTAATTCTGCGCTGGTGTGTTTTGTAATCGTTATATTTATATGATGTACTTGTGTACTTTTTAATTAACAACTTTAATGTCCTCCAAGATTGTCGTAGTTGATGATGTATTTTCCAAATTCTACAGTTTGTCTTGCTATAAAGAAAAAAAAAACGCAAGACAAATTGCAAATTACCTTTATACAGTTTGATTTTGTATAGTGGTTTAAACCCACAAATCATAGCTCATCATCAAATATGGTAATTCTGCGCTGGTGTGTTTTGTAATCGTTATATTTATATGATGTATTTGTGTACTTTTTAATTAACAACTTTAATGTCCTCCAAGATTGTCGTAGTTGATGATGTATTTTCCAAATTCTACAGTTTGTCTTGCTATAAAGAAAAAAAAAAACGCAAGACAAATTGCAAATTGCCTTTATACAGTTTGATTTTGTATAGTGGTTTAAACCCACAAATCATAGCTCATCATCAAATATGGTAATTTTGCGCTGGTGTGTTTTGTAATCGTTATATTTATATGATGTACTTGTGTATTTTTTAATTAACAACTTTAATGTCGTCCAAGATTGTCGTAGTTGATGATGTATTTTCCAAATTATACAGTTTGTCTTGCTATAAAAAAAAACGCAAGACAAATTGCAAATTACTTTTATACAGTTTGATTTTGTATAATGGTTTAAAGCAACAAATCGTAGCTCATCATCAAATATGGTAATTCTGCGCTGGTGTGTTTTGTAATCGTTATATTTATATGATGTACTTGTGTATTTTTTAATTAACAACTTTAATGTCCTCCAAGATTGTCGTAGTTGATGATGTATTTTCCAAATTATACAGTTTGTCTTGCTATGAAAAAAAAAAACTCAAGACAAATTGCAAATTACCTTTATACAGTTTGATTTTGTATAGTGGTTTAAACCCACAAATCATAGCTCATCATCAAATATGGTAATTTTGCGCTGGTGTGTTTTGTAATCGTTATATTTATATGATGTACTTGTGTATTTTTTAATTAACAACTTTAATGTCCTCCAAGATTGTCGTAGTTGATGAAGTATTTTCCAAATTATACAGTTTGTCTTGCTATAAAAAAAAACGCAAGACAAATTGCAAATTACTTTTATACAGTTTGATTTTGTATAATGGTTTAAAGCAACAAATCGTAGCTCATCATCAAATATGGTAATTCTGCGCTGGTGTGTTTTGTAATCGTTATATTTATATGATGTACTTGTGTATTTTTTAATTAACAACTTTAATGTCCACCAAGATTGTCTGTCATAGTTGATGATGTATTTTCCAAATTCTACAGTTTGTCTTGCTATAAAAAAAATCGCAAGACAAATTGCAAATTACTTTTATACAGTTTGATTTTGTATAGCGGTTTAAAGCCACAAATCGTGGCTTATCATCAAATGTGATAATTCTGCGCTGGTGTTTTGTGGTCGTTATATTTATATGATGTACTTGTGTATTTTTTAATTAACAACTTTAATGTCCACCAAGATTGTCTGTCGTAGTTGATGATGTATTTTCCAAATTCTACAGTTTGTCTTGCTATAAAAAAAAAAAAAAACGCAAGACAAATTGCAAATTACCTTTATACAGTTTGATTTTGTATAGTGGTTTAAACCCAATACAGCGGGGTGGAAGGAGGGGTCCTTTCCTTCGTTTTTTTTTGTATTTTGTAACCAACGCTTGATTGTTTACCAGGATTGTTGTAATTGATGATCATTTTTAGACAAATTGCAAATTACTTTTCTACAGTTTGCTTTTGTATTGTGGTTTCAATCCACAAATCGTGGCTTATCATCAAATGTGATAATTCTGCGCTGGTGTTTTGTAGTCGTTATATTTGTATGATGTACATGTGTATTTTTTAATTAATAACTTTAATGTCCTCCAAGATTGTCGTAGTTGATGATGTATTTTCCAAATTCTGCAGTTTGTCTTGCTATGAAAAAAAAAAAACAAAAAAAAACGCAAGACAAATTGCAAATTACCTTTATGCAGTTTGATTTTGTATAGTGGTTTAAACCCACAAATCATAGCTCATCATCAAATATGGTAATTCTGCGCTGGTGTGTTTTGTAATCGTTATATTTATATGATGTACTTGTGTACTTTTTAATTAACAACTTTAATGTCCTCCAAGATTGTCGTAGTTGATGATGTATTTTCCAAATTCTACAGTTTGTCTTGCTATAAAGAAAAAAAAAACGCAAGACAAATTGCAAATTACCTTTATACAGTTTGATTTTGTATAGTGGTTTAAACCCACAAATCATAGCTCATCATCAAATATGGTAATTCTGCGCTGGTGTGTTTGGTAATCGTTATATTTATATGATGTATTTGTGTACTTTTTAATTAACAACTTTAATGTCCTCCAAGATTGTCGTAGTTGATGATGTATTTTCCAAATTCTACAGTTTGTCTTGCTATAAAGAAAAAAAAAACGCAAGACAAATTGCAAATTACTTTTATACAGTTTGATTTTGTATAATGGTTTAAAGCAACAAATCGTAGCTCATCATCAAATATGGTAATTCTGCGCTGGTGTGTTTTGTAATCGTTATATTAATATGATGTACTTGTGTACTTTTTAATTAACAACTTTAATGTCCTCCAAGATTGTCGTAGTTGATGATGTATTTTCCAAATTCTGCAGTTTGTCTTGCTATAAAAAAAAATCGCAAGACAAATTGCAAATTACTTTTATACAGTTTGATTTTGTATAGTGGTTTAAACCCACAAATCATACCTCATCATCAAATATGGTAATTTTGCACTGGTGTGTTTTGTAATCGTTATATTTATATCATGTACTTGTGTCCTTTTTAATTAACAACTTTAATGTCCTCCAAGATTGTCGTAGTTGATGATGTAGTTTCCAAATTCTACAGTTTGTCTTGCTATGAAAAAAAAAAAAACGCAAGACAAATTGCAAATTACTTTTATACAGTTTGATTTTGTATAATGGTTTAAAGCAACAAATCGTAGCTCATCATCAAATATGGTAATTCTGCGCTGGTGTGTTTTGTAATCATTATATTTATATGATGTACTTGTGTACTTTTTAATTAACAACTTTAATGTAATCCAAGATTGTCGTAGTTGATGATGTATTTTCCAAATTCTACAGTTTGTCTTGCTATAAAAAGAAATCGCAAGACAAATTGCAAATTACTTTTATACAGTTTGATTTTGTATAATGGTTTAAACCCACAAATGATACCTCATCATCAAATATGGTAATTCTGCGCTGGTGTGTTTTGTAATCGTTATATTAATATGATGTACTTGTGTACTTTTTAATTAACAACTTTAATGTCCTCCAAGATTGTCGTAGTTGATGATGTATTTTCCAAATTCTACAGTTTGTCTTGCTATGAAGAAAAAAAAACGCAAGACAAATTGCAAATTACTTTTATACAGTTTGATTTTGTATAGTGGTTTAAACCCACAAATCATAGCTCATCATCAAATATGGTAATTCTGCACTGGTGTGTTTTGTAATCGTTATATTAATATGATGTACTTGTGTACTTTTTAATTAACAACTTTAATGTCCTCCAAGATTGTCGTAGTTGATGATGTATTTTCCAAATTCTACAGTTTGTCTTGCTATGAAAAAAAAAAAAAAAAACGCAAGACAAATTGCAAATTACTTTTATACAGTTTGATTTTGTATACTGGTTTAAACCCACAAATCATAGCTCATCATCAAATATGGTAATTCTGCACTGGTGTGTTTTGTAATCGTTATATTAATATGATGTACTTGTGTACTTTTTAATTAACAACTTTA
This sequence comes from Aphodius granarius, assembly GCA_963971325.1. NCBI lineage: Eukaryota > Metazoa > Arthropoda > Insecta > Coleoptera > Scarabaeidae > Aphodius > Aphodius granarius. The sequence goes on along the minus strand of OZ020227.1, from coordinate 12,570,811 downwards.
ATGTCCTCCAAGATTGTCGTAGTTGATGATGTATTTTCAAAATTCTACAGTTTGTCTTGCTATAAAAAAAATCGCAAGACAAATTGCAAATTACTTTTATACAGTTTGATTTTGTATAGTGGTTTAAACCCACAAATCATACCTCATCATCAAATATGGTAATTCTGCACTGGTGTGTTTTGTAATCGTTATATTTATATGATGTACTTGTGTACTTTTTAATTAACAACTTTAATGTCCTCCAAGATTGTCGTAGTTGATGATGTATTTTCCAAATTCTACAGTTTGTCTTGCTATGAAAAAAAAAAAAAAAGAAACGCAAGACAAATTGCAAATTACTTTTATACAGTTTGATTTTGTATAATGGTTTAAAGCAACAAATCGTAGCTCATCATCAAATATGGTAATTCTGCGCTGGTGTGTTTTGTAATCGTTATATTTATATGATGTACTTGTGTACTTTTTAATTAACAACTTTAATGTCCTCCAAGATTGTCGTAGTTGATGATGTATTTTCCAAATTCTACAGTTTGTCTTGCTATAAAAAAAAATCGCAAGACAAATTGCAAATTACTTTTATACAGTTTGATTTTGTATAATGGTTTAAAGCAACAAATCGTAGCTCATCATCAAATATGGTAATTCTGCGCTGGTGTGTTTTGTAATCGTTATATTAATATGATGTACTTGTGTACTTTTTAATTAACAACTTTAATGTCCTCCAAGATTGTCGTAGTTGATGATGTATTTTCCAAATTCTACAGTTTGTATTGCTATGAAAAAAAGAAGAAAAAACGCAAGACAAATTGCAAATTACCTTTATACAGTTTGATTTTGTATAGTGGTTTAAACCCAATACAGCGGGGTGGAAGGAGGGGTCCTTTCCTTCGTTTTTTTTTTGTATTTTGTAACCAACGCTTGATTGTTTACCAGGATTGTTGTAATTGATGATCATTTTTAGACAAATTGCAAATTACTTTTCTACAGTTTGCTTTTGTATTGTGGTTTCAATCCACAAATCGTGGCTTATCATCAAATATGATAATTCTGCGCTGGTGTTTTGTAGTCGTTATATTTGTATGATGTACATTTGTATTTTTTAATTAATAACTTTAATGTCCTCCAAGATTGTCGTAGTTGATGATGTATTTTCCAAATTCTGCAGTTTGTCTTGCTATGAAAAAAAAAAAAAAAAAAACGCAAGACAAATTGCAAATTACCTTTATACAGTTTGATTTTGTATAGTGGTTTAAACCCACAAATCATAGCTCATCATCAAATATGGTAATTCTGCGCTGGTGTGTTTTGTAATCGTTATATTTATATGATGTACTTGTGTACTTTTTAATTAACAACTTTAATGTCCTCCAAGATTGTCGTAGTTGATGATGTATTTTCCAAATTCTACAGTTTGTCTTGCTATAAAGAAAAAAAAACGCAAGACAAATTGCAAATTACTTTTATACAGTTTGATTTTGTATAATGGTTTAAAGCAACAAATCGTAGCTCATCATCAAATATGGTAATTCTGCGCTGGTGTGTTTTGTAATCGTTATATTAATATGATGTACTTGTGTACTTTTTAATTAACAACTTTAATGTCCTCCAAGATTGTCGTAGTTGATGATGTATTTTCCAAATTCTGCAGTTTGTCTTGCTATAAAAAAAATCGCAAGACAAATTGCAAATTACTTTTACACAGTTTGATTTTGTATAGTGGTTTAAACCCACAAATCATACCTCATCATCAAATATGGTAATTTTGCACTGGTATGTTTTGTAATCGTTATATTTATATCATGTACTTGTGTACTTTTTAATTAACAACTTTAATGTCCTCCAAGATTGTCGTAGTTGATGATGTATTTTCCAAATTCTACAGTTTGTCTTGCTATAAAAAAAAATCGCAAGACAAATTGCAAATTACTTTTATACAGTTTGATTTTGTATAGTGGTTTAAACCCACAAATCATACCTCATCATCAAATATGGTAATTCTGCACGGGTGTGTTTTGTAATCGTTATATTTATATGATGTACTTGTGTACTTTTTAATTAACAACTTTAATGTCCTCCAAGATTGTCGTAGTTGATGAAGTATTTTCCAAATTCTACAGTTTGTCTTGCTATGAAAAAAAAAACGCAAGACAAATTGCAAATTACTTTTATACAGTTTGATTTTGTATAATGGTTTAAAGCAACAAATCGTAGCTCATCATCAAATATGGTAATTCTGCGCTGGTGTGTTTTGTAATCGTTATATTTATATGATGTACTTGTGTACTTTTTAATTAACAACTTTAATGTCCTCCAAGATTGTCGTAGTTGATGATGTATTTTCCAAATTATACAGTTTGTCTTGCTATGAAAAAAAAACTCAAGACAAATTGCAAATTACCTTTATACAGTTTGATTTTGTATAGTGGTTTAAACCCACAAATCATAGCTCATCATCAAATATGGTAATTTTGCGCTGGTGTGTTTTGTAATCGTTATATTTATATGATGTACTTGTGTATTTTTTAATTAACAACTTTAATGTCGTCCAAGATTGTCGTAGTTGATGATGTATTTTCCAAATTATACAGTTTGTCTTGCTATAAAAAAAAAAACGCAAGACAAATTGCAAATTACTTTTATACAGTTTGATTTTGTATAATGGTTTAAAGCAACAAATCGTAGCTCATCATCAAATATGGTAATTCTGCGCTGGTGTGTTTTGTAATCGTTATATTTATATGATGTACTTGTGTATTTTTTAATTAACAACTTTAATGTCCTCCAAGATTGTCGTAGTTGATGATGTATTTTCCAAATTATACAGTTTGTCTTGCTATGAAAAAAAAAACTCAAGACAAATTGCAAATTACCTTTATACAGTTTGATTTTGTATAGTGGTTTAAACCCACAAATCATAGCTCATCATCAAATATGGTAATTTTGCGCTGGTGTGTTTTGTAATCGTTATATTTATATGATGTACTTGTGTATTTTTTAATTAACAACTTTAATGTCCTCCAAGATTGTCGTAGTTGATGAAGTATTTTCCAAATTATACAGTTTGTCTTGCTATAAAAAAAAAACGCAAGACAAATTGCAAATTACTTTTATACAGTTTGATTTTGTATAATGGTTTAAAGCAACAAATCGTAGCTCATCATCAAATATGGTAATTCTGCGCTGGTGTGTTTTGTAATCGTTATATTTATATGATGTACTTGTGTATTTTTTAATTAACAACTTTAATGTCCACCAAGATTGTCTGTCATAGTTGATGATGTATTTTCCAAATTCTACAGTTTGTCTTGCTATAAAAAAAATCGCAAGACAAATTGCAAATTACTTTTATACAGTTTGATTTTGTATAGTGGTTTAAAGCCACAAATCGTGGCTTATCATCAAATGTGATAATTCTGCGCTGGTGTTTTGTGGTCGTTATATTTATATGATGTACTTGTGTATTTTTTAATTAACAACTTTAATGTCCACCAAGATTGTCTGTCGTAGTTGATGATGTATTTTCCAAATTCTACAGTTTGTCTTGCTATAAAAAAAAAAAAAACGCAAGACAAATTGCAAATTACCTTTATACAGTTTGATTTTGTATAGTGGTTTAAACCCAATACAGCGGGGTGGAAGGAGGGGTCCTTTCCTTCGTTTTTTTTTGTATTTTGTAACCAACGCTTGATTGTTTACCTGGATTGTTGTAATTGATGATCATTTTTAGACAAATTGCAAATTACTTTTCTACAGTTTGCTTTTGTATTGTGGTTTCAATCCACAAATCGTGGCTTATCATCAAATGTGATAATTCTGCGCTGGTGTTTTGTAGTCGTTATATTTGTATGATGTACATGTGTATTTTTTAATTAATAACTTTAATGTCCTCCAAGATTGTCGTAGTTGATGATGTATTTTCCAAATTCTGCAGTTTGTCTTGCTATGAAAAAAAAAAAAAAAAAAAACGCAAGACAAATTGCAAATTACCTTTATACAGTTTGATTTTGTATAGTGGTTTAAACCCACAAATCATAGCTCATCATCAAATATGGTAATTCTGCGCTGGTGTGTTTTGTAATCGTTATATTTATATGATGTACTTGTGTACTTTTTAATTAACAACTTTAATGTCCTCCAAGATTGTCGTAGTTGATGATGTATTTTCCAAATTCTGCAGTTTGTCTTGCTATGACAAAAAAAAAAAAACGCAAGACAAATTGCAAATTACTTTTATACAGTTTGATTTTGTATAATGGTTTAAAGCAACAAATCGTAGCTCATCATCAAATATGGTAATTCTGCGCTGGTGTGTTTTGTAATCGTTATATTTATATGATGTACTTGTGTATTTTTTAATTAACAACTTTAATGTCCACCAAGATTGTCTGTCGTAGTTGATGATGTATTTTCCAAATTCTACAGTTTGTCTTGCTATAAAAAAAATCGCAAGACAAATTGCAAATTACTTTTATAGAGTTTGATTTTGTATAATGGTTTAAAGCCACAAATCATAGCTCATCATCAAATATGGTAATTCTGCGCTGGTGTGTTTTGTAATCGTTATATTTATATGATGATACTTGTGAGTTTTTAACATCATAAATGTAATAGAAAAAACGAAGGAAAGAAGATGTCGCTGTATTCAAAATGCCCTTCGGTTAATACAGTGGGGTGGAAGGAGGGGTCCTTTCCTTCGTTTTTTTTGTATTTTGTAACCAACGCTTGATTGTTTACCAGGATTGTTGTAATTGATGATCATTTTTAGACAAATTGCAAATTACTTTTCTACAGTTTGCTTTTGTATTGTGGTTTCAATCCACAAATCGTGGCTTATCATCAAATGTGATAATTCTGCGCTGGTGTTTTGTAGTCGTTATATTTATATGATGTACATATGTATTTTTTAATTAATAACTTTAATGTCCTCCAAGATTGTCGTAGTTGATGATGTGTTTTCCAAATTCTACAGTTTGTCTTGCTATAAAAAAAATCGCAAGACAAATTGCAAATTACTTTTATACAGTTTGATTTTGTATAGTGGTTTAAACCCACAAATCATACCTCATCATGAAATATGGTAATTCTGCTCGGGTGTGTTTTGTAATCGTTATATTTATATGATGTACTTGTGTACTTTTTAATTAACAACTTTAATGTCCTCCAAGATTGTCGTAGTTGATGAAGTATTTTCCAAATTCTACAGTTTGTCTTGCTATGAAAAAAAAAAACGCAAGACAAATTGCAAATTACTTTTCTACAGTTTGCTTTTGTATTGTAGTTTCAATCCACAAATCGTGGCTTATCATCAAATGTGATAATTCTGCGCTGGTGTCTTGTAGTCGTTATATTTGTATGATGTACATGTGTATTTTTTAATTAATAACTTTAATGTCCTCCAAGATTGTCGTAGTTGATGATGTATTTTCCAAATTCTGCAGTTTGTCTTGCTATGAAAAAAAAAAAAAAAAAAAAAAAAAAACGCAAGACAAATTGCAAATTACCTTTATACAGTTTGATTTTGTATAGTGGTTTAAACCCACAAATCATAGCTCATCATCAAATATGGTAATTTTTTGTATAGTGGTTTAAACCCACAAATCATAGCTCATCATCAAATATGGTAATTTTGCGCTGGTGTGTTTTGTAATCGTTATATTTATATGATGTACTTGTGTATTTTTTAATTAACAACTTTAATGTCCTCCAAGATTGTCGTAGTTGATGAAGTATTTTCCAAATTATACAGTTTGTCTTGCTATAAAAAAAAAACGCAAGACAAATTGCAAATTACTTTTATACAGTTTGATTTTGTATAATGGTTTAAAGCAACAAATCGTAGCTCATCATCAAATATGGTAATTCTGCGCTGGTGTGTTTTGTAATCGTTATATTTATATGATGTACTTGTGTATTTTTTAATTAACAACTTTAATGTCCACCAAGATTGTCTGTCATAGTTGATGATGTATTTTCCAAATTCTACAGTTTGTCTTGCTATAAAAAAAATCGCAAGACAAATTGCAAATTACTTTTATACAGTTTGATTTTGTATAGTGGTTTAAAGCCACAAATCGTGGCTTATCATCAAATGTGATAATTCTGCGCTGGTGTTTTGTGGTCGTTATATTTATATGATGTACTTGTGTATTTTTTAATTAACAACTTTAATGTCCACCAAGATTGTCTGTCGTAGTTGATGATGTATTTTCCAAATTCTACAGTTTGTCTTGCTATAAAAAAAAAAAAAACGCAAGACAAATTGCAAATTACCTTTATACAGTTTGATTTTGTATAGTGGTTTAAACCCAATACAGCGGGGTGGAAGGAGGGGTCCTTTCCTTCGTTTTTTTTTGTATTTTGTAACCAACGCTTGATTGTTTACCTGGATTGTTGTAATTGATGATCATTTTTAGACAAATTGCAAATTACTTTTCTACAGTTTGCTTTTGTATTGTGGTTTCAATCCACAAATCGTGGCTTATCATCAAATGTGATAATTCTGCGCTGGTGTTTTGTAGTCGTTATATTTGTATGATGTACATGTGTATTTTTTAATTAATAACTTTAATGTCCTCCAAGATTGTCGTAGTTGATGATGTATTTTCCAAATTCTGCAGTTTGTCTTGCTATGAAAAAAAAAAAAAAAAAAAACGCAAGACAAATTGCAAATTACCTTTATACAGTTTGATTTTGTATAGTGGTTTAAACCCACAAATCATAGCTCATCATCAAATATGGTAATTCTGCGCTGGTGTGTTTTGTAATCGTTATATTTATATGATGTACTTGTGTACTTTTTAATTAACAACTTTAATGTCCTCCAAGATTGTCGTAGTTGATGATGTATTTTCCAAATTCTGCAGTTTGTCTTGCTATGACAAAAAAAAAAAAACGCAAGACAAATTGCAAATTACTTTTATACAGTTTGATTTTGTATAATGGTTTAAAGCAACAAATCGTAGCTCATCATCAAATATGGTAATTCTGCGCTGGTGTGTTTTGTAATCGTTATATTTATATGATGTACTTGTGTATTTTTTAATTAACAACTTTAATGTCCACCAAGATTGTCTGTCGTAGTTGATGATGTATTTTCCAAATTCTACAGTTTGTCTTGCTATAAAAAAAATCGCAAGACAAATTGCAAATTACTTTTATAGAGTTTGATTTTGTATAATGGTTTAAAGCCACAAATCATAGCTCATCATCAAATATGGTAATTCTGCGCTGGTGTGTTTTGTAATCGTTATATTTATATGATGATACTTGTGAGTTTTTAACATCATAAATGTAATAGAAAAAACGAAGGAAAGAAGATGTCGCTGTATTCAAAATGCCCTTCGGTTAATACAGTGGGGTGGAAGGAGGGGTCCTTTCCTTCGTTTTTTTTGTATTTTGTAACCAACGCTTGATTGTTTACCAGGATTGTTGTAATTGATGATCATTTTTAGACAAATTGCAAATTACTTTTCTACAGTTTGCTTTTGTATTGTGGTTTCAATCCACAAATCGTGGCTTATCATCAAATGTGATAATTCTGCGCTGGTGTTTTGTAGTCGTTATATTTATATGATGTACATATGTATTTTTTAATTAATAACTTTAATGTCCTCCAAGATTGTCGTAGTTGATGATGTGTTTTCCAAATTCTACAGTTTGTCTTGCTATAAAAAAAATCGCAAGACAAATTGCAAATTACTTTTATACAGTTTGATTTTGTATAGTGGTTTAAACCCACAAATCATACCTCATCATGAAATATGGTAATTCTGCTCGGGTGTGTTTTGTAATCGTTATATTTATATGATGTACTTGTGTACTTTTTAATTAACAACTTTAATGTCCTCCAAGATTGTCGTAGTTGATGAAGTATTTTCCAAATTCTACAGTTTGTCTTGCTATGAAAAAAAAAAACGCAAGACAAATTGCAAATTACTTTTCTACAGTTTGCTTTTGTATTGTAGTTTCAATCCACAAATCGTGGCTTATCATCAAATGTGATAATTCTGCGCTGGTGTCTTGTAGTCGTTATATTTGTATGATGTACATGTGTATTTTTTAATTAATAACTTTAATGTCCTCCAAGATTGTCGTAGTTGATGATGTATTTTCCAAATTCTGCAGTTTGTCTTGCTATGAAAAAAAAAAAAAAAAAAAAAAAAAAAACGCAAGACAAATTGCAAATTACCTTTATACAGTTTGATTTTGTATAGTGGTTTAAACCCACAAATCATAGCTCATCATCAAATATGGTAATTTTTTGTATAGTGGTTTAAACCCACAAATCATAGCTCATCATCAAATATGGTAATTCTGCGCTGGTGTGTTTTGTAATCGTTATATTTATATGATGTACTTGTGTACTTTTTAATTAACAACTTTAATGTCCTCCAAGATTGTCGTAGTTGATGATGTATTTTCCAAATTCTACAGTTTGTCTTGCTATAAAGAAAAAAAAACGCAAGACAAATTGCAAATTACTTTTATACAGTTTGATTTTGTATAATGGTTTAAAGCAACAAATCGTAGCTCATCATCAAATATGGTAATTCTGCGCTGGTGTGTTTTGTAATCGTTATATTAATATGATGTACTTGTGTACTTCTTAATTAACAACTTTAATGTCCTCCAAGATTGTCGTAGTTGATGATGTATTTTCCAAATTCTGCAGTTTGTCTTGCTATAAAAAAAAATCGCAAGACAAATTGCAAATTACTTTTATACAGTTTGATTTTGTATAGTGGTTTAAACCCACAAATCATACCTCATCATCAAATATGGTAATTTTGCACTGGTGTGTTTTGTAATCGTTATATTTATATCATGTACTTGTGTACTTTTTAATTAACAACTTTAATGTCCTCCAAGATTGTCGTAGTTGATGATGTAGTTTCCAAATTCTACAGTTTGTCTTGCTATGAAAAAAAAAAAAAACGCAAGACAAATTGCAAATTACTTTTATACAGTTTGATTTTGTATAATGGTTTAAAGCAACAAATCGTAGCTCATCATCAAATATGGTAATTCTGCGCTGGTGTGTTTTGTAATCATTATATTTATATGATGTACTTGTGTACTTTTTAATTAACAACTTTAATGTAATCCAAGATTGTCGTAGTTGATGATGTTTTTTTCCAAATTCTACAGTTTGTCTTGCTATAAAAAGAAATCGCAAGACAAATTGCAAATTACTTTTATACAGTTTGATTTTGTATAATGGTTTAAACCCACAAATGATACCTCATCATCAAATATGGTAATTCTGCGCTGGTGTGTTTTGTAATCGTTATATTAATATGATGTACTTGTGTACTTTTTAATTAACAACTTTAATGTCCTCCAAGGTTGTCGTAGTTGATGATGTATTTTCCAAATTCTACAGTGTGTCTTGCTATGAAGAAAAAAAAACGCAAGACAAATTGCAAATTACTTTTATACAGTTTGATTTTGTATAGTGGTTTAAACCCACAAATCATAGCTCATCATCAAATATGGTAATTCTGCACTGGTGTGTTTTGTAATCGTTATATTAATATGATGTAGTTGTGTACTTTTTAATTAACAACTTTAATGTCCTCCAAGATTGTCGTAGTTGATGATGTATTTTTCAAATTCTACAGTTTGTCTTGCTATGAAAAAAAAAAAACGCAAGACAAATTGCAAATTACTTTTATACAGTTTGATTTTGTTTAGTGGTTTAAACCCACAAATCATAGCTCATCATCAAATATGGTAATTCTGCACTGGTGTGTTTTGTAATCGTTATATTAATATGATGTACTTGTGTACTTTTTAATTAACAGCTTTAATGTCCTCCAAGATTGTCGTAGTTGATGATGTGTTTTCCAAATTCTACAGTTTGTCTTGCTATGAAAAAAAAAAAAAAAGAAACGCAAGACAAATTGCAAATTACTTTTATACAGTTTGATTTTGTATAATGGTTTAAAGCAACAAATCGTAGCTCATCATCAAATATGGTAATTCTGCGCTGGTGTGTTTTGTAATCGTTATATTTATATGATGTACTTGTGTACTTTTTAATTAACAACTTTAATGTCCTCCAAGATTGTCGTAGTTGATGATGTATTTTCTAAATTCTACAGTTTGTCTTGCTATAAAAAAAAAACGCAAGACAAATTGCAAATTACTTTTATACAGTTTGATTTTGTATAATAGTTTAAAGCAACAAATCGTAGCTCATCATCAAATATGGTAATTCTGCGCTGGTGTGTTTTGTAATCGTTACATTATTATGATGTACTTGTGTACTTTTTAATTAACAACTTTAATGTCCTCCAAGATTGTCGTAGTTGATGATGTGTTTTCCAAATTCTACAGTTTGTCTTGCTATAAAAAAAAACGCAAGACAAATTGCAAATTACCTTTATATAGTTTGATTTTGTATAGTGGTTTAAACCCACAAATCATAGCTCATCATCAAATATAGTAATTCTGCGCTGGTGTGTTTTGTAATCGTTATATTTATATGATGTACTTGTGTACTTTTTAATTAACAACTTTAATGTCCTCCAAGATTGTCGTAGTTGATGATGTATTTTCCAAATTCTACAGTTTGTCTTGCTATAAAAAAAATCGCAAGACAAATTGCAAATTACTTTTATACTGTTTGATTTTGTATAGTGGTTTAAACCCACAAATCATACCTCATCATCAAATATGGTAATTCTGCACGGGTGTGTTTTGTAATCGTTATATTTATATGATGTACTTGTGTACTTTTTAATTAACAACTTTAATGTCCTCCAAGATTGTCGTAGTTGATGAAGTATTTTCCAAATTCTACAGTTTGTCTTGCTATGAAAAAAAAAACGCAAGACAAATTGCAAATTACTTTTATACAGTTTGATTTTGTATAGTGGTTTAAACCCACAAATCATAGCTCATCATCAAATATAGTAATTCTGCGCTGGTGTGTTTTGTAATCGTTATATTTATATGATGTACTTGTGTACTTTTTAATTAACAACTTTAATGTCCTCCAAGATTGTCGTAGTTGATGATGTATTTTCCAAATTCTACAGTTTGTCTTGCTATAAAAAAAATCGCAAGACAAATTGCAAATTACTTTTATACTGTTTGATTTTGTATAGTGGTTTAAACCCACAAATCATACCTCATCATCAAATATGGTAATTCTGCACGGGTGTGTTTTGTAATCGTTATATTTATATGATGTACTTGTGTACTTTTTAATTAACAACTTTAATGTCCTCCAAGATTGTCGTAGTTGATGATGTATTTTCCAAGTTCTACAGTTTGTATTGCTATGAAAAAAAGAAAAAAAAAACGCAAGACAAATTGCAAATTACCTTTATACAGTTTGATTTTGTATAGTGGTTTAAACCCAATACAGCGGGGTGGAAGGAGGGGTCCTTTCCTTCGTTTTTTTTTGTATTTTGTAACCAACGCTTGATTGTTTACCAGGATTGTTGTAATTGATGATCATTTTTAGACAAATTGCAAATTACTTTTCTACAGTTTGCTTTTGTATTGTGGTTTCAATCCACAAATCGTGGCTTATCATCAAATGTGATAATTCTGCGCTGGTGTTTTGTAGTCGTTATATTTGTATGATGTACATGTGTATTTTTTAATTAATAACTTTAATGTCCTCCAAGATTGTCGTAGTTGATGATGTATTTTCCAAATTCTGCAGTTTGTCTTGCTATGAAAAAAAAAAAAAAACGCAAGACAAATTGCAAATTACCTTTATACAGTTTGATTTTGTATAGTGGTTTAAACCCACAAATCATAGCTCATCATCAAATATGGTAATTTTTTGTATAGTGGTTTAAACCCACAAATCATACCTCATCATCAAATATGGTAATTTTGCACTGGTGTGTTTTGTAATCGTTATATTTATATCATGTACTTGTGTACTTTTTAATTAACAACTTTAATGTCCTCCAAGATTGTCGTAGTTGATGATGTATTTTCCAAATTCTGCAGTTTGTCTTGCTATGAAAAAAAAAAAAAAAAACGCAAGACAAATTGCAAATTACCTTTATACAGTTTGATTTTGTATAGTGGTTTAAACCCACAAATCATAGCTCATCATCAAATATGGTAAATCTGCGCTGGTGTGTTTTGTAATCGTTATATTTATATGATGTACTTGTGTACGTTTTAATTAACAACTTTAATGTCCTCCAAGATTGTCGTAGTTGATGATGTATTTTCCAAATTCTACAGTTTGTCTTGCTATAAAGAAAAAAAAAAAACGCAAGGCAAATTGCAAATTACTTTTATACAGTTTGATTTTGTATAATGGTTTAAAGCAACAAATCGTAGCTCATCATCAAATATGGTAATTCTGCGCTGGTGTGTTTTGTAATCGTTATATTAATATGATGTACTTGTGTACTTCTTAATTAACAACTTTAATGTCCTCCAAGATTGTCGTAGTTGATGATGTATTTTCCAAATTCTGCAGTTTGTCTTGCTATAAAAAAAAATCGCAAGACAAATTGCAAATTACTTTTATACAGTTTGATTTTGTATAGTGGTTTAAACCCACAAATCATACCTCATCATCAAATATGGTAATTTTGCACTGGTGTGTTTTGTAATCGTTATATTTATATCATGTACTTGTGTACTTTTTAATTAACAACTTTAATGTCCTCCAAGATTGTCGTAGTTGATGACGTAGTTTCCAAATTCTACAGTTTGTCTTGCTATGAAAAAAAAAAAAAACGCAAGACAAATTGCAAATTACTTTTATACAGTTTGATTTTGTATAATGGTTTAAAGCAACAAATCGTAGCTCATCATCAAATATGGTAATTCTGCGCTGGTGTGTTTTGTAATCATTATATTTATATGATGTACTTGTGTACTTTTTAATTAACAACTTTAATGTAATCCAAGATTGTCGTAGTTGATGATGTATTTTCCAAATTCTACAGTTTGTCTTGCTATAAAAAGAAATCGCAAGACAAATTGCAAATTACTTTTATACAGTTTGATTTTGTATAATGGTTTAAACCCACAAATGATACCTCATCATCAAATATGGTAATTCTGCGCTGGTGTGTTTTGTAATCGTTATATTAATATGATGTACTTGTGTACTTTTTAATTAACAACTTTAATGTCCTCCAAGATTGTCGTAGTTGATGATGTATTTTCCAAATTCTACAGTGTGTCTTGCTATGAAGAAAAAAAAACGCAAGACAAATTGCAAATTACTTTTATACAGTTTGATTTTGTATAGTGGTTTAAACCCACAAATCATAGCTCATCATCAAATATGGTAATTCTGCACTGGTGTGTTTTGTAATCGTTATATTAATATGATGTACTTGTGTACTTTTTAATTAACAACTTTAATGTCCTCCAAGATTGTCGTAGTTGATGATGTATTTTTCAAATTCTACAGTTTGTCTTGCTATGAAAAAAAAAACGCAAGACAAATTGCAAATTACTTTTATACAGTTTGATTTTGTTTAGTGGTTTAAACCCACAAATCATAGCTCATCATCAAATATGGTAATTCTGCACTGGTGTGTTTTGTAATCGTTATATTAATATGATGTACTTGTGTACTTTTTAATTAACAGCTTTAATGTCCTCCAAGATTGTCGTAGTTGATGATGTATTTTCAAAATTCTACAGTTTGTCTTGCTATATAAAAAGCGCAAGACAAATTGCAAATTACTTTTATACAGTTTGATTTTGTATAGTGGTTTAAACCCACAAATCATACCTCATCATCAAATATGGTAATTCTGCACTGGTGTGTTTTGTAATCGTTATATTTATATGATGTACTTGTGTACTTTTTAATTAACAACTTTAATGTCCTCCAAGATTGTCGTAGTTGATGATGTATTTTCCAAATTCTACAGTTTGTCTTGCTATGAAAAAAAAAAAAAAGAAACGCAAGACAAATTGCAAATTACTTTTATACAGTTTGATTTTGTATAATGGTTTAAAGCAACAAATCGTAGCTCATCATCAAATATGGTAATTCTGCGCTGGTGTGTTTTGTAATCGTTATATTTATATGATGTACTTGTGTACTTTTTAATTAACAACTTTAATGTCCTCCAAGATTGTCGTAGTTGATGATGTATTTTCCAAATTCTACAGTTTGTCTTGCTATAAAAAAAAAACGCAAGACAAATTGCAAATTACTTTTATACAGTTTGATTTTGTATAATGGTTTAAAGCAACAAATCGTAGCTCATCATCAAATATGGTAATTCTGCGCTGGTGTGTTTTGTAATCGTTACATTATTATGATGTACTTGTGTACTTTTTAATTAACAACTTTAATGTCCTCCAAGATTGTCGTAGTTGATGATGTATTTTTCAAATTCTACAGTTTGTCTTGCTATGAAAAAAAAAAAAAAAGCGCAAGACAAATTGCAAATTACTTTTATACAGTTTGATTTTGTATAGTGGTTTAAACCCACAAATCATAGCTCATCATCAAATATGGTAATTCTGCACTGGTGTGTTTTGTAATCGTTATATTAATATGATGTACTTGTGTACTTTTTAATTAACAGCTTTAATGTCCTCCAAGATTGTCGTAGTTGATGATGTATTTTCAAAATTCTACAGTTTGTCTTGCTATAAAAAAAATCGCAAGACAAATTGCAAATTACTTTTATACAGTTTGATTTTGTATAGTGGTTTAAACCCACAAATCATACCTCATCATCAAATATGGTAATTCTGCACTGGTGTGTTTTGTAATCGTTATATTTATCTGATGTACTTGTGTACTTTTTAATTAACAACTGTAATGTCCTCCAAGATTGTCGTAGTTGATGATGTATTTTCCAAATTCTACAGTTTGTCTTGCTATGAAAAAAAAAAAAAAAGAAACGCAAGACAAATTGCAAATTACTTTTATACAGTTTGATTTTGTATAATGGTTTAAAGCAACAAATCGTAGCTCATCATCAAATATGGTAATTCTGAGCTGGTGTGTTTTGTAATCGTTATATTTATATGATGTACTTGTGTACTTTTTAATTAACAACTTTAATGTCCTCCAAGATTGTCGTAGTTGATGATGTATTTTCCAAATTCTACAGTTTGTCTTGCTATAAAAAAAAAACGCAAGACAAATTGCAAATTACTTTTATACAGTTTGATTTTGTATAATGGTTTAAAGCAACAAATCGTAGCTCATCATCAAATATTGTAATTCTGCGCTGGTGTGTTTTGTAATCGTTACATTATTATGATGTACTTGCGTACTTTTTAATTAACAACTTTAATGTCCTCCAAGATTGTCGTAGTTGATGATGTATTTTCCAAATTCTACAGTTTGTCTTGCTATAAAAAGAAATCGCAAGACAAATTGCAAATTACTTTTATACAGTTTGATTTTGTATAGTGGTTTAAACCCACAAATCATACCTCATCATCAAATATGGTAATTTTGCACTGGTGTGTTTTGTAATCGTTATATTTATATCATGTACTTGTGTACTTTTTAATTAACAACTTTAATGTCCTCCAAGATTGTCGTAGTTGATGATGTAGTTTCCAAATTCTACAGTTTGTCTTGCTATGAAAAAAAAAAAAACGCAAGACAAATTGCAAATTACTTTTATACAGTTTGATTTTGTATAATGGTTTAAAGCAACAAATCGTAGCTCATCATCAAATATGGTAATTCTGCGCTGGTGTGTTTTGTAATCATTATATTTATATGATGTACTTGTGTACTTTTTAATTAACAACTTTAATGTAATCCAAGATTGTCGTAGTTGATGATGTATTTTCCAAATTCTACAGTTTGTCTTGCTATAAAAAGAAATCGCAAGACAAATTGCAAATTACTTTTATACAGTTTGATTTTGTATAATGGTTTAAACCCACAAATGATACCTCATCATCAAATATGGTAATTCTGCGCTGGTGTGTTTTGTAATCGTTATATTAATATGATGTACTTGTGTACTTTTTAATTAACAACTTTAATGTCCTCCAAGATTGTCGTAGTTGATGATGTATTTTCCAAATTCTACAGTGTGTCTTGCTATGAAGAAAAAAAAACGCAAGACAAATTGCAAATTACTTTTATACAGTTTGATTTTGTATAGTGGTTTAAACCCACAAATCATAGCTCATCATCAAATATGGTAATTCTGCACTGGTGTGTTTTGTAATCGTTATATTAATATGATGTACTTGTGTACTTTTTAATTAACAACTTTAATGTCCTCCAAGATTGTCGTAGTTGATGATGTATTTTTCAAATTCTACAGTTTGTCTTGCTATGAAAAAAAAAACGCAAGACAAATTGCAAATTACCTTTATACAGTTTGATTTTGTATAGTGGTTTAAACCCAATACAGCGGGGTGGAAGGAGGGGTCCTTTCCTTCGTTTTTTTTTGTATTTTGTAACCAACGCTTGATTGTTTACCAGGATTGTTGTAATTGATGATCATTTTTAGACAAATTGCAAATTACTTTTCTACAGTTTGCTTTGGTATTGTGGTTTCAATCCACAAATCGTGGCTTATCATCAAATGTGATAATTCTGCGCTGATGTTTTGTAGTCGTTATATTTGTATGATGTACATGTGTATTTTTTAATTAATAACTTTAATGTCCTCCAAGATTGTCGTAGTTGACGATGTATTTTCCAAATTCTGCAGTTTGTCTTGCTATGAAAAAAAAAAAAAAAAAAAAACGCAAGACAAATTGCAAATTACCTTTATACAGTTTGATTTTGTATAGTGGTTTAAACCCACAAATCATAGCTCATCATCAAATATGGTAATTTTTTGTATAGTGGTTTAAACCCACAAATCATACCTCATCATCAAATATGGTAATTTTGCACTGGTGTGTTTTGTAATCGTTATATTTATATCATGTACTTGTGTACTTTTTAATTAACAACTTTAATGTCCTCCAAGATTGTCGTAGTTGATGATGTATTTTCCAAATTCTGCAGTTTGTCTTGCTATGAAAAAAAAAAAAAAAAAAACGCAAGACAAATTGCAAATTACCTTTATACAGTTTGATTTTATATAGTGGTTTAAACCCACAAATCATAGCTCATCATCAAATATGGTAATTCTGCGCTGGTGTGTTTTGTAATCGTTATATTTATATGATGTACTTGTGTACTTTTTAATTAACAACTTTAATGTCCTCCAAGATTGTCGTAGTTGATGATGTATTTTCCAAATTCTACAGTTTGTCTTGCTATAAAGAAAAAAAAAACGCAAGACAAATTGCAAATTACTTTTATACAGTTTGATTTTGTATAATGGTTTAAAGCAACAAATCGTAGCTCATCATCAAATATGGTAATTCTGCGCTGGTGTGTTTTGTAATCGTTATATTAATATGATGTACTTGTGTACTTCTTAATTAACAACTTTAATGTCCTCCAAGATTGTCGTAGTTGATGATGTATTTTCCAAATTCTGCAGTTTGTCTTGCTATAAAAAAAAAATCGCAAGACAAATTGCAAATTACTTTTATACAGTTTGATTTTGTATAGTGGTTTAAACCCACAAATCATACCTCATCATCAAATATGGTAATTTTGCACTGGTGTGTTTTGTAATCGTTATATTTATATCATGTACTTGTGTACTTTTTAATTAACAACTTTAATGTCCTCCAAGATTGTCGTAGTTGATGATGTAGTTTCCAAATTCTACAGTTTGTCTTGCTATGAAAAAAAAAAAAACGCAAGACAAATTGCAAATTACTTTTATACAGTTTGATTTTGTATAATGGTTTAAAGCAACAAATCGTAGCTCATCATCAAATATGGTAATTCTGCGCTGGTGTGTTTTGTAATCATTATATTTATATGATGTACTTGTGTACTTTTTAATTAACAACTTTAATGTAATCCAAGATTGTCGTAGTTGATGATGTATTTTCCAAATTCTACAGTTTGTCTTGCTATAAAAAGAAATCGCAAGACAAATTGCAAATTACTTTTATACAGTTTGATTTTGTATAATGGTTTAAACCCACAAATGATACCTCATCATCAAATATGGTAATTCTGCGCTGGTGTGTTTTGTAATCGTTATATTAATATGATGTACTTGTGTACTTTTTAATTAACAACTTTAATGTCCTCCAAGATTGTCGTAGTTGATGATGTATTTTCCAAATTCTACAGTGTGTCTTGCTATGAAGAAAAAAAAACGCAAGACAAATTGCAAATTACTTTTATACAGTTTGATTTTGTATAGTGGTTTAAACCCACAAATCATAGCTCATCATCAAATATGGTAATTCTGCACTGGTGTGTTTTGTAATCGTTATATTAATATGATGTACTTGTGTACTTTTTAATTAACAACTTTAATGTCCTCCAAGATTGTCGTAGTTGATGATGTATTTTTCAAATTCTACAGTTTGTCTTGCTATGAAAAAAAAAAAAAAACGCAAGACAAATTGCAAATTACTTTTATACAGTTTGATTTTGTTTAGTGGTTTAAACCCACAAATCATAGCTCATCATCAAATATGGTAATTCTGCACTGGTGTGTTTTGTAATCGTTATATTAATATGATGTACTTGTGTACTTTTTAATTAACAGCTTTAATGTCCTCCAAGATTGTCGTAGTTGATGATGTGTTTTCCAAATTCTACAGTTTGTCTTGCTATAAAAAAAAAACGCAAGACAAATTGCAAATTACCTTTATATAGTTTGATTTTGTATAGTGGTTTAAACCCACAAATCATAGCTCATCATCAAATATGGTAATTCTGCGCTGGTGTGTTTTGTAATCGTTATATTTATATGATGTACTTGTGTACTTTTTAATTAACAACTTTAATGTCCTCCAAGATTGTCGTAGTTGATGATGTATTTTCCAAATTCTACAGTTTGTCTTGCTATGAAAAAAAAAAAAAAAGAAACGCAAGACAAATTGCAAATTACTTTTATACAGTTTGATTTTGTATAATGGTTTAAAGCAACAAATCGTAGCTCATCATCAAATATGGTAATTCTGCGCTGGTGTGTTTTGTAATCGTTATATTTATATGATGTACTTGTGTACTTTTTAATTAACAACTTTAATGTCCTCCAAGATTGTCGTAGTTGATGATGTATTTTCCAAATTCTACAGTTTGTCTTGCTATAAAAAAAAACGCAAGACAAATTGCAAATTACTTTTATACAGTTTGATTTTGTATAATGGTTTAAAGCAACAAATCGTAGCTCATCATCAAATATGGTAATTCTGCGCTGGTGTGTTTTGTAATCGTTACATTATTATGATGTACTTGTGTACTTTTTAATTAACAACTTTAATGTCCTCCAAGATTGTCGTAGTTGATGATGTATTTTTCAAATTCTACAGTTTGTCTTGCTATGAAAAAAAAAAAACGCAAGACAAATTGCAAATTACTTTTATACAGTTTGATTTTGTATAGTGGTTTAAACCCACAAATCATAGCTCATCATCAAATGTGATAATTCTGCGCTGGTGTTTTGTAGTCGTTATATTTATATGATGTACATGTGTATTTTTTAATTAATAACTTTAATGTCCTCCAAGATTGTCGTAGTTGATGATGTGTTTTCCAAATTCTACAGTTTGTCTTGCTATAAAAAAAAAAACGCAAGACAAATTGCAAATTACCTTTATATAGTTTGATTTTGTATAGTGGTTTAAACCCACAAATCATAGCTCATCATCAAATATGGTAATTCTGCGCTGGTGTGTTTTGTAATCGTTACATTATTATGATGTACTTGTGTACTTTTTAATTAACAACTTTAATGTCCTCCAAGATTGTCGTAGTTGATGATGTATTTTTCAAATTCTACAGTTTGTCTTGCTATGAAAAAAAAAACGCAAGACAAATTGCAAATTACTTTTATACAGTTTGATTTTGTATAGTGGTTTAAACCCACAAATCATAGCTCATCATCAAATGTGATAATTCTGCGCTGGTGTTTTGTAGTCGTTATATTTATATGATGTACATGTGTATTTTTTAATTAATAACTTTAATGTCCTCCAAGATTGTCGTAGTTGATGATGTGTTTTCCAAATTCTACAGTTTGTCTTGCTATAAAAAAAAAACGCAAGACAAATTGCAAATTACCTTTATATAGTTTGATTTTGTATAGTGGTTTAAACCCACAAATCATAGCTCATCATCAAATATGGTAATTCTGCGCTGGTGTGTTTTGTAATCGTTACATTATTATGATGTACTTGTGTACTTTTTAATTAACAACTTTAATGTCCTCCAAGATTGTCGTAGTTGATGATGTATTTTTCAAATTCTACAGTTTGTCTTGCTATGAAAAAAAAAAAAAAACGCAAGACAAATTGCAAATTACTTTTATACAGTTTGATTTTGTATAGTGGTTTAAACCCACAAATCATAGCTCATCATCAAATGTGATAATTCTGCGCTGGTGTTTTGTAGTCGTTATATTTATATGATGTACATGTGTATTTTTTAATTAATAACTTTAATGTCCTCCAAGATTGTCGTAGTTGATGATGTGTTTTCCAAATTCTACAGTTTGTCTTGCTATAAAAAAAATCGCAAGACAAATTGCAAATTACTTTTATACAGTTTGATTTTGTATAGTGGTTTAAACCCACAAATCATACCTCATCATCAAATATGGTAATTCTGCACGGGTGTGTTTTGTAATCGTTATATTTATATGATGTACTTGTGTACTTTTTAATTAACAACTTTAATGTCCTCCAAGATTGTCGTAGTTGATGAAGTATTTTCCAAATTCTACAGTTTGTCTTGTTATGAAAAAAAAAACGCAAGACAAATTGCAAATTACTTTTATACAGTTTGATTTTGTATAATGGTTTAAAGCAACAAATCGTAGCTCATCATCAAATATGGTAATTCTGCGCTGGTGTGTTTTGTAATCGTTACATTATTATGATGTACTTGTGTACTTTTTAATTAACAACTTTAATGTCCTCCAAGATTGTCGTAGTTGATGATGTATTTTTCAAATTCTACAGTTTGTCTTGCTATGAAAAAAAAAAAAAAAAACGCAAGACAAATTGCAAATTACTTTTATACAGTTTGATTTTGTATAGTGGTTTAAACCCACAAATCATAGCTCATCATCAAATGTGATAATTCTGCGCTGGTGTTTTGTAGTCGTTATATTTATATGATGTACATGTGTATTTTTTAATTAATAACTTTAATGTCCTCCAAGATTGTCGTAGTTGATGATGTGTTTTCCAAATTCTACAGTTTGTCTTGCTATAAAAAAAATCGCAAGACAAATTGCAAATTACTTTTATACAGTTTGATTTTGTATAGTGGTTTAAACCCACAAATCATACCTCATCATCAAATATGGTAATTCTGCACGGGTGTGTTTTGTAATCGTTATATTTATATGATGTACTTGTGTACTTTTTAATTAACAACTTTAATGTCCTCCAAGATTGTCGTAGTTGATGAAGTATTTTCCAAATTCTACAGTTTGTCTTGCTATGAAAAAAAAACGCAAGACAAATTGCAAATTACTTTTATACAGTTTGATTTTGTATAATGGTTTAAAGCAACAAATCGTAGCTCATCATCAAATATGGTAATTCTGCGCTGGTGTGTTTTGTAATCGTTATATTAATATGATGTACTTGTGTACTTTTTAATTAACAACTTTAATGTCCTCCAAGATTGTCGTAGTTGATGATGTATTTTCCAAATTCTGCAGTTTGTCTTGCTATAAAAAAAAATCGCAAGACAAATTGCAAATTACTTTTATACAGTTTGATTTTGTATAGTGGTTTAAACCCACAAATCATACCTCATCATCAAATATGGTAATTTTGCACTGGTGTGTTTTGTAATCGTTATATTTATATCATGTACTTGTGTACTTTTTGATTAACAACTTTAATGTCCTCCAAGATTGTCGTAGTTGATGATGTAGTTTCCAAATTCTACAGTTTGTCTTGCTATGAAAAAAAAAAAAAAACGCAAGACAAATTGCAAATTACTTTTATACAGTTTGATTTTGTATAGTGGTTTAAACCCACAAATCATACCTCATCATCAAATATGGTAATTTTGCACTGGTGTGTTTTGTAATCGTTATATTTATATCATGTACTTGTGTACTTTTTAATTAACAACTTTAATGTCCTCCAAGATTGTCGTAGTTGATGATGTAGTTTCCAAATTCTACAGTTTGTCTTGCTATGAAAAAAAAAAAAACGCAAGACAAATTGCAAATTACTTTTATACAGTTTGATTTTGTATAATGGTTTAAAGCAACAAATCGTAGCTCATCATCAAATATGGTAATTCTGCGCTGGTGTGTTTTGTAATCATTATATTTATATGATGTACTTGTGTACTTTTTAATTAACAACTTTAATGTAATCCAAGATTGTCGTAGTTGATGATGTATTTTCCAAATTCTACAGTTTGTCTTGCTATAAAAAGAAATCGCAAGACAAATTGCAAATTACTTTTATACAGTTTGATTTTGTATAATGGTTTAAACCCACAAATGATACCTCATCATCAAATATGGTAATTCTGCGCTGGTGTGTTTTGTAATCGTTATATTAATATGATGTACTTGTGTACTTTTTAATTAACAACTTTAATGTCCTCCAAGATTGTCGTAGTTGATGATGTATTTTCCAAATTCTACAGTGTGTCTTGCTATGAAGAAAAAAAAACGCAAGACAAATTGCAAATTACTTTTATACAGTTTGATTTTGTATAGTGGTTTAAACCCACAAATCATAGCTCATCATCAAATATGGTAATTCTGCACTGGTGTGTTTTGTAATCGTTATATTAATATGATGTACTTGTGTACTTTTTAATTAACAACTTTAATGTCCTCCAAGATTGTCGTAGTTGATGATGTATTTTTCAAATTCTACAGTTTGTCTTGCTATGAAAAAAAAAACGCAAGACAAATTGCAAATTACCTTTATACAGTTTGATTTTGTATAGTGGTTTAAACCCAATACAGCGGGGTGGAAGGAGGGGTCCTTTCCTTCGTTTTTTTTTGTATTTTGTAACCAACGCTTGATTGTTTACCAGGATTGTTGTAATTGATGATCATTTTTAGACAAATTGCAAATTACTTTTCTACAGTTTGCTTTGGTATTGTGGTTTCAATCCACAAATCGTGGCTTATCATCAAATGTGATAATTCTGCGCTGATGTTTTGTAGTCGTTATATTTGTATGATGTACATGTGTATTTTTTAATTAATAACTTTAATGTCCTCCAAGATTGTCGTAGTTGACGATGTATTTTCCAAATTCTGCAGTTTGTCTTGCTATGAAAAAAAAAAAAAAAAAAAAACGCAAGACAAATTGCAAATTACCTTTATACAGTTTGATTTTGTATAGTGGTTTAAACCCACAAATCATAGCTCATCATCAAATATGGTAATTTTTTGTATAGTGGTTTAAACCCACAAATCATACCTCATCATCAAATATGGTAATTTTGCACTGGTGTGTTTTGTAATCGTTATATTTATATCATGTACTTGTGTACTTTTTAATTAACAACTTTAATGTCCTCCAAGATTGTCGTAGTTGATGATGTATTTTCCAAATTCTGCAGTTTGTCTTGCTATGAAAAAAAAAAAAAAAAAAAACGCAAGACAAATTGCAAATTACCTTTATACAGTTTGATTTTATATAGTGGTTTAAACCCACAAATCATAGCTCATCATCAAATATGGTAATTCTGCGCTGGTGTGTTTTGTAATCGTTATATTTATATGATGTACTTGTGTACTTTTTAATTAACAACTTTAATGTCCTCCAAGATTGTCGTAGTTGATGATGTATTTTCCAAATTCTACAGTTTGTCTTGCTATAAAGAAAAAAAAAACGCAAGACAAATTGCAAATTACTTTTATACAGTTTGATTTTGTATAATGGTTTAAAGCAACAAATCGTAGCTCATCATCAAATATGGTAATTCTGCGCTGGTGTGTTTTGTAATCGTTATATTAATATGATGTACTTGTGTACTTCTTAATTAACAACTTTAATGTCCTCCAAGATTGTCGTAGTTGATGATGTATTTTCCAAATTCTGCAGTTTGTCTTGCTATAAAAAAAAAATCGCAAGACAAATTGCAAATTACTTTTATACAGTTTGATTTTGTATAGTGGTTTAAACCCACAAATCATACCTCATCATCAAATATGGTAATTTTGCACTGGTGTGTTTTGTAATCGTTATATTTATATCATGTACTTGTGTACTTTTTAATTAACAACTTTAATGTCCTCCAAGATTGTCGTAGTTGATGATGTAGTTTCCAAATTCTACAGTTTGTCTTGCTATGAAAAAAAAAAAAACGCAAGACAAATTGCAAATTACTTTTATACAGTTTGATTTTGTATAATGGTTTAAAGCAACAAATCGTAGCTCATCATCAAATATGGTAATTCTGCGCTGGTGTGTTTTGTAATCATTATATTTATATGATGTACTTGTGTACTTTTTAATTAACAACTTTAATGTAATCCAAGATTGTCGTAGTTGATGATGTATTTTCCAAATTCTACAGTTTGTCTTGCTATAAAAAGAAATCGCAAGACAAATTGCAAATTACTTTTATACAGTTTGATTTTGTATAATGGTTTAAACCCACAAATGATACCTCATCATCAAATATGGTAATTCTGCGCTGGTGTGTTTTGTAATCGTTATATTAATATGATGTACTTGTGTACTTTTTAATTAACAACTTTAATGTCCTCCAAGATTGTCGTAGTTGATGATGTATTTTCCAAATTCTACAGTGTGTCTTGCTATGAAGAAAAAAAAACGCAAGACAAATTGCAAATTACTTTTATACAGTTTGATTTTGTATAGTGGTTTAAACCCACAAATCATAGCTCATCATCAAATATGGTAATTCTGCACTGGTGTGTTTTGTAATCGTTATATTAATATGATGTACTTGTGTACTTTTTAATTAACAACTTTAATGTCCTCCAAGATTGTCGTAGTTGATGATGTATTTTTCAAATTCTACAGTTTGTCTTGCTATGAAAAAAAAAAAAAAACGCAAGACAAATTGCAAATTACTTTTATACAGTTTGATTTTGTTTAGTGGTTTAAACCCACAAATCATAGCTCATCATCAAATATGGTAATTCTGCACTGGTGTGTTTTGTAATCGTTATATTAATATGATGTACTTGTGTACTTTTTAATTAACAGCTTTAATGTCCTCCAAGATTGTCGTAGTTGATGATGTGTTTTCCAAATTCTACAGTTTGTCTTGCTATAAAAAAAAAACGCAAGACAAATTGCAAATTACCTTTATATAGTTTGATTTTGTATAGTGGTTTAAACCCACAAATCATAGCTCATCATCAAATATGGTAATTCTGCGCTGGTGTGTTTTGTAATCGTTATATTTATATGATGTACTTGTGTACTTTTTAATTAACAACTTTAATGTCCTCCAAGATTGTCGTAGTTGATGATGTATTTTCCAAATTCTACAGTTTGTCTTGCTATGAAAAAAAAAAAAAAAGAAACGCAAGACAAATTGCAAATTACTTTTATACAGTTTGATTTTGTATAATGGTTTAAAGCAACAAATCGTAGCTCATCATCAAATATGGTAATTCTGCGCTGGTGTGTTTTGTAATCGTTATATTTATATGATGTACTTGTGTACTTTTTAATTAACAACTTTAATGTCCTCCAAGATTGTCGTAGTTGATGATGTATTTTCCAAATTCTACAGTTTGTCTTGCTATAAAAAAAAACGCAAGACAAATTGCAAATTACTTTTATTCAGTTTGATTTTGTATAATGGTTTAAAGCAACAAATCGTAGCTCATCATCAAATATGGTAATTCTGCGCTGGTGTGTTTTGTAATCGTTACATTATTATGATGTACTTGTGTACTTTTTAATTAACAACTTTAATGTCCTCCAAGATTGTCGTAGTTGATGATGTATTTTTCAAATTCTACAGTTTGTCTTGCTATGAAAAAAAAAAAACGCAAGACAAATTGCAAATTACTTTTATACAGTTTGATTTTGTATAGTGGTTTAAACCCACAAATCATAGCTCATCATCAAATGTGATAATTCTGCGCTGGTGTTTTGTAGTCGTTATATTTATATGATGTACATGTGTATTTTTTAATTAATAACTTTAATGTCCTCCAAGATTGTCGTAGTTGATGATGTGTTTTCCAAATTCTACAGTTTGTCTTGCTATAAAAAAAAAAACGCAAGACAAATTGCAAATTACCTTTATATAGTTTGATTTTGTATAGTGGTTTAAACCCACAAATCATAGCTCATCATCAAATATGGTAATTCTGCGCTGGTGTGTTTTGTAATCGTTACATTATTATGATGTACTTGTGTACTTTTTAATTAACAACTTTAATGTCCTCCAAGATTGTCGTAGTTGATGATGTATTTTTCAAATTCTACAGTTTGTCTTGCTATGAAAAAAAAAACGCAAGACAAATTGCAAATTACTTTTATACAGTTTGATTTTGTATAGTGGTTTAAACCCACAAATCATAGCTCATCATCAAATGTGATAATTCTGCGCTGGTGTTTTGTAGTCGTTATATTTATATGATGTACATGTGTATTTTTTAATTAATAACTTTAATGTCCTCCAAGATTGTCGTAGTTGATGATGTGTTTTCCAAATTCTACAGTTTGTCTTGCTATAAAAAAAAAACGCAAGACAAATTGCAAATTACCTTTATATAGTTTGATTTTGTATAGTGGTTTAAACCCACAAATCATAGCTCATCATCAAATATGGTAATTCTGCGCTGGTGTGTTTTGTAATCGTTACATTATTATGATGTACTTGTGTACTTTTTAATTAACAACTTTAATGTCCTCCAAGATTGTCGTAGTTGATGATGTATTTTTCAAATTCTACAGTTTGTCTTGCTATGAAAAAAAAAAAAAAACGCAAGACAAATTGCAAATTACTTTTATACAGTTTGATTTTGTATAGTGGTTTAAACCCACAAATCATAGCTCATCATCAAATGTGATAATTCTGCGCTGGTGTTTTGTAGTCGTTATATTTATATGATGTACATGTGTATTTTTTAATTAATAACTTTAATGTCCTCCAAGATTGTCGTAGTTGATGATGTGTTTTCCAAATTCTACAGTTTGTCTTGCTATAAAAAAAATCGCAAGACAAATTGCAAATTACTTTTATACAGTTTGATTTTGTATAGTGGTTTAAACCCACAAATCATACCTCATCATCAAATATGGTAATTCTGCACGGGTGTGTTTTGTAATCGTTATATTTATATGATGTACTTGTGTACTTTTTAATTAACAACTTTAATGTCCTCCAAGATTGTCGTAGTTGATGAAGTATTTTCCAAATTCTACAGTTTGTCTTGTTATGAAAAAAAAAACGCAAGACAAATTGCAAATTACTTTTATACAGTTTGATTTTGTATAATGGTTTAAAGCAACAAATCGTAGCTCATCATCAAATATGGTAATTCTGCGCTGGTGTGTTTTGTAATCGTTACATTATTATGATGTACTTGTGTACTTTTTAATTAACAACTTTAATGTCCTCCAAGATTGTCGTAGTTGATGATGTATTTTTCAAATTCTACAGTTTGTCTTGCTATGAAAAAAAAAAAAAAAAACGCAAGACAAATTGCAAATTACTTTTATACAGTTTGATTTTGTATAGTGGTTTAAACCCACAAATCATAGCTCATCATCAAATGTGATAATTCTGCGCTGGTGTTTTGTAGTCGTTATATTTATATGATGTACATGTGTATTTTTTAATTAATAACTTTAATGTCCTCCAAGATTGTCGTAGTTGATGATGTGTTTTCCAAATTCTACAGTTTGTCTTGCTATAAAAAAAATCGCAAGACAAATTGCAAATTACTTTTATACAGTTTGATTTTGTATAGTGGTTTAAACCCACAAATCATACCTCATCATCAAATATGGTAATTCTGCACGGGTGTGTTTTGTAATCGTTATATTTATATGATGTACTTGTGTACTTTTTAATTAACAACTTTAATGTCCTCCAAGATTGTCGTAGTTGATGAAGTATTTTCCAAATTCTACAGTTTGTCTTGCTATGAAAAAAAAACGCAAGACAAATTGCAAATTACTTTTATACAGTTTGATTTTGTATAATGGTTTAAAGCAACAAATCGTAGCTCATCATCAAATATGGTAATTCTGCGCTGGTGTGTTTTGTAATCGTTATATTAATATGATGTACTTGTGTACTTTTTAATTAACAACTTTAATGTCCTCCAAGATTGTCGTAGTTGATGATGTATTTTCCAAATTCTGCAGTTTGTCTTGCTATAAAAAAAAATCGCAAGACAAATTGCAAATTACTTTTATACAGTTTGATTTTGTATAGTGGTTTAAACCCACAAATCATACCTCATCATCAAATATGGTAATTTTGCACTGGTGTGTTTTGTAATCGTTATATTTATATCATGTACTTGTGTACTTTTTGATTAACAACTTTAATGTCCTCCAAGATTGTCGTAGTTGATGATGTGTTTTCCAAATTCTACAGTTTGTCTTGCTATAAAAAAAAACGCAAGACAAATTGCAAATTACCTTTATATAGTTTGATTTTGTATAGTGGTTTAAACCCACAAATCATAGCTCATCATCAAATATAGTAATTCTGCGCTGGTGTGTTTTGTAATCGTTATATTTATATGATGTACTTGTGTACTTTTTAATTAACAACTTTAATGTCCTCCAAGATTGTCGTAGTTGATGATGTATTTTCCAAATTCTACAGTTTGTCTTGCTATAAAAAAAATCGCAAGACAAATTGCAAATTACTTTTATACTGTTTGATTTTGTATAGTGGTTTAAACCCACAAATCATACCTCATCATCAAATATGGTAATTCTGCACGGGTGTGTTTTGTAATCGTTATATTTATATGATGTACTTGTGTACTTTTTAATTAACAACTTTAATGTCCTCCAAGATTGTCGTAGTTGATGAAGTATTTTCCAAATTCTACAGTTTGTCTTGCTATGAAAAAAAAACGCAAGACAAATTGCAAATTACTTTTATACAGTTTGATTTTGTATAGTGGTTTAAACCCACAAATCATAGCTCATCATCAAATATAGTAATTCTGCGCTGGTGTGTTTTGTAATCGTTATATTTATATGATGTACTTGTGTACTTTTTAATTAACAACTTTAATGTCCTCCAAGATTGTCGTAGTTGATGATGTATTTTCCAAATTCTACAGTTTGTCTTGCTATAAAAAAAATCGCAAGACAAATTGCAAATTACTTTTATACTGTTTGATTTTGTATAGTGGTTTAAACCCACAAATCATACCTCATCATCAAATATGGTAATTCTGCACGGGTGTGTTTTGTAATCGTTATATTTATATGATGTACTTGTGTACTTTTTAATTAACAACTTTAATGTCCTCCAAGATTGTCGTAGTTGATGATGTATTTTCCAAGTTCTACAGTTTGTATTGCTATGAAAAAAAGAAAAAAAAAACGCAAGACAAATTGCAAATTACCTTTATACAGTTTGATTTTGTATAGTGGTTTAAACCCAATACAGCGGGGTGGAAGGAGGGGTCCTTTCCTTCGTTTTTTTTTGTATTTTGTAACCAACGCTTGATTGTTTACCAGGATTGTTGTAATTGATGATCATTTTTAGACAAATTGCAAATTACTTTTCTACAGTTTGCTTTTGTATTGTGGTTTCAATCCACAAATCGTGGCTTATCATCAAATGTGATAATTCTGCGCTGGTGTTTTGTAGTCGTTATATTTGTATGATGTACATGTGTATTTTTTAATTAATAACTTTAATGTCCTCCAAGATTGTCGTAGTTGATGATGTATTTTCCAAATTCTGCAGTTTGTCTTGCTATGAAAAAAAAAAAAAAACGCAAGACAAATTGCAAATTACCTTTATACAGTTTGATTTTGTATAGTGGTTTAAACCCACAAATCATAGCTCATCATCAAATATGGTAATTTTTTGTATAGTGGTTTAAACCCACAAATCATACCTCATCATCAAATATGGTAATTTTGCACTGGTGTGTTTTGTAATCGTTATATTTATATCATGTACTTGTGTACTTTTTAATTAACAACTTTAATGTCCTCCAAGATTGTCGTAGTTGATGATGTATTTTCCAAATTCTGCAGTTTGTCTTGCTATGAAAAAAAAAAAAAAAAACGCAAGACAAATTGCAAATTACCTTTATACAGTTTGATTTTGTATAGTGGTTTAAACCCACAAATCATAGCTCATCATCAAATATGGTAAATCTGCGCTGGTGTGTTTTGTAATCGTTATATTTATATGATGTACTTGTGTACGTTTTAATTAACAACTTTAATGTCCTCCAAGATTGTCGTAGTTGATGATGTATTTTCCAAATTCTACAGTTTGTCTTGCTATAAAGAAAAAAAAAAAACGCAAGGCAAATTGCAAATTACTTTTATACAGTTTGATTTTGTATAATGGTTTAAAGCAACAAATCGTAGCTCATCATCAAATATGGTAATTCTGCGCTGGTGTGTTTTGTAATCGTTATATTAATATGATGTACTTGTGTACTTCTTAATTAACAACTTTAATGTCCTCCAAGATTGTCGTAGTTGATGATGTATTTTCCAAATTCTGCAGTTTGTCTTGCTATAAAAAAAAATCGCAAGACAAATTGCAAATTACTTTTATACAGTTTGATTTTGTATAGTGGTTTAAACCCACAAATCATACCTCATCATCAAATATGGTAATTTTGCACTGGTGTGTTTTGTAATCGTTATATTTATATCATGTACTTGTGTACTTTTTAATTAACAACTTTAATGTCCTCCAAGATTGTCGTAGTTGATGACGTAGTTTCCAAATTCTACAGTTTGTCTTGCTATGAAAAAAAAAAAAAACGCAAGACAAATTGCAAATTACTTTTATACAGTTTGATTTTGTATAATGGTTTAAAGCAACAAATCGTAGCTCATCATCAAATATGGTAATTCTGCGCTGGTGTGTTTTGTAATCATTATATTTATATGATGTACTTGTGTACTTTTTAATTAACAACTTTAATGTAATCCAAGATTGTCGTAGTTGATGATGTATTTTCCAAATTCTACAGTTTGTCTTGCTATAAAAAGAAATCGCAAGACAAATTGCAAATTACTTTTATACAGTTTGATTTTGTATAATGGTTTAAACCCACAAATGATACCTCATCATCAAATATGGTAATTCTGCGCTGGTGTGTTTTGTAATCGTTATATTAATATGATGTACTTGTGTACTTTTTAATTAACAACTTTAATGTCCTCCAAGATTGTCGTAGTTGATGATGTATTTTCCAAATTCTACAGTGTGTCTTGCTATGAAGAAAAAAAAACGCAAGACAAATTGCAAATTACTTTTATACAGTTTGATTTTGTATAGTGGTTTAAACCCACAAATCATAGCTCATCATCAAATATGGTAATTCTGCACTGGTGTGTTTTGTAATCGTTATATTAATATGATGTACTTGTGTACTTTTTAATTAACAACTTTAATGTCCTCCAAGATTGTCGTAGTTGATGATGTATTTTTCAAATTCTACAGTTTGTCTTGCTATGAAAAAAAAAACGCAAGACAAATTGCAAATTACTTTTATACAGTTTGATTTTGTTTAGTGGTTTAAACCCACAAATCATAGCTCATCATCAAATATGGTAATTCTGCACTGGTGTGTTTTGTAATCGTTATATTAATATGATGTACTTGTGTACTTTTTAATTAACAGCTTTAATGTCCTCCAAGATTGTCGTAGTTGATGATGTATTTTCAAAATTCTACAGTTTGTCTTGCTATATAAAAAGCGCAAGACAAATTGCAAATTACTTTTATACAGTTTGATTTTGTATAGTGGTTTAAACCCACAAATCATACCTCATCATCAAATATGGTAATTCTGCACTGGTGTGTTTTGTAATCGTTATATTTATATGATGTACTTGTGTACTTTTTAATTAACAACTTTAATGTCCTCCAAGATTGTCGTAGTTGATGATGTATTTTCCAAATTCTACAGTTTGTCTTGCTATGAAAAAAAAAAAAAAGAAACGCAAGACAAATTGCAAATTACTTTTATACAGTTTGATTTTGTATAATGGTTTAAAGCAACAAATCGTAGCTCATCATCAAATATGGTAATTCTGCGCTGGTGTGTTTTGTAATCGTTATATTTATATGATGTACTTGTGTACTTTTTAATTAACAACTTTAATGTCCTCCAAGATTGTCGTAGTTGATGATGTATTTTCCAAATTCTACAGTTTGTCTTGCTATAAAAAAAAAACGCAAGACAAATTGCAAATTACTTTTATACAGTTTGATTTTGTATAATGGTTTAAAGCAACAAATCGTAGCTCATCATCAAATATGGTAATTCTGCGCTGGTGTGTTTTGTAATCGTTACATTATTATGATGTACTTGTGTACTTTTTAATTAACAACTTTAATGTCCTCCAAGATTGTCGTAGTTGATGATGTATTTTTCAAATTCTACAGTTTGTCTTGCTATGAAAAAAAAAAAAAAAGCGCAAGACAAATTGCAAATTACTTTTATACAGTTTGATTTTGTATAGTGGTTTAAACCCACAAATCATAGCTCATCATCAAATATGGTAATTCTGCACTGGTGTGTTTTGTAATCGTTATATTAATATGATGTACTTGTGTACTTTTTAATTAACAGCTTTAATGTCCTCCAAGATTGTCGTAGTTGATGATGTATTTTCAAAATTCTACAGTTTGTCTTGCTATAAAAAAAATCGCAAGACAAATTGCAAATTACTTTTATACAGTTTGATTTTGTATAGTGGTTTAAACCCACAAATCATACCTCATCATCAAATATGGTAATTCTGCACTGGTGTGTTTTGTAATCGTTATATTTATCTGATGTACTTGTGTACTTTTTAATTAACAACTGTAATGTCCTCCAAGATTGTCGTAGTTGATGATGTATTTTCCAAATTCTACAGTTTGTCTTGCTATGAAAAAAAAAAAAAAAGAAACGCAAGACAAATTGCAAATTACTTTTATACAGTTTGATTTTGTATAATGGTTTAAAGCAACAAATCGTAGCTCATCATCAAATATGGTAATTCTGAGCTGGTGTGTTTTGTAATCGTTATATTTATATGATGTACTTGTGTACTTTTTAATTAACAACTTTAATGTCCTCCAAGATTGTCGTAGTTGATGATGTATTTTCCAAATTCTACAGTTTGTCTTGCTATAAAAAAAAAACGCAAGACAAATTGCAAATTACTTTTATACAGTTTGATTTTGTATAATGGTTTAAAGCAACAAATCGTAGCTCATCATCAAATATTGTAATTCTGCGCTGGTGTGTTTTGTAATCGTTACATTATTATGATGTACTTGCGTACTTTTTAATTAACAACTTTAATGTCCTCCAAGATTGTCGTAGTTGATGATGTATTTTCCAAATTCTACAGTTTGTCTTGCTATAAAAAGAAATCGCAAGACAAATTGCAAATTACTTTTATACAGTTTGATTTTGTATAGTGGTTTAAACCCACAAATCATACCTCATCATCAAATATGGTAATTTTGCACTGGTGTGTTTTGTAATCGTTATATTTATATCATGTACTTGTGTACTTTTTAATTAACAACTTTAATGTCCTCCAAGATTGTCGTAGTTGATGATGTAGTTTCCAAATTCTACAGTTTGTCTTGCTATGAAAAAAAAAAAAACGCAAGACAAATTGCAAATTACTTTTATACAGTTTGATTTTGTATAATGGTTTAAAGCAACAAATCGTAGCTCATCATCAAATATGGTAATTCTGCGCTGGTGTGTTTTGTAATCATTATATTTATATGATGTACTTGTGTACTTTTTAATTAACAACTTTAATGTAATCCAAGATTGTCGTAGTTGATGATGTATTTTCCAAATTCTACAGTTTGTCTTGCTATAAAAAGAAATCGCAAGACAAATTGCAAATTACTTTTATACAGTTTGATTTTGTATAATGGTTTAAACCCACAAATGATACCTCATCATCAAATATGGTAATTCTGCGCTGGTGTGTTTTGTAATCGTTATATTAATATGATGTACTTGTGTACTTTTTAATTAACAACTTTAATGTCCTCCAAGATTGTCGTAGTTGATGATGTATTTTCCAAATTCTACAGTGTGTCTTGCTATGAAGAAAAAAAAACGCAAGACAAATTGCAAATTACTTTTATACAGTTTGATTTTGTATAGTGGTTTAAACCCACAAATCATAGCTCATCATCAAATATGGTAATTCTGCACTGGTGTGTTTTGTAATCGTTATATTAATATGATGTACTTGTGTACTTTTTAATTAACAACTTTAATGTCCTCCAAGATTGTCGTAGTTGATGATGTATTTTTCAAATTCTACAGTTTGTCTTGCTATGAAAAAAAAAACGCAAGACAAATTGCAAATTACCTTTATACAGTTTGATTTTGTATAGTGGTTTAAACCCAATACAGCGGGGTGGAAGGAGGGGTCCTTTCCTTCGTTTTTTTTTGTATTTTGTAACCAACGCTTGATTGTTTACCAGGATTGTTGTAATTGATGATCATTTTTAGACAAATTGCAAATTACTTTTCTACAGTTTGCTTTGGTATTGTGGTTTCAATCCACAAATCGTGGCTTATCATCAAATGTGATAATTCTGCGCTGATGTTTTGTAGTCGTTATATTTGTATGATGTACATGTGTATTTTTTAATTAATAACTTTAATGTCCTCCAAGATTGTCGTAGTTGACGATGTATTTTCCAAATTCTGCAGTTTGTCTTGCTATGAAAAAAAAAAAAAAAAAAAAACGCAAGACAAATTGCAAATTACCTTTATACAGTTTGATTTTGTATAGTGGTTTAAACCCACAAATCATAGCTCATCATCAAATATGGTAATTTTTTGTATAGTGGTTTAAACCCACAAATCATACCTCATCATCAAATATGGTAATTTTGCACTGGTGTGTTTTGTAATCGTTATATTTATATCATGTACTTGTGTACTTTTTAATTAACAACTTTAATGTCCTCCAAGATTGTCGTAGTTGATGATGTATTTTCCAAATTCTGCAGTTTGTCTTGCTATGAAAAAAAAAAAAAAAAAAACGCAAGACAAATTGCAAATTACCTTTATACAGTTTGATTTTATATAGTGGTTTAAACCCACAAATCATAGCTCATCATCAAATATGGTAATTCTGCGCTGGTGTGTTTTGTAATCGTTATATTTATATGATGTACTTGTGTACTTTTTAATTAACAACTTTAATGTCCTCCAAGATTGTCGTAGTTGATGATGTATTTTCCAAATTCTACAGTTTGTCTTGCTATAAAGAAAAAAAAAACGCAAGACAAATTGCAAATTACTTTTATACAGTTTGATTTTGTATAATGGTTTAAAGCAACAAATCGTAGCTCATCATCAAATATGGTAATTCTGCGCTGGTGTGTTTTGTAATCGTTATATTAATATGATGTACTTGTGTACTTCTTAATTAACAACTTTAATGTCCTCCAAGATTGTCGTAGTTGATGATGTATTTTCCAAATTCTGCAGTTTGTCTTGCTATAAAAAAAAAATCGCAAGACAAATTGCAAATTACTTTTATACAGTTTGATTTTGTATAGTGGTTTAAACCCACAAATCATACCTCATCATCAAATATGGTAATTTTGCACTGGTGTGTTTTGTAATCGTTATATTTATATCATGTACTTGTGTACTTTTTAATTAACAACTTTAATGTCCTCCAAGATTGTCGTAGTTGATGATGTAGTTTCCAAATTCTACAGTTTGTCTTGCTATGAAAAAAAAAAAAACGCAAGACAAATTGCAAATTACTTTTATACAGTTTGATTTTGTATAATGGTTTAAAGCAACAAATCGTAGCTCATCATCAAATATGGTAATTCTGCGCTGGTGTGTTTTGTAATCATTATATTTATATGATGTACTTGTGTACTTTTTAATTAACAACTTTAATGTAATCCAAGATTGTCGTAGTTGATGATGTATTTTCCAAATTCTACAGTTTGTCTTGCTATAAAAAGAAATCGCAAGACAAATTGCAAATTACTTTTATACAGTTTGATTTTGTATAATGGTTTAAACCCACAAATGATACCTCATCATCAAATATGGTAATTCTGCGCTGGTGTGTTTTGTAATCGTTATATTAATATGATGTACTTGTGTACTTTTTAATTAACAACTTTAATGTCCTCCAAGATTGTCGTAGTTGATGATGTATTTTCCAAATTCTACAGTGTGTCTTGCTATGAAGAAAAAAAAACGCAAGACAAATTGCAAATTACTTTTATACAGTTTGATTTTGTATAGTGGTTTAAACCCACAAATCATAGCTCATCATCAAATATGGTAATTCTGCACTGGTGTGTTTTGTAATCGTTATATTAATATGATGTACTTGTGTACTTTTTAATTAACAACTTTAATGTCCTCCAAGATTGTCGTAGTTGATGATGTATTTTTCAAATTCTACAGTTTGTCTTGCTATGAAAAAAAAAAAAAAACGCAAGACAAATTGCAAATTACTTTTATACAGTTTGATTTTGTTTAGTGGTTTAAACCCACAAATCATAGCTCATCATCAAATATGGTAATTCTGCACTGGTGTGTTTTGTAATCGTTATATTAATATGATGTACTTGTGTACTTTTTAATTAACAGCTTTAATGTCCTCCAAGATTGTCGTAGTTGATGATGTGTTTTCCAAATTCTACAGTTTGTCTTGCTATAAAAAAAAAACGCAAGACAAATTGCAAATTACCTTTATATAGTTTGATTTTGTATAGTGGTTTAAACCCACAAATCATAGCTCATCATCAAATATGGTAATTCTGCGCTGGTGTGTTTTGTAATCGTTATATTTATATGATGTACTTGTGTACTTTTTAATTAACAACTTTAATGTCCTCCAAGATTGTCGTAGTTGATGATGTATTTTCCAAATTCTACAGTTTGTCTTGCTATGAAAAAAAAAAAAAAAGAAACGCAAGACAAATTGCAAATTACTTTTATACAGTTTGATTTTGTATAATGGTTTAAAGCAACAAATCGTAGCTCATCATCAAATATGGTAATTCTGCGCTGGTGTGTTTTGTAATCGTTATATTTATATGATGTACTTGTGTACTTTTTAATTAACAACTTTAATGTCCTCCAAGATTGTCGTAGTTGATGATGTATTTTCCAAATTCTACAGTTTGTCTTGCTATAAAAAAAAACGCAAGACAAATTGCAAATTACTTTTATACAGTTTGATTTTGTATAATGGTTTAAAGCAACAAATCGTAGCTCATCATCAAATATGGTAATTCTGCGCTGGTGTGTTTTGTAATCGTTACATTATTATGATGTACTTGTGTACTTTTTAATTAACAACTTTAATGTCCTCCAAGATTGTCGTAGTTGATGATGTATTTTTCAAATTCTACAGTTTGTCTTGCTATGAAAAAAAAAAAACGCAAGACAAATTGCAAATTACTTTTATACAGTTTGATTTTGTATAGTGGTTTAAACCCACAAATCATAGCTCATCATCAAATGTGATAATTCTGCGCTGGTGTTTTGTAGTCGTTATATTTATATGATGTACATGTGTATTTTTTAATTAATAACTTTAATGTCCTCCAAGATTGTCGTAGTTGATGATGTGTTTTCCAAATTCTACAGTTTGTCTTGCTATAAAAAAAAAAACGCAAGACAAATTGCAAATTACCTTTATATAGTTTGATTTTGTATAGTGGTTTAAACCCACAAATCATAGCTCATCATCAAATATGGTAATTCTGCGCTGGTGTGTTTTGTAATCGTTACATTATTATGATGTACTTGTGTACTTTTTAATTAACAACTTTAATGTCCTCCAAGATTGTCGTAGTTGATGATGTATTTTTCAAATTCTACAGTTTGTCTTGCTATGAAAAAAAAAACGCAAGACAAATTGCAAATTACTTTTATACAGTTTGATTTTGTATAGTGGTTTAAACCCACAAATCATAGCTCATCATCAAATGTGATAATTCTGCGCTGGTGTTTTGTAGTCGTTATATTTATATGATGTACATGTGTATTTTTTAATTAATAACTTTAATGTCCTCCAAGATTGTCGTAGTTGATGATGTGTTTTCCAAATTCTACAGTTTGTCTTGCTATAAAAAAAAAACGCAAGACAAATTGCAAATTACCTTTATATAGTTTGATTTTGTATAGTGGTTTAAACCCACAAATCATAGCTCATCATCAAATATGGTAATTCTGCGCTGGTGTGTTTTGTAATCGTTACATTATTATGATGTACTTGTGTACTTTTTAATTAACAACTTTAATGTCCTCCAAGATTGTCGTAGTTGATGATGTATTTTTCAAATTCTACAGTTTGTCTTGCTATGAAAAAAAAAAAAAAACGCAAGACAAATTGCAAATTACTTTTATACAGTTTGATTTTGTATAGTGGTTTAAACCCACAAATCATAGCTCATCATCAAATGTGATAATTCTGCGCTGGTGTTTTGTAGTCGTTATATTTATATGATGTACATG
This sequence comes from Aphodius granarius, assembly GCA_963971325.1. Taxonomy (NCBI): domain Eukaryota; kingdom Metazoa; phylum Arthropoda; class Insecta; order Coleoptera; family Scarabaeidae; genus Aphodius; species Aphodius granarius. Next base: position 12,532,142 of record OZ020227.1, on the reverse strand, counting down.
TGTATTTTTTAATTAATAACTTTAATGTCCTCCAAGATTGTCGTAGTTGATGATGTGTTTTCCAAATTCTACAGTTTGTCTTGCTATAAAAAAAATCGCAAGACAAATTGCAAATTACTTTTATACAGTTTGATTTTGTATAGTGGTTTAAACCCACAAATCATACCTCATCATCAAATATGGTAATTCTGCACGGGTGTGTTTTGTAATCGTTATATTTATATGATGTACTTGTGTACTTTTTAATTAACAACTTTAATGTCCTCCAAGATTGTCGTAGTTGATGAAGTATTTTCCAAATTCTACAGTTTGTCTTGTTATGAAAAAAAAAACGCAAGACAAATTGCAAATTACTTTTATACAGTTTGATTTTGTATAATGGTTTAAAGCAACAAATCGTAGCTCATCATCAAATATGGTAATTCTGCGCTGGTGTGTTTTGTAATCGTTACATTATTATGATGTACTTGTGTACTTTTTAATTAACAACTTTAATGTCCTCCAAGATTGTCGTAGTTGATGATGTATTTTTCAAATTCTACAGTTTGTCTTGCTATGAAAAAAAAAAAAAAAAAACGCAAGACAAATTGCAAATTACTTTTATACAGTTTGATTTTGTATAGTGGTTTAAACCCACAAATCATAGCTCATCATCAAATGTGATAATTCTGCGCTGGTGTTTTGTAGTCGTTATATTTATATGATGTACATGTGTATTTTTTAATTAATAACTTTAATGTCCTCCAAGATTGTCGTAGTTGATGATGTGTTTTCCAAATTCTACAGTTTGTCTTGCTATAAAAAAAATCGCAAGACAAATTGCAAATTACTTTTATACAGTTTGATTTTGTATAGTGGTTTAAACCCACAAATCATACCTCATCATCAAATATGGTAATTCTGCACGGGTGTGTTTTGTAATCGTTATATTTATATGATGTACTTGTGTACTTTTTAATTAACAACTTTAATGTCCTCCAAGATTGTCGTAGTTGATGAAGTATTTTCCAAATTCTACAGTTTGTCTTGCTATGAAAAAAAAACGCAAGACAAATTGCAAATTACTTTTATACAGTTTGATTTTGTATAATGGTTTAAAGCAACAAATCGTAGCTCATCATCAAATATGGTAATTCTGCGCTGGTGTGTTTTGTAATCGTTATATTAATATGATGTACTTGTGTACTTTTTAATTAACAACTTTAATGTCCTCCAAGATTGTCGTAGTTGATGATGTATTTTCCAAATTCTGCAGTTTGTCTTGCTATAAAAAAAAATCGCAAGACAAATTGCAAATTACTTTTATACAGTTTGATTTTGTATAGTGGTTTAAACCCACAAATCATACCTCATCATCAAATATGGTAATTTTGCACTGGTGTGTTTTGTAATCGTTATATTTATATCATGTACTTGTGTACTTTTTGATTAACAACTTTAATGTCCTCCAAGATTGTCGTAGTTGATGATGTAGTTTCCAAATTCTACAGTTTGTCTTGCTATGAAAAAAAAAAAAAAACGCAAGACAAATTGCAAATTACTTTTATACAGTTTGATTTTGTATAATGGTTTAAAGCAACAAATCGTAGCTCATCATCAAATATGGTAATTCTGCGCTGGTGTGTTTTGTAATCATTATATTTATATGATGTACTTGTGTACTTTTTAATTAACAACTTTAATGTAATCCAAGATTGTCGTAGTTGATGATGTATTTTCCAAATTCTACAGTTTGTCTTGCTATAAAAAGAAATCGCAAGACAAATTGCAAATTACTTTTATACAGTTTGATTTTGTATAATGGTTTAAACCCACAAATGATACCTCATCATCAAATATGGTAATTCTGCGCTGGTGTGTTTTGTAATCGTTATATTAATATGATGTACTTGTGTACTTTTTAATTAACAACTTTAATGTCCTCCAAGATTGTCGTAGTTGATGATGTATTTTTCAAATTCTACAGTTTGTCTTGCTATGAAAAAAAAAAACGCAAGACAAATTGCAAATTACTTTTATACAGTTTGATTTTGTTTAGTGGTTTAAACCCACAAATCATAGCTCATCATCAAATATGGTAATTCTGCACTGGTGTGTTTTGTAATCGTTATATTAATATGATGTACTTGTGTACTTTTTAATTAACAGCTTTAATGTCCTCCAGGATTGTCGTAGTTGATGATGTATTTTCAAAATTCTACAGTTTGTCTTGCTATATAAAAAGCGCAAGACAAATTGCAAATTACTTTTATACAGTTTGATTTTGTATAGTGGTTTAAACCCACAAATCATACCTCATCATCAAATATGGTAATTCTGCACTGGTGTGTTTTGTAATCGTTATATTTATATGATGTACTTGTGTACTTTTTAATTAACAACTTTAATGTCCTCCAAGATTGTCGTAGTTGATGATGTATTTTCCAAATTCTACAGTTTGTCTTGCTATGAAAAAAAAAAAAAAAGAAACGCAAGACAAATTGCAAATTACTTTTATACAGTTTGATTTTGTATAATGGTTTAAAGCAACAAATCGTAGCTCATCATCAAATATGGTAATTCTGCGCTGGTGTGTTTTATAATCGTTATATTTATATGATGTACTTGTGTACTTTTTAATTAACAACATTAATGTCCTCCAAGATTGTCGTAGTTGATGATGTATTTTCCAAATTCTACAGTTTGTCTTGCTATAAAAAAAAAAAAACGCAAGACAAATTGCAAATTACTTTTATACAGTTTGATTTTGTATAATGGTTTAAAGCAACAAATCGTAGCTCATCATCAAATATGGTAATTCTGCGCTGGTGTGCTTTGTAATCGTTACATTATTATGATGTACTTGTGTACTTTTTAATTAACAACTTTAATGTCCTCCAAGATTGTCGTAGTTGATGATGTATTTTTCAAATTCTACAGTTTGTCTTGCTATGAAAAAAAAAAAAAAAAAACGCAAGACAAATTGCAAATTACTTTTATACAGTTTGATTTTGTATAGTGGTTTAAACCCACAAATCATAGCTCATCATCAAATATGGTAATTCTGCACTGGTGTGTTTTGTAATCGTTATATTAATATGATGTACTTGTGTACTTTTTAATTAACAGCTTTAATGTCCTCCAAGATTGTCGTAGTTGATGATGTATTTTCAAAATTCTACAGTTTGTCTTGCTATAAAAAAAATCGCAAGACAAATTGCAAATTACTTTTATACAGTTTGATTTTGTATAGTGGTTTAAACCCACAAATCATACCTCATCATCAAATATGGTAATTCTGCACTGGTGTGTTTTGTAATCGTTATATTTATATGATGTACTTGTGTACTTTTTAATTAACAACTGTAATGTCCTCCAAGATTGTCGTAGTTGATGATGTATTTTCCAAATTCTACAGTTTGTCTTGCTATGAAAAAAAAAAAAAAGAAACGCAAGACAAATTGCAAATTACTTTTATACAGTTTGATTTTGTATAATGGTTTAAAGCAACAAATCGTAGCTCATCATCAAATATGGTAATTCTGCGCTGGTGTGTTTTGTAATCGTTATATTTATATGATGTACTTGTGTACTTTTTAATTAACAACTTTAATGTCCTCCAAGATTGTCGTAGTTGATGATGTATTTTCCAAATTCTACAGTTTGTCTTGCTATAAAAAAAAAACGCAAGACAAATTGCAAATTACTTTTATACAGTTTGATTTTGTATAATGGTTTAAAGCAACAAATCGTAGCTCATCATCAAATATTGTAATTCTGCGCTGGTGTGTTTTGTAATCGTTACATTATTATGATGTACTTGTGTACTTTTTAATTAACAACTTTAATGTCCTCCAAGATTGTCGTAGTTGATGATGTATTTTCCAAATTCTACAGTTTGTCTTGCTATAAAAAGAAATCGCAAGACAAATTGCAAATTACTTTTATACAGTTTGATTTTGTATAGTGGTTTAAACCCACAAATCATACCTCATCATCAAATATGGTAATTTTGCACTGGTGTGTTTTGTAATCGTTATATTTATATGATGTACTTGTGTACTTTTTAATTAACAACTTTAATGTCCTCCAAGATTGTCGTAGTTGATGATGTAGTTTCCAAATTCTACAGTTTGTCTTGCTATGAAAAAAAAAAAAAAAACGCAAGACAAATTGCAAATTACTTTTATACAGTTTGATTTTGTATAATGGTTTAAAGCAACAAATCGTAGCTCATCATCAAATATGGTAATTCTGCGCTGGTGTGTTTTGTAATCATTATATTTATATGATGTACTTGTGTACTTTTTAATTAACAACTTTAATGTAATCCAAGATTGTCGTAGTTGATGATGTATTTTCCAAATTCTACAGTTTGTCTTGCTATAAAAAGAAATCGCAAGACAAATTGCAAATTACTTTTATACAGTTTGATTTTGTATAATGGTTTAAACCCACAAATGATACCTCATCATCAAATATGGTAATTCTGCGCTGGTGTGTTTTGTAATCGTTATATTAATATGATGTACTTGTGTACTTTTTAATTAACAACTTTAATGTCCTCCAAGATTGTCGTAGTTGATGATGTATTTTCCAAATTCTACAGTGTGTCTTGCTATGAAGAAAAAAAAACGCAAGACAAATTGCAAATTACTTTTATACAGTTTGATTTTGTATAATGGTTTAAAGCAACAAATCGTAGCTCATCATCAAATATTGTAATTCTGCGCTGGTGTGTTTTGTAATCGTTACATTATTATGATGTACTTGTGTACTTTTTAATTAACAACTTTAATGTCCTCCAAGATTGTCGTAGTTGATGATGTATTTTCCAAATTCTACAGTTTGTCTTGCTATAAAAAGAAATCGCAAGACAAATTGCAAATTACTTTTATACAGTTTGATTTTGTATAGTGGTTTAAACCCACAAATCATACCTCATCATCAAATATGGTAATTTTGCACTGGTGTGTTTTGTAATCGTTATATTTATATGATGTACTTGTGTACTTTTTAATTAACAACTTTAATGTCCTCCAAGATTGTCGTAGTTGATGATGTAGTTTCCAAATTCTACAGTTTGTCTTGCTATGAAAAAAAAAAAAAAACGCAAGACAAATTGCAAATTACTTTTATACAGTTTGATTTTTTATAATGGTTTAAAGCAACAAATCGTAGCTCATCATCAAATATGGTAATTCTGCGCTGGTGTGTTTTGTAATCATTATATTTATATGATGTACTTGTGTACTTTTTAATTAACAACTTTAATGTAATCCAAGATTGTCGTAGTTGATGATGTATTTTCCAAATTCTACAGTTTGTCTTGCTATAAAAAGAAATCGCAAGACAAATTGCAAATTACTTTTATACAGTTTGATTTTGTATAATGGTTTAAATCCACAAATGATACCTCATCATCAAATATGGTAATTCTGCGCTGGTGTGTTTTGTAATCGTTATATTAATATGATGTACTTGTGTACTTTTTAATTAACAACTTTAATGTCCTCCAAGATTGTCGTAGTTGATGATGTATTTTCCAAATTCTACAGTTTGTCTTGCTATAAAAAGAAATCGCAAGACAAATTGCAAATTACTTTTATACAGTTTGATTTTGTATAATGGTTTAAACCCACAAATGATACCTCATCATCAAATATGGTAATTCTGCGCTGGTGTGTTTTGTAATCGTTATATTAATATGATGTACTTGTGTACTTTTTAATTAACAACTTTAATGTCCTCCAAGATTGTCGTAGTTGATGATGTATTTTCCAAATTCTACAGTGTGTCTTGCTATGAAGAAAAAAAAACGCAAGACAAATTGCAAATTACTTTTATACAGTTTGATTTTGTATAATGGTTTAAAGCAACAAATCGTAGCTCATCATCAAATATTGTAATTCTGCGCTGGTGTGTTTTGTAATCGTTACATTATTATGATGTACTTGTGTACTTTTTAATTAACAACTTTAATGTCCTCCAAGATTGTCGTAGTTGATGATGTATTTTCCAAATTCTACAGTTTGTCTTGCTATAAAAAGAAATCGCAAGACAAATTGCAAATTACTTTTATACAGTTTGATTTTGTATAATGGTTTAAACCCACAAATGATACCTCATCATCAAATATGGTAATTCTGCGCTGGTGTGTTTTGTAATCGTTATATTAATATGATGTACTTGTGTACTTTTTAATTAACAACTTTAATGTCCTCCAAGATTGTCGTAGTTGATGATGTATTTTCCAAATTCTACAGTGTGTCTTGCTATGAAGAAAAAAAAACGCAAGACAAATTGCAAATTACTTTTATACAGTTTGATTTTGTATAGTGGTTTAAACCCACAAATCATAGCTCATCATCAAATATGGTAATTCTGCACTGGTGTGTTTTGTAATCGTTATATTAATATGATGTACTTGTGTACTTTTTAATTAACAACTTTAATGTCCTCCAAGATTGTCGTAGTTGATGATGTATTTTTCAAATTCTACAGTTTGTCTTGCTATGAAAAAAAAAAAAAAACGCAAGACAAATTGCAAATTACTTTTATACAGTTTGATTTTGTATAGTGGTTTAAACCCACAAATCATAGCTCATCATCAAATATGGTAATTCTGCACTGGTGTGTTTTGTAATCGTTATATTAATATGATGTACTTGTGTACTTTTTAATTAACAGCTTTAATGTCCTCCAAGATTGTCGTAGTTGATGATGTATTTTCAAAATTCTACAGTTTGTCTTGCTATAAAAAAAATCGCAAGACAAATTGCAAATTACTTTTATACAGTTTGATTTTGTATAGTGGTTTAAACCCACAAATCATACCTCATCATCAAATATGGTAATTCTGCACTGGTGTGTTTTGTAATCGTTATATTTATATGATGTACTTGTGTACTTTTTAATTAACAACTTTAATGTCCTCCAAGATTGTCGTAGTTGATGATGTATTTTCCAAATTCTACAGTTTGTCTTGCTATAAAAAAAAAACGCAAGACAAATTGCAAATTACTTTTATACAGTTTGATTTTGTATAATGGTTTAAAGCAACAAATCGTAGCTAATCATCAAATATGGTAATTCTGCGCTGGTGTGTTTTGTAATCGTTACATTATTATGATGTACTTGTGTACTTTTTAATTAACAACTTTAATGTCCTCCAAGATTGTCGTAGTTGATGATGTATTTTCCAAATTCTACAGTTTGTCTTGCTATGAAGAAAAAAAAAACGCAAGACAAATTGCAAATTACTTTTATACAGTTTGATTTTGTATAGTGGTTTAAACCCACAAATCATAGCTCATCATCAAATATGGTAATTCTGCACTGGTGTGTTTTGTAATCGTTATATTAATATGATGTACTTGTGTACTTTTTAATTAACAACTTTAATGTCCTCCAAGATTGTCGTAGTTGATGATGTATTTTCAAAATTCTACAGTTTGTCTTGCTATAAAAAAAAATCGCAAGACAAATTGCAAATTACTTTTATACAGTTTGATTTTGTATAGTGGTTTAAACCCACAAATCATACCTCATCATCAAATATGGTAATTCTGCACTGGTGTGTTTTGTAATCGTTATATTTATATGATGTACTTGTGTACTTTTTAATTAACAACTTTAATGTCCTCCAAGATTGTCGTAGTTGATGATGTATTTTCCAAATTCTACAGTTTGTCTTGCTATAAAAAAAAATCGCAAGACAAATTGCAAATTACTTTTATACAGTTTGATTTTGTATAGTGGTTTAAACCCACAAATCATACCTCATCATCAAATATGGTAATTCTGCACTGGTGTGTTTTGTAATCGTTATATTTATATGATGTACTTGTGTACTTTTTAATTAACAACTTTAATGTCCTCCAAGATTGTCGCAGTTGATGATGTATTTTCCAAATTCTACAGTTTGTATTGCTATGAAAAAAGAGAAAAAAAAAACGCAAGACAAATTGCAAATTACTTTTATACAGTTTGATTTTGTATAGTGGTTTAAAGCCACAAATCGTGGCTTATCATCAAATGTGATAATTCTGCGCTGGTGTTTTGTGGTCGTTATATTTATATGATGTACTTGTGTATTTTTTAATTAACAACTTTAATGTCCACCAAGATTGTCTGTCGTAGTTGATGATGTATTTTCCAAATTCTACAGTTTGTCTTGCTATAAAAAAAAGAAAAAAAAACGCAAGACAAATTGCAAATTACCTTTATACAGTTTGATTTTGTATAGTGGTTTAAACCCAATACAGCGGGGTGGAAGGAGGGGTCCTTTCCTTCGTTTTTTTTGTATTTTGTAACCAACGCTTGATTGTTTACCAGGATTGTTGTAATTGATGATCATTTTTAGACAAATTGCAAATTACTTTTCTACAGTTTGCTTTTGTATTGTGGTTTCAATCCACAAATCGTGGCTTATCATCAAATGTGATAATTCTGCGCTGGTGTTTTGTAGTCGTTATATTTGTATGATGTACATGTGTATTTTTTAATTAATAACTTTAATGTCCTTCAAGATTGTCGTAGTTGATGATGTATTTTCCAAATTCTACAGTTTGTCTTGCTATGAACAAAAAAAAAAAAAACGCAAGACAAATTGCAAATTATCTTTATACAGTTTGATTTTGTATAGTGGTTTAAAGCAACAAATCGTAGCTCATCATCAAATATGGTAATTCTGCGCTGGTGTGTTTTGTAATCGTTATATTAATATGATGTACTTGTGTACTTTTTAATTAACAACTTTAATGTCCTCCAAGATTGTCGTAGTTGATGATGTATTTTCCAAATTCTGCAGTTTGTCTTGCTATAAAAAAAATCGCAAGACAAGTTGCAAATTACTTTTATACAGTTTGATTTTGTATAGTGGTTTAAACCCACAAATCATACCTCATCATCAAATATGGTAATTTTGCACTGGTGTGTTTTGTAATCGTTATATTTATATCATGTATTTGTGTACTTTTTAATTAACAACTTTAATGCCCTCCAAGATTGTCGTAGTTGATGATGTATTTTCCAAATTCTACAGTTTGTCTTGCTATGAAAAAAAAAAAAAAAAAAAAAAAAAACGCAAGACAAATTGCAAATTACTTTTATACAGTTTGATTTTGTATAACGGTTTAAAGCAACAAATCGTAGCTCATCATCAAATATGGTAATTCTGCGCTGGTGTGTTTTGTAATCATTATATTTATATGATGTACTTGTGTACTTTTTAATTAACAACTTTAATGTCCTCCAAGATTGTCGTAGTTGATGATGTATTTTCCAAATTCTACAGTTTGTCTTGCTATAAAAAGAAATCGCAAGACAAATTGCAAATTACTTTTATACAGTTTGATTTTGTATAATGGTTTAAACCCACAAATGATAGCTCATCATCAAATATGGTAATTCTGCGCTGGTGTGTTTTGTAATCGTTATATTAATATGATGTACTTGTGTACGTTTTAATTAACAACTTTAATGTCCTCCAAGATTGTCGTAGTTGATGATGTATTTTCCAAATTCTACAGTTTGTCTTGCTATGAAGAAAAAAAAACGCAAGACAAATTGCAAATTACTTTTATACAGTTTGATTTTGTATAGTGGTTTAAACCCACAAATCATAGCTCATCATCAAATATGGTAATTCTGCACTGGTGTGTTTTGTAATCGTTATATTAATATGATGTACTTGTTTACTTTTTAATTAACAACTTTAATGTCCTCCAAGATTGTCGTAGTTGATGATGTATTTTCCAAATTCTACAGTTTGTCTTGCTATGAAAAAAAAAAAAAAAAAAAAACGCAAGACAAATGGCAAATTACTTTTATACAGTTTGATTTTGTATAGTCGTTTAAACCCACAAATCATAGCTCATCATCAAATATGGTAATTCTGCACTGGTGTGTTTTGTGATCGTTATATTAATATGATGTACTTGTGTACTTTTTAATTAACAACTTTAATTTCCTCCAAGATTGTCGTAGTTGATGATGTATTTTCAAAATTCTACAGTTTGTCTTGCTATAAAAAAAATCGCAAGACAAATTGCAAATTACTTTTATACAGTTTGATTTTGTATAGTGGTTTAAACCCACAAATCATACCTCATGATCTAATATGGTAATTCTGCACTGGTGTGTTTTGTAATCGTTATATTTATATGATGTACTTGTGTACTTTTTAATTAACAACTTTAATGTCCTCCAAGATTGTCGTAGTTGATGATGTATTTTCCAAATTCTACAGTTAAAAAATTCCAAATTCTACAGAAAAAAAAAACGCAAGACAAATTGCAAATTACTTTTATACAGTTTGATTTTGTATAATGGTTTAAAGCAACAAATCGTAGCTCATCATCAAATATGGTAATTCTGCGCTGGTGTGTTTTGTAATCGTTATATTTATATGATGTACTTGTGTACTTTTTAATTAACAACTTTAATGTCCTCCAAGATTGTCGTAGTTGATGATGTATTTTCCAAATTCTACAGTTTGTCTTGCTATAAAAAAAAAACGCAAGACAAATTGCAAATTACTTTTATACAGTTTGATTTTGTATAATGGTTTAAAGCAACAAATCGTAGCTCATCATCAAATATGGTAATTCTGCGCTGGTGTGTTTTGTAATCGTTATATTTATATGATGTACTTGTGTATTTTTTAATTAACAACTTTAATGTCCACCAAGATTGTCTGTCGTAGTTGATGATGTATTTTCCAAATTCTACAGTTTGTCTTGCTATAAAAAAAATCGCAAGACAAATTGCAAATTACTTTTATAGAGTTTGATTTTGTATAATAGTTTAAAGCCACAAATCATAGCTCATCATCAAATATGGTAATTCTGCGCTGGTGTGTTTTGTAATCGTTATATTTATATGATGATACTTGTGAGTTTTTAACATCATAAATGTAATAGAAAAAACGAAGGAAAGAAGATGTCGCTGTATTCAAAATGCCCTTCGGTTAATACAGTGGGGTGGAAGGAGGGGTTCTTTCCTTCGTTTTTTTTTTTTGTATTTTGTAACCAACGCTTGATTGTTTACCAGGATTGTTGTAATTGATGATCATTTTTAGACAAATTGCAAATTACTTTTCTACAGTTTGCTTTTGTATTGTGGTTTCAATCCACAAATCGTGGCTTATCATCAAATGTGATAATTCTGCGCTGGTGTTTTGTAGTCGTTATATTTATATGATGTACATGTGTATTTTTTAATTAATAACTTTAATGTCCTCCAAGATTGTCGTAGTTGATGATGTATTTTCCAAATTCTACAGTTTGTCTTGCTATAAAAAAAACGCAAGACAAATTGCAAATTACCTATATATAGTTTGATTTTGTATAGTGGTTTAAACCCACAAATCATAGCTCATCATCAAATATGGTAATTCTGCGCTGGTGTGTTTTGTAATCGTTATATTTATATGATGTACTTGTGTACTTTTTAATTAACAACTTTAATGTCCTCCAAGATTGTCGTAGTTGATGATGTATTTTCCAAATTCTACAGTTTGTCTTCCTATAAAAAAAAATCGCAAGACAAATTGCAAATTACTTTTATACAGTTTGATTTTGTATAGTGGTTTAAACCCACAAATCATACCTCATCATCAAATATGGTAATTCTGCACGGGTGTGTTTTGTAATCGTTATATTTATATGATGTACTTGTGTACTTTTTAATTGACAACTTTAATGTCCTCCAAGATTGTCGTAGTTGATGAAGTATTTTCCAAATTCTACAGTTTGTCTTGCTATGAAAAAAAAAACGCAAGACAAATTGCAAATTACTTTTATACAGTTTGATTTTGTATAATGGTTTAAAGCAACAAATCGTAGCTCATCATCAAATATGGTAATTCTGCGCTGGTGTGTTTTGTAATCGTTATATTAATATGATGTACTTGTGTACTTTTTAATTAACAACTTTAATGTCCTCCAAGATTGTCGTAGTTGATGATGTATTTTCCAAATTCTACAGTTTGTATTGCTATGAAAAAAAGAAAAAAAAACGCAAGACAAATTGCAAATTACCTTTATACAGTTTGATTTTGTATAGTGGTTTAAACCCAATACAGCGGGGTGGAAGGAGGGGTCCTTTCCTTCGTTTTTTTTTTTTTGTATTTTGTAACCAACGCTTGATTGTTTACCAGGATTGTTGTAATTGATGATCATTTTTAGACAAATTGCAAATTACTTTTCTACAGTTTGCTTTTGTATTGTGGTTTCAATCCACAAATCGTGGCTTAACATCAAATGTGATAATTCTGCGCTGGTGTTTTGTAGTCGTTATATTTGTATGATGTACATGTGTATTTTTTAATTAATAACTTTAATGTCCTCCAAGATTGTCGTAGTTGATGATGTATTTTCCAAATTCTGCAGTTTGTCTTGCTATGAAAAAAAAAAAAAACGCAAGACAAATTGCAAATTACCTTTATACAGTTTGATTTTGTATAGTGGTTTAAACCCACAAATCATAGCTCATCATCAAATATGGTAATTCTGCGCTGGTGTGTTTTGTAATCGTTATATTTATATGATGTACTTGTGTACTTTTTAATTAACAACTTTAATGTCCTCCAAGATTGTCGTAGTTGATGATGTATTTTCCAAATTCTACAGTTTGTCTTGCTATAAAGAAAAAAAAAACGCAAGACAAATTGCAAATTACTTTTATACAGTTTGATTTTGTATAATGGTTTAAAGCAACAAATCGTAGCTCATCATCAAATATGGTAATTCTGCGCTGGTGTGTTTTGTAATCGTTATATTAATATGATGTACTTGTGTACTTTTTAATTAACAACTTTAATGTCCTCCAAGATTGTCGTAGTTGATGATGTATTTTCCAAATTCTGCAGTTTGTCTTGCTATAAAAAAAAATCGCAAGACAAATTGCAAATTACTTTTATACAGTTTGATTTTGTATAGTGGTTTAAACCCACAAATCATACCTCATCATCAAATATGGTAATTTTGCACTGGTGTGTTTTGTAATCGTTATATTTATATCATGTACTTGTGTACTTTTTAATTAACAACTTTAATGTCCTCCTAGATTGTCCTAGTTGATGATGTAGTTTCCAAATTCTACAGTTTGTCTTGCTATGAAAAAAAAAAAAAAAACGGAAGACAAATTGCAAATTACTTTTATACAGTTTGATTTTGTATAATGGTTTAAAGCAACAAATCGTAGCTCATCATCAAATATGGTAATTCTGCGCTGGTGTGTTTTGTAATCATTATATTTATATGATGTACTTGTGTACTTTTTAATTAACAACTTTAATGTAATCCAAGATTGTCGTAGTTGATGATGTATTTTCCAAATTCTACAGTTTGTCTTGCTATGAAGAAAAAAAAAACGCAAGACAAATTGCAAATTACTTTTATACAGTTTGATTTTGTATAATGGTTTAAACCCACAAATGATACCTCATCATCAAATATGGTAATTCTGCGCTGGTGTGTTTTGTAATCGTTATATTAATATGATGTACTTGTGTACTTTTTAATTAACAACTTTAATGTCCTCCAAGATTGTCGTAGTTGATGATGTATTTTCCAAATTCTACAGTTTGTCTTGCTATGAAGAAAAAAAAACGCAAGATAAATTGCAAATTACTTTTATACAGTTTGATTTTGTATAGTGGTTTAAACCCACAAATCATAGCTCATCATCAAATATGGTAATTCTGCACTGGTGTGTTTTGTAATCGTTATATTAATATGATGTACTTGTGTACTTTTTAATTAACAACTTTAATGTCCTCCAAGATTGTCGTAGTTGATGATGTATTTTCCAAATTCTACAGTTTGTCTTGCTATGAAAAAAAAAACGCAAGACAAATTGCAAATTACTTTTATACAGTTTGATTTTGTATAGTGGTTTAAACCCACAAATCATAGCTCATCATCAAATATGGTAATTCTGCACTGGTGTGTTTTGTAATCGTTATATTAATATGATGTACTTGTGTACTTTTTAATTAACAACTTTAATGTCCTCCAAGATTGTCGTAGTTGATGATGTATTTTCAAAATTCTACAGTTTGTCTTGCTATAAAAAAAATCGCAAGACAAATTGCAAATTACTTTTATACAGTTTGATTTTGTATAGTGGTTTAAACCCACAAATCATACCTCATCATCAAATATGGTAATTCTGCACTGGTGTGTTTTGTAATCGTTATATTTATATGATGTACTTGTGTACTTTTTAATTAACAACTTTAATGTCCTCCAAGATTGTCGTAGTTGATGATGTATTTTCCAAATTCTACAGTTTGTCTTGCTATGAAGAAAAAAAAAGAAACGCAAGACAAATTGCAAATTACTTTTATACAGTTTGATTTTGTATAATGGTTTAAAGCAACAAATCGTAGCTCATCATCAAATATGGTAATTCTGCGCTGGTGTGTTTTGTAATCGTTATATTTATATGATGTACTTGTGTACTTTTTAATTAACAACTTTAATGTCCTCCAATATTGTCGTAGTTGATGATGTATTTTCCAAATTCTACAGTTTGTCTTGCTATAAAAAAAAAAACGCAAGACAAATTGCAAATTACTTTTATACAGTTTGATTTTGTATGATGGTTTAAAGCAACAAATCGTAGCTCATCATCAAATATGGTAATTCTGCGCTGGTGTGTTTTGTAATCGTTATATTTATATGATGTACTTGTGTACTTTTTAATTAACAACTTTAATGTCCTCCAAGATTGTCGTAGTTGATGATGTATTTTCCAAATTCTACAGTTTGTCTTGCTATGAAGAAAAAAAAAACGCAAGACAAATTGCAAATTACTTTTATACAGTTTGATTTTGTATAGTGGTTTAAACCCACAAATCATAGCTCATCATCAAATATGGTAATTCTGCACTGGTGTATTTTGTAATCGTTATATTAATATGATGTACTTGTGTGCTTTTTAATTAACAACTTTAATGTCCTCCAAGATTGTCGTAGTTGATGATGTATTTTCAAAATTCTACAGTTTGTCTTGCTATAAAAAAAAATCGCAAGACAAATTGCAAATTACTTTTATACAGTTTGATTTTGTATAGTGGTTTAAAGCCACAAATCATAGCTCATCATCAAATATGGTAATTCTGCACTGGTGTGTTTTGTAATCGTTATATTTATATGATGTACTTGTGTACTTTTTAATTAACAACTTTAATGTCCTCCAAGATTGTCGTAGTTGATGATGTATTTTCCAAATTCTACAGTTTGTCTTGCTATAAAAAAAAATCGCAAGACAAATTGCTAATTACTTTTATACAGTTTGATTTTGTATAGTGGTTTAAACCCACAAATCATACCTCATCATCAAATATGGTAATTCTGCACTGGTGTGTTTTGTAATCGTTATATTTATATGATGTACTTGTGTACTTTTTAATTAACAACTTTAATGTCCTCCAAGATTGTCGCAGTTGATGATGTATTTTCCAAATTCTACAGTTTGTCTTGCTATGAAAAAAAAAAACGCAAGACAAATTGCAAATTACTTTTATAGAGTTTGATTTTGTATAATGGTTTAAAGCCACAAATCATAGCTCATCATCAAATATGGTAATTCTGCGCTGGTGTGTTTTGTAATCGTTATATTTATATGATGATACTTGTGAGTTTTTAACATCATAAATGTAATAGAAAAAACGAAGGAAAGAAGATGTCGCTGTATTCAAAATGCCCTTCGGTTAATACAGTGGGGTGGAAGGAGGGGTTCTTTCCTTCGTTTTTTTTTTGTATTTTGTAACCAACGCTTGATTGTTTACCAGGATTGTTGTAATTGATGATCATTTTTAGACAAATTGCAAATTACTTTTCTACAGTTTGCTTTTGTATTGTGGTTTCAATCCACAAATCGTGGCTTATCATCAAATGTGATAATTCTGCGCTGGTGTTTTGTAGTCGTTATATTTATATGATGTACATGTGTATTTTTTAATTAATAACTTTAATGTCCTCCAAGATTGTCGTAGTTGATGATGTATTTTCCAAATTCTACAGTTTGTCTTGCTATAAAAAAAAACGCAAGACAAATTGCAAATTACCTATATATAGTTTGATTTTGTATAGTGGTTTAAACCCACAAATCATAGCTCATCATCAAATATGGTAATTCTGCGCTGGTGTGTTTTGTAATCGTTATATTTATATGATGTACTTGTGTACTTTTTAATTAACAACTTTAATGTCCTCCAAGATTGTCGTAGTTGATGATGTATTTTCCAAATTCTACAGTTTGTCTTCCTATAAAAAAAAATCGCAAGACAAATTGCAAATTACTTTTATACAGTTTGATTTTGTATAGTGGTTTAAACCCACAAATCATACCTCATCATCAAATATGGTAATTCTGCACGGGTGTGTTTTGTAATCGTTATATTTATATGATGTACTTGTGTACTTTTTAATTGACAACTTTAATGTCCTCCAAGATTGTCGTAGTTGATGAAGTATTTTCCAAATTCTACAGTTTGTCTTGCTATGAAAAAAAAAACGCAAGACAAATTGCAAATTACTTTTATACAGTTTGATTTTGTATAATGGTTTAAAGCAACAAATCGTAGCTCATCATCAAATATGGTAATTCTGCGCTGGTGTGTTTTGTAATCGTTATATTAATATGATGTACTTGTGTACTTTTTAATTAACAACTTTAATGTCCTCCAAGATTGTCGTAGTTGATGATGTATTTTCCAAATTCTACAGTTTGTATTGCTATGAAAAAAAGAAAAAAAACGCAAGACAAATTGCAAATTACCTTTATACAGTTTGATTTTGTATAGTGGTTTAAACCCAATACAGCGGGGTGGAAGGAGGGGTCCTTTCCTTCGTTTTTTTTTTGTATTTTGTAACCAACGCTTGATTGTTTACCAGGATTGTTGTAATTGATGATCATTTTTAGACAAATTGCAAATTACTTTTCTACAGTTTGCTTTTGTATTGTGGTTTCAATCCACAAATCGTGGCTTATCATCAAATGTGATAATTCTGCGCTGGTGTTTTGTAGTCGTTATATTTGTATGATGTACATGTGTATTTTTTAATTAATAACTTTAATGTCCTCCAAGATTGTCGTAGTTGATGATGTATTTTCCAAATTCTGCAGTTTGTCTTGCTATAAAGAAAAAAAAAACGCAAGACAAATTGCAAATTACTTTTATACAGTTTGGTTTTGTATAGTGGTTTAAACCCACAAATCATAGCTCATCATCAAATATGGTAATTCTGCGCTGGTGTGTTTTGTAATCGTTATATTTATATGATGTACTTGTGTACTTTTTAATTAACAACTTTAATGTCCTCCAAGATTGTCGTAGTTGATGATGTATTTTCCAAATTCTACAGTTTGTCTTGCTATAAAGAAAAAAAAAACGCAAGACAAATTGCAAATTACTTTGATACAGTTTGATTTTGTATAATGGTTTAAAGCAACAAATCGTAGCTCATCATCAAATATGGTAATTCTGCGCTGGTGTGTTTTGTAATCGTTATATTAATATGATGTACTTGTGTACTTTTTAATTAACAACTTTAATTTCCTCCAAGATTGTCGTAGTTGATGATGTATTTTCCAAATTCTACAGTTTGTCTTGCTATGAAAAAAAAAAAAAAAAAAAAAAAACGCAAGACAAATTGCAAATTACTTTTATACAGTTTGATTTTGTATAGTGGTTTAAACCCACAAATCATAGCTCATCATCAAATATGGTAATTCTGCACTGGTGTGTTTTGTAATCGTTATATTAATATGATGTACTTGTGTACTTTTTAATTAACAGCTTTAATGTCCTCCAAGATTGTCGTAGTTGATGATGTATTTTCAAAATTCTACAGTTTGTCTTGCTATAAAAAAAATCGCAAGACAAATTGCAAATTACTTTTATACAGTTTGATTTTGTATAGTGGTTTAAACCCACAAATCATACCTCATCATCAAATATGGTAATTCTGCACTGGTGTGTTTTGTAATCGTTATATTTATATGATGTACTTGTGTACTTTTTAATTAACAACTTTAATGTCCTCCAAGATTGTCGTAGTTGATGATGTATTTTCCAAATTCTACAGTTTGTCTTGCTATAAAAAAAAAACGCAAGACAAATTGCAAATTACTTTTATACAGTTTGATTTTGTATAATGGTTTAAAGCAACAAATCGTAGCTAATCATCAAATATGGTAATTCTGCGCTGGTGTGTTTTGTAATCGTTACATTATTATGATGTACTTGTGTACTTTTTAATTAACAACTTTAATGTCCTCCAAGATTGTCGTAGTTGATGATGTATTTTCCAAATTCTACAGTTTGTCTTGCTATGAAGAAAAAAAAAACGCAAGACAAATTGCAAATTACTTTAATACAGTTTGATTTTGTATAGTGGTTTAAACCCACAAATCATAGCTCATCATCAAATATGGTAATTCTGCACTGGTGTGTTTTGTAATCGTTATATTAATATGATGTACTTGTGTACTTTTTAATTAACAACTTTAATGTCCTCCAAGATTGTCGTAGTTGATGATGTATTTTCAAAATTCTACAGTTTGTCTTGCTATAAAAAAAAATCGCAAGACAAATTGCAAATTACTTTTATACAGTTTGATTTTGTATAGTGGTTTAAACCCACAAATCATACCTCATCATCAAATATGGTAATTCTGCACTGGTGTGTTTTGTAATCGTTATATTTATATGATGTACTTGTGTACTTTTTAATTAACAACTTTAATGTCCTCCAAGATTGTCGTAGTTGATGATGTATTTTCAAAATTCTACAGTTTGTCTTGCTATAAAAAAAAATCGCAAGACAAATTGCAAATTACTTTTATACAGTTTGATTTTGTATAGTGGTTTAAACCCACAAATCATACCTCATCATCAAATATGGTAATTCTGCACTGGTGTGTTTTGTAATCGTTATATTTATATGATGTACTTGTGTACTTTTTAATTAACAACTTTAATGTCCTCCAAGATTGTCGCAGTTGATGATGTATTTTCCAAATTCTACAGTTTGTATTGCTATGAAAAAAGAGAAAAAAAAACGCAAGACAAATTGCAAATTACTTTTATACAGTTTGATTTTGTATAGTGGTTTAAAGCCACAAATCGTGGCTTATCATCAAATGTGATAATTCTGCGCTGGTGTTTTGTGGTCGTTATATTTATATGATGTACTTGTGTATTTTTTAATTAACAACTTTAATGTCCACCAAGATTGTCTGTCGTAGTTGATGATGTATTTTCCAAATTCTACAGTTTGTCTTGCTATAAAAAAAAGAAAAAAAAACGCAAGACAAATTGCAAATTACCTTTATACAGTTTGATTTTGTATAGTGGTTTAAACCCAATACAGCGGGGTGGAAGGAGGGGTCCTTTCCTTCGTTTTTTTTGTATTTTGTAACCAACGCTTGATTGTTTACCAGGATTGTTGTAATTGATGATCATTTTTAGACAAATTGCAAATTACTTTTCTACAGTTTGCTTTTGTATTGTGGTTTCAATCCACAAATCGTGGCTTATCATCAAATGTGATAATTCTGCGCTGGTGTTTTGTAGTCGTTATATTTGTATGATGTACATGTGTATTTTTTAATTAATAACTTTAATGTCCTTCAAGATTGTCGTAGTTGATGATGTATTTTCCAAATTCTACAGTTTGTCTTGCTATGAACAAAAAAAAAAAAACGCAAGACAAATTGCAAATTATCTTTATACAGTTTGATTTTGTATAGTGGTTTAAAGCAACAAATCGTAGCTCATCATCAAATATGGTAATTCTGCGCTGGTGTGTTTTGTAATCGTTATATTAATATGATGTACTTGTGTACTTTTTAATTAACAACTTTAATGTCCTCCAAGATTGTCGTAGTTGATGATGTATTTTCCAAATTCTGCAGTTTGTCTTGCTATAAAAAAAATCGCAAGACAAATTGCAAATTACTTTTATACAGTTTGATTTTGTATAGTGGTTTAAACCCACAAATCATACCTCATCATCAAATATGGTAATTTTGCACTGGTGTGTTTTGTAATCGTTATATTTATATCATGTATTTGTGTACTTTTTAATTAACAACTTTAATGTCCTCCAAGATTGTCGTAGTTGATGATGTATTTTCCAAATTCTACAGTTTGTCTTGCTATGAAAAAAAAAAAAAAAAAAAAAAACGCAAGACAAATTGCAAATTACTTTTATACAGTTTGATTTTGTATAATGGTTTAAAGCAACAAATCGTAGCTCATCATCAAATATGGTAATTCTGCGCTGGTGTGTTTTGTAATCGTTATATTTATATGATGTACTTGTGTACTTTTTAATTAACAACTTTAATGTCCTCCAAGATTGTCGTAGTTGATGATGTATTTTCCAAATTCTACAGTTTGTCTTGCTATAAAAAAAAAAACGCAAGACAAATTGCAAATTACTTTTATACAGTTTGATTTTGTATAATGGTTTAAAGCAACAAATCGTAGCTCATCATCAAATATGGTAATTCTGCGCTGGTGTGTTTTGTAATCGTTATATTTATATGATGTACTTGTGTATTTTTTAATTAACAACTTTAATGTCCACCAAGATTGTCTGTCGTAGTTGATGATGTATTTTCCAAATTCTACAGTTTGTCTTGCTATAAAAAAAATCGCAAGACAAATTGCAAATTACTTTTATAGAGTTTGATTTTGTATAATGGTTTAAAGCCACAAATCATAGCTCATCATCAAATATGGTAATTCTGCGCTGGTGTGTTTTGTAATCGTTATATTTATATGATGATACTTGTGAGTTTTTAACATCATAAATGTAATAGAAAAAACGAAGGAAAGAAGATGTCGCTGTATTCAAAATGCCCTTCGGTTAATACAGTGGGGTGGAAGGAGGGGTTCTTTCCTTCGTTTTTTTTTTTTGTATTTTGTAACCAACGCTTGATTGTTTACCAGGATTGTTGTAATTGATGATCATTTTTAGACAAATTGCAAATTACTTTTCTACAGTTTGCTTTTGTATTGTGGTTTCAATCCACAAATCGTGGCTTATCATCAAATGTGATAATTCTGCGCTGGTGTTTTGTAGTCGTTATATTTATATGATGCACATGTGTATTTTTTAATTAATAACTTTAATGTCCTCCAAGATTGTCGTAGTTGATGATGTATTTTCCAAATTCTACAGTTTGTCTTGCTATAAAAAAAAACGCAAGACAAATTGCAAATTACCTATATATAGTTTGATTTTGTATAGTGGTTTAAACCCACAAATCATAGCTCATCATCAAATATGGTAATTCTGCGCTGGTGTGTTTTGTAATCGTTATATTTATATGATGTACTTGTGTACTTTTTAATTAACAACTTTAATGTCCTCCAAGATTGTCGTAGTTGATGATGTATTTTCCAAATTCTACAGTTTGTCTTCCTATAAAAAAAAATCGCAAGACAAATTGCAAATTACTTTTATACAGTTTGATTTTGTATAGTGGTTTAAACCCACAAATCATACCTCATCATCAAATATGGTAATTCTGCACGGGTGTGTTTTGTAATCGTTATATTTATATGATGTACTTGTGTACTTTTTAATTGACAACTTTAATGTCCTCCAAGATTGTCGTAGTTGATGAAGTATTTTCCAAATTCTACAGTTTGTCTTGCTATGAAAAAAAAACGCAAGACAAATTGCAAATTACTTTTATACAGTTTGATTTTGTATAATGGTTTAAAGCAACAAATCGTAGCTCATCATCAAATATGGTAATTCTGCGCTGGTGTGTTTTGTAATCGTTATATTAATATGATGTACTTGTGTACTTTTTAATTAACAACTTTAATGTCCTCCAAGATTGTCGTAGTTGATGATGTATTTTCCAAATTCTACAGTTTGTATTGCTATGAAAAAAAGAAAAAAAAACGCAAGACAAATTGCAAATTACCTTTATACAGTTTGATTTTGTATAGTGGTTTAAACCCAATACAGCGGGGTGGAAGGAGGGGTCCTTTCCTTCGTTTTTTTTTTTGTATTTTGTAACCAACGCTTGATTGTTTACCAGGATTGTTGTAATTGATGATCATTTTTAGACAAATTGCAAATTACTTTTCTACAGTTTGCTTTTGTATTGTGGTTTCAATCCACAAATCGTGGCTTATCATCAAATGTGATAATTCTGCGCTGGTGTTTTGTAGTCGTTATATTTGTATGATGTACATGTGTATTTTTTAATTAATAACTTTAATGTCCTCCAAGATTGTCGTAGTTGATGATGTATTTTCCAAATTCTGCAGTTTGTCTTGCTATGAAAAAAAAAAAAACGCAAGACAAATTGCAAATTACCTTTATACAGTTTGATTTTGTATAGTGGTTTAAACCCACAAATCATAGCTCATCATCAAATATGGTAATTCTGCGCTGGTGTGTTTTGTAATCGTTATATTTATATGATGTACTTGTGTACTTTTTAATTAACAACTTTAATGTCCTCCAAGATTGTCGTAGTTGATGATGTATTTTCCAAATTCTACAGTTTGTCTTGCTATAAAGAAAAAAAAAACGCAAGACAAATTGCAAATTACTTTTATACAGTTTGATTTTGTATAATGGTTTAAAGCAACAAATCGTAGCTCATCATCAAATATGGTAATTCTGCGCTGGTGTGTTTTGTAATCGTTATATTAATATGATGTACTTGTGTACTTTTTAATTAACAACTTTAATGTCCTCCAAGATTGTCGTAGTTGATGATGTATTTTCCAAATTCTGCAGTTTGTCTTGCTATAAAAAAAAATCGCAAGACAAATTGCAAATTACTTTTATA
This sequence comes from Aphodius granarius, assembly GCA_963971325.1. Classification (NCBI taxonomy): domain Eukaryota; kingdom Metazoa; phylum Arthropoda; class Insecta; order Coleoptera; family Scarabaeidae; genus Aphodius; species Aphodius granarius. The sequence goes on along the minus strand of OZ020227.1, from coordinate 12,509,318 downwards.
CAGTTTGATTTTGTATAGTGGTTTAAACCCACAAATCATACCTCATCATCAAATATGGTAATTTTGCACTGGTGTGTTTTGTAATCGTTATATTTATATCATGTACTTGTGTACTTTTTAATTAACAACTTTAATGTCCTCCTAGATTGTCGTAGTTGATGATGTAGTTTCCAAATTCTACAGTTTGTCTTGCTATGAAGAAAAAAAAAACGCAAGACAAATTGCAAATTACTTTTATACAGTTTGATTTTGTATAATGGTTTAAACCCACAAATGATACCTCATCATCAAATATGGTAATTCTGCGCTGGTGTGTTTTGTAATCGTTATATTAATATGATGTACTTGTGTACTTTTTAATTAACAACTTTAATGTCCTCCAAGATTGTCGTAGTTGATGATGTATTTTCCAAATTCTACAGTTTGTCTTGCTATGAAGAAAAAAAAACGCAAGATAAATTGCAAATTACTTTTATACAGTTTGATTTTGTATAGTGGTTTAAACCCACAAATCATAGCTCATCATCAAATATGGTAATTCTGCACTGGTGTGTTTTGTAATCGTTATATTAATATGATGTACTTGTGTACTTTTTAATTAACAACTTTAATGTCCTCCAAGATTGTCGTAGTTGATGATGTATTTTCCAAATTCTACAGTTTGTCTTGCTATGAAAAAAAAAAACGCAAGACAAATTGCAAATTACTTTTATACAGTTTGATTTTGTATAGTGGTTTAAACCCACAAATCATAGCTCATCATCAAATATGGTAATTCTGCACTGGTGTGTTTTGTAATCGTTATATTAATATGATGTACTTGTGTACTTTTTAATTAACAACTTTAATGTCCTCCAAGATTGTCGTAGTTGATGATGTATTTTCAAAATTCTACAGTTTGTCTTGCTATAAAAAAAATCGCAAGACAAATTGCAAATTACTTTTATACAGTTTGATTTTGTATAGTGGTTTAAACCCACAAATCATACCTCATCATCAAATATGGTAATTCTGCACTGGTGTGTTTTGTAATCGTTATATTTATATGATGTACTTGTGTACTTTTTAATTAACAACTTTAATGTCCTCCAAGATTGTCGTAGTTGATGATGTATTTTCCAAATTCTACAGTTTGTCTTGCTATGAAGAAAAAAAAAGAAACGCAAGACAAATTGCAAATTACTTTTATACAGTTTGATTTTGTATAATGGTTTAAAGCAACAAATCGTAGCTCATCATCAAATATGGTAATTCTGCGCTGGTGTGTTTTGTAATCGTTATATTTATATGATGTACTTGTGTACTTTTTAATTAACAACTTTAATGTCCTCCAATATTGTCGTAGTTGATGATGTATTTTCCAAATTCTACAGTTTGTCTTGCTATAAAAAAAAAAAACGCAAGACAAATTGCAAATTACTTTTATACAGTTTGATTTTGTATAATGGTTTAAAGCAACAAATCGTAGCTCATCATCAAATATGGTAATTCTGCGCTGGTGTGTTTTGTAATCGTTATATTTATATGATGTACTTGTGTACTTTTTAATTAACAACTTTAATGTCCTCCAAGATTGTCGTAGTTGATGATGTATTTTCCAAATTCTACAGTTTGTCTTGCTATGAAGAAAAAAAAAAACGCAAGACAAATTGCAAATTACTTTTATACAGTTTGATTTTGTATAGTGGTTTAAACCCACAAATCATAGCTCATCATCAAATATGGTAATTCTGCACTGGTGTATTTTGTAATCGTTATATTAATATGATGTACTTGTGTACTTTTTAATTAACAACTTTAATGTCCTCCAAGATTGTCGTAGTTGATGATGTATTTTCCAAATTCTACAGTTTGTCTTGCTATAAAAAAAAAACGCAAGACAAATTGCAAATTACTTTTATACAGTTTGATTTTGTATAATGGTTTAAAGCAACAAATCGTAGCTCATCATCAAATATGGTAATTCTGCGCTGGTGTGTTTTGTAATCGTTATATTAATATGATGTACTTGTGTACTTTTTAATTAACAACTTTAATGTTCTCCAAGATTGTCGTAGTTGATGATGTATTTTCCAAATTCTACAGTTTGTCTTGCTATGAAAAAAGAGAAAAAAAAAACGCAAGACAAATTGCAAATTACTTTTATACAGTTTGATTTTGTATAGTGGTTTAAAGCCATAAATCGTGGCTTATCATCAAATGTGATAATTCTGCGCTGGTGTTTTGTGGTTGTTATATTTATATGATGTACTTGTGTATTTTTTAATTAACAACTTTAATGTCCACCAAGATTGTCTGTCGTAGTTGATGATGTATTTTCCAAATTATACAGTTTGTCTTGCTATAAAAAAAACGCAAGACAAATTGCAAATTACTTTTATACAGTTTGATTTTGTATAATGGTTTAAAGCAACAAATCGTAGCTCATCATCAAATATGGTAATTCTGCGCTGGTGTGTTTTGTAATCGTTATATTTATATGATGATACTTGTGAGTTTTTAACATTATAAATGTAATAGAAAAAACGAAGGAAAGAAGATGTCGCTGTAGTCAAAATGCCCTTCAGGTAATACAGCGGGGTGGAAGGAGGGGTCCTTTCCTTCGTTTTTTTTTTGTATTTTGTAACCAACGCTTGATTGTTTACCAGGATTGTTGTAATTGATGATCATTTTTAGACAAATTGCAAATTACTTTTCTACAGTTTGCTTTTGTATTGTGGTTTCAATCCACAAATCGTGGCTTATCATCAAATGTGATAATTCTGCGCTGGTGTTTTGTAGTCGTTATATTTATATGATGTACATGTGTATTTTTTAATGAATAACTTTAATGTCCTCCAAGATTGTCGTAGTTGATGATGTATTTTCCAAATTCTACAGTTTGTCTTGCTATGAAAAAAAAAACGCAAGACAAATCGCAAATTACCTTTATACAGTTTGATTTTGTATAGTGGTTTAAACCGACAAATCATAGCTCATCATCAAATATGGTAACTCTGCGCTGGTGTGTTTTGTAATCGTTATATTTATATGATGTACTTGTGTACTTTTTAATTAACAACTTTAATGTCCTCCAAGATTGTCGTAGTTGATGATGTATTTTCCAAATTCTACAGTTTGTCTTGCTATAAAAAAAAACGCAAGACAAATTGCAAATTACTTTTATACAGTTTGATTTTGTATAATGGTTTAAAGCAACAAATCGTAGCTCATCATCAAATATGGTAATTCTGCGCTGGTGTGTTTTGTAATCGTTATATTAATATGATGTACTTGTGTACTTTTTAATTAACAACTTTAATGTCCTCCAAGATTGTCGTAGTTGATGATGTATTTTCCAAATTCTGCAGTTTGTCTTGCTATAAAAAAAATAGCAAGACAAATTGCAAATTACTTTTATACAGTTTGATTTTGTATAGTGGTTTAAACCCACAAATCATACCTCATCATCAAATATGGTAATTTTGCACTGGTGTGTTTTGTAATCGTTATATTTATATCATGTACTTGTGTACTTTTTAATTAACAACTTTAATGTCCTCCAAGATTGTCGTAGTTGATGATGTATTTTCCAAATTCTACAGTTTGTCTTGCTATGAAAAAAAAAAACGCAAGACAAATTGCAAATTACTTTTATACAGTTTGATTTTGTATAATGGTTTAAAGCAACAAATCGTAGCTCATCATCAAATATGGTAATTCTGCGTTGGTGTGTTTTGTAATCATTATATTTATATGATGTACTTGTGTACTTTTTAATTAACACCTTTAATGTCCTCCAAGATTGCCGTAGTTGATGATGTATTTTCCAAATTCTACAGTTTGTCTTGCTATGAAAAAAAAACGCAAGACAAATTGCAAATTACTTTTATACAGTTTGATTTTGTATAGTGGTTTAAACCCACAAATCATAGCTCATCATCAAATATGGTAATTCTGCGCTGGTGTGTTTTATAATCGTTATATTTATAACATGTACTTGTGTATTTTTTAATTAACAATTTTAATGTCCTCCAAGATTGTCGTAGTTGATGATGTATTTTCCAAATGCTACAGTTTGTCGTGCTATAAAAAAAACGCAAGACAAATTGCAAATTTCTTTTATACAGTTTGATTTTGTTTTGTGGTTTAAAGCCACAAATCATAGCTCATCATCAAATATGGTAATTCTGCGCTGGTGTGTTTTGTAGTCGTTATATTTATATGATGTACTTGTGTATTTTTTAATTAACAACTTTAATGTCGTCCAAGATTGTCGTAGTTGATGATGTATTTTCCAAATTGTACAGTTTGTCTTGCTATAAAAAAAATCGCAAGACAAATTGCAAATTACTTTTATACAGTTTGATTTTGTATAGTGGTTTAAAGCCACAAATCGTAGCTCATCATCAAATATGGTAATTCTGCGCTGGTGTGTTTTGTAATGGTTATATTTATATGATGTACTTGTGTATTTTTTAATTAACAACTTTAATGTCCTCCAAGATTGTCGTGGTTGATGATGTATTTTCCAAATTCTACAGTTTGTCTTGCTATAAAAAAAAACGCAAGACAAATTGCAAATTACTTTTATACAGTTTGATTTTGTATAATGGTTAAAAGCAACAAATCGTAGCTCATCATCAAATATGGTAAATCTGCGCTGGTGTGTTTTGTAATCGTTATACATATTTATATGATGTACTTGTGTATTTTTTAATTAACAACTTTAATGTCCACCAAGATTGTCGTAGTTGATGATGTATTTTCCAAATTGTACAGTTTGTCTTGCTATAAGAAAAAATCGCAAGACAAATTGCATATTACTTTTATACAGTTTGATTTTGTATAATGGTTTAAAGCAACAAATCGTAGCTCATCATCAAATATGGTAATTCTGCGCTGGTGTGTTTTGTAATCGTTATATTTATATGATGTACTTGTGTACTTTTTAATTAACAACTTTAATGTCCTCCAAGATTGTCGTAGTTGATGATGAATTTTCCAAATTCTACAGTTTGTCTTGCTATGAAAAAAAAAAAAACGCAAGACAAATTGCAAATTACTTTTATACAGTTTGATTTTGTATAATGGTTTAAAGCAACAAATCGTAGCTCATCATCAAATATGGTAATTCTGCGCTGGTGTGTTTTGTAGTCGTTATATTTATATGATGTACTTGTGTATTCTTTAATTAACAACTTTAATGTCCTCCAAGATTGTCGTAGTTGATGATGTATTTTCCAAATTCTACAGTTTGTCTTGCTATAAAAAAAAATCGCAAGACAAATTGCAAATTACTTTTATACAGTTTGATTTTGTATAGTGGTGTAAACCCACAAATCATACCTCATCATCAAATATGGTAATTCTGCACTGGTGTGTTTTGTAATCGTTATATTTATATGATGTACTTGTGTACTTTTTAATTAACAACTTTAATGTCCTCCAAGATTGTCGCAGTTGATGATGTATTTTCCAAATTCTACAGTTTGTCTTGCTATGAAAAAAAAAAAAACGCAAGACAAATTGCAAATTACTTTTATACAGTTTGATTTTGTATAATGGTTTAAAGCAACAAATCGTAGCTCATCATCAAATATGGTAATTCTGCGCTGCTGTGTTTTGTAATCGTTATATTTATATGATGTACTTGTGTACTTTTTAATTATCAACTTTAATGTCCTCCAAGATTGTGGTAATTGATGATGTATTTTCCAAATTCTACAGTTTGTCTTGCTATAAAAAAAACGCAAGACAAATTGCAAATTACTTTTATACAGTTTGATTTTGTATAATGGTTTAAAGCAACAAATCGTAGCTCATCATCAAATATGGTAATTCTGCGCTGGTGTGTTTTGTAATCGTTATATTAATATGATGTACTTGTGTACTTTTTAATTAACAACTTTAGTGTCCTCCAAGATTGTCGTAGTTGATGAAGTATTTTCCAAATTCTACAGTTTGTCTTGCTATAAAAAAAAAACGCAAGACAAATTGCAAATTACTTTTATACAGTTTGATTTTGTATAATGGTTTAAAGCAACAAATCGTAGCTCATCATCAAATATGGTAATTCTGCGCTGGTGTGTTTTGTAATCGTTATATTTATATGATGTACTTGTGTACTTTTTAATTAACAACTTTAATGTCCTCCAAGATTGTCGTAGTTGATGATGTATTTTCCAAATTCTACAGTTTGTCTTGCTATAAAAAAAAACGCAAGACAAATTGCAAATTACTTTTATACAGTTTGATTTTGTATAATGGTTTAAAGCAACAAATCGTAGCTCATCATCAAATATGGTAATTCTGCGCTGGTGTGTTTTGTAATCGTTATATTAATATGATGTACTTGTGTACTTTTTAATTAACAACTTTAATGTTCTCCAAGATTGTCGTAGTTGATGATGTATTTTCCAAATTCTACAGTTTGTCTTGCTATGAAAAAAGAGAAAAAAAAAACGCAAGACAAATTGCAAATTACTTTTATACAGTTTGATTTTGTATAGTGGTTTAAAGCCACAAATCGTGGCTTATCATCAAATGTGATAATTCTGCGCTGGTGTTTTGTGGTTGTTATATTTATATGATGTACTTGTGTATTTTTTAATTAACAACTTTAATGTCCACCAAGATTGTCTGTCTGTAGTTGATGATGTATTTTCCAAATTATACAGTTTGTCTTGCTATAAAAAAAACGCAAGACAAATTGCAAATTACTTTTATACAGTTTGATTTTGTATAATGGTTTAAAGCAACAAATCGTAGCTCATCATCAAATATGGTAATTCTGCGCTGGTGTGTTTTGTAATCGTTATATTTATATGATGATACTTGTGAGTTTTTAACATTATAAATGTAATAGAAAAAACGAAGGAAAGAAGATGTCGCTGTAGTCAAAATGCCCTTCAGGTAATACAGCGGGGTGGAAGGAGGGGTCCTTTCCTTCGTTTTTTTTTTGTATTTTGTAACCAACGCTTGATTGTTTACCAGGATTGTTGTAATTGATGATCATTTTTAGACAAATTGCAAATTACTTTTCTACAGTTTGCTTTTGTATTGTGGTTTCAATCCACAAATCGTGGCTTATCATCAAATGTGATAATTCTGCGCTGGTGTTTTGTAGTCGTTATATTTATATGATGTACATGTGTATTTTTTAATGAATAACTTTAATGTCCGCCAAGATTGTCGTAGTTGATGATGTATTTTCCAAATTCTACAGTTTGTCTTGCTATGAAAAAAAAAACGCAAGACAAATCGCAAATTACCTTTATACAGTTTGATTTTGTATAGTGGTTTAAACCGACAAATCATAGCTCATCATCAAATATGGTAACTCTGCGCTGGTGTGTTTTGTAATCGTTATATTTATATGATGTACTTGTGTACTTTTTAATTAACAACTTTAATGTCCTCCAAGATTGTCGTAGTTGATGATGTATTTTCCAAATTCTACAGTTTGTCTTGCTATAAAAAAAAACGCAAGACAAATTGCAAATTACTTTTATAAAGTTTGATTTTGTATAATGGTTTAAAGCAACAAATCGTAGCTCATCATCAAATATGGTAATTCTGCGCTGGTGTGTTTTGTAATCGTTATATTAATATGATGTACTTGTGTACTTTTTAATTAACAACTTTAATGTCCTCCAAGATTGTCGTAGTTGATGATGTATTTTCCAAATTCTGCAGTTTGTCTTGCTATAAAAAAAATAGCAAGACAAATTGCAAATTACTTTTATACAGTTTGATTTTGTATAGTGGTTTAAACCCACAAATCATACCTCATCATCAAATATGGTAATTTTGCACTGGTGTGTTTTGTAATCGTTATATTTATATCATGTACTTGTGTACTTTTTAATTAACAACTTTAATGTCCTCCAAGATTGTCGTAGTTGATGATGTATTTTCCAAATTCTACAGTTTGTCTTGCTATGAAAAAAAAAACGCAAGACAAATTGCAAATTACTTTTATACAGTTTGATTTTGTATAATGGTTTAAAGCAACAAATCGTAGCTCATCATCAAATATGGTAATTCTGCGCTGGTGTGTTTTGTAATCATTATATTTATATGATGTGCTTGTGTACTTTTTAATTAACACCTTTAATGTCCTCCAAGATTGCCGTAGTTGATGATGTATTTTCCAAATTCTACAGTTTGTCTTGCTATGAAAAAAAAACGCAAGACAAATTGCAAATTACTTTTATACAGTTTGATTTTGTATAGTGGTTTAAACCCACAAATCATAGCTCATCATCAAATATGGTAATTCTGCGCTGGTGTGTTTTATAATCGTTATATTTATAACATGTACTTGTGTATTTTTTAATTAACAATTTTAATGTCCTCCAAGATTGTCGTAGTTGATGATGTATTTTCCAAATGCTACAGTTTGTCGTGCTATAAAAAAAACGCAAGACAAATTGCAAATTTCTTTTATACAGTTTGATTTTGTTTTGTGGTTTAAAGCCACAAATCATAGCTCATCATCAAATATGGTAATTCTGCGCTGGTGTGTTTTGTAGTCGTTATATTTATATGATGTACTTGTGTATTTTTTAATTAACAACTTTAATGTCGTCCAAGATTGTCGTAGTTGATGATGTATTTTCCAAATTGTACAGTTTGTCTTGCTATAAAAAAAATCGCAAGACAAATTGCAAATTACTTTTATACAGTTTGATTTTGTATAGTGGTTTAAAGCCACAAATCGTAGCTCATCATCAAATATGGTAATTCTGCGCTGGTGTGTTTTGTAATGGTTATATTTATATGATGTACTTGTGTATTTTTTAATTAACAACTTTAATGTCCTCCAAGATTGTCGTGGTTGATGATGTATTTTCCAAATTCTACAGTTTGTCTTGCTATAAAAAAAAACGCAAGACAAATTGCAAATTACTTTTATACAGTTTGATTTTGTATAATGGTTAAAAGCAACAAATCGTAGCTCATCATCAAATATGGTAAATCTGCGCTGGTGTGTTTTGTAATCGTTATACATATTTATATGATGTACTTGTGTATTTTTTAATTAACAACTTTAATGTCCACCAAGATTGTCGTAGTTGATGATGTATTTTCCAAATTGTACAGTTTGTCTTGCTATAAGAAAAAATCGCAAGACAAATTGCATATTACTTTTATACAGTTTGATTTTGTATAATGGTTTAAAGCAACAAATCGTAGCTCATCATCAAATATGGTAATTCTGCGCTGGTGTGTTTTGTAATCGTTATATTTATATGATGTACTTGTGTACTTTTTAATTAACAACTTTAATGTCCTCCAAGATTGTCGTAGTTGATGATGAATTTTCCAAATTCTACAGTTTGTCTTGCTATGAAAAAAAAAAACGCAAGACAAATTGCAAATTACTTTTATACAGTTTGATTTTGTATAATGGTTTAAAGCAACAAATCGTAGCTCATCATCAAATATGGTAATTCTGCGCTGGTGTGTTTTGTAGTCGTTATATTTATATGATGTACTTGTGTATTCTTTAATTAACAACTTTAATGTTCTCCAAGATTGTCGTAGTTGATGATGTATTTTCCAAATTCTACAGTTTGTCTTGCTATGAAAAAAGAGAAAAAAAAAACGCAAGACAAATTGCAAATTACTTTTATACAGTTTGATTTTGTATAGTGGTTTAAAGCCACAAATCGTGGCTTATCATCAAATGTGATAATTCTGCGCTGGTGTTTTGTGGTTGTTATATTTATATGATGTACTTGTGTATTTTTTAATTAACAACTTTAATGTCCACCAAGATTGTCTGTCTGTAGTTGATGATGTATTTTCCAAATTATACAGTTTGTCTTGCTATAAAAAAAACGCAAGACAAATTGCAAATTACTTTTATACAGTTTGATTTTGTATAATGGTTTAAAGCAACAAATCGTAGCTCATCATCAAATATGGTAATTCTGCGCTGGTGTGTTTTGTAATCGTTATATTTATATGATGATACTTGTGAGTTTTTAACATTATAAATGTAATAGAAAAAACGAAGGAAAGAAGATGTCGCTGTAGTCAAAATGCCCTTCAGGTAATACAGCGGGGTGGAAGGAGGGGTCCTTTCCTTCGTTTTTTTTTTGTATTTTGTAACCAACGCTTGATTGTTTACCAGGATTGTTGTAATTGATGATCATTTTTAGACAAATTGCAAATTACTTTTCTACAGTTTGCTTTTGTATTGTGGTTTCAATCCACAAATCGTGGCTTATCATCAAATGTGATAATTCTGCGCTGGTGTTTTGTAGTCGTTATATTTATATGATGTACATGTGTATTTTTTAATGAATAACTTTAATGTCCTCCAAGATTGTCGTAGTTGATGATGTATTTTCCAAATTCTACAGTTTGTCTTGCTATGAAAAAAAAAAAACGCAAGACAAATCGCAAATTACCTTTATACAGTTTGATTTTGTATAGTGGTTTAAACCGACAAATCATAGCTCATCATCAAATATGGTAACTCTGCGCTGGTGTGTTTTGTAATCGTTATATTTATATGATGTACTTGTGTACTTTTTAATTAACAACTTTAATGTCCTCCAAGATTGTCGTAGTTGATGATGTATTTTCCAAATTCTACAGTTTGTCTTGCTATAAAAAAAAACGCAAGACAAATTGCAAATTACTTTTATAAAGTTTGATTTTGTATAATGGTTTAAAGCAACAAATCGTAGCTCATCATCAAATATGGTAATTCTGCGCTGGTGTGTTTTGTAATCGTTATATTAATATGATGTACTTGTGTACTTTTTAATTAACAACTTTAATGTCCTCCAAGATTGTCGTAGTTGATGATGTATTTTCCAAATTCTGCAGTTTGTCTTGCTATAAAAAAAATAGCAAGACAAATTGCAAATTACTTTTATACAGTTTGATTTTGTATAGTGGTTTAAACCCACAAATCATACCTCATCATCAAATATGGTAATTTTGCACTGGTGTGTTTTGTAATCGTTATATTTATATCATGTACTTGTGTACTTTTTAATTAACAACTTTAATGTCCTCCAAGATTGTCGTAGTTGATGATGTATTTTCCAAATTCTACAGTTTGTCTTGCTATGAAAAAAAAACGCAAGACAAATTGCAAATTACTTTTATACAGTTTGATTTTGTATAATGGTTTAAAGCAACAAATCGTAGCTCATCATCAAATATGGTAATTCTGCGCTGGTGTGTTTTGTAATCATTATATTTATATGATGTACTTGTGTACTTTTTAATTAACACCTTTAATGTCCTCCAAGATTGCCGTAGTTGATGATGTATTTTCCAAATTCTACAGTTTGTCTTGCTATGAAAAAAAAACGCAAGACAAATTGCAAATTACTTTTATACAGTTTGATTTTGTATAGTGGTTTAAACCCACAAATCATAGCTCATCATCAAATATGGTAATTCTGCGCTGGTGTGTTTTATAATCGTTATATTTATAACATGTACTTGTGTATTTTTTAATTAACAATTTTAATGTCCTCCAAGATTGTCGTAGTTGATGATGTATTTTCCAAATGCTACAGTTTGTCGTGCTATAAAAAAAACGCAAGACAAATTGCAAATTTCTTTTATACAGTTTGATTTTGTTTTGTGGTTTAAAGCCACAAATCATAGCTCATCATCAAATATGGTAATTCTGCGCTGGTGTGTTTTGTAGTCGTTATATTTATATGATGTACTTGTGTATTTTTTAATTAACAACTTTAATGTCGTCCAAGATTGTCGTAGTTGATGATGTATTTTCCAAATTGTACAGTTTGTCTTGCTATAAAAAAAATCGCAAGACAAATTGCAAATTACTTTTATACAGTTTGATTTTGTATAGTGGTTTAAAGCCACAAATCGTAGCTCATCATCAAATATGGTAATTCTGCGCTGGTGTGTTTTGTAATGGTTATATTTATATGATGTACTTGTGTATTTTTTAATTAACAACTTTAATGTCCTCCAAGATTGTCGTGGTTGATGATGTATTTTCCAAATTCTACAGTTTGTCTTGCTATAAAAAAAAACGCAAGACAAATTGCAAATTACTTTTATACAGTTTGATTTTGTATAATGGTTAAAAGCAACAAATCGTAGCTCATCATCAAATATGGTAAATCTGCGCTGGTGTGTTTTGTAATCGTTATACATATTTATATGATGTACTTGTGTATTTTTTAATTAACAACTTTAATGTCCACCAAGATTGTCGTAGTTGATGATGTATTTTCCAAATTGTACAGTTTGTCTTGCTATAAGAAAAAATCGCAAGACAAATTGCATATTACTTTTATACAGTTTGATTTTGTATAATGGTTTAAAGCAACAAATCGTAGCTCATCATCAAATATGGTAATTCTGCGCTGGTGTGTTTTGTAATCGTTATATTTATATGATGTACTTGTGTACTTTTTAATTAACAACTTTAATGTCCTCCAAGATTGTCGTAGTTGATGATGAATTTTCCAAATTCTACAGTTTGTCTTGCTATGAAAAAAAAAAACGCAAGACAAATTGCAAATTACTTTTATACAGTTTGATTTTGTATAATGGTTTAAAGCAACAAATCGTAGCTCATCATCAAATATGGTAATTCTGCGCTGGTGTGTTTTGTAGTCGTTATATTTATATGATGTACTTGTGTATTCTTTAATTAACAACTTTAATGTCCTCCAAGATTGTCGTAGTTGATGATGTATTTTCCAAATTCTACAGTTTTGTCTTGCTATAAAAAAAAACGCAAGACAAATTGCAAATTACTTTTATACAGTTTGATTTTGTATAGTGGTTTAAACCCACAAATCATAGCTCATCATCAAATATGGTAGTTCTGCGCTGGTGTGTTTTGTAATCGTTATATTTATAACATGTACTTGTGTATTTTTTAATTAACAACTTTAATGTCCTCCAAGATTGTCGTAGTTGATGATGTATTTTCCAGATGCTACAGTTTGTCTTGCTATAAAAAAAAAACGCAAGACAAATTGCAAATTTCTTTTATACAGTTTGATTTTGTTTTGTGGTTTAAAGCCACAAATCATAGCTCATCATCAAATATGGTATTTCTGCGCTGGTGTGTTTTGTAGTCGTTATATTTATATGATGTACTTGTGTATTTTTTAATTAACAACTTTAATGTCGTCCAAGATTGTCGTAGTTGATGATGTATTTTCCAAATTCTACAGTTTGTCTTGCTATAAAAAAAATCGCAGGACAAATTGCAAATTACTTTTATACAGTTTGATTTTGTATAGTGGTTTAAAGCCACAAATCGTAGCTCATCATCAAATATGGTAAATCTGCGCTGGTGTGTTTTGTAATCGTTATACATATTTATATGATGTACTTGTGTATTTTTTAATTAACAACTTTAATGTCCACCAAGATTGTCGTAGTTGATGATGTATTTTCCAAATTCTTCAGTTTGTCTTGCTATAAAAAAAATCGCAAGACAAATTGCATATTACTTTTATACAGTTTGATTTTGTATAATGGTTTAAAGCAACAAATCGTAGCTCATCATCAAATATGGTAATTCTGCGCTGGTGTGTTTTGTAGTCGTTATATTTATATGATGTACTTGTGTATTTTTTAATTAACAACTTTAATGTCCTCCAAGGTTGTCGTAGTTGATGATGCTTTGTTTTGTGACACTGTGAGGTGTTTTGCGGTAATGTAAAAGAAATTCTGAAAATTCACATTCTATTGTAGATGTACACTTCATAGAACGAAGTCCTTGTTTTACAGTCTGCACAAATCTTTCAGCTAAACCATTTGTAGCTGGGTTATAAGGCGCAGTTAACTTATGGATTATTCCATTTGATTTTAGAAATTCTCTAAATTTGAATTAGGTTAATTGAGGACCATTGTCACTCACCAATACGGAAGGTATTCCGAAACAAGAAGACATTTTACGTAATGTAGTAATTGTTGTGTCAGTTGTAATATTATTTAACACGTGTACTTCTGGCCATCTGCTAAAAGCGTCAACAAGAATTAAGAAGTAATTGCACATATAAGGACCAGCAAAATCAATATGTACCCTTTGAAATGGCTCGCTTGCCTCTTCCCAAGGATGGTGGATTTTTGGAGGATTACTACTATGGCTACAACAATTAAAACAATTTTTGCAAAGTTCTTCTATGTCCTTATCAATATTGTGCCACCAGCCATAACCTCTAGCCAAAGATTTCATCTTGGTTATTCCCATATGACCTGTGTGCAATTCATTTAATATTTTCTTGCGGAAGATGGTAGGTATCAGGACACGATCTCCTCGCATTATGGAACCTTGCTGGAGAGAAAATTCATGTATATCAATTCCAAAAATTTGTTTAGTAGTTCCTTTAGTTTTAAGAATTCGCAATAAATCTGAAAATTCAATCTCAGTTTCTCTAGAAAGATCAGAAACAGTTACTGGCAGTGTCTCTATTTGCAGAGTTTCAAATATATCGGGTTCATCACATTTACTGTTAGATGTATCGCTAATAGGTAGTCTAGACATAGCATCAGCATTTGCGTGAAGTTTTGTATTCTTGTGGCCGTATCTCGTAATCAAAAGCTTGTAGCAATAAAGCATAATGTTGCATTCGCGTTGCAGTCATTGTAAGTAGACTTTTTCTATTATTGAATATATAAAGCAATGGTTTGTGATCTGCATATAATATAAACCTTCTCCCGTATAAATATTGAAAACATTTACGGACTCCAAATATAATCGCGTATGCCTCTTTGTCTATTTGTGAATAGTTTTGTTGTGTTTTAGTTAATAGCTGCTTTCCATTTGCACATTTCTGAGTTGATATTAGCTGAGCTGAGCTAATCTAACTTATGCGTAGCGTTCCTTTTGTTTTGGTGAAGTAAGACAAGCTCAGACAGATTACCTTCCCCTTGCCCTTGGCTAGTCATGCGAAAAGAGAACTTAGATCGTCTGAGCTGTCTGAGCTAACCTAATAGAAGAAGGAGAACCTAACCTAAATCCGCCATCGTGCGTGCGTGCAATTTGGTTTTTGTTTATTTTATAAACTATAAGAAGTTTCGGCAAGATGGATGAAGTTAACATATTTGATGTGTGTGACCTGATTACACATCTTCGCTACGAAGTGGAATTAAGTCACGAGGACGGTATACGCGTGCAAAGAAGCGGTTCTGATACCTATGTTTCTTATTTGTACCTATAGATGATAACATTGATAACACTTGTTGTCAGGCAAGTGGTGCCGCCACTCGCTGACATCAAGTTCCACGAACTTAGTTAGATAGAATGGCACCGAACGCGTTCCTTTTGCCAACATAGCTTAGCTTAGTTGAACTTGGACCAAACCAGACGGTGTTAGATTAGCTCAGCTAAGATTAATTCAGAAGTGTGCAAATGGAAAGCAGCTAATGTTTGTGATGCAAACTGGTATTGGTCTCTCTAGACCGGTTGAATTTATATGTGAAATCACCGCTCCTACACCGTATGATGATGCATCGGTAGCTAAAATTATTGGTAAATTCGGGTCATAATGAGCAAGAACATTTTCCGTTTGCATTTCTGCTTTTATTTTATTAAAAGCATCGTCACAATCATGTGTCCATTTAAACGGTATGTCATTATGCAATAAAGTGTGTAAAGGATGTAATGTAGTACTCAAATTTCTTAAAAAACGACCATAATATTGTACTATCCTAAAAATGCGCGTAATTCAGTAGTGTTTGTTTGCTTCATTAATTGCTTTAATTTTTTTTACTAACTTTATGTATTCCAAATTTATCTATCTCGTAACCACAATATTCTAATTTATCTTGCAAAAATTGACATTTATTTTTATTTATGTATATACCTATTATACTGCTGTAATTTATTTAAAACACGTTCTAGTCTTTCGAGATGTTCGTCATCATTTTTCCCTGTAATTTTAATATCGTCCAAGAATACTGATACTCCCGGAATTTCACCTAAAATACTTTCCAGGCGCGGATGCTAATCCGTAAAGCAAACGTGTACATTTATACAACCCTTTATGAGTATTTAACGTTACTAAATGAGCGTCCTCGGGTTTAATTTCCATATGTAAAAATGCTTGACTAACATCTATTTTTGAAAAATTTTCACCACCCGCCATGTTTGCAAAAAGTTCATCGATAGTAGGTAAAGGATGGTTGTCAATGTGAATATTCGGGTTCAAGTAATTTTAAAATCACCGCATAAGCGAACTTGTCCGTTGCTTTTTGGAATTGGAACTACCGGTGTAGGTAGCCCATTCTGAACGATCTACCTTGATAAGTATGCCTTGTTCTACTAAAGAATCAATTTCTCTTTCAACTTTATGCAGTAAGGAAAATGGAACTGAGCGTGCTTTGCAAAATACTAGTATTGCGGTTTCTTTAAGTTTAATACTAGCCTGAATGTCTTTGATTTTACCTATATTTTCATTGAATATTTTACTGTAAATATTCAATAAACAATTCAATTTTTCATTTGTACTTTTTGCCTCTCTCACCTGCAGCACCTCCAGTCGAACTCCCAGCTGACGAATCCACTCACGGCCAAGGAGCGGAAAGCTTTTTTATCGGAATCAACCACGTACAGATGTAGGTCCTTTTTCCTGCCCTCAAATTCTGCCTTAACCGTTACGTAACCTAACAACAAGAGATTATTTTGGCAGTATGATTGCAATTTTAATTCTGTAGGTTGTAAAATACAATTTGGGTATAAACTATTAAATTGCGTTTTCGTCATTAACGTTACTGCGGCTGCACTATCAATTTCGAATATAACCTTTATATTATTTACATAAACATTTTGCAAGAATCGTGCTCGGTTATCTGTATTTTCAGTCACCTTCAAAATTTCGTCTATTTCGGAATTTTCCTCTATCTGATTTGTAAATTTTTCACTCCTCTTTCTTTTAATACATACATTCGCGATATGGCCCTTTTTCGTGCAATAATTGCAAACTAAATTCTTCTTATTACATTTATCAGCTAAATGATTAGTGGATCCACATCGAAAACATTTTATATTATCAGAAGAAACAGAATTTTTACTTTTAATATTTTGAATATTATGTTTCGGTGAACTGTTGTAATGTGAACGTACCGCGTTTATCGACGAACATCTTTGGGTTTCCTGCTGCTTGTGAAGTTCGGCGGAATCTTTTGCTGTCATCTCCATGCTGCTTGCAACTTCTACGGCCCTCTCGAATGTCAGATCGCTTGTTTCCAAGAGTCTTGATTGGATTCTTGCGCTTTTCAGACCAAATACGAACTGATTTCTTAATGCTTTATTTAAGTATGCTCCAAACTTGCAGTGGACGGACAATCTTTGTAAAGCTGCAACGTATTCTCGAATGGTTTCCCCGTCGGTCTGTTCTCGTTTCCGGAATCTGAAGTTTTCCGCGATTTTTAGAGGTTCTGGTGACCAATGACTTTTCATCAGTTGGATAACTTCCTCATACGTTTTTGTATCGGGGTCGGCTGAGGCAGTTTTGTCGCAGAGTAAATCGTATGCCCCAGGTCCCATATAATGTAGTAAAAACGGAAGTTTTTGATCATCTTTCGTATTAAAGATTGAAAACGCACCTTCGAGACGTTTTAACCATCTGTTCCAATTACTTTTGGTGGCGTGGAATGGCTCGATGTTGAAATTTGTGTGAATAGTAACAAGT
This sequence comes from Aphodius granarius, assembly GCA_963971325.1. Taxonomy (NCBI): domain Eukaryota; kingdom Metazoa; phylum Arthropoda; class Insecta; order Coleoptera; family Scarabaeidae; genus Aphodius; species Aphodius granarius. The sequence continues at coordinate 12,491,673 of OZ020227.1, read as the reverse complement.
GGCGTATCGTCTTCCATGAGGTTTTTTTTCCTTTGGGGTTTGGAAAAGAATAATCGTGTATTGCGAGTATTCGTACTCCTCGTCGCCAATTCTGTCGTAATGTAGTCGTAGATGTAGATGTGAAAATGTAGCACTGAATAAACTTGAGGTAGCGTAAGTAAAACTCGACTGTATTGCTTGGAAGATATATTCAGAATGTGGTCATCTGCGTATAAAATAATGTATACAATATAACAAAAATAGAATCCAGTATCTACGTGTAAATGCGGTTGCCTATACTAAACATAACAAATTGCAGGTATCTAACAGAAATGTACTTTGATAAACAAATTGTAATTTTATATAGTGGTTTATATAGAGTGTAACAGTTTGAGAGATGATAGGTTCTAGCTAGTTGATAACAAAGGTCCTATACCCAATTTGTGTAGTCTTCTTAATAATTGAAATATTGAAGGACAATGTAGTTTGAGTACTCCATGTCATTAATGGCTATAACGATTAAAATGGATATTAAATCCTTTTGAAACAGTTATAGTGATATCCTCCACATCTTTAAATCAATCTGACAGACAGCAATAGAAAGAGAACACCGCTTGTATTCCATACGGAGGAAACCATGTTCACCAAACAAAGGTCTCAAATTTGTGTGAAATACATTTCATATGTTTTTATAACTTTATGTTTGTATTTTATTCCTATCTAACATTTACAGAAACTTCAGTTCATTTATATGACACAAAGTTGTCCAATGTTATAAATAACTTTATCCCTTGATATATCAGTTATTATAAAAAATTGAATAATTTTAGTGCATAATGTTGGTGCACTCATATATGTTACACTCTGCATATTCACAAACACGAATAACTAGAAACATGATGAACGATGAATAAGGCAAATATTAATGTAACTGGTAAAAGTAGTTGTGGTTTTGTTTTAGTTTTATAATTCCATCTTTTTTATGTAGACATATTGGTTTTCGCTTCTGTAGAGCTTCCTCTATGCTTATATTTTCTTTATGTAAGAAATATAAACACTTAATTTCCACAATTTTGTCATCATCAATAAGACCTACATCGAGAGAAGAAAATCATTAGTACATTACTGAACGACTAATATTGCTACAATAATAAATTTTTAAAACGTTTTGAATAAACTGAATGTTAAGAAGACTCAACTTGAAGTTTTACTGTAGTGTCGGCATCAATGCGTTCTGAAAAGTATTAGTTCAAATAACGAATACAAAGTAACGAATACTCAGCTAAAAAGGATCAGTATCAATTCAATACATAAAAGTATCGATCTGGCACATCCCTACACTGTAATATACATAAATGCCTACATACTTTGGCGTACATAAATTATGATAATAAATAATATGAGTAATAATACTATAATACAAATAATATCTTATGAAAATCAAATTATCAAAAAGAAAAATTAAGGTAAAATGGATTATGAGTAATAATCTTTAAAAATGTTTAATGTAATTAACATAAATGTATGCAGTGATAAATAAACTAGGGCAATGCTAAGTAATAAAAGTATGACATACTCTTGTAAATCAAACGTTTCTTCCATTATTGTGGGCGTAGTAGACTTCTTAGGAGTGCTGCAAAAAAAAAGAAAAAACTGTTGATATTGTTAAGTAACAATAGTAACATCGTAGCTTTAATATGATTGTACAGAAACTACGAAAATGTTGTGAATAATAAGAAGAAACAGCACATTTAGTGCATATGTTGTATGTACAAATCATCACTTACACTTGAAAATCGAAATTTGACTCGCTCAACGTGGTTGAAGGGGTCGTGGAACTGGACAGGACAGGACAGGAACTGGACAGTTGAGATAAGATAATTTTGCATCAATACTTTTTTGTTGATTTTTTCACGCTCTACAATTTAGGTCCTATACATTTTTTACCGATTCCACCGATTTGCAAAGTCAAAGTCAACAAATAAGTTGGAACACCTCCCATTACTACCAACAACAAAAAGCGCAGTCCGCCAATACATTTTCCGGACATATCTACAAGTACAAACGTGGCTCGGATTTTTCAAAGATCCTCAGAATTGGGATTGGCCACAAACTAATTACGGGCTGGAACCAATTTGCACCAGAACACACCTGAACTTTTAAAACTCATTTCGTGCAACCGTAAAGGAAAATGTGAGGCTATACTTGTGGGTTAGTTGTTGCTCCGTTATTTGCCTGCATTGTAGTGGGTAAACACAGAGTCGACATTCTATTCAACGACGACGACGACGACGATGACGACGATGATGTTGATCTTTCGACCATCCCAGCATCATTTCCTGTGGCTCGAGAGTCTCCACAACTCGAAGAGTTAACCGTGGAAGAACTTCTTTAGCCAGGACCATAGAGACGACGAAAAATATAAAAAAGGGAACTCTTAATTGTTATTTTTGGCTACACAAAAAATTATTTGTTCAATAAATTTCATTTATTTGTTTCAAAATTTGTCTGGTTTATTTATTTATTTTGTATCCCAATAATTCCCCGAATAACCTTTCATCCGTTTTGACGTGTGCATATAACCATGCGAGCGGCTAAATCGAACCGGGGCACGGACTTCCCGACTTTGCGGCACGCTAGGGATCGTAATTTTGATCGAAGGGAAAAAATAAAAAACCGAAGTAGTAGGTCTGAACATGCTCTAAAACTTTCATAATAGACATTTTTTCGATATCTATTACTACTATCGAGAAAAGAGAAAATAGCAAAAAACAAATTTCACTACCTTAAATTTTGACTTTTTCGATCGATATCTCAATAAGGATGAACGATAGGTAAAAAAATGTATAGCACCTAAATTGTAGAGCATAAAAAGGCAACAAAAAAAGCATTAATTCAAAATTATCGTATGTCAACGGAGAACCGAGTTATTGTAAGAAAAACTGAATTTAACCCTTTTTTCAAGATGGCGGAAAATGCACATAGGAAATCTTGGTCGACAATTTGAAGTTAAGGTTTTCTAGAGCCCCTCCAGGTCATATCAAAAATTTAGCCTTGTCGGTTCATTTGCATTTCCAAATTTATATAATAACTGGACTAATAAACCTATGGAACTAATACGACGTGCTGTGGAGAGTATACATATATGTTTTGCAGGTTGGCCGACGTAAGATGGCGCCACCAAAATGTTTAAATGTCATATTCTGAAATCACCTTGGTAACAACAGTTGTTATCTGTCAATGCAAATGTATCATAGCACAAACTAAATTAGTGTCTTGGTTACGATTTGATTGTGCCTAGTACGATTCATAAATACTCTACATATTAATATTGAGTGTCCTTAATATTAAGTGGTGAGTAAGATTCTCCTAATGTTTTACATTCGAATGTAATGACTTGGATTGGGCAAGGAAAATAATAGGAAAGGGGTGTTTGCAGCTACTGTGCTTACAAAAGCTAAAACTTTGGTGCCAGTTTGTGGGATTGTAGAGTAATACATTACTATAAATATACTAGGGTAGATACTGAAAACGCGAACGGAAGAAAATGTAAATATTTAGATCAAACTAGATTGAGATAAAGTAAATTAATTTGTATTTATCGCTATTATGTAATGCCATATTTTTATATACATATATAAATGGATGAAACTTATTATTTTTATTTTACTTTAAGCATTTGAACAAATTTAGCAATTGAAATCAAATAGTCTTCGATGAAAATCATTACTACACTTCTGTATATTAAGTTGCATAATATCATTATTTTAATTAGTTCATCTTGGCCAATGTAAGATGTCGCCCGTTTTCGTGACCAAGATTTTTGTATTTACTTTCCATCCTACGTATAAACTTAATAGATTTGCCTCAAGCACTATTCAACAATTGAGGGGGGTTGATTAAATATAAATATTATGTATTTGATGTGCAATTGGTTGCATAGCCAAAGGGGTTTTATGTTCTTTATGTTCATTGTTCATATCGTTTATCTACATCGCTGATGCGCAAGCGTCAAGTAGCGCAGGGGCAGTATAGATGTTTCAAACCAAGAAGAGCACAGTTGTGTATGCAACCAAATATACGCGTGTCAATTATAAACCATACACTGGGTATAATTGGTTGCATATGTTACTGTGCTCTACTTAGTTTAAAACTACTCTACCAAGACGTGTGTTAGGTTTAAGATGAAACACAACGTTTTTGTAACGATGTTCAAACTTCACTCCAGGTTGGAAGTCAGTGGTGGCACATGGTGAAAAATTATGAAAGCGACAGTAACTTTTACGGCCCGTGCAGACTCCCAATGTAGGAGTCGGAAAGTAAAAACAGTCTTCTAAAAATCTTTTATTTAAAACCACCGTAAAACAACACCAACTACAATGTAGTTGTATGTTATGTCATAAAAACTAGCAAACCCAACACAAGAACCAGAAGACCTCAAATGTCTAACTTGAACCCTCTCCTCACTAGGTTTTCCGATGAGTTTGTACTTGCTAAAATATCGAATGACAGCTTCAGTATCCACAATATTTAGCACGACCTTATTCCTGGCATTACTCTTCAACTCCTTCTGACCATCACCACCGTTAGCAAGGAATGTATTCGTAATCACCTTATAGTAAACACCAGGATTGATATCCTTGTACTTCGATCGCTTGCATTTTTGACAGCGGATTTGACAACTGACTACCCTAGACCCAACAGGTCTGGATTTATCAACAACGGCGTTAATACCAGAGGACTGCAGAAAATCACCGTTGAGATTCCTGGCGTTATCGGACTTTGAACCAACCTCCATCGCCTTGATGATGTCCCTTCCTTGGACGTCGAAAACCACCAGTTGTTGGTAATCCGGAAACGCATCTATCACATCTCCCGTGGTGACATTTCCTGGTTTTATACTTGCTTTGATGGACCCACCATTCGCCAAGGCTATTGCCACATTTGTCCAATAAGGTTCCGGGTTCTTGTAGTGTGTACCGAAGTCAATAAAGGAATCAGTCAGGAGGTTTCCTAGCGAGCATTCTGCGAAGTGACACTCGAATTTGCTGAGGAACTGACTTGCTTGGCCAATTAAGGCTTTGGTTGTGTTTTCCACTTTTGCTTTGTAGGCTTGGACCAGATTGTCAACTTCTCGATCTTTTGGGATTGAACGGTTCATGAATATTGGTTGGCCAGACCATCTCAGCAAGTTTCCTGATTCGTCAAATATTAGATTTAGGTAACCCAGGTATTTTGTGTAGGCGTTTGCTTGCACCACTGGTACTTTCTTTCCTGATCTTTGCACAACTACCTAAAACAGAAAAAAAATTGCGAAGTTGTACAAATGGCAAAGTTGGTCACCTTTGGATAGTCATCAACAGGCCTTTCCAAATCTGGTCCTCTACCATTCCACAAAAACGTATTAGTGTGTCCACCAATCACCAGATCAACCTCTTCAACTCTTCTCGCGATCGTTTTGTCCACTTCGTAGCCGGCATGGCCAAGAGCTATGATGATCTTTACGCCGGCATCCTTCAGCTTTTTAGCTTCGTTCTGGACGCAGTCCAACTCATCCAAGAAGTCGGTATCGCCACTATTGGTCAATAATTGAGTGGACCGTGATAGATAACCGATGACACCTATCTTTCGCCCCCCCAACATCAAAATGACAGAAGGAAGCACACGCTTCTGAAGAATGTTGTAATCGTTGGTGAAGTTCACGTTCGAGGACACTATTGTAAAGTTGGCAGATTCCACGAACAGTGACAGATTGGTGAGTGTGTCGTCGAATTCATGGTTACCCAAACTCTGAAAATAATACGAAAATGTTTTATGGTTACAATTCTCTCAAGGATGTTTGTAGACAACTCCAGTGAAGTAACTAATCATTTAGTATAGTACATTATATACTGTATATTGCCGTACAAAACATGATATAGTACACTTCTATTCTTAAGGCATCACAATTTGATTTAACACTAGAATTATCATCATCCAGTTCTTTAATAGTATCGTTTAAGTTCGTCTGGACCTCAAAGTACTGTCTATCGAAAATCACAATCCTTCCCTCGATCCTGACATCGATGTGCTTCTGTTTCTCGATGTAAACCTTTACAGCTTCTACATCCTTGACATCTTCAATTTTCAAATTCAAGATTTGGTTCCTTAAGAAACCTCTACCATCACCACCATCAGCTACGTACTTATTCGTGATCACCCTGTAGAACAAATCGTGCTCTAAACGATAAAACTTCGGTTGAAGGCAATTTGAGCATCTAACATCCACTGAAAGAACTCTACTGCCCGGTGAATTCTGCCTATTGACAACTACTCTCAAACCAGATACTTGCAGAAACTCGCCATCGACGTTTTCCACATTTGCGGCTTTAACACCGATCTCTAAAGCTCTTAGAAGATCTGCACCGCTGATGTGAAAAGAGACAAGCTGCTGGAAGTATGGTGTAGCCTCTAGAATGTCCCCCATGGTGATAGGTCCTGGTTCTATGCTTGTCTTCACAGATCCTGCGTTAACCAGACCTATGGCACAATCCGTCCAGAATGGTCCTTGATATTTGTCGACTTTATAGTTGACAAAAGCATCTGCTATCAAATTACCCAACTTGCACTCCTCGTACCTGCAGTTGATGTCGTTCAAGGCAACCTTGGACTCCCCAACGATCTCAGCCTTCACCCTGACGATTTCTTGTTTGTATTTGACAACTAAGGCTTGTACCTCTTTGTCTTTTGGTGTTGATTTATCCAGAAAGATTGGGTTACCGTTCCAACTCTCCAAGTTACCATGGTCATCGAAAGAAACATTTAAGAAACCTAAGTATTTCGTGTAAGCATAAGCCTGGATCACCGGGACTTGCCTACCATAGTATGAGTATACAATTTTGGGGTATTGGCTGCTTGGTCGCTCCAAATCTGGTTGCCTTCCGTTCCATTGGAAGGTATTCGAATGACCACCAATCACAATATCAAGATGTGCCACTTCCCTGGCAATGGCTTGGTCAGTTTGGAAACCAGCGTGACCAAGCGCTAAAATTATGTGGACATTGTCTTTGGTAAGTCTTACGCTCTCTGCTCTAACTGCTTCGATCTCATCCGTGAAAGTAACGCGTCCACAAGAAGTGGTGTCGTTGGTTTTTGAATCGAGGTAACCAATCACACCAACCTTCCTTCCAGAAACATGCAGAACGGTTGAGGATTTGATCAAACCATGCAGTTCCGGTTCTAAGGTGATATTGCAATTTGAGCATAGCATTGGTACATGCGTAGTCTTCAGAAAACTAGTTAAATTTGCTATACCATCATCGAATTCATGGTTACCCATGCACTGGAAAGGAAGAAATTGATAGTATTAGGTTTCTCAATTGGGGTCATAGCTTACTTTGTCATTGATTGTCTTCACTCCATGGTACCCTAACGTCTAAGAAAATAGTATCATCTAACAAAATATATTTACCATGACATCGGGGTTCAGGATGTTCAAAAAATCGGAGACTATCTTCCATCTATGGATGCTAAACCATACCGTTCCTGAAAAGGTATCGCCAGCGTTCAAGAACAACACTGGAGGACCAGTCTTGTCGATGGCAGCTTTCCGGAATTCTTTGATTTTGTACGCTGTCCTGGCCATGCCACCTACTGGTTTTCTATCCAGGGACTTGTTGTATTCATCGAACCTTGCATGCATGTCATTGTTATGTAGGATCACAAAGTTAAAAGTGCCAAGTGAGTTGTCGATTAGAACGCTCAGGACAATTGCGATGAAAAACCAAAGCATTTGACATGACATTTTCATTGTACACAAAATTTCTCTTGTTTGACAGAAGCAAATGTGTTGCCAACTGTGCGACTTGATTCGGTTTACCACAAACAAGAAGATTAAGAAAAACTTTATTTCAGATTGTGTTTGAACAGAATCACATGTGCAACTTCACCACTACAATAAAAAATAAAAATAAAAAGTGCGTATACATGGCAGTACTGCCATTTCCAGATTTTGTTTCTGCAGTCATTTGCATCACAATTCTATTCTCAACGTTAGACTGGACGACACCATAGAACTGGATATGCATTTTCAACACGTCGAAATCACTGCTTTCCTCGACTTTCTTCTGGAGATTGTTCTTGAGCATGTTGTAACCATCAGACCCTTTAGCTAGATACTCAGTCGTAACCACTTTATAAACAGTTTTTGGTTGTATGGGTTCCAATTTTGGAGTATCACACTTCGAGCAACGTACGAGCACTTCCTTCACTCTATGATACTTAGGTTGGGTTAGATCATAAGCTACGTGTAAGCCAGAGAACTGGAGGAATTCCCCATAAGAAGTTTCACCATCTGACCTGACGGAGACTTCCAACATTTCTAATATAGCTGAAGAGTTTAAGTCTAGAGTTACTAGTTTATTAGCATATGGTAGGGCGCCGTACAGGTCAGCAGTCGTAATTGTTCCATCACGTTTTGAAGCGTTTATGCTGGTCCTAATAGCTCCGCCATTGAGTATGCAGATAGGAGCGTCTGTCCAACTTGGACCATCATACAGATCAGCTTTGTATTCACAAAAAGCATCTGTTAATAGGTTGGCGAAGTTACACTCTTGCCTTCGACAGTTTTGTCCACCTTGCAGAAAAACCCTACTGATTCCTAGAGTTTCCCCCATCATTTCATCAATGGCAGGCCTGTAGAATTCCAGTCTTTCAGATGCTTCCGGATCCTTGGCCACACCACTATCCAGAACTATTGGTTTTCCATGGTATTCAAGTACATTGCCGTTTTCATCGAACTTCACGATCAACTTTCCCAGGAATTTTCCACTTATACCCACTTGGACCACTGGTACGTTGTGACCTAGCTTGTTTTTGATGACAGTTGGGTAGTTTCCTCCTACGGTGTCCCTTGTTGGAATTTTCCCTGTGTATAACATGGTATGGCTATGACCACCGACCACCACATCGATGTCAGGAACGTATTCAGCGATTTTCTTGTCGGCCTCGAAACCTGCATGTCCTAGTCCGATAATTATCTTCACACCTTGCTCGTGAAGAGACTTGGCTTCTGCTTTAACTGCTGCCAGGTCATCGGAGAAGGTGACCTTGCCAGTGGGAGCTAAACCACCAGTGGACTTATTTATATAACCTAGAAGAATAGATAATACATGTATATGTCTCTAGGCATGCTTACGATCTTCAGAGAAGTTCAAGTTCTAGTAAACAAACCTATGACTCCGATTTTTACGTCACTATTGGGTGGTGTGAAGACCAAGCTTTTCTTCACATACTGGCCAACACCAGGCTCGGCAGTGAAGTCAGCGTTTGCGCAGAGGATGGGAAATGCTAACTTTCTAGCAAATTGCTCCAGACCCTCGAGTCCTTCGTCAAATTCGTGATTACCCAACGTCTGGAATTAGATGAAACCTGTTAGTAATACTTATCTTAGGAATTTGCAATTTAGTTACAAAAGCATCCGGATTTAGTAGTTTGATGAAATCAGCTGATATGTTAACCCGATGGACGCTATACCAAACCGATCCTGTAAAGATATCCCCAGCGTACAGGTAGATAACTGGTTTTCCTTGAGATGCTTCAGCCTTGATCTTCTTCACCATGTGTATGAGCTTCGGAAATCCACCGTAACCGTCTTCTCCTGCAAAATTACCATGAATGTCATTCCCATGCAGTATCGTCAATTCCAAGCCATCTAAACATCTCTCCAACAATAATAAAACACAAAACCCGAGCACAAACTTCATTGTATCCGTAATTTAATCATAAAATAATATAAAAGTAGCACCACGTGTCAATGGCTACATGACATTCACACGTCATGAATCTCTCCAACATAATCGCAGTCCTCCTCCATTGTGCCAAACTGGTAGATGTCTTTGATCTTAACATTTTACACGTCAAAGACTTCAACTGCAAGTTTGAGGAGGGTCCTAACGAAGTAGGCGGTATATCTAGAATAATCCATTACGTCAAAAGCGCGAGGCGTGCAACCGAAAATGGCGAGGCTCCTCCTGTTCTAGTCTTGGTCTCTGGTAATTTCTTCGGACAGACCATCTGGTACAGCGTCCATCGATGGAGGATAGCCTTGGATTTCTTAAACTTACTCGAGCCGGATGCCATGGTAAAAACTGTCAAATAACCATTGTTGAGATGGTTAGTTCTTGTATAATTCTTATCTCCTTAGAGCCTGGGTGACCACGAGTTCAACGATGGCCCCTTGGAGCTCCAAAATTTTCTAGCTGAATTAAACACACCGGTCATTGGAACCAACTTGGAGATAGAATCCTCTTTACGTATCAAAGGCTTGATCAGGAAGTCAGTCACATTGAACGTAGCTGGGAAGAATATTCTGATCCTTGGATATACAGAAAAAGGACGATCCTTGACGCACGGTGTCAATTTTGGGAATCAAACTACTCTAGAAGACTATTGTTTAAAAATTAACAAGACCAGTGTAGATTTTGTTATCGCCATTGCACATTCATCAGTTTCATTGGATGGACGAACTGAAATAGAACCAAATTGTGTACAAGTTATTGTAGGTAATGGTTCTATTGTCCGAGATGGTCAATATATAGGTAAACTTAAACTAAGATTCACCACAGACAACAAACTGGAAGACATCCAATCTGAAGACGTTCATATGGACCGAAAAGTTCCGAAGGATCGCTCATCCATGGAGGTCCTTATGAGGTACACCGAAATGCTCGAGAAGCTGGAAACCCACACGCTAGGGAAAACCCTAACAACCCTTGATGGATCTACTTGCAACGTTTCCGAATGTTCTTTAGGAAATCTGATCGCAGATGCTTTCTGTGACTTCAAAGCCAGGGCAGAACGCGGTTTAGAATGGACGTCCGCAGCAATCGCAATTCTCAATAGTGGAGCTATCCGAAATACCCACAACATGACCAAAGATGGAAAATTCATCTCTGAAGCTTTCTTGTACAAGGCCTTACCGTACCAGTCGCAACTGATGACCATAAGAGTTCCTGGAACTACTCTTCTAACAGCTGTGAAACATTCATTTATGGCGCAAGGTAATGCGTTTTTGCAAGTCGCCGGCTTGCGGATTCTGTACAACACGAGTACGACTCCTCATAATATAAGCGTTATGGTAAGGTGTGCAGAATGTGAGGTTCCAGCTTATTCGCGTTTGCGTGAGGACCGGGATTATGACTTGGTCACCACTAAATACATAGTCGATGGCGGGGATGGTTATGATATGTTTTCTGAGAATATATCTTACTTTCAGACTGAACCTCTAAATTCCCTTCAAGCCACCATGACGTACATCAAGAACTATAAGAAGGTTATTGGGCAAGTGGAGGGCAGACTCGTCATTTACAGCAATGATACCAGAACACTCGAAATCTATATAATCTGCTATCTTTTATTGTACTTTATTACGTTTTTATTAAAGTGATATTTTTATGTCTACTTGATGAAGAGTCTGCTTTATTGGTAAGAGGTGACAAACAACAGAGGAGGTGCCTGTCATAGACCCGATGACATCCCGTCATGAAAATTATCGCTCTGCTCTTGGTCTTCCTCCTCCACTACTCCCAAGTAGTGGACGCCTTCGAAATCAATATATTACATTTCAATGACTTTAATTGCGAGTTTGAGGAAACGCCGGACGAGACTGGAGGCATATCCAGGATAATTCATTATGTCAAAACGGCCAGACAGGCAGCGAGCACTGGGAACGGTCCTCCAGTTCTTGTGCTGGTCTCTGGTAACTTCTTCGGGCAGACCATCTGGTACAGCGTCCATAGATGGAGAATTGCCGTCGATTTTCTAAATCTTCTCCAACCGGATGCCATGGTAAAGACTACTGTTTTAATCATAGGAACGATTAGTTTTTATAGAGTTTCTGTTTCTTCAGTGCCTGGGTGACCACGAATTCGACGATGGCGTCGAGGAACTTCAAAATTTCCTGAAAGTACTGGATGTCCCAGTCATCGGGACAAATCTGGAAGTTGAGCCATCTTTGGCTCTCAAAGACCTAATTCATAAATCGGTTACCTTGAGCGTAGCTGGAAAGAAAATAGCTATCCTTGGGTATACAGACAAGGGACGCACTGTGACCAACGCTGTTTCTTTTGGAAATCAAATAGGAGCGATGAGGGACTACTGCGCTAAAATTAAGAAGACCAACGTTGACTTTGTCTTCGCCATAGGGCACTCAACCCTTGCTGCTGATAGGAGAATAGCGATGCAATCGGATTGCATCCACGCTATCGTAGGGGGCGGTGCAACCCTCCTCATGTACAACGGGCAACCACCTTCTAACGACAATGCCACCAGCAAGTATCCAATGATCGTCGAGTTAAGCGATGGCAGTAAGATCCCAGTGGCTTATGCGTTCCGTGATGGCCTATACTTAGGTAAACTTCAACTAAAGTTTAACCAGAAAAACGACCTGCAAGATATCAAAGGAGATGCCATGTACATGGACGAAAAGATTCCGCAGGACCTAGCATCGAAGAAGATCCTTGAGAAATACTCCCAGATACTCGAGAAGATGAAGATGCATACACTGGGCAAGACGCTGACAACTCTAGATGGCTCAACATGCCTGCAAGCTGAATGCTCTTTAGGTAACTTGGTCACAGATGCCTTCTGCGATTTCAAAGCCACGCAACATCACGGTCCTGGTTGGACATCCGCGGCAATAGCCATCATTAACAGTGGATGTCTTCGAGGCAGCCACAACATCACCAAGCACGGCAAGCTCATCACTGAAGCCTTTCTATACAAAGCCTTACCGTACCAAACTCAACTGATGACCATAAGGATATCTGGGAAGACCCTCCTAGAAACTGTAAACCATTCTTTTGATGTTGGGGGTGGAGCTTTTGTACAAGTCGCTGGTTTGCTTGTTGTCTATAACACGACCACGAATCCCCATGAGTTAAATGTAATGGTGAGATGCGCCGATTGTAACGTGCCAACGTATTCCCTTTTAGACGAGAACATGGAGTATAACGTGGTCACAACTAAATTCTTAGTGGAAGGTGGAGATGGGTACGGGATGCTCGCTGAACACAAAATTTGGTACAACACCGAGGTCCTGAATTCTCTACAGGCCACAATGAGGTTTATACAAGACTTCAAGAAGGTGTTCAGCCAAGTTGAGGAGAGACTGGTGGTCGTCAGGCGCTCCGTTGGTGTAAAACCACAAACTGGACTGTTCTCTATCATCTTGTATGCCATCATATTTCTAATAAATTGAGTTATTTCTGAGTCGCTTTGAAGGTTTTATTGGCCAAAACAGTACTTGTGGGTAGTTGTCATTGATGCAATGACATCTTGTCATGAAAATTATTATCTCAATCATTATTTTGTTGCATTGCTGCCAGCTGGTGGCCGTGTTCGAACTCAACATACTTCACTTCAACGACTTCAACTCTGAATTTGCTGAAACTGTTGATGAAGTAGGTGGTATCTCAAGGATCATCCACTTCGTCAAAAACGCTAGGCTAGCTGCTGAAAACAGCGGGCCTCCTGTCCTTGTCTTGGTCTCTGGTAACTTTTTTGGACGAACGATTTGGTATAGCGTCCATAGATGGAAAATAGCTGCGGATTTTTTAAACCTTCTCCAACCAGATGCCATGGTAAGGACTATTGTTTTTATTTCAGCTATCATCAGCTCAGAGTTCCTCTATATTTAGTGCTTGGGAGACCATGAATTTAGCGATGGAATCGAAGAACTACAGAACTTTTTGGAGGTATTAACCGTGCCAGTCGTCGGAACGAATTTGGCGGTATGTGGAGATTTGTCTATCAAAGATTTAATTCAGAAATCAGTTACGCTGACGGTCGCTGGAAAGCACGTAATGATTGTCGGGTATACAGACAAACGAAGAGCTGTCACTAACGTCGTGACCTTCGCGAGCCCAGTCACCACTCTTAAAGAGTACTGCGCGAAAATTAAGAAGACCAACGTTGATCTGGTCCTTGCCATTGGTCACTCAACGCTTGCTACTGACAGACGAGTCGCCATGCGATCAGATTGTGTTCAGGCTATCATAGGAGGCGGTGCTGGATTCCTTGTGGACAATGGAAAATCCAGTGAGCAACCAAGTGGTGAATATCCAATGACTATCGAGCTAAGCGATGGAACTAGAATACCAATGGCATACGTGCCTCCCAATGGTCTGTACGTCGGTAAACTAAATCTAAGATTCAGCACAAAAAACGAACTTGAGGAATTCAAAGGTGATGCTGTCTACATGGGCGGTAGTATCCAACAGGACCTCTCATCAATAAAACTCCTCTCCAAGTACGCAGAAACCGTTGAGAAGATGAACACCCACATAATCGGTAGAACCCTAACAACCCTAGACGGGTCTTGCAATGAAACCGAGTGTACGTTAGGCAACTTAATCACAGATGCTTTCTGCGATTTCAAAGCCACGCAACAATACGGTTTATCCTGGACATCTGCAGCAATAGCTATCCTCAACAGTGGAATGATACGCGCCACCCATAACATCTCCAAACATGGCAGGTTCATAAACGAAGCCTTCCTGTACAGAGCCTTACCATTTCAGACACAACTGTTGACAATAAGGATTCCTGGGAGGACACTCCTACACGCAGTTAAACATGCTTTAGATATTGGAGGTGGAGCCTTCATACAAGCTGCTGGATTGAGGATTGTGTACAACATGAGTGTGTCTCCACATAAGTTGAAGATCAGGGTGAGATGTGCTGACTGCGAGGTGCCATCGTATTCAGTCTTGGATGAGAACATGGAGTATAACTTGGTGACTACTAAGTACCTTGTTGAAGGTGGAGATGGCTTTGGGATGCTCACGACGGATAAGATTTGGTATAATGCTGAGGTGTTGAATTCTTTACAAGCTACAATGAGGTACATTCGCGACTATAAGAAGGTGATCGGGCAGATTGAAGGGAGGGTAGCTGTTGTTAGACCATCGCTGGGCAGCAAATCCCAAATAGGACTTTTCTTGATATATATTTTGATGTATGGTCTTACAGTTATAATAAAATGACGAGTGACAACGTGTCCTTGTCAACTGATACCTTTATGTCATATATTTTTATTGCTCTACTTTGTGTTTTAGCCAAAAATGTTTTCGATATTTTATTTATGGACAATCTTGGTATTAAGCTTACTTCCTGCGACTGTTCTTGCCCAAAGGAACTTCATGATCTTTCACAATGGTAACATGCGATCTATATACGACGAGATAAAGTACCCAATGGGTACCCCTGGTTCATTCTCAAGGCTGCACGCTATGATTGAGAAGAGAAGAAGCGACTTAACCACAAAGGTCTTTTATTTCAATGCCGGAAATGCCTTCGCGGATGGGTTCTTCACGCAAGCTTTGGGAAGCACTATCTTCTCAGATGTTATCAACATGCTCAAGCCAGATGCTGTGGTATATGTTCTAATAAAACTATTTTAGAAATTCTACATCGCTTTTTATGCTTTCTGGGTTAATTTTAGGGTCTTGGTTTAAGAGCTTTTTCAACATCAACTGAACAACTTAGAACCATCATCAAGAGTATTTCCCAACCAGTTGTATGCTGTAATGTCAACTTTACATCAGACTTTAACGTGCAGAAGTACATCACCCTGAACATGGGTTCCATTAAAGTCATAGTGGTTGGTTATGTATCCACTAAAGTCAACCATTTTCCATCTCCATTTAAAGCATCGAACCCAATAGTCGCTATTAGAGACACCATAAAGGACCTAAACCCATCTAACACACTTGTCATAGTACTAGGAAGTTCTGACATAGAGACAGAAAGAAAGATCGCGAATGAAGTCGAAGGTGTTAATGTTATAGTCGGGGATAGTGATCAGCATATCAACAAAGAATACCCGGTCATAGTCAAGAAAGGCTCAAGGAAGATTTACATCATCAGAAGTCATGGAGGTTCGGACTCAGTTGGATACTTCAAAGCGTCTTTGAATGACAGGAATGATATCACTACGTGGACTGGGGAGGTTACAAATCTAGCTAATGAGTCACCTGGAAGCAAACAAGCTACTGATATGTTGATCAAGTTCAGAAGCAATGTTGTCAATTATGACACAGAACTGATTGCAAAATCGAGGGTCAACCTGAGCGCTGAGTGCAGCCAAAGTGAATGCAATTTAGGCAATTTGGTGGCCGATGCTTTTGTCGATTACATGGCTGGAAAGTACGTGGGACCGTTCTGGACCGATACCCCGATTGCTTTGGTTAATTCTGGATCTATAAGGAGAGGTATTGATATAGATCAGAGGAATGGTGAGATTACTAGGTCAGATGTGTTGTCCATACTTCCTTATAGTCATTATCTGGTGTCGTTCTCAATACCAGGTAAGGTTTTGGTAGTGTTTCTTTGATTTTTAACGCTTTTCATGCTTTTAAAAATTCCAGGAGAGGAACTTTATCATGTTCTCGAAAAAGGAATGGACAATTCCACTGAGCAATTGGCTGATGTTGGCTTCATACAAGTCTCTGGATTGCATGTAGTTTGCAACATGAGCATGCCCTTAGGAGAGAGGGTGCAGTTGATTAAAGCAAGATGTGCCGAGTGTGCTGTCCCCTCTTATGACCTTGTGGACAACGAGCAACTTTACAGAATAGTTACTAATGACTTTCTGGTGAAAAATGACAACTATGAGGCCTTTAAGATCAAAGGTAGTGATGTTATTTATGAGAATATGACCGATATCGACGTTGTTCTGGCCTATATACAGAAGAATAGGATAGTGAATTCCGAAGTAGGAGAAAGAGTAGGGGCTATCATATTTTTGGCTGGTTCGTGCGTCCTAGCGAGTCAAATACTTGTCCTGGCTAGTTTTGGTGTGGTTTTTGTATATTTTTATAAATAAACTACTTGAATGTACAAGTGATTTTTATGTATTTATTATGCCTTTGAGCAATCATGCTTAGCAAGGAATCAAAATGTACATGGTCTTGTCATGGCTTCAGAAGACGTCACATAAACTAAAAGGTCAAAATTTGCGTAAATATTGAAATCTGTTGTCAAGACAATTGCATAAAGACCCACGATGCACATAATTTCATACGCAATGTTTAATGTTGTTATTAATAAATCATTTACATTAATTGAAATTTGTAGTAATAGACGTTAATTAATTGCTCCTTAAAAAATACTGTTAATAATTTATTTTCTATGCATACTTTAGCTACATATTCATAAGCAATCGTTCGGATGGGATACTACATTGATTATGATGATGAGTGCTTACATTGGCACATGCCCTGAAGTACATTCTATAAAATTAATCGTTTAAAAGCAAGTTACTGCTACCTGCGTTAGGTTTTGTTGTGGTGGAAATAACACAGCCATAACACTCTGTGCATAAAATATCATTTTTGATGTCACTAACTTAGAAATAGATAGTGTAAAGCCCAGTTTACGTTCTAAGACGCAAACGCGAACGCAAAACGTCAAAAGTTGAATCATACAATTCACGTACATGTGTTTACGTTCCACGAGACGCAAAGGCCATCACGGAACGCAGACTCGAAAGTTCCCAACTTCAACTTTTCGCGTTTGCGTCCCGTGTCGAGGTTGGCGTCTAGCCAATCACAATCAAGCGCGCTTGCACGTGACGTTCTGTTTACTTCTAGCCGTGTCAAAACAGTAAACATAACCGCTAAAACCATCGCGTGACGTTAGTTACTTCAACCTCTAAAATATAAAATACCTATTAAATAGAAAATGTATTTCTTTGCGTTTGCGTTCGCGTTTAGTGGAACATAAACTGCATTATTTATGTTCGCGTTTTCTGTTGGCGTCGCGTCTGCGTTTGCGTTCGCGTTGCGTTTGCGTCTTAGAACGTAAACTGGGCTATCTAACACTATCTATTTCTAAGTTAGTGACATCAAAAATGATATTTTAGTGCAACATAATTTATTAGTATAAAGCAGTTTACTAATTATAAATTCTGACAAATGCAAAAACATATTAACTTTTACAAGTTTTACCTCGTTCCAAATAAAGGAAACCTATCTGGTGTGGCCCATTGCATATGACATATTAGGTGCACATCAGGGTCATTTAAAGGGTGTTATCGAGTGAGCATAACCTTGAACATATCAGGATTGCTAGCTCTATTAATTACGTACAATTTGACGTATGACTCAAAGTTATACAAGAACATTAACAGAAGTTATTAATGTTTTTATCAGTGTGGCGGTGGCTTTTTTGTTATGCGGTAGGTCCACATTATGATCATTTAAGGTCTGTTATCGAGTGAGCATAACTCCGAGCTTTCCAGGGTAGCTACCCCTATTAATTACCTACAATTTGACGTATGAATCAATGTTATGCAAGAATATTTACAAAAGTTATTAATTATTTTATCTGTCTGCCGTCGTATTCCTTGTTATGAGAGTAGTTACCCCTATTAATTACCTACAATTTGGCGTACTAATCCAAGTTATGCATCAACTTTCGCAATAGTTATAAACATTTATATAAACCACTTGATAAGCCGCACACTAATTTACAGCTTTACTTATGTAAGAGGGGTTGTAACCATAAGGGTAGTGTCGTATTGATACCACAACTAGATGCAGAATTTCATGTTGATTCCGAATTTGATATCCCCGATGTTCTACGGTATCGGCGAATGGCGTTATTTGCAATTCTATTTGAGGATACCCTGAGCTGTTTTAGATGACGCGCTGGTAATTAAATCTTTTTTTTTTGCTAAACTGTTCGATATTTTTTGTGGGCAAAACTCTGGGTTATACTACTTGAATAGCTCTATCGATTGACATATGTTTCATTACGAAATTCGAACAAAAGAAGTTATGGATATCGTTTATTATCTTCTCCCCGTTACAAAATTGGTGTATGGGACAGGTATTTTAAATTTAAATATGGGCAATATATTTCTGCAACAGATTTGTAGATCAAAAGTGCCGTTGCTAAATGCAATACTGTGAGTATTTGGCCGGCTCGCCTGTAGACAGTATCGGAGAACTTTTTACTCTCCGACTAGTACTCTTGAAGGAAAGTATTATTGTAATTGATAAAAAGAAAATATTTTCTTGGAAATTCGCTTCCTTAGAAATTCATTCCATTTTTACCAAATTGATACCTGCACATCCTCCAGTAACTTTAATATGTATACTAATTTACAGATAATTGGGATGTGTAATTTAGGCGCTATAAGCGTTTATAGAAGCAGTTTGACAGAATCCGTCGCTGTGTTACAAATCAGATTTTGACAAACGTCAGTGCCACTAACATAACATGACAATTCTGTGACTGATGTTAGGTTGGGGTCCACAGTGGTTGTGACTTCACGAAATTAAATAATAGTAAAAGTATTTAGACACTTATATCAACAATTTAGTCGGAAAGTTGGGTTGGGGCCACCCCGGTTTTTTACTGACGTATTTACCTGTACAGCTAAATAACAAATAGGTATGTAGTCCTCATGTAGTCTGTCACATGGTCTCTTTAGGTTCTTTAGGTTGAACCTAAAGAGACCATGTGACAGGCCGTATGTGTCGTTTAGTGCTGTTAGATTTTAAGTTCGTATGTAGTCCCAACCCATTGGAAGCAATGGAAACTCCATCTTCTCATCTTTTTTAATTTATTTGTTCACGTGCTTGAAAATTACGATGACGTTATAAGTGTTATAACTGATTTTGCCATAGAAAAAGCCAGGAAAAAAACTGTTATATTTTGGTTAAAAGTAGCTTGTATAGTTTTCTTTACCATTATAAGAAGTATTTATATAAGTACTAAAAAAGTGTAACGTTTTAATAATATAAATTTTCAAAATTATGAGGGGAGGCAAAAAAGTAAGTGCCTAGGGCGCCGACATAGCTTAAAGCGGCCCTGGATGAGCTGGTATCAGTTCTGATATCAGTCAATCTCTAAAAATTTGCTCGTCACATTTTCTACTTTGGGTGTCGTATGGTCACAAAAAATACTCCAGTTCGTCTCCCGGTAATTCTAAATATGTGTTCACTGACATCCGTACCGACATACATAAATAAACGCGCGTATTTTTGCTGAAATCAATCTGTGCTCAAATCTCGGTTTTCTCGTCGATTACGATTGCAATACATACTTTCCTGCTGGAGCACCTAGTAGCTCCAGCAGGAGCACCTAGTAATATACAAAAAAAAAACGATTGTCCCACATTGGATTTTAACACCATAATACATTCACCCATCGTTTTTTATTATGATAAGGATGTGAAAGGATCACTCAATAAAATTGAGATTTTCTATTTTGAAGTACCAAAAAAATCTAGAACAACTGCGACATTTATTGATGACGTACATTGATACACTTGGCAAGAGAAAGTGAGATCTCGTCATGACAAAAAAATAAAAAATTAAATGTTAAAAACATCGATACTTATACGATATGCTATTTACATACAGACAGATTATTTAAATTTTTCAAGTGTTTATTTAAATTTGCCACATTCCTTACAATGTTTAATGTGAATATGATACGAATACAAAATTCCCAGGTTGTCAAGGATTTTATAGCATAATTGATTGTTTTTACTGTTTGTCCTGCGTTATGTAATGAGTCAATGACTAATAATAAAGCTTTGACAAAACAGTTATCGATATTTTAATCGAGAAACGTGCTTTTGGCAGTATGCATACTTTGTTGGCAAAATACTATCACTATACTATACTATAAATAATATCACAGAGGTCGCTTAGAAATAAGCATTCCACTGCTCACGAAGATTCACAAAACACTTTACACGTAACGACTTCAAAAAAATGGAAACCAATTAATATGATCAATATTGATGCAGACTAAACCGCAATATTGGCCAAAAGTTTTTTTTTTGTTCGATAAAACAAACACTCGAAGATTAGTGACGGCTCCTTGTTTTCTCAATGGCGAGTTGACGGTCAAACAAACGAGTAACAAAAAAATAGACTCTAATATAAACAAGGCAACATAATAATATACAACTAACAACTTCCCAGAATGACGACTCGTTAGTTTGGTGACATCTAACAAAAACCTGATTTTTTTATCTAAACTGCCAAATTTGCGGAATAGAAAAATCCCTGGCCATAGCCCATGGCTAGAAGAACAAAAAACATGTGAAATGCCTCTCATTAATTCTATGGTTTGGTGCGTAAGATACAGACTAATGACGACAAATAATGGCTATGTAAATAATGTACTATTTAAGAAACCTGTTGTTGGTATATCATTTTTTTGGGTATATATACGAATGATGAACGGCATCTTGGCAGATTGTTTTTGACACACGACTAGGAAGTTCGATTCGAAATGAAGAGCTACATTTGTTTATTTGTGATTGTTGTCGCTGTTGCAGTTTGTTACGGAGCCGTTGTACCAGGTAAATATTATCATTCGATTTTTACCTACAAATTTGATCCCCAATAACTTTTGTAATGTTTCGTGGCTCTTAATTATTCGTACTTTTGATTATTGTTTTATTAAATTGTAGACAAATTCATCAAAATTCTTCCTAGTTAATACAGTTTTTAAAATAATAAACACATTTCAGTGCAACCATCTCCTGAAATTATAAGGGTAGCAAGAGCTCCACAATTTGGTTACGGTGGAGGTTATGGAGGCGGTTTTGGAGGCGGCTACGGAGGTGGTTTCGGAGGCGGCTATGGTCATGGCGGATATGGACATGGCGGATATGGCCATGGCCACGGAGGACACCATCACCATCATCATCATCATGGACACGGACATGGATACCATGGCTAAGTACGTTGAACCGACTCTGTTTGATTAATTCGCGATTTCACCAACGATAGATAAACCCTCGATTTATCTCGAGTTGGTAACACCGGTCCTAATAAAATAAGATAAAGTATATTTTGTTTTTTTTTGCAGATGCCGTGATGTTTAGACGATTAATTTGTACATAAAGTATTTAGGTATGTGAATAATATTGAATAAATAATATTCGAAATTACCCATTGTTTTTGGTTCTTATCGTGTTAATATACAGTTGTGAGAAAAACATTTGTGTTATCATCACAAAATTGTATTTATTATTTCAAATTGCGCAATTTTATTTTAATTGCATACATAACCTTAGTAGATACATAGAGTAATTTTTATGCAAACGAATGGTCGTGGAGATTATTGGAAACCTATATATAGTACATAATAGGATTACAAATCATGCATGAAATCATAATAATAAACGGCCACGATCTAATAAAACACACACAAATCGAAAATACATTAATTATTTATTCCGACGTTGACAAATTGCTCCAATATTATCGGACTATAGAATAATATTGAACTATAGAATGTTTCATGTTTCATACGGTTTCGTATATTACAAAGATTATATTTAACGCAACAATGAAATTGCGGACACAAGCAAAAACAACGGATGTCAGTTTCTATGATGTTCGCCAGTTGAAGAATACTCATAATTGTAAAATATTTTTTAAATAACTGAATAACTTTCGGACTAATTATTTGCGGGTCAAGAATATGATATGAAAAACAGATAAAATAAGTTATTCTGCAACAAACGATATAAACATGACAAAATAATAAAACTTATTCCTTGAAAACACGTCAAATTTTAAGTGTATTTTGTTAATTGTATGGCACATACAAAAAGACCACAATATCAAATCACGCCAAAAAATAAAACCCAAATAACTATGATCTATCCTCAACAGATTGTATCCAACTATTAATTATTCGTTTTTAGTTTTTATTAACAAGATAGGGCTTGCTTCTTAGTAGCTTTAAGTATGCCCCATAATATCACTTAAGAATTTCCGACAATTTGATACGACTCATCAAAAGAATTACGCCAAGACGGACAAAGTTAATCCTCAGCAGAATTAGCTAACGCGTTTGTGAATAGAAGGACTTTAGCGTCGGCTTTCAGTTTTACTCCGGCAGCACAGCTGTTCGGACGATGCTGTAAAAGTATTCCGAATAATTCTATACATAAGTTTTACCGTGTCAAATTTTAGTACAGTTTGCAAATTAGATTTTATTAGTTAGTTAACGATCCCAGTTAAAGTTATTACCCAGCTATATTTTTCATTAGGGCAATATAATCACAGGTAAGTAATAAGAGAATATTTTTATATAGTTTATTGTGTTATTTATTTATTGTTTCTTATAACGGAATATTGTGTTTTATTACAATGGATAGGTCGTTGTATCCTTGACAAGTTTTTACACCAATGTCGCTTATACTAAGATGCAGGAATACAAAACAGAGAGAATGTTAATTGAATATTTCAAAAAGGTTCAAGGTAAATGCTCGTAAATATATACAAATAAATAGTGTAATGGTACAACTTTATAAATCAGAACCTGTTGCACAACTAAACTAATTATCTCATCTTCTTTTGATATGATTTCTTAATTAATCTTTTGTAGATTTGAATTCAAAGTTATTTGAATATATTGCAAGATATTACTTTCCTTGGTAATGTGTATTCTGCCTGTAGAAAATAACATGTTTATCTCGTTTCATAAGCTGGCTTCTTTATTGTATTGTATAATTTTAATCCTATTCAACTCGTTTGTTGATTATTTAACTATATTTTACAAAACATTTACGACCACGTGTCGTAAATGTGGTGAATTAATTTAACAACTATTTCATATTCAGAAAATAAAAAATAAAACTAAAATTATAGGTTTAAATTATGAGGTGAACAATATGGTTATATACAATAAAATATCATCGGCGTTTTTCTTTGAGATGTTCACGCTTCTTTCAATTAATACCTTTATTATGTATGCCTTCTCGACTCACTCTTTTGTGTGATACCATTAACACTTCACACCACAATGCGGGTTACACCAAATACCTGAGCAAGAATTTGGGCCTTTAGTCCTCATTGGCAATCTATTAAAGCGTGACATTCCACAAATTTCATTCATAAATTAAAGACCCTTCAGAAACTTTGATATCGGTACAAAGCGTAGAAGACTTATTCTGTGATATAACATAATTTAATCATGGCAACATAATTATATAATTCTCTGTACTTATACAGAGAATTCTGTACCAAGTGCTCTTCCGTTTCGTTAATAAATATGTTGGTTACTATAATTGACGAACTAACAGTCACTGTCATGTTTTGTCCTCATAATTTACAACAAATCGTCAATCTAATATAACAATATTTTGTCATTGGATGTGTCATTCAGAACACAATGATTATTGTTGTATATATTATTTCGAATAAAGATGGGTACAAACTACAACCATCTGTTTTATGACGATTTTATTTCATGCAGAGTTATCAAATTATACTGTTCGTAGAGAACAGCCTCGAATATTTGATAGACATGAAACAAATTTGACGCCCAAAGATTGATTTTAATAATAAATCATATGCAAAACAGCATTACTTAATCGCATGCATAGTAATGTATTAACATTTCGGTTGGTATCCACTGTGTCTATTTTTACTCGCTTATGCACTGCCATTCCTTGAGAGCACAAGAAATTATTCAACAGTACTTATGGTATCAATTTTTGAAAGTTCTAAAGTAAATCGTTTCACCTCGCTTTGGCCAATCTAAAAATAATTATTAAAATGTCTACAACTTATTTTATCTGTGTAGATGAGATATTTTGGTATTCTAACTTTTAAATCAAGACCTTAGTTATTATCCTTATCGTTTATTAACCCCCAAAATGAAAATAACAGAAAAGCATAAACCAATACAATATCTACAACCACCAAATCTTCCTACACCACCAATATACTTCATATGAAGTATCCTCTCGTCATTTTCAGGCCTGATCTCGCCGTAAGTCTGAACATAGTTAGAAGTCGCAGCCAATTCAGTCACCCCTTCCAGAGCAAAGCTCAAAGAACTCTTTCTGATACTAGTATGACCATCGCCGCCATTTGCCAGAAAAACAGTCGTCAAAATTCTGTAATAATCCGTGTACTTCAAAGGGGTATAACTTGGCATTTTGCACTTTCCACATCTAACCATCACACTGATAACCCTACTGAAGGGAGGTCGTTGAAAATCATAGATCACCCTTAAGCCAGATATTATCAAGAACTCCCCTCGTCTGGTCTCGCCATTGTACCTCGCTCCAACTTCTAGAGTATGCTTGAGATCATAACCTTGAAGGACAACTGTTATCAGCGGTTGGCGAAAGGGTATAGACGCCTCTAGGTCTTTAATGGTGATGTTGAAGTCTTTACTTGTCGTGTTGATGCTCTTCCTGATTGCTCCTGCGTTCATAAAAGCTATAGGTGTATCAGTCCAGTACTGCCCTTTGTACTTAGAAGCCTTGTATTCGACGAAAGCGTCCATGACCATGTTACCGAGATTACATTCTTGTTCACGGCATTTATCCGCAGAAAGGAAAACTTTAACCTTACCCAAGGAATCTTCTAAACCAGTGTTAAGCGCGCCAGTAGTCCTGTACATCGGCTTGTATTCATTAAGCAAGGATATAACGTGAGGATCCTTATCAAATCTATCATCAACCACTATTGGCTCACCACGGTAATACATCAAATTACCTTCATCATCAAAAGAAAGATATAATTTCCCCAGGTATCTCGTCTTAGAGTAACCCTCCACTATTGGGATGAGTTTCCCATTGGTACTCTGCATGAGCATAGGATACGAATCCTTTGGTTCGTCCTCCTTAAAAGCTCCATACTCATCGTTCCACAGGAACATGCTAGAATCACCTCCTATCAGGATATCTATGCAATCCACTGATCTGGCGATCTTCAGATCAGTTTTGAAATCAGCCCGACCTAAGGCTATGATGATCTTAACCCCTGCTTCGACCAAACGGTTGCATTCTTTCTCTACCGATTCTATCTCATCAGTAAACCTAAGCTTCCCAACATGGAAGTCCTTCGATGTTTCCTTACTGATGTAACCAATGATACCAACCTTGGTATGGTTGATCTGTAGCGTGATGGAAGGTTGAACTATCTCATGAAAGATAGTGTTGTTTTCCGCGATTATGTTAGATGCTAGGATTGGGAATCTAGCTCCTTGTAGAAATGGTTCCAGGCCTTTTAAACCATCGACAAACTCCAAGCTACCTAAACTCTACACAAAAAAGAATAATATTAAGACGTGTCTTAATATTAACAGAAAAAATGGAAACATACAATTGCGTCTGGTTTTAGGACATTTAAAAACTCCAATGCAATCCTCCACCTGTAGATATGATAGAAATACGTTCCACTGAATGTATTACCAGCGTTTAGGAACAACACTGGTGTCTTACTGTTTGTTCTTGCGTCGTCCAAGATTTGCGAGAGTCTAGCCATGCCTCCGATGAATCTGTTGGTCTTGTAGTCCATCATCTCTTCAAACCTTGAGTAGATATCGCTGTTATGGAAGATCGTTATGTTGAAGTAACCGCTGGACAAACTTGGATGCATCAGCAAGATCGTTATGATGTAATGTAGCAACATTCTGGCGGTTTTGTTAAAAGAAAAATCGTGTGAAATACGTATACATAAAAATTACATAATTGTTTACTGGTTTTTGATCGATTGACAGATTGTTCGGTCCGTTGACAACCAGGGAATGAGGTTATGTTAACAACATCCATTTTGTGGATGGTTTTTTGCACATAAGTTTTTCTTTCCGACTAGTAGGTATCCTAGAAAGAAAGGATTGTAATGCACGGATACTTTTTTCGGACTTTAAGCCCAAATACGCCTTTTGAGATCCTGTGAATACATTGAATGATTTCTGAAAAATGTATGTATATATGTATCTATGTGTGTGTGTGTGTGTCTGTAACATAATAGCGCCCAAACGTTGCAACGGATCGGGCTGAAATTTGGCATACAGACTGGATTGTTTTTTGGGCGCTATAAACGCTATGGTTACGAATTGGCAACATTGGTAAGGTTTGACGTTCTGGCGCTTATAGTCAGTGGCCATTGACATGACGTGACATATAACGTTATTCCATGACTGACATTATGCTGGAATCAAGAGTGGCTGTTACTTCACAAAATTGAAATATTGTAGGTTTTGACACTTCAATTTCAATGCGAGGTAGTGGGAGAGTTGAATTGAGGCCACCCTAGATATTTTATTGGTAAGGTTGATATTTTTGTTCAGCACCACTAAGCTAATGAAATAATTTATCAATATTTTCCACCACATTTCCTACGTGTGTGAGGTATAAATGCATGTATATTAATAAATAAAATACATAGCTGACTGAATCAAAGTCAAGTGTTAATCGTAATATTGTGGCCTTGCCAGAGGATACAGGTCGGGACTGTGATTAAATTTATTCTATAAGAGATATATGATTGTACTTGTAGTTGTCTGTGGGTAAGAGTGTTTAGTTTTATCTTCTTTTCGTGTGTTTTATGTGACTATAATAATAACATAGTAACGCTACTGTCCTATTTTATTTTGAAGTTATAACTTCAAGATTGTGTTATTATGCACTAAAGAAAAAGAAATGCAAGATAGGAATTATGGATTAGGTAAATATTACCGAGAGAGATTACCAGCTCTGCAGACTTACGTAAATTTGTCTAAATTTAATCATATTAAACTTAACTGGTATTGCTTACGTATTAAGCAAGAATCAACCAAAGATACAAAAAAACAACATATGTTCATATTTAGATGACCTTTCATCTTCAAATATAATAATAATATTCATAATAAATATGTACCAATGACCAGAGAACTTTTAATATTCATTTAAAAATATCTATAATTTGTGCTAGCAATAATATAATTTAAAATAAAAACAAGGCATTTGGCATAGGATAGATAACAATAACGCCTTGTCAAAGTCCAAGGTTGCACAACAAATAATAACAGACGGTGATAATGCATATTTCTAACATTTTTCACCACATTTTCTTTGCAGGAAACAAACAAAATTGTTAATCATGTACCTCCAAATCACAGCCATAACAACTTTGCTACTGATCAGCGCTATTTCCGGAGCTACCATCTCAAGACCGGACGATTTCGAGTTCCTAATCCTTCATAATAACGATATGCACTCCAGATTCGAAGAAACCAGGGAATCAAAAGGCGGCAAACCTGTTGGAGGGTTTGCCAGGACATCGTACGAAATCAAGTATGCCAGAGAAGCAGCAAATAATGGAACCGGACCTCCAGTTCTTTATTTGAACGCTGGCGACACGTACCAAGGAACTGTGTGGTTCACCAAGCATAAGTGGAAGATATCTGCTGATTTTATGAATGTTCTGATGCCGGATGCAATGGTGGGTAATGATTATTTACTTCTATTGTGTTAATAGTCATGTTTTTGCATTGACCTCTTGCTTTTTAACTTTTATTCTTTCATCATCCTTCTTCTGTCATATTTTTCTTCCTTCCTCCTTATGCTATCTGAATCTTTTTGTCTTCAGTGTTCTTTGTTTTGAATTGCTCATGATCTCCACATTGACAACATCTCATTTTCAGAGTTTGGGCAATCACGAATTCGACGATGGAATTGAGGGTTTGGTGCCATTTCTCCAAAAGATCAAGTTTCCAATGCTAGCGTGCAACCTAAAACTAAACAACGAAATTGTCCTGGCCAATTTAGTCCAGCGTTCAGTCGTTTTGAACCTGCATGGAAGGAAAATCGGCGTGATCGGTTACGTAACACCTGACACAAAGCTGATGTCGTCAGTTGGTACATTGGACTTTCTGGACGAAGTGGAATCAGTGACAGCAGAAGCAGAACGCTTGACCAAAGATGGAATTAATATCATAATCGCTCTGGGACACTCCGGTCATCAAATTGACAAGAAAATAGCGAAATTAGTGAAAGATGTCGATATAGTCATCGGAGGGCATACAAATACCTTCCTGTGGAATGGCATTGCCCCAGATAATGAAGTGCCCGAGGATGCCTACCCCACAGAGGTAACCCAAAAGAGTGGTAAGGTTGTTCCAGTGGTGCAAGCATTTGCTTACACGAAATACTTAGGAAATCTGCTGGTTTCTTTTGATAAAGACGGTGTCTTGAAGACTTTTAAAGGTCAACCGATTTTCATGGATTCCAACAAACCCCAGGATAAGGAAGTTTTGGATTTGTTGGAAATCTACAGGCCAGCCATTGCTAACTTAAACAGCACCGTGGTGGGCCAGGTTAAAGTGTTCCTGGAAGGAAGTTGCCGTGTTGGTCCATGTAATTTCGGAAATCTAGCCATGGATGCACTGATCAATTACCGCGCCACTCAATACAAAGGGCCTTACTGGACAGACGCACCAATCGCCCTAATGAACTCCGGTGCTGTTAGGCAAAGCATCAATACAACACTACGAGGTTATAACCTAACAGAAGCAGATATCTTAGGAGCTCTACCATTTGATTCTCTTCTGTATATAATCGAGCTAAAAGGTGAAGACCTTCTCAGAACTTTAGAGATTGGTGCTAGATCTAATGGCGAAACGTCACGTGGTGAATTCTTGATTTACTCAGGTCTTAGGGCAGTCTTTGACTTTAATCGACCACCAGGAAACAGAGTGGTTTCAGCTAAGGCTAGATGTGGCAACTGCGATGTTCCTACCTATGATGATATTGACAAAAATCAGTATTACAGTATACTCACCACGCATTTCTTGATCAAAGGTGGCGATGGGCATACCATCATTCGTGATAAGCCTAGGAAGTTTAAAACTCTCGATATTAACGAAGCTAACGCGCTTAAGATGTATCTTGAGAGAAATGGTGTCTTAACACCTGAATTAGATGAAAGGACTATTATGAACAATTTCTCTTTGACCAGTGGTACGTTTAAGTTTAGCTTTAGTGTTGGTACGCTTGTTGTTTTATGTTTAACACGACTATTGTAAGAGAATAAATGTAAATTCTGACAAGTATGTTTTATTTATACATTACAGACTACCCAAGTAGTTAACCCAAGATATAAGCATGCGGATTGGATATTATCCGAACTGGAAGGTACGTATTCCAGTGTTTTATAATTAACATTCAAGTCACTGATGTTATTATCATGACCAATACTGATCAGGTGTCCCTGATCATTAAACCTAACACTCAGCTCGCCCAAAGTGGTATCGTACGATTGAAGAACTGGTATTTTCTTCCCGTAATAGTTCTGCACTATCACCGGTTTTCTAACATCTCTAAACTCCACTAAAGGTGTATCAAACCACGAGAAAATCTCAAAATCACTACCGATAACAATATCCAAACATTCCACAGCCTCCGCAATCCTTAGGTCAGTCATCAAATCTGAATATCCGATGCCAATTATTATGGGGACACCCAATTCTTGTAGTCTTGTACATTCGGCCCAAAGTGCCTCAATTGTATTCTGGTCCGAGGACGCAAGGTTAACGTCCGTAGGTAAAAAGTCTATGTTCTTTTGACTAATGTAACCGATAATCCCAACTTTCGTGTCATTGAATGCAACTATAGTGGATGGTTCAATCTTCTTGCTCATCACTGGATCTTTTGGTGATACATTACAAGCTAATATTGGAAATTTCGCCAATTTGAAGTACTCGGCCATTGTGTATATCGTAGGTGCTGACACGAAGCTACTCAAACCCTGTCAATACAAACTGTCCAATAAAAGGTTTCTACCTAGTAATGGTACACTTACAGTTGCTGTTGGCTTAAGACTATTCATCATGTGCATATACCAAGCGAAAGGGCGCACCAAATTACGCTGAACTGTATTGCCGGGGTTTAGGAATACAACAGGTGCCGATTTTCCTTCCTTGAATTTATTTCTGGCGTTAGTTAACGGTGAAAAGGAATCTAGAAAAGATGCGTTAATACCTTCTTCGTATTTACCAAACATGTAATTGAAGATGTGGCTGCGGTAGAATATGGTCATGTTAAAATGCAAAGCGTAGCATCTGGTTGTGTACAGGGCAAGAAATAACGTTACAAGTGGCATCTTCATAGTATTTGCTGGTGATTGATGTAATTCATCTCATATCTGACAGTAATTCCATAGTAATAATAAAGACAACTAGTGTCGAAATATGCATCAATGTCAATTTTTATTGCACTAGGGATATATATAAATCATTAGAAATGATTCTATTAATGTTGTCCAATTGGTTTTAAATGTAGTAATAATAGTTAAAAATTTAATACAGAAAAAAATCTGACCAGACTCTAGCAAATGATAATGGTAATTGTACTCCATGTGTGTTCTTGTTTCAAATGCTGTAATATTTGCAAAGCATGGTATAAGAAATAAAGTGGCTTTTTAGCGATGTTGGCAATATGGATATTGGTCATAACGTCGAGAAAGTTCTTCTTCAAACAATAATACAGTGATAAATATATATTTTCGATAACTGAACATTACCTTTACATGAAACAATCAAAATCTCCGACAATGAACCTCCAAGTCCAAATTGTATCCATTTTACTACTCATCAACGCTAATTCTCGACTAAGCACCACGGGATCAGATGATTTCCAATTTCTGATTCTTCATAATAACGACATGCACGCCAGATTCGAGCAAACCACGAACTCTAAAGGCGGAAAATATGTTGGAGGATTTGCCAGGACAGCGTACGAAATAAAACAGACCAGAGAATTGGCTAAGAGTGGAAATGGGCCACCAGTCATTTATTTGAACGCTGGCGACACCTACCAGGGAACAGTGTGGTTCACCAAACACAAATGGAAGATATGTGCTGACTTTATGAATGCCCTGATGCCAGATGCAATGGTTGGTACTTATTGACTAACTCTATTCTTTCATTTTTCTGATATAGGTCCTCTTGAATGACCACTTTGTTTATGACGTATCTTTTCAGAGTTTGGGAAATCACGAATTGGATTATGGAGTTGCTGGCTTGTTACCATTCCTGAAAGAAATCAAGTTTCCAATGGTAACGTGCAACCTTGTGCTCAATAACGAAACCGTCCTGGAAAATTTAGTACAGCGTTCAGTCGTTTTGAAACTTAATGGAAGACAGATCGGTGTGGTTGGTTATCTGACACCTGATACAAAGAATATCGCATCAGTTGGCACCATGGATATTTTGGATGAAGTGGAAGCAGTGAGAGCAGAAGCAGAACGCTTGGTTAAAACTGGGGTTAATATTATAATCGCTGTGGGACACTCCGGATATAAGGCTGACAAGCAAATAGCGGAACTGGCGGAAGAGGTCGACATCGTTGTCGGAGGGCATACAAATACCTTTTTGTGGAATGGCGATGCCCCAGACAAAGAAGTCCCGAAGGATGCCTACCCCACAGAGGTAACCCAAAAGAGTGGTAAGGTTGTTGCGGTGGTACAAGCATTTGCCTACACGAAATACTTAGGAAGACTGCTGGTATCTTTTGATAACGATGGTGTCTTGAAGACTTTTAAAGGACAACCGATCTTCATGGATTCCAATAAACCCCAGGATAAAGAAGTTTTGGATTTATTAAAAATCTATAGGCCAGCCATAGCTAGCTTAAACACCACAGTATTGGGACAAGTGAAGGTCTTTCTGGATGGAGATTGCCGTATTGCTCCATGCAATTTCGGAAATCTAGTCATGGACGCAATCGTCAACTACCGGGCCACTGAATATAAAGGGCCTTATTGGACAGATGCACCAATTGCCATAATGAACGCTGGTACTATAAGATATAGCATCAATACCACATTACGAGGCTATGACGTGACAGAAGCATGTCTCTTAGCAGCCTTACACTCTGAATCTCTTCTATATATAATCGAGCTAAAAGGTGAAGACCTACTTAGGACCTTAGAAATTGGTGCTAGGTCCAATGGCGAGACGTCAGGTGGTGAATTCTTGTTATATTCCGGTCTTAAGGTGACATTTGACTTCAAATACGCAACTGGCAGTAGGGTTGTGTCAGCTGAGGCTAGATGTGGCAACTGCGACGTTCCTACTTATGATGATATTGACAAAAACCAATATTACAGTATACTCACAACCCATTTCCTGATCAGAGGTGGCGATGGGCACACTATCGTTCGTGATAAACCCAGAAAGTCACAAAGTCTTGAAGTAACTCAAATATACGCAATTAAATTGTATCTTGAGAGAAATGGTGTCTTAACACCCGAGCTTGATGACAGGACCATTGTCAAAAATATGAATATTACTTTAAAGACCAATGGTGCGTTCAAGTTCAACTTTAGTGTTGGTTTGCTTGTGGTTGTCTGTTTAACGAAATTATCATAAAAGAATTAACACAAACTTATTTGACTCCAGTATGTTTTATTCATCCATTACCAAGTTAACTTAACTCAACATCCAGACTTTCGTCTTCGAATTGGGTTAAAAATTTACAGCCCATCTTAAGTAACATATTAAATACCTATAAACTGCATCGGTAATTTGTTAAATTAAGCGCTAACGCAATTAGTAACGTTAATACAAAATATTACATAATGGTCTAAAATGTATAAATGGTTCTTAAATTATTACTGATTATTGAGATATGAAACGTTACGACTACAAAAACAATATTATAATCTATTGCCACAACAAAAGAATTAAACAAATTGCAAACTACTACCTTTTACCTCGGTGTCACTGAACGCTTGTCTGTCAGCTGATAAAAAATGTTTTCAATAATTCAATTCTCCAAACAAGTTAGCTATAAATACAATGAATAATTAACTTATTATGAATGAGCAGATATAAAAGAAAAAATATCTCGCAACTACAAAGATATTACGTTAAAAATAACTGCAATAACAGTGAACTTATTTGTTGAACTTGACGTTTGATACAAGTTACTATGTGTCTCACATATATGAACTGACATGAACCCAAACTCATACCTTTCTACTGTATTCTTCGGTGGTATATTATAAGTTCCTCTTTTAGTACGTTTTTAGAAAAATATTATAAATATATCGAAAACAGGAGTCATTCGCATTGCAAAAGTCGCTAATTTTTCATGTCGCATAATTTGACACAAGCGTGGCCTGACAAAAACAAAACACATTGACACATGTATGTTTATATACAATAATGTGAGAGATAAGGCGATTGATTGACCAATAGAGCAAACTACTACTACGTCCAAGAAATTGCAAGAATCTAGTAAACTGCCGAAATTTGCGTATTTTAGCACGCGTCTCAAAAGAGCCGACGTGCACTTGTTTTGGTAGCAGATACTAGTTGAAAGTCGGCGTGGACGGTTCATTCCTTCTCAAGTCCACTTGGCTGTAACCACTGTAACTATTCACAGCATAGTATACAAATAAATTGTTGATAAAAGTACGTGTTTAAAGTTTTCGAAGAAGATTTGGTATTTTTTTCTGTTTCTTGTCAAGAAACTGAAGAAGAATGTCGTTCTTGAAGAGCATTTGGAAAGCAAATTCGAAACATAAGAGTAAGTTTTTGTTTATTATTATTATTAGTTTGTCCATTTTATTATTTGTCCATATTTAATTGATGTGATATGAAGTCATATTAGTAGGGTTTTTATCAACAGAATTGTGTATTTTGTTGATATATTTGTTTGTTGTTGATTGTGAAAATTCTTATTGAAATGTTTAATTTTTTCGGTAAAAGTTAACGTAGTTTATTTAAACTATTTTTTCTTCAAAATAAACTTTTAGAAATTGAATTTGAAGAATTTAATATAAAACAATTAAGTATGTAGATTGATATTTTGTGTTAATAACATTATAATTAGTGGCTTATTAATTATTATATTAATTATCTTGTTATTGTTCTTTTCCTATCTATATTATGAATTGAAATATTGACGTGAATCAGTGAAAAAGATGTTCATAAAAGACAGTGAAACTGTCGAAATTCGCAACCATTAGGCTGCGACTGCTGTCAGGCTGCTTCTATAAACTTTTAAAGCTCCTAAAGATCCTCATTCCATTGTTCTGAAAATTAGTATACTTATTCACTAGAGGGTGAACTGGGTACAGTTTGGTTAAAATCGGTTGAAAACCTAAGAAAATACTTGTAACAATTTTAAATGTACATATTATACCAAATTTCAGCACGATTCGTTGTACTGTTTGGACGCTATCGTGTTCACGGACGTACATAAACAAAAACATTTTAAAAAAATCATGTAATGATTGCGATGAGAACATGTCTTTTCGTTAAAATTCCGAATATTTTTTGTTTTTTACTTTCCGACTAGTACCCTAGAAGGAAAGTATTGTAATCGACGCGCGACGGGAAAAATGTACATCTGTGTATGTATGTCTGTGAACACGATCGCGCCCAAACGGAACAACGGATCGGGCTGACATTTTGTGTACATATTTAGAATTACCAGGGGACGAACTGGATTGCTTTTTGCGAAAATCTGACAACCGGAAGTGGTAAATGTTAAATGCATCTTCTGAGATATTCATCCGATTTTGGCCAAACTGATACCTGTTCATCTTCCGGTGGCGTTAAATATGTTTACCAAATTACAGATCAGTGGGATGAACGGTTTAAGTGGTATATAAGAGTTTATAGAACCAGTTTGACAGAATCCACAGCCTTTGTCGCTGTGTTGAGAATTGTCAGATTTTGACAAACGTCAGTCACTGACGTCAGCTACGGACATAACATGACATTAACTGTCAGTATGACATATGTCATTATGTCATAGAAACTGACGTAGGGTCCAGAGTGGCTATGGCTTCACAAAATTGAATAATTGCAAAGTGTTCAGACAATTCATTGTGCAAACGGTATAGTCAGAAAGTTGGTTGAGGGCCACCCCAGATATTTTTTTGTTGATTACAATCACTAGACAATTAAAAGTGAATGCAGTTTTCCGAGAAATTACAGATTAAGTACCTATTAAGGAAGATGTTTGCAAATTTAAACACTTCTTTCAATGTTCAAATTAAGTAAGACTTTAAGTAATTATGTATTTAAGCATAAATCATTTTTTAAAGTCATCATAAAGCATAGAAATCAATAAAACATTAATAAAATGATTTTTAATTGCATTTCCGGGAAATATACCAATACTCAAGTACTTATACATTGTATTATTTGTATTAACTAAGAGATATCTATTTCTTATGAATTTTAATGTTTTTTTCTTACATTGCATCGCAAAATGGCATAAGTTAATTTCTTCTTGACTGACCACATTCTACAGTACCTATAGATTTCACTACCATTAATAGTAAAGTGACGTAAGTTCAACCATAGAGTGAATTGCATTAATTACTATTATTGTTCGTTCATAAAGTTTCCTGTTTCCTCTTATTTCGCAAACTGTTGCCAAATTGTTTTATTGTATGTGGATTTGCTGTTGCGCACATCGTTTTCATTAATTCGCCGAATTTGACCTCGAGCGAAATAGAAAACGAACAAAAGTCGATGGCAATTGCAGCGGTTGATTTTTTGGGCTTCTCTAATTTACGACTTCATTCGTTTAAGTTATGTTTGTCACAAATTTTCGTGGCATGTGATGACCGGTCGTGTGTCACATTTGAGCAAAATTAGCAAATGCTATGACTCTAGAAACAGCTGCAAACATATATATGTTGTGTACGTATGCATTAGATTGTTTTGGAATGCTACTAGATTTATTTTATATGTATGTGGGTATTTTAAAATTACGTTTGAGCCAAATTTTCCATGTTCACGTATTGTGTATAATGTTAAAAATATCTCGGGTAATTTACAAATTTCTTGTACTAAATAGCGTACAAAATTATTGAATTTTACATTTGTCTTTGATTACAATGCTCTCCTTCTAAGGTACTAGTCGGAAAGTAAAAATGCATGATGTAATATAAACTTGAAGTTACCTCGCCGGCGAAGAGAAAGAGATGCCGTGTTTATATATACGCGAAATTCTGATGCAATGCTGCAATGGTATTACCGGCCTGTGCCTAGGTATTCTTTTTGTGCGGACCTGTTTATATGCGATCTCAAACCAATAATTTTCGACATGCAGAATTTTACGTAAGATTTAATCAATAGAAAACTTGTAATTACGTCCAATGATTCCGCATTATCATATCAAATAGCAGTTCTTTGAATATTAATGTTTCCTAGAAATGATAAATTTGTTTTTACCAATTTTTTTATGTCGCGCCATCTTTGGGTTAGAAACAAAAATAATTGCTTGCAAATTTTCCAATACGCTTGCCACAATACATACAGATTATAAGTTATTGTTTATATTTATATTATCCACGATATTAAACATCATTCTATAGTTCTATTGCTTCCGGTGTATTGTGAAATCGTTAGAGAGATGAACTTTCAACGTTGGTTGAATCGTAGAAACGTGGTTCACTTAGGCGCCACAAGAGGTCACACGCGGCTGTATGTTTTATTCTAAATTTCAATCTTGAAAAAAAAAATACCAACCGCGTGCGTTCGAATATTCAAAAATAGACATAAATGTGGCGTCTTTGGCTAAATCGTAGTAAACATAGTAATTTATTTATATCTTTGCCTAATACGCACGAGCCTTATTTTTTTCTTTTATCGTCTAGTCTTTCCCAATATTATCATCCAAACATTGCACTGATCTGATGCATAACATGCCTAATTATCATGAAGTGATTGCGATATTTTTTAGTTATGAGTAATTTAGTGATTTCTTTTCAGAGTTATCTGAGGAATTGGCGCTACAAAATGTCAAGGATTCCGAGAACGAGACAGTAGATGGCGACACTATCTCTACTGATAATGACATTGTTATATTCAAATTGAAATATTTAGGTACGTGTTTTGATATCTTTAATACATTTTTTTTATTTTTTTATTTTTTGATAAATTATTCCCTTGACTTAATGTTGTTTTGACTGACATTATGATGGTTCCAGGCACTATTCTTAACTTTATATTGTTCAATCTCAAGTCTCAATAATCGACATGTCCAGAAATATTTGAAGAATTGATTGAAGAAAGATTATTTCATTTGAATGCCCTGATCACTAGTAGATATATTTATGTAAAAATGGTCATTTTCAGGTAGTACTGTTGTTGAGAAGATTTTGGGTGAGAGTATCAGCGTAGAGGCTGTCAAAAATATTTTAAAAGTCGCAAAAGCCCAAAGAAAGAAACCAACAAGGGTAAACTTTGCCGTATCCCTAAAAGGAGTGGTAGTTTCTGACCTACAAGGAAATGACATCCTCAAAATTTCCATCTACAGGTTTGTACCATCGAAACTTCAACTTTATTATTTATTAAATCATATCTTTCTCCTTCCAGAATATCTAATTGTTCGACAGATCCATCACACCCACAAATATTCTCATTTACATCGACAGATTCTACAGAAACGACAGAATGCCATGCGTTTTCTTGCACAAAACGGAAAGCTACCGAAACTGTAGCGCTGACTGTTGCTCATGCTTTTACAACAGCTTACGAAGCGTGGCGTATACTCCCATCGACAAAGGAATTTCAGGTTGCCATGGAGACCAAAACACAACAGGACAACGAGCAGACCAACAACGAAGACAACTCCAAGAAAGAGTATGTGGAAAAATTGATTGAACTTGAAGATGATGATCCATCACCATTGATAAAAATTCCTAGGAATACACAGAGAACCAAGTTGCAGATGCAGTTACAGAGACCTTGGGTAAGTAGGGATGTTGATTTTCGTGGTTCACGGACGTGAAGACTTATTGGTCGTGTTGTTGTTATTGTTATCTTTATTTTCTCTCCTATAGGTTAGTTTTGATGATGAGATGGTCAACAAACATCCAGAGTTACCTGTACTACAACTGTGAGAAAACGAAATGACACTGATCTATTATTTTTTTGCACTCAAAACATGTTTCTGAAAAAATATGATTTTTGTCCATATTTAAATTGATTAGACTGATTGAAATTATATACTCATTTCTTATTGTAGGTATGTGAAACGTTATAACTAATGTATTTGAATAAATAATTGTTTTGTTCTATATTTCCACTATTTTTACTATTCCATATTAGGTAATGTTTTTCTTTATATTAGAATAGGTAATATAATAAGGTTATATTAAGATAATATCGAATATGCCATCAAATTTTACTTTGATTTGTGAAATCTGACATTGATCAAAAGCAAATTTTATTAGTTTAAGTACAAATTGTTTGATTAAATTTACTTATAATAAATATGTTGATTTAAACTATTCTTGCCTTTATTACTTTCCGACTAGTCCCTAGAAGGAAAGTATTGCAATCGACGGAAAAAAAGTTTGTGATTTTAGAGGAAATACGCGTTTTGTGGTCCCCTGAATCGATTGCAATGATTTCTGGAAAATGTTCTGGTAATTCTGGAAAATGGAAACAACGGATCGGGCTGAAATTTGGTATACGTATTTAGAATTACCGGGGGGACGAACTGGATTATTTTTGGTGACAATCTGACAACCGGAAGTGGTAAATGTTACATGCATCTTCTGAGGAATTTATCCGATTGAGACCAAACTCATACCAACTCATCCTCCAGTGACTTTAAATGCGTATACAAATTTGCAGATCAGTGGGATGAACGGTTTAGACCACAGACTAGAGTTTAGACGCTATATGCTTTTATAGAAGCGGTGCCATCACATGACATGACATTAAATGTCTCTGACATTATGTCAAATGTCACTGACATTATATCAGGATGACATATGTTATTATGTCATAGAAACTGACGTTAGTTAGGATCCAGATTGGCTGTGGTTTTACAAAATTGAATAATTTCAAAAGTGTTCTATATCGTTGGTTATAGTCGGAAAGTAGGGTGAGGGCCACCACAGATATTTTTATTTTGCTTTTTACTGCGATATTATGAAAAATATCTGGGGTGGCCCCATCGAACTATGCAACCACCTCGATGGCACAACACGTCAAAATCTACCGTTGTATCGTTTGGGCGCTATCGTATTCACAGACATATACATTATACATACAACATACGCATGAATTTTCGCCGAAATTCATTGCAGTTTTGTCGCGGATCGTTTTGAGACTTTTATTGACAGATTTAAACAGAAATGTTTCAATCATTGATGCTAATAAGCTCATAATTAAAAATATAATCCGCTTACCAATTATTGGAGCAGAAAATGAGGCGTATTATACATACTCAAAAGTTTCAGCGGAAGCTTTCATATTCGACAGGCGCAAGCTCAGAAACTGTTGCGTATATTTCGCTTTTCAGGTTCCAAGTACATCAGTGGACTATATCTACGGTGGCAGTAACCAGGGCAGTTCAACAGTTCGTTCAGTAAGATATATACTTTTACGTTTACGTATTGAACAGTATATTGAAGTCATTACATTTTTTACCAAGAGAATATTACAGTTTATTATTCGCAAGAGATTGGATATCAGTAAGTAACAACTCTTTTATTGATAGTTTATTACTTTACGCTTTCTTTATTTTTTTTGTTTTGATTTGTTATGGTGCTTTTTATTTTCACTTCTTGTTTTGTGTAGGTTGGTATTTTGTAAAGAAGCAATGAATAGTAAAATAATTAAGTCCTGTATAATTTAATTTCTATATCAGCGTCACAATTTATTCATGTCATTAATCACTCGTATTTTAGGTTTACTTTGTAATTTTGTTTCGCGTTTGTATGAAAAGTTAATGTTGATATTTTACGACTTCAATGTCCACGTGTTCAGTTTTAATTTAAAAAAAGCTGATCTAGGTCACTGTATTAACACAATATACAGGGATATTGTACACCTACAAGGAGAAATACTGGATGCACTCAATGTCAGTATGATTCCGGCATACTAAATTCATTTAATTACCCACATTTTAGTTGGTAAACTCTTCCGTGTTGTTGTGTCGTTTTCTCTACCTGTATAAACTGTTATATAAACTGTCTTGAATAATTAAAAGTGTAATCTAACAATTTTTATAACGAAGAACATTTTCTTACCTACTAAACATAAACTGATTAAGTTTTGCCATAAGAGAATCAGCAATGAGCAAAGACGTGTTAAATATGCATTTATTTTTGACAAATAGCGTAGACGAGGGTTTAATTAAAATATCTTCCATTATCTTTTCATAACGCTTCAGAGTAAGGAGAAAACGGATTAGGGAATACAAAATAACGTTGACCAGCTTACATTAGACTGGGCCCTACTGTATCTAATCCTGTACATCAGGACCCTATTAAAGCTTTAGAATTCAACCCAAGCTTTAATTATCATCTGTTAGTTTTGTGTGGATACCACACACCGTTATAACAAAGGTTTTGATGAATTAAAAAGTCATATCAACAATCAACAACAGCCCACCTAAAAATTAGACAAATTTCTCTAATCTCCAATAACTGTTGTAATCTCTCGTAGATTTTGATGATTTCGTCAGCAAATTATAAACAAACTCTTCGTAATTCTCCCTAATTAATACAATTTTTGAACATAATTTACAATTTATTTGATCTGTGTAACCGATTTGATGTTTTTACTTTCCGACTAGTACTGTAGACGAAAAGTATTGCAATCGACGGAAAAAAATCGGGATTTTAGCGGAAATACGCGTTTTGAGGTCCCCTGAATCCATTGCAATGATTTTTGGAAAATGTATGTATGTGTGTATGTATGTATATATATATATATATATATATATATATATACATATACATATGTATGTATGTATGTATGTAAACACGATTGCGCCCAAACGCAACAACGGATCGGGCTGAAATTTCGCATGTGTATTTAGAATTACCGGGGGACGAACTGGATTGTTTTTGGTGATAATCTGACAACCGAAAGTGGCAAATGTTACATGCGTATTCTGAGGGATTTATCCGATTTTGGCCAAACTGATATCAGCTCACCATCCAGTGTTTTTAAATATGTATATGTTAAGAGCAAAGCCCGAAATTGTACAACGTCGACATTGTAACCGTACAAAGTTGAAAATTTGCTTGTTTTTATGGATTTTGTACGGCGCTACTAGTACATTGTCATACATTGTATACTGATAATTGTACAATATCAACATTGTACACAGTCGCACATGTTCAAAGTGAGTAGCCCATGTCAGATTTAGCGTAGTTAAGCACCTTTTACATCTGTGCAATTTTAACCTGCAATCCCAATCATGCGACAAAACGCATGCGATTTTTCGTTTTACACTATGCAATTTTTGTATATATATGTTATATGAAAAAATCGCATGGGTTTAGAATCAGTTCTAAATCCGTGCGATATTTACGTGCAATTCTAGTAACTTTCTAGGAATTTAAGCTTGCAAACATAAATATGGTTGTGGCACCACTGTGTATAGACCTCGTGTAGACGCTGCATTGTTACCAATCAAAGTAACCACAGTTGTCAAAAAATAAAATCACCGATGCTCAAGCCATGCAATTTATTAAAGTTGCACAGATGTAAACGCTCGAGAAACGGTGATAAAATTGCATGCGATTATGAAAAATTGCATGCTTGAGATTGCAAGTTAAAATTGCACA
Organism: Aphodius granarius; assembly: GCA_963971325.1. NCBI lineage: Eukaryota > Metazoa > Arthropoda > Insecta > Coleoptera > Scarabaeidae > Aphodius > Aphodius granarius. The sequence continues at coordinate 12,449,332 of OZ020227.1, read as the reverse complement.
GATGTAAAAGGTGCTTTATTTTTTCCAATAGGGTATTAATACCTTTTTATGTTAGCAAGCACGAAGAAAGGTCAAATAACTAAATATGTGTGATTTAATATAAAAAAATAGGATTATCAGTGAAAAAAACATCGATTTTATAAATTGTTTTCTTACTCAGCTCTTAGGTTTATCTCAATCTAGTGTTTGTCACTCACCCTCTCTCTTTTCAATTATGGCTAAATTTCTTATTTAATACACTATGGTAGTTTACTAAGTTCTAGATTTCCGGAAGAAAACCGCGTCAATGACGATAAAGTAGTCAACGTTTCGCACTCTGTTGCAAGAGGCATCTTCATGGCGTAACAACAAGACAGCTACGAAGAGAATGAATTAATGAATGAATGAATGAAGATGCCTCTTGCAACAGAGTGCGAAACGTTGACTACTACAAATTTGCAGATCAGTGGGATTAACGGTTAGGCGCTATAAGGGTTTCTAAAAGTAGTTTGACAGAATCCACAGCCTTCGTGGTTGTATTGCAAATTGTCAGATTTTGACAAACGTCAGTGCCACTGACATTACATTACATTGAATGTCAGTATGACAAATGTAATTCTGTCACTGAAACTGACGTCAGGTAGCGTCCAGAGGTGGCTCTGGCTTTACTAAATTAAATAATTGCAAAAGTGTGACGATGTAGTCGGAAAGTAGGGTGAGGACCACCCCAGATATTTGTGGTTAAGTTTGGAACACTCTCTTGGGCAAATAAGGACCTGGCTTTTGATTTACTTCACTATATTTATTTTTAAAGAAACTACAGCGTTTTGAATAAAACACTCATTTTTTGTGAATTTAAAATTAAGTAATGAACAACTTTACCAAGGTTACTTGTGTTATAGGGTGTGCCAAGCTTTAAATCACAAAATCCCTGTTTACTTTATTCTTAGTACCACTCAACAACACACCTCAAATTACAAATTAAACGTTAAATAGTACTAATTAACTTTGTCTAATGACACTCCATTTAACTGCTTCTATCTTGACACTTAACAATTTATAATATAAAATCAAATATGCTAATAAACTGATATACGTTTTGAATCAACACTAAAGCCGTTGGCGTGTATTAACTTAGAAAGGAAAACCTTGTTCCTAAAACATTATTAAATCATCCGCTATTTTATTTGCTATATAACAGAACGACCGAGGTTATGTTTGTCTTGTATGCCATATCCTCCCTGAATGACCTACATTTATCCCACTGACTGAGGGAACTGGAAAATCCACATGGCGCACATTTCCATTCTGTTGTCTTTTTTTAGCGTAGATTGGATCTGTCCGTATTAATAATTCGCATTCGTAACACGCGTACTGATGTTTATTCGGAATTTTTAAATACGTTCAACGTGATTGGATTAAAATTGGCAGGTATGTATTTGTTTGTCTCTGACAAATGAATCGTCAACGAAAGAAATGCAATGTCATGCCACGTTACTTTCCAATATCTAGTTCTAAATCCATCAGCCAGATCCTGCTGTTTGAACACTCCTTCTGAATGATATGAATCCTTGTTTATAGCAAGTTACGTAAGTTTGCAAAGTTGGGGGTTGGAAAGTAAAACACGAAGTTAAATCACGCACCACCGCAACGCTCTGCATACAATGGCCGAATTATTATCTGTACTATGGCTGCTTATGATAGAAGCAACTTTATAATGTGTATTTAGAGAAAATTAGCTTTAGAAACTTGTACTTTACACAAAACTTCTAAATTAGATCGAGATCTTGTTATATGAATAAACTGCTCGAGTATTACCACATTTTAGTAATAAATATCCATCTAACGTTCCGACCAATTCATTGACACATTAAAGCATCTAAAATTTCAGCAGTTCTTCAATTTCCTGAAGCCACAGCCAGTTTCATAGGCATACATGCCAGACATACATACATACAGACATTTTTCAAAAAATCATTACAATAGTTTCCTTCTAGGGGATCTAGTCGTAAAATATTCATACGGAAAGTTCTGGCGTCACTTATTGTGTAAATTCAAAGAGACATGTAAGTTGTAGAATCCTCTCTGCTGTTATATTAAATTTCCAAGTGTGTCGCACAGGCCAATAAAGCAGTTAACGTTCTGCAACAAGGCGAGCGCCGAATATTTGAAGTTATTGTGCCACTAAACAAGATTCTACGACATCGGGGGTGCTTTTATCTACGCGTATAATTTGATTTGGGACCCAGTGAATTCCACCCCTTAACAGATGTTTCGTCCTTAATGCTACCCAACACCCTTCATCTAGTCTTAAAATTCCTCAATAATCGATATACCGACGCCAGATAATTGCACCATGATTAATTACTGTTCATGGCTGCTACTTGACAGTTTCCATGCCTTGCTTATGCTATTATCGGCGTAATAAGGACAATAATGGAGAAAATTAAATAATAGAGGAAATGCTCAAGGTGTACAGATAGTATACAGGCAATTTCTTATATTTTTCTAAAAGGCGTTGTATTCTAATTCTAATAATACTGGGATATATTACAGTATTCAATAAAATCCAAATACCGCATGCATAAATGGTGTAGAAAAGATAAATAAAAGAGTCATCAGCCATTATGTTTATGGACATAATCTGGATATTCTACGCTCGTAGGTATATCTGGAGAATCTCATGAAAATATTATGATAATGCCGACTGCAGAATTTGTGTAATAGCTCTTTAAGTGTTTCATAACATTTTAGGTCTTTTTTATGACACATAATTCATAATTTGACACATAATGTTGTCATTGTACTGAAGCACGGAGTGCTGTTTGCAGCATGTTTTATTTTTACTCATCACTCATCATTTCACTTAATATATGCCAAACCAAATTACTGCAAGGATGGAATAACTAAAACATCACCAAAAACAGTTATTGTGTTCATACATGCACACAAACGTATTCCAGAAGTTATTGCAATGGATTCAAGAGACCTCAAAAAGGCGTATTTTATGGGAAATAGCGTTACGTTTCGCGTGAAATATTGCTTAGAGAATGTGTATAAGTTCCCATGGCACTGTGTCATGTTTACCTTCAGAAATTCTCTGGTGAATGGGTTCGTTATCAGAAAAAATTGGGTTGAAAAGGTTTCTTTTCAAACTGTAATCACGGTTTCATTCTGACATCCGTGAAGGGAAATATCTTGAACGTGGATTTATAGAGTAGATTTACTTCCCTTCTTCCGTGGATTTAGTCGGATTTAGTGCCTCCTTCTGTCCGTTGTGGTGAAAGAAGTGGGGATAAAATTATGTTGCATGTTTTTGATGGGATTTGTTATCGAAATATCCGGAATTTCGTGAGCAAACAGAATAAATCGATATTCGTTAACAAGAGGAACAGAGTTAATAAAATTTCCAATTTGAGCTTTGTTCTCAATCAATGTTATCGTCATTCAACAATGTTGCTTGACCTGCATTATATTAACATGAAAGGGAATATTTGAACATTCAACTCCCAAACTATAGGCCAGAGACTTGCAACAATGCGTCGTACAAAACGACGGACGGAAAATCAAATCATAACTTACCTAATAAAGATAATAATTTAATGAATCATTGAACCAAAACAATTTTTTTTTCTTTTCAGGGTTGAAAATGCCATCACTTTAAAAGAAACAATTCTTGAAATTACCCATAAAAATGATTTAACCATACAAACATCGTCCTGAAAAAAAAAATCATCGACAAAACGACATGGATGTCTTGAATACCAACTCATCTTTGACGCTAAACACGCAAGACCAAGACAACACGACGACTTTCTTGATTGGTTTTGGCATATTGCTAATTTTTGTTATAATTGGAATATTGGCCAGTGCCTTTTTGTGTTTAACATTGAAAAAGGACCAAATATTATGGGAAGCAGGCCATGTAACGCACCTCGACGCCAAAGAGGATGACGAAGTCGACAACGAGAAAGAAAATAGCAAGCCAGAAGAAGGAAAGAACGATATTTTAGAAGTATAAATTGGGTGTATTTCTATGAACTCTATTATAGGCCGATTCAGTTTTTTTTGTCATATTATTTATTGATTGATGTTAATTTATAGTAAAATTTAAAATGTATGTTTAATTAAAATATGTTATGCAGAATAAGTATTTTAACAAAAAATATAGGAAATGATTCTATTTAATTTTGAATCCTTACTGGTAAAACAAAACCTTGTTGGCACATTGAAGCATCTAAACTTCTCATCCATAGCGACCAAGGCTGCTGCAACTGTCATACTGCCTTCTATGAACGCTTACATCGTCCAAATCATTCACGATGACCTGGTATCAAAATTACTCGAATCCCTAAGAAAATGCGTGTTAAATTTGTAACTAAAAAGAATCCAGTTAGTCTCCTAGTATTTCTCAATTTCTAGAGTTTAAAATGTTTCAAAAATCTAACGCAAATATTGTTTAAAAACACTTTATTTAAATTGTTATTATTAAACATACATTAACCGGAGAATTATAAACTTACAAAACTATTACAATTCATTCTTTTCGTTTTTTTTTTTTCACAATGTGCAATATATATTTTAAAGTTTAAAACTAAACTAATGAGTCAAAGGAATTAACTAATAAACGCTTTTATCGGAAGAGGTATTTTGTTTTCGATAAAAGTGTCGAACAGTATGAACAATATGATATAGAATTTAATAATGTGTGATAGTGATAGTTTTCCAAATCACAGAACAAAGATAGGCAAGATACGTATATAAGGAAGGGTTAGTGATGGGACTTTAACTTAAACGCAACAACAACAAATGATAAATATTTTCTTAGTTTACTGTCCATTAGCTTTTTATTAAGTAGGTACGGTATATATAGGTTTCTTTGTCATTATGTTATAGGATATAGGAAATCGGCTATTCTTCGAAAAAAATAAACACATAAAACAAAAAAACGGTTGCATTCGTACGTTTAAGGTAGATTTTATAAACTTGTGGAAAAATGCTCGCTTAGTGGTCACCTTCCCCGTCACTGCGCCGTCCAGGCTTTAAAATCAACGGGCCCAAGTCCCCACCCTTGTCGCCAACACACGAGAAGTCGAAAGCGGAAAATTCCCTATTTAGCAGAACTTCCAGCCTCTCCTCGAAATAGTTTAGCTGCTGCAATATTTCCGGATGCCCCTGTATCAACAAACAATGCGCACCACGCTCCAAATGCTTCTACCGCAAGTGTAGGCTACCTTAAAAACTTACCTCGTAGAAGATCTCGGCACAGGACAGCAGATTCTTCAGGTCCTGGACAAATTCGTTCACGTAATTGTACTTCCTCGTGTTCAATTTTTTCCTTATCGTGGACAGCAATGTCGGATGATCAATGCAGTCCTACGCAAACAGGCAAAAATTACATATTTCGATTATGGTACACACCACAGCGCGTCGTAGATAATTTCCCACTACTTTAGAAAGTACAACTTGTAAAAGTGAACATTTTGATCAAAATCGACGTCTACGCAGACATATCACTTATTTGCAGCGTTACTTTCTTGCGACCGCCAAAGCTGATGTAAACAGCGAAATACCTTGCTGATCCCGTACCCGATCCACTTGGGCAATCCCTCCTTCTCCAGCACCTTGACGATATCCTCAAGCACGATAATAGCGGTTCCGGTCAAACCGCCAGAATCGTGCTCCCACATCGAAGCGTTGGACTTCCGATACCCAGGCGTCTTCCCGTAGCCTTTCTCCATCGGAGGCGGCGCCCCGCCTACCCCCGAACACTCCACCCTCTTCCTGTACGTGCCCGTCGGTACATCGAGCCGGCTCGCCTTGTAAAACGGACCGCCAGACTTCGGCGTCGGGTCCCCGAGCGCGCCGGGATGCTTCGACACCGGGACCCGCTGCAAAACGGTCACCGGCCTGTCCTGGGCGCAACTGCTCGACGCCAACGGACTCTCGGAATTGTTGTCGGCGCCGTTCTGGTTCTCGAAGAAGTTGCTGCTGTTGAGCCATTCTTGTATGTCGGCCGAGTGATGCTCCAACGTGTTCAGGTCGACGTAGTACTTGAGGGCGCTCTCGTCCAACTCCTCGCAAGCGTTCGGAGGCGCTCCTCTCGGCATCTCGACCGGAACCGGCTGGTTTATCTTGTTCATGAGGTAGGGGACGGCGCTTTGCGCGTCCTGCCACATCTGGTCATTGTTCACAGTGGATACGCCCCCATCTACATGACAGTTTAGATTAGATTACAATACATTAAACCAAAGCCATATTTAAATTTAACCATTGTAATGGGTCGGAAACCCATTATTTATTTATTAAGATATGATCAAATTAAGCGAGATATTTGTAAGAACATTCGGGAATGTCAAAGGTTTTTGCTAGGGTTGAACATCTAGTTTAGAATGTGACCGCGTGTTATAAGTTTAAAATTCAAGAGTTGTCATTGGCTAAGAAGAAATGCTTCCGGCTTCCTTTGGGGTCAAGGGATGCAAACGAACAGATCTCGCGCTTCTCATTTCAACCACCGTCATGTAAAGTACACGTTTTTGTGGAGCGTTCTTAGGCGCTTAAGTTTATCCCTGGTAAGTCTTTTCAACTCGTCTCGCATTTCATTGTAAATTAAATTATTCATATTTCTGCTAAAAAGTGTGTCTGTCTAAATCAACTCCTAGGTTTAATTTAAACGTCAATATGTTCAAAGCTTCATTCATTTTTCTATGTAACCTATCAAACGGGATTGTTGATTATTATTGTTAATAGATGTTATTGTTTTGATAAGTGTTTCGTTTCATTTGAGTAGTCTTGCTCTCTCAGCTCTTATTAAATGTTAAATACTTAAACGCGTCAGTTAGTAGTCAGAAAATGTGTTCACAAGATTCAAGAAAAAAAACCCAGTTAGTTTTGCCTTCGAATAAATTGGAAGAGATTTGATGAATTAGAATTTTGACCAGTAATTAAAGCCCATAAACCGCGCTTGGCCAAATGCTACCATGTAGGGAGACCCCGCGCCGTTTTGACCTCCTACACCATAAGAACACTCAACATTGCTAATTAATTTTTGGCTTTAAAACTGAGTGAACGAAAAGTGTACAAAATTCAAGGAAGATAACCTGCCGAGCTATTCATAAAGTATATCCACGTACCTTTTCTCTTCGAAATCTTCTTATAATGAGCAGAGACATTCTGAGCGGTATCGAAAAACTCAATAGACGGCGAGCTATTCGAAGAGTCATTGTTGCCAGTCCCGTTTCCCTTCTTGGGGACGTTATAACTCCCAGGCTTCATATAAACCCTGCTCTCGTTGTCGGAGTCTTCGTCGTGCGGGGAAGCCGTGCTATCCGACAACAAGACATTCTCCAACATCTCGCAGACGGAGTTCTGCTGTTTCACCTTCTGAAGGATGGGTTGCTGCTCTTTGGGCTTCTGCTGGATGACGACGTTCACTGCGGCAACAGCTGCAGCAGCCACGGCCACAGACTCCTGCTTCTGTTGAACGGGTAGCTCGTGTGCGGGCGTCATCTTAGCCTTGTGCACGTTGGCATTCGGATTGCTGACGTTGTTATCCAGATTTGTAAAAATGCGAATCATGTGACCAGCGAGCAATTTCGTGCTCTTCTCCCATGTTATGTAGCAATTCTTAAAGTCTGGGGTCAGCTCGCGATCGATATTGCCCAAAGTGCCGTCTTTGCTCTCCAGGTAACCCTTCAGCATGTGCCAGCAATTGATCAGACGTACGTAAGCGTAGATAAAGTCTTTTGTCGCCCAGGGTATACCCTATATTTGCCAAAAAACGATTGTAGCAGATAAAATATTATTGTGGAAGCCTGACAAAAGAATTCTACCTGCGAGTGAATATTTGAGACAGTGTTGCTGGCTTTCAATATTTCCCCTCTTGTCCTGTTGCATAAGTTTTGTATATTCTTGAAGCATGGTCTGTGCTGGTTCCTTATTGCGATTTTCTCGGCAATAATGCAACCCTGCTCCAAGAATTTTGTGAAATTCTCAGTAGTCACCGGCATACTGTGAGTGTCGTAATCGTGACTTGCCTATAATCAAACATTCATTTTGAAACCACCTTGTCAGCAAAAGTAATTAGTCGGAAAGCAACATTAGTAAACAATAAATCAAATATTGCTTCATTTCTAACCCAGCAACACAAAGATTAAACAATTTCTTCATAAAATACCATCACCACCACCAACCAAACATCATACTGTTGTAACATTACCAGAAAACATTTCTATCTTAGAGAACATCTTTTCTAAAATACTCGCCAATGAAAAGTAAAGTAAATCTAACCTGTAAAAGATCACTTAATCCTGCAACAGGAATCCCGTATTCGTCGTAAGTCGCGGTTGGGTTCTTAATTTGTTCAGGGTTGGGGGCAGTCGCTTCCTGTGGAGCGGTTTCCGGCGGCTCAAAGGTACGTCTATCTCTGGGCGGTGGTCCAAAATCGAGATTGGTCGGTGCGGCAGTTTGCTGTTGGTTAGGTGTGCTTAAACTAGCTGTGGTCTGTGCAATAGGCGCGGCGCCGGTATGCAAAAGGGGCACATTAAACGGACTAACGTTAAACTGAGTGTATTGATAATGTTGCATGTTGTACGGTCGCGGTAACGGTTGTAAATGGTAAGGGGCTAAAACTGGTGGCCTGTAGTTCGCGTAAAATGGGTACATGCATGCACAAACCTGTATGGGAATTAAATTTAATGATAAATATAAACGTCAATTGACATGTGTACTGACCTGATGCATGTGAACGTGAACGGTTTGATGTTGATTCTCCTGTCTATTCTGGTCGACAACTGGAAACATATTTCCTCTGCTGGTATTATTCTCGCTTATATTGTCAAATGGTGGCGCATCGTCGCTGTTGCTGATGTTTTCGCCGACGATGGTGCGATAGAGCCTTCGAACACCGTTGGTCTCTATACCAATAATGACTTTTTACGTTTCCTCCTAAAGCTACAACAACACCTCTTCCACTCGCAACCCTCTGTCTCTTCGATTAGTTGGTCGTTATTCTCGCTTTGCATCGTGACTAACCGAGAAAACGCAGATTACGAAAAGTGACATAACCTTATTGTCAAATATCCCACATGCACGCACAAATATTCGATATATGCTGAAAATTTAACCAGTAGAATGAATAATAACGATACAAAAAGAAAAAATGCGGCTGAAACTGTGACGGCTTTAAAATGTTTTGACGTTTGGTGCGCGCATGTCGGCTTTGCGCTCGGCCAACTACTGAATTTATTCATTACTTACCAACGTGAATGTTCGGACATCGTTGCCATCATTATACATAATTATTCGATCATAATTAAAAAACTCTGTGTGAATTTTGCTTAAAAACTGTATAGTTTGACTATTAATACGACGGGCCCAAAAAACGAATCGTTGCCATGTACGGTGGGTGTTCCTAGCGCACGTGCGTTCTCTCTTATTTTCGAATTTTAAACGATATCTATAATTATTATTTATATTTCTTGCACACTTACTGATTATTACCAGCTACGGTAGAACCGAAAAATACCCTAAAGTTTATAGTCTTACTAATCTATACACAAATACGAATCATCACTAAAATGAACACTCAACGCTTGTTTGACATTTGGCCGTTGTTTTTTGCGGTAACTCTAATAAAATCGACCGAAAAAATCGACATACACCGACGGCATGATGGGTATCTCAACAGTACAGCTAATTACGCATCATGCCTTAGAGTTACAACGCTGCGAATTATCTTCTGTTGGTTTATTCTTCACATAAAGTCAGCAGAAACGGTTTGCAACCAAATACGATAAATTACAATAATGGTACATAAGCGCAGTGGAGGTTATATTGCAATCTGCGACATCTAGGAACGAGTGAGCGATCTACTGTCTCAAATTTCTACCAAGCACCCCAATGAACATTTCAATTTTTACTATGATTTTTACTTTCCGATGTACTGATGTCCCATAAAAAGAAAGTATGTTTGTATTATTATATTCTTATTGTTGCAACCGACTTTACCCCGACTGACGCGCCGTTGTTAGCGCCATCTACATTCGATTGTTCAAGCGAATTGGTTCCGGGTTAACCTACAAATATTTTTTTGTCCTCAAGCACTTCAATGAATGTTGTTTTTAAAGAATATGAATAGCTTTTTGAGACTGGACTGCTATTCTTTAGACCATTCGCTTTGAAACGTACACGTTTTATTGCGAATGGTTCAGGTATTCTTGACAACCCTTCGCTGTAGTTGTCGAGTAATTATGTGGCAACAACGCATTTAGGGAGTAATGAATGGTAATGAAACGGTTGCCTAACTTCAAAACACACGTTGTCAATTCATACTAATAAATTACAATTAAACCAAATACTTGATCAAAATAACTACCTACCTAATCAAAGTCTTACTTATCATACTTACATACTGATCATGAAACATATTTTTGTATGGAGAATTAAAATATGTAATAAAAAATATACCATTTTATTTAAAATAACAAAGTTGTAGTCCACTTTCAGGAGACGAAAAATGGCGACCATATTGAAAATCGTAGATAAAAGAACCCTGTACCTATATGTATGTTGACTAACATGATAGCACAACAAATCATTTAGCAAGTGTTCATGTCACTCACGCATCTTTGAGAGATGTTACTTACACAGCTGCAGATGATGGGGTTTTATAATGAAACGATCAATTATAAATAGCTTTATTATTACAGTTTAACAATGACAGAACGATAACACGTTTTTTTTATGTACGACGACGTCTTTGGTAACCTATGTTGTGCAACGAATGATCACGACAATACATACTTAACCTTTTTATAGTCTAATATAATTAATTAATAACAGCAAAGATTCTTCTAGCATTCGCAAATATCGCCTACTCCAGAACTATTATGTCGTTCGAGTATCTCACTACAAATTCCTATGTTATTTGAACATTTTTTTAGTCAGAAGATACCATATTTTTTTGGTGTATCTGTTTTTGGTGGGTACGTTGATACAACGCACATATTGTGCTTTTTATGAAGCAATGCTTCTTTTCTCTATTTGATGATTTTTTTTTTGTTAATTTAGGTATAACAGTCAAAGAGAATTTATCATCTATATCACTATAACGAATAAACTAAACGAGCCACTAATAATTGTAGATCGAATTATTGCTGTGAGAAATATTCTATCTATTGCGAGAACTTGAGCATTAGCAGTGATAGAGTTAATAGAATCGTCGATCCATACAATGCAGTTGAAGAGTTGCAACCATCTTTATTGCAAGAGCAAACTTCTTGTCTTCCACCAAAACCAGAACGTTGGTAACACTTGTCTATCTTGTTGTTCTCATTACTTCCTTCGATCCAACCGCACGATCTGATGATCCTATTGTCAGGTGGTACTGAAAAAAAAATATTGCAATAATGTTTGCAAATCTCTATCGCATGAATATCGTTTATCTCTAACACAATAGCGCCCAAACGGTACAACAAATCAAACTGAAGTTAAGTACACATATTTAGAATTACCAAAGGATAAACTGGATTATTTTTTGTGACAATCTGACAACCGGAAGTGGCAAATTTTTTGATACCCGCTCTTTCTTCAGTGACTCTAAACATGTATACCAATATGCGTATCAATGGAATGAACGGTTTAGGCGCTTTAAGCGTTCGTGAAAGCATCCGTTCTTACATCCGTTGACTTCGAAATCGATGACCTGTTTGATTTTCCTGCATAATGTGTAGTGCTTAACGGAAGGACATTCTGTGGAAAACTTCTCTGGTGGCATTTCATCCGCACAGCCCTGGTCTGTATGGCTGTTGCATTGGTAACACTTCAACGACAATCCTGGAACGATAAAGACACGATTACACTGTGTTTGTAACCATAAATTTCATTTAGAAATTGACTATTAGTTTTCTGTTAAGCTTAACAAGCGTTGATTTTGATTAGACCTTTCAAAGAAAAATATTCATTCTCTACATAACATATAACAAAACTATTTATTACATTTATTTACGAGTGTAAATGTGTAAATTGCAAAGATTACCTGTTGCTTACACATTTCTTATCGCAATGAATAATGTACAACTGGGTTGATGATTCTTCCTCTGCGATTATGGATATAATTTTTAAAGCGCATTTAACACTAATTTTAGGCAGCTTTTTCTAAACTAACTAACGATGTATTTCCTGTACTGTGTATAACGGATGTCTTGATGACAATTTTTTACAGTTTATGCTAAGGGACATCCTTTTTTTCAAACAATAGCCCTATACATATACAGTGTGTCCAGGAAAGTCCGCACCATATAGGAAAAACTTTTATTATCCATTTCTCAGAAAATTTTATTCTTTATGAACGTTGGCGGTAGGTCTAAAATCAAGAATACCATCATAAGATCTTAAAAACATCGCACCATGTACCGGGTGTTTAAAAAAAAGTAAAACGGGCATAAGAGTAAAGTACCTGGAATATTAATATTATCGAAAAATTTTATTTGAGAATGTTGCTTAGAATTAATAATTACGCTCAGATTTGAAATCACAGCCACCTATGACAGAAAATTTTTGTTTCGCTTCTCTTTCAAATTTTCACTATGTGAGAAGGGTTTTGTAGCGGCTAGTGACTTAAAATGATTCTTCTTAAACGGTTTCTCAGATATTTGTTCAAATTTCCTATAGTACTCGCCATTTCGACAGTGTTTCCAGCGCTTCTTTAAAATCATTACAAAAATTACCGTTTTCTTGGTGCATTTATGATTTTTTACCCAGTAAATATCAAAATATCATGTGATACACAGGTAAACCATAAAAATTTGAATTCATTAAGGGAATGCATGGAGTATACACACTAATAAAACATGTTAATGACGCTGCTATGCTTTCCTTTCGGATTCGTCATTTTTTTTGAGGTGTATACCATACAAATACGTGAACAGCTGGTAAATTTGTGTTATCAGCACACCCACAATCACCAATAATAAGTCAAAGGAAGCTATTTTAGTTACCTGTGTTGCATATTGCATGATATTTTGATATTTACTGAGTGAAAAATCATAACCAAGAAAACGGTAATTTTTGTAATGATTTTAAAGATGCGCTGGAAACGCTATCAAAATAGCAGGTATTATAGGAAATTCGAACAGATATCTAAGAAACCGTTTAAGGACAATCATCCCAAACCACTAGCAGATACAAAGAGAGACAAGAAGATTAATATTAACGGATCGGGCTGAAATTTGGTACACGTGTTTATAATTAGCGGCGGACAAACTGTTTAGCGGGGGATTGTTTTTGGTCACAATCTTACAACCGGAAGTGGCAAATATTACATGCGTCTTCTGAGGAATTTATCCGATTGAGACCAAACTCATACCAACTCATCATCCAGTGACGTTAAATATGTACACAAACTTGCAGATCAGTAGTATGGACGGTTTAGGAGCTATTAGGTTTTATAGAAGCAGTTTGACAGAATCCACAGCCTTCGTCGCTGTGTTGCAAATTGACACATTTTGACAAATGTCAGTGTCATGACGTTAAATGTCAGTATGAAAAATGTCATAGAAACTGACGTTAGGTATTGTACAGAGTGGCTCTAGCTTCACAAAATTGAATAAGTACAAAGGTGTTTAGACTTTAGACTTAGACAATTTATTGTACCAATCATATAGTCGGAAAGTTGGGAGAGGGCCACCCCAGATATTTTTTTTTTTTTTGGTTTACTTGCTTTTAATATCAAATGATACCTTATAAACCAAATAAGTTGCTACTTAATCTAAGTCAGATAATAAACTAGAACACAGTGCTCGCAAACCTACAAGATGTGCACTTGATTTTTACACTGCAAATTGGTTTCAAGTAACGAATTTGGGAGTTTGGCTAAAAATAAATACGTTAAACATTGTCAATATTTTGGACTTTTTGTACGTCTATATTTTTGTCCAACACTAAATAATTCTCGACCAAATAAGTTTGAGAACCACTGATCTAAACCGTATTTATTTTGCTTAATTCAGTAATAATACGTGATTAGGCTCAATAAATTTATTTAGTCTATTTATAGAACCAGTACACTCTATGGACCTTCACATCAATACATAATATGTGTATAAACAAAGTCGTACAATGATAACACACACTAAAATCCATTGTAGTTTTCCTGATTTTATCCGTGAACGCACCCAAAAATACTATTGATCCAAAGTTTTAGACGACACATGCGCATTTGACATCCGCGCCGCAAAAATCTCAATATTTCATGCATTCGCGTGCATTTTATTTATAACTCCAACAATAAATTTAAACATCGCGTACGGTGCATACGAAAATGCGCGTAAACTAACCACAAAAAGCTATTTTTGATTTGGTACGTAAGACAACGAAAGTGTAAACTCACCTTCGTGTACTAGGAGCAGGAATAAAACGCTGGCAAATATACAGTATTTCTCGTACATGTTTGTGCACCTGATGTGGAAACCGCAATGAGTTTAATTTTAGTACTAATTTCGTTAAATTGCTCGTTTTTCTGGTGCTGGTCGTTTCTTTGACGGGTGTCGGAGACTAAACGCTTCCTGCGGTTTGGCGCACAATTCGTTATACGCGCAGCCACCAGATGGCAGGGTGGGGATAGATTTCGTTTCGAAAAGCCTATTTCCGCTGAAATCCCTTTTTTTTCACGTAGATTGCAATATTTTTCTTCTAGGGTACTATTCGGAAAGTAAAAATAATGCACACAAGTGTCGTGCAAATATAAAAAAATTAGAATTCAAACAACTGGTTGGACATAACGAGAGATCCATTGATAAATAATATAGATAAAAGTAAAAAATCTGTAGATAAGAAAATGTTATACGTGAACATGAGTATAAATTTGTAATGATTCTAACGCATCCCACCCAATTGTTAATAATTCAATTGAATAATGATGTGCATCCGGATGTCTGCGTTACACACCGTGCCTTTCTTACGTCATTTGTGTTAGTAAAGGTTCTGTAAAGTTCTGTTCCACATTTGACACATTTTCATCTGCAATAACTTGTAATTTTTGGTCGATCTTCATGATTCCTCCAGTAAATTATCGGCAAATTGTTGGAAATCCTAAATTTAACTACGCATAGCGCGATATATCAGTCAGTACCTAGTCCGTTTAGACTTGACAGGGCATTATAATAAGGTACATACAAGCCGTAATTTTCAGTAATAACTAAATCAAAAGCAAAGAAATTGTATGTAAATCACCACTCTGTATAAATTTGTTTGCGTGGGTGGACTTTTTCCTGTACGAATATCAAAAAACAAAACGCAAGAATTTGGTTTGTTTTTTCTTTGATCTTTGGGCGATCTCAGACCTAATGTAAGGGAACCGTTCTTCATGTAAGAAATTCTTCGCGATCGAAACCAGTACGGTATAAAACAGCTTATTTCGAGTTGCTGTGAATTGTTAATTTTACCGCGTCAAAATATGACTTTGACGTTTATTTTTTTTTAGTTGGTTTGGGTGTGATTTTGACAAGAGCTCGCGGTCCTGTTACTGACGGAGAACGTTTAGTGTGTGTGTATATCCTCGGTGTTCGGCGCTGGTGAAAATTTTCAGTAACTTCGCTTGTGATACCTGTCACCCGAGTTTGACCTTGAATTAGTCTTTAGTCAACTTCGCTTGGATGTGCAAAAATGGTTTCTTCTACCACCAGTAAAGGTATAACGCATTGACGTTTTACAACACAACCCCTTCTTTCATTTCTTCTGTTTCAGCAATTGATGTTCTTGGAGCCAAACGATCTGATATGTTATATAATGAAGTCTAACTATGTCCTTCTTATAGTAATGTTGGTCATAATAATGTATCCGGTATTCGGTGAGTCTTTTAGGTTTTAGCTATGACATAATGTGGTAACAATAAATCATTGCCAACGCATGAAACATCTCAACATCAATTCAACCAAATTGTCAGCCCTGAAAACGATTTTCTCTTCTCCAGAATATCGATTCCAAAGATTTGAAATATATCTCCTTTGGTCTGTCTAACCTCATCTTCCTGGAAGGCCTGCAAATGCCTTTCTAGCTAATACAGTTCTCAAAAACGTCAATCAAGTGATAGACCCCTGAGTCTCTACAGGATGTTTCAAATTCATGCAACTGAAGTCTTTTTTCTTCTTGGGGTATAAGAAACTGTAAGATATTTTTACCACAATTAACACAGTATGTGTTAAAATTAACCAGTGATATAATGAATATAATTATCGCCTACTGAACTCTTTCTGACTGTGTTCTAGATTTCCGGGAGAAAACCGCGTCAACAACGATAAAGTAGTCAACGTTTTGCACTCTGTTGCAAGAGGCATCTTCAGGACGTAACAGTAAGACAGCTACGAAGAGCTGGTTTTCCGGTTTTCTCCCGGAAATCTAGAACTTAGTGATTCGGACCGCGGAAGTCTCCAATCTAAATATTCTTTCTGACTGACTGTTTAATTGTTTCAGTGAGATGCACTCTATGTTACAATTGCAGATCTGATAAACACGAAAGGTGCAACGACCAAGTTGTGGATGAAGCATACTTGGAGGAGTGCCCCGAAGTATCCAAATTGCGAGCATACACCGACGCGGACCTTCCAGAAGGTGTGGTCGGAAACGTTGTCTTCTGCAGGAAAGTGATGCAATACTGTAGGTAGATCGGATAATAAAGTCACTACTTACTATCATTTTCACTTTCGCTTTTAACATGGTTTTTGCGCGACTGTACTTTATACTTTGTTCACTTTTCCGCGATCACACTACGCAGGTTTACCTTTACCAGCATACGCTATTTGCTACTAGCTCGCTAGTAGCGTAAAGCGACCGCTCAGTAGCCGCTATTTTATGTTAAGGTAGAGTCTCCTTGTATTTAATCTACTTTTGTTTGTTTTTCTTTCAGTGAAATTTATAAATAACACCAAAACCACAATTGTAGTAAGAGAATGTACGGTCTTTCATAAGGAAAAAGACGACTGTACCTTGGAAATGACACAAGCATTCCAGTTGACAGTGTGCGAGTGTGGAACGGATAGGTGCAACGCAGCTCCGTTTCTCAATGGTAGTACGTGGCTGGTGATGTTCCTCTTGGTCTTCCGACATTTCGCAGTATTATTCCCAACATAAATTGAAGACTCCCATTGTTTAATTTTTTATAGATATATATGCGTTCAATACACAACTATTATTTTTGGGAGGTGTACCTATGGTCTGTTATTTATAATATATATTATTATTGCACAACGACGGTTAATTAATTTTTTCAGTAGAGGCTAAATTTACCCAATTTACCCAATAAGAGGGAGATTTAACAGAACCTATTGTTTTTTCGTTGCATCTTTTTAATTCTTTTTTATTGTAGCGTAGACGCGTGTACTGTATGAATAATTAAAGTGATGGTGGACTTTTTATTTCGTGTTTTCCTTCCTCTAGTTGTTAAGACAAAAACATCGCGTTAAAATTGTTTTAGCTAGGAGGGATTTCAAAGAATTTGTCCAGAATTTTCTGAAAGAATCAATAAAATCCGCCAAAGATTATTATTTTTTGTTAGCCAAATGTATTACTGTGGAATTGTCGAAGTAAACATGATGCGCTAAAAATATGAATATTGTGTAATTTATCAAAGAAAGTTCATAATGCTATCAAAAAAAAGCGATTAGCGATTATATTTACACAATTCTGTTTTAAAAAATACATGTGTTGATTTATTGACGTAATACCTTACCTTGACATTAGTCCTTAAACTGTATTCCTGGATAACATAATCTATTATTTCCCTGGCCAAAACACCAAAAAATTATTTGTAATCCAACAAAAACTGCATACTTAGCGTCTCTATTTTCACCGAAACCCTGAATAATTCTTAGAACCATTGTTAGGACAATTCTTAGAATCTATGCAGGGTTGGGTTGGGCAAAAAAAATTGATAAAAACAAACAAAAACTGGACACTTAGCGCCTCTGAAAAGCGAGATAATCCGTAGGACCAGTTTCGGGTACCTGCAAAAAGCGGTCAAGAAGTAGGGGAAATTTTTCTAGGGAACATTACGTCGGTAATATTTTGCATAGAAAAATGGGAGGAAATATTCTAAATAAATCCCTGAGTAAATTTACACTACTTGTACCTAGTTTTTAAAGGGAGATATGATAGAATATTAATAGGAAGTTATTTTGTGGTGTATCTAAAAGTTTTAAACGTCTAATTATTATTGTATACCCTTTAGTAGCAGAATAGTTTATCAAAAGTATACATTTTTAGTGTAGGTAGAAATAGCGTCATCTCGCAATGAATTAATTAATTCATATACGAATTTGGTATTGGGTAATAATTTTATGAGGATTTCTTATGGAGGTTACATCATAGAAGACAACGGTTTATCTATTTGGAAACAGATGTCGCTTGTGCGGTTTTAGTTTGAAAATAGATGACGGCAAGTAATCGATTGTGTAATGAAGAATTATATAGTCCCGTTGTACAAAAGGAAGTATCTATAACAATAGAACTGATAAAGATGATAGATTAATACAAAATTTAAATTAGCAACAGTTTTCTGTATTGTTAAGTTATTATTTGCCACAAGGATTTTGTTACTCGATATGGATATCGTCAAATGTCTATATAGCTACAATATTAAAATATCTTGGGTTGCCCTCACCCAACTTTCCGACTACATGGTTGGCACAATGAAGTGTCTGAACACTTTTGTCATTATTCAATTTTGTGAGCCAGAGCTAGTTTGGGCCCTACCACCTACCTAACGTCAGTTTCTATGACATAGTGACATTTGTCATGATGACGTTTGTAACAATCTGACAATTTGCAACACAGCGACGAAGGCTGTGAATTCTGTCAAGCCGCTTCTATAAAAGCTAATAGCGCCTAAACCGTTCATCCCATTGATCTGTAAATTAGTATACTTATTTAAAATCACTAGAGGATGAGCTGATATTACTTTGGCCAAAATCGTATAAATCCCGAAGAAGACGCATGTAACATTTACCACTTCCGGTTGTCATATTGTGGCCAAAAACAATCCAGTTCATCTCCCGGCAATTCTGAATAAGTATGCAAAATTTCAGCCGTTTTGATTTGCAGTGTTCACGGATATACACACATACATTTTCCAGAAATCATCGTAATCGATTCAGGTTGGAGTTTGGGGTCCAAACGCGGTATTTCCACTGAAATCCCAAATTTTTTTCCGTCGATTACAATACGTTCCTTCTAGGTACTAGTCGGAAAGTAAAAATAACAAATATGTAATCAAAAGTGGAAAATCCCATTGTATGACAAAAGTATTCCATTCCCTTCAAAGTTATGACATTTCTTGAATACCAAGAAAAATTTTAATGAAATTACACAACAAACGTCTCCTTTTGAGAGCATATCAAAAATGTATATCGAAATAAACGTACCTGGTTCTGCACATAAAATAAGTCAGATGAGATGATGTTATCACTTACCAAATGTACTGTCAATTTCTCAGCTTAGTTTTGTATAATCAGGTTGAAAATATCTCAAAAATATCTAGATTTGTATATGTACTAACTGGAATTCTTTGGTTTCGTAAGCGATTAGGAATATCTAGCCAGTTTTTATCATTTATTCATTTCTTCATGTAGATTATACAAGTTTATTTACTCATAATATATTGGTTAGGCTTCCGCGATAGCTTTATAACACATGTATTTGCTATGCATGCTAAAAAACACCGCATTTTTCTGGATGATGTTGGTTTATGTTGAATTGACGGGCTAACAATTCTGCAATTTTTATTTTCCGAAATTTGCGTTTTGACGCCCCCTAAATCCATTGCAATGATAGCTGGAAAATGTCTTTATATGTGTATATATCTGTCTGTGAACACGATAGCGCCGAAACGGCGGAACGGATCTGAATTTTGCCTGAACTGAATTCATATTGATATACGTATGTAGAATTACCCTTGGACAAACTGGATTGTTTTTGGTCATAATTTGGCAACCGGCATTGGCAAATGATACAGGCATTCTCTTAGGGATTGAACTGATTTTGACCAAGTTGAAATCAGAACAATGTATTTCGATTTTCTTTCGATCCTGTATCACAAAAATGTACGTCACTATAGACAACAAGTTGCACAACAAACAAATAAGCGTAGCGAAGGTTTTTTGAATGCCTGCGAACTATGAAAGTTTATGTAAAATAAAATCTGGTGTACGTACATAGATACTGACATAGATTTGATAATTACAAAATTATTTCTCAAGGTTAACGCCTTGTTAATAATTTCGTGTTTTGATTGGAAGATCAGCATTTATTTGATGCTGTTATTATTATTATTGTACATAACTGTGTATATCTTTAGCCGATATTGTTGCTGTATACCAGTTCTAGGCAAATAAGTTCGATTATTTCTAAAAGATGCCGCTTGAGAAAATGTCTGGCTTAAACCTGTATAATCTAGAAAATCTTTAGCCGTTTACCGTTTATACTATACCAACTTTGTAATATTCACTCATTCTATATATTGAAAACCTAACGATCGCCTTAGGTACGCTGGTGTCTGTCGTTACAGTGTTTACAGTGTTTTTACGTGTTGTGTCTCGAAGTTGTTCAGTGTAGAATACAAAAACGTAAGCATTAAAATTAATAATTCTTCAAACTTTCTTTCTTCCAAATAACACACACCACTTGAAACTAATATCACTAAATTATTGATACGCTTGCGTTAAAATCGCAATAATATCAACAACAAATAACTTCAGATTATTGCAGTGGAGGATGCACCGAAGTGTGACCTCATTCCGATTTCTGATAGTTCATTGCAGACAACAAAAAACAAGACATGATAAGTTGTGTCTGTAAATATAGTCTACATCAATTTTGTGTGATTGGATGGTACATACATTTTTGCTAGAGTTATTAATTTGTTTTTAAAACGTATTCGTTTGACATGTAAATCAAATAATATCAGAACTGTCTTTTTATGGAGTGTGTTTGTGTTTAATGTAGTGATTTTGGTGAGTTACTTTGGTATCCATGATGTTTTTGGTGGTCAAAGATTGAAACACACTGTGTAATAAATCTAGGACCTTAATAAGCTTTCTTTCTTTGAAAATTAAACAATAAGTCCCAAAAGATTATTACAGTTTATGTAAATTTAAAAATCGCAATTAAGCAATTATAATTGCCTGGATTAAAAACATCAGATAACAACAACAATTAAACATAAAACAATTACTTTATAAGGGATCAACTTCCGGACAGTAAATAGCATAAGTAGTCGTATTTTTAAATTTTACATCACCAGCCCAGAAAAAGTTCCGCCATCATTTCTAGACAAATTAAACCTACACAAATTTATTTATTTAAACACACAACTTTATACAATGCCTCTGTAATATTATCTGACATCTCAGATTGATATATTACACTAGCACATTATAAATATAACTATAAAATCTCATCCGTACCACCTTTTGTAACAATTTCTGCATTCTTATTTACAGAAAAATGAGGTTCTCGCACATTTTCCTTGTACAGATTCTATGTTTTCTACTCTACACGTGTAAAGGTAAGCTTGCTTTTCATTACGTTTGAATTAATGATCGAATCAAGTATAGTTTGCCGGGTAATTACCTTTAATAACAATGTTTATGCAATATACGTTAACAGTCGTCTTGATTGTGTACCTCTAAAGTATCTAATTCATTTATTACACATATAACAGGTTAATACTGGTTATGTATGACAAATCTAAGAGTACAAAGCAAGGTTATACGAAAAGAGGAATGCTCTAGTAAATAATGTCTTTTGTACGTCATCGACTAATTTGCATGTCTAGTAAAGAAATTAAATTAAATAATATAACACATACAGTAGGTTTTGTGTAAAATACCACTGAAGTCTTAATGTACTAGCTGCTAGACACCAACATAAGTCTCTTATTTAAGTTGTACATCTCATTGAAATTTATAATTAGAGAGTTTTGAAAGTATTTCCTTTAAAACAGGGTTAAGAACATGATTATTATGTTTTTAAAATAGTCATTTTCTATTGTAGTGGACGCCATCAAATGTTTCCAATGTAATTCGTATGATGAAGGATGTTCTGCATTAACAGAAACCAATGTGGACAGCGAGTATTTCAAAGATTGTGATATTCAAGCTCATAAAGGCGTGCCATTTTGTAGAAAAACTCTACAAACCAGTGAGTATAGTAATAATTAGTGTGACGTAAAAATAATAATAATAATAATAATAATTATAGTCAAAGCTGGAATCAATGTGTTAATATTTGTTTATTTTACATCTTTCAGTTATGGACACTGTCAATATAGTAAGAATCACTAGAAGCTGTGGTTGGTTGACAACAACGCCGAATAGAACGAGATGCATAAACAATGACACACAATTTAAATTGGATGTTACTTGCGAATGTCACCACGACGGCTGTAACTCAGCGCCATCTTTATTAGCGAAGTCCACATTCCTCCATGTTGTAACGGCGATTTTTGCGATTGTAATGATAAAGACTGCACTGTAACGTATTCCTCTTATTATAAGTTAGATAAATAATGTTTTTATTTATAAAGAAATTATGTGTGTTAATGATGTGTGTAAATTTTAATAAATTCTATGCTTGTTATGTTTTTGCCTTGCTGAAAATGATTTAAACTCTGTTAAGCTTGTGTAACATTGTTATATTCCTTCCGTTTTAAAACCGCTTTGGAACAAGAAACCTATAGCTCGCGTCATATGGAATCATTCAAGGTCATATTTTGTTTTCTATTCGCATACTGTAGTGGTACCACAAATTTTTATAGGGTGATAATAATGGCTTGAAGTCAATTTCAGACTCAATGACATTACCAGTGGCGCCACAATGTCGCTGTGTTAAATATATGCGGTCGTAACATAAAATCACAAAGGAAATTTACCAGAAAATTCAACTGCATAAACATGGAAACTTGGACGCACGTTGGAAAACTATGTAAACAAAGTTTAACCGGCATAATAGCCTGCACTGCTTACCTTACTACTATCGGGGTCATTTTTCACATGTTTGCATGTAGTGAGGGAAAACAGTATTCCGAACTATGTATACTCGGGGTCAAAAAATATCGTCCACCTAAAAATTGAATACATAATCTTTGATCGCAATTTGTATGTAACTACTGTTTTGTTCATTCTTTCAACAAATTGTAGACAAGGTCTTTCTAGGTGATACAATTGTATGAAATAATAATTTCTACAAGTAATTTTATCATTTGAAACACCTTTGAAACAATTCAGGACGTTGGTCAAGTGCTTTGATTCAGTTCAATATGTTCATTTTCAACGTGCTGTAACTGAAACCTTGTTAGAGTCGGCATGTCCTTTTAAAAGGTTAACGTACTCACTCATCGATCTGTAGTAGTAGTAGACTATCCGTTTCAAACCATCGTGTGTTTTGCTCGTCAAATAGGTCGAGAAGGGACCAGAATGTTGCGTGCTGCTTATGGTCGTTAAAAATCCCTGACACCCCGTTATGCAGTATATCTTGGAGAATATATAGACTTCTGTATTTCCTTCCGTCTTACCCTAGCCAGCGATAAAACAAGAACCCTTCGTTAAGGTTCAATATCTGGGGTACTAAACATAATGCAATTATGTCAGACTGCATCTACGAACGCTTATAACATTGGTAAAGACAAAGTATGAGCTGGTATTACGAGTATTTTTCACTTCTGGTTGTTATATTGTCCTTTACTTTACTTTATTTGAGCCTTTACAGACATATATCAACAAAGATTTTTTTTAAATCAATACAATGTATTCAGGGGACCTCAAATCTGGTATTTCCGTTGTCTATACCGAAAATATTACAGCTTTAAACTCAATTAGTATGTGTAAGATTAAATGTACGCCGGAAGAAGTTTTAAACAGAAGACACATTACGTTAAAGTCTCCGGGAAAACTTCAATTCTCAAAGAAACGATATCTTGACCTCATATCCCCGAAACCGGAAAAATAGTTGGCAAGGAACTGCCGTTGGCAATACTGCCAACAGCATAGCGATAAATCGCTTATTTATTGCATCTACATTACTACGGACCCTTTCCTGGAAAACAGACGAGTCACTATCGGATTAAGAGATAGTTCACCGTGAAATTTTCTAGCTTTTTCACACAGGATATGGCAGTAAAGAAAGGTGGTAAAAGTCACATTTACATGATCCAAATTTGGAACACCCTGTGCAATAAGTTTTAATTTTAATTTACCACAACTGCGGTATTTTCTGACCCATTGAGCCGTGCTATCGTAATAAGATATCTTACAACTTCTTATACCTATTGGAGTAAAAAGTCTTTAGTGGTCTTAAAACACCCTGTATAGTAATTAGAGGTCCATCACTTGATTGGATTATTTTATTAATCGCCCTTGTCGACAAAATTTACGCATTTCAGTAATTCATAAACACGCGATTTGTTTCCGTATTAAATCAATAAATCACACATATTCCACGACAGGGTAAACATATTTCTTCAATACAGCGTAAATGTGAAGACAAATAGGTCCTTTATCCTTTAGGTTCGCGATTGCATCCAGTAAGCTCGAGTTCCGTGGACGCCTACGTCTGCGTTTTAGCGTAAAGCTGGACTTCAGGCGCCAGTTTTGTTGGCGTCGCGGCGGTCTTGTACATGCACACACAGACAAGACGGTGAAGGCGTGCAAACTACTGAAAACATTTCAGTGCGCTTGTGAACGTCGTGAACTGAAATCGGTCACTAACTGCGGAATAGAGTGTCAGAAAATAAAGGACATTTAGATTTATAACGTTATAATTGTAAAACTGCGTCGCGAATTTAAACTATGAAGAGGGTTACTTCAATTTTTAGTGTGTTGTTGCTATACTCAACTTTTGATAAAGGTAAGTAGTAAGTAATAATAAATCCGTTGCAATGATTTTTGAAAAATAATTATTATATTATATGTCTGTGAATATGATATCGCCCAAATGGTACAACGGATCGAGCTAAAATTTGGTACGAATATTTAGAATTTTCAAAGGAACGACCGCAAATTGTTTTTGGTGTCATCTTGGATTAGCTTAGATGAACTTGGACGACAAATTAGAAAAATTTAGAAAATTGCAAATGGAATTATTATTATTTATATCTACAAAAATTTCGAAATGGTGAAATTTCTCCTCACGTGTAAAAGTAGTTTGACTATTATTTCTTTAGAGATGTAGAAATGATACAAAGATAGGTAAGTTCTCATAAGCAATCTGACAGAAGCCTACGGCTGAGTCGCTGTGTTTGCACGTTGACAAATGTTGATAAACGTTAGTGACCATTGATCTGAGTAGTTAATGAGATGGTATATACAGACTGATCATAAGAACACGAAGACTAACCTATGCGTGGATATTGATTTATCTAGTTTCAACCGGTTTTTCCTCAGAAATTAATCTACGTTAAATGTTCAGTGCATCTGCACGTAATGGGTCTGAACTTGTTTACTTTGAACGGGGACGTATTTCATTTTCTGCAGACAAATGAGAATGAAGTACATAATTTAAATACAGAATACTTTTTACCATTCTATCCTTTATTTCTGCTTAATATTACTGTTTAACCTGTCAAATGTTGATAAATCTACGTTATTAATAAAGGCCGATTATTCTTTTATAATTTTCAGGTCATTGCGACATCAGATGTTACAGCTGCAGCACACAGGATGATCCATCACAGTGTCTTCATCCGGCGAATAGCGCCATTGAATTACGAAAATGTGACGTGGATGCCTTGAAGCACATGAAGAAATTAGTTGAGAATGCTGAACCTCTTCTAGGGACAACGTTCGAAGTACTTCCTCCAAGAAATATACCATATACCTGCATGAAGCAAGTTGTCAAAGGTATATTTTATTGGTTTAGTCTTTTTGGTTTAGTTTATATCTTTGTTTTTGCTATTCTAGTTGGTACTAAAGAGTACGTTATCCGTGGTTGTCAATTGACAAGTGCAAATGAAGATCTGGATATCTGCAGTGTACTAAAAAAGAAGCAAATAAGAGGGACGAATGTCACACACTGTTCCCTTTGCAATTGGGATGGCTGTAACAGCTCAAGAGGTCTTCACTACTACAGCATTCTGAACATAGTTCTGCCAGTTGCGTTGTTTATTACTTACAGTTATCAACACTGAATTTATTAATTCATGAATATATTATATTATATTTAACATAATTTACATATTGTATTGTACTGTGGATACAGGTTACTAACTCTATACACTAGTCATTCCTATTGAATATTAGAAAGAACTTCTGTAAAATGAGGTTTCTTGTTTTTGTTGAATATATGATTGATTATGATAAATACAGGTAGCAAACTGTATCCAGTATATTAAAATAAGGTGTGCAATTTATCCACTTACTTATTATTTTACATGATTAATCGTTAGATGTTAAGAATAATAGAGGGTGTTTTATTTGCTAATTTATTATTTATTTGATTGCTACATGATGTGATAACTTTTTATAATACAACCAGCTGAAGGGTTTTGCTAAAAAATGTTAAATAATAAGCAATAAAGTCTTCGTCTAGCTAAGCTAAACTAATATTATGTGTATTTTGATTTTGATTGTGAACTTTAATAACCAAACACCTTCTATAAGTCAGCTACTGATATATCACCAGCTATAGGGTTTCTTAATAACAATTCCGTAAGTACCTATCCTATCTACTGCTGCAAAGGTCAGAATTTGAATATTTGTCGCGTGTTGTAGCCATGTATATAGAGAATTCCAAACGTTCAGCTGTCTGCTAACCGGAAACCTTTAGTTTCACAAAAAAAAACCTTTGATAACAATAAAATATACCTACGCAGGCGATCTAAGTAATTAACTATTACCAACTTTAATACATGACGGTGAATACAAAAAGGTACAGATGGTACAACGGATCGGACTGAAATTTGGCACACTTATTTAGACAAATGTTACACGCATTGTCTTTGGGGTCCAACCGATTTTTACCAAACATGATACCAGCTCATCCTCCAGTAATCTTATACATGTACAATGTACATATACCAATTTCCAAATAATTGGAGTGAACGGTTGATGGAAGCAGTCTGACAGTTGTTGCAACCTTAATCGCTAGGGTTTATGCAAATTTTGATAAACGTCAGTGGTCACTGACCTTAGGTTGGAGTCCAAAGTGTCTGTGTCAAAACAATGTCATACCTTGACACATAATTGTTGACATCCATACAATTATTGAAAGCATAACTCAAGCTTAATACTGATCGATACTTTGTAAAAATGTTACTTCAAATATTCATAATAATGTCGATAATCCTTAAAGAAGGTAAAGTGACTCATTAAATTGCGAATAAGTGATCAAAACCTTACAGTTTCAGTTTACTTTTTACCACTCCACAAGAATATCACCACCATTGGAGAAGACGAAGTGGAAAATGGGACAAACAATGTCAAATCCCAGAACATAATGCGCGTATCCATAATGTACCCACCAACTCCAGATATTTTATTGAAAGAAAACTCCGTTAAATGTCTTGGAGACTTACTTTACGAGAACAATTCCTCAAAATATCTTGACTGCTTAACAACGAAATTTATTACACCGCGCGAGCCAAATATGTTGTCAATTATAGCGAGAAATGAGACAGAAAAAGGTAATGAATCATTAGAAACAACAAG
The DNA here is from genome assembly GCA_963971325.1 of Aphodius granarius. Classification (NCBI taxonomy): domain Eukaryota; kingdom Metazoa; phylum Arthropoda; class Insecta; order Coleoptera; family Scarabaeidae; genus Aphodius; species Aphodius granarius. The sequence continues at coordinate 12,421,661 of OZ020227.1, read as the reverse complement.
CGATATTAATGGTAGTGAATTATCCATGAAAACAACTAGACAATATCAATCATCAACATATAAACCATTTACAATTCATGATGATAAAATTAATGAGATAATAGGACATGAGCCGGTATATAAACCAATAATGTTTGCAGATGATTCTTTTTCCGAAACAGCACAGGCTGAAATGCTTGTAAATACAACCCCCTTGAATGCCGAAATAAGTCCTGAAAATCTTGTTTATCGTCAAGATCAACAAGTAATAGAACATAAAACAGATTCTATTGTGGATTTTTCACACGAAGGCCTAGATAATACATCACAAGACAATACATCACATCAGATATCATCTATAGAATTGCCACCAAAAGATAGCACATCAAGAAACAACGAAGGGAAAACTATGGAAACTGCCATACCATCAACAAAACGTTTAAATCCTTTATTACAAACGGACGCGATTGTATATACATTTTATACTGAAGTATCGACAGTGGACGCAACATATTCCTCTATCCATGGTGTTTCCTCTACATTAGAAGCGAATGAATCAACACTTCAAACAGATACTGAAAACCCCAATGAACTAGACCGTGATGAATATTTTGGAGATTATACTGAAGTTATTAGTGAAATTGTTGAAGTTACAACCGTTAAATAATTAAGATCAATTCTTATCGTAATTGCTTATTGTAATACATTCTTATATGTATTAATATAACAGCTTTTCCGAACGCTTTTCCGTTTATTAGTGGCGCCATCTTACGTAAAGCACTCTGTTATACACTGCCGATAACAACGCGACCAATCCAACCTAACCAACAAATTTGACAGCTAAACAGACGTTTAAAGTCCATGTTTTGAAACAGCGATTACAGAAACACACGACATGGCTAATCACATATTACGAAGTATAACAGCCTCTCAGCTAAAAGAGCAAGCTAAAAATGCCACCCAGCTCTTTAAAATATCACAAATCCGTTCACAAAGTGTCTGTGCATCAAAGCTGGTCTTTGCCGAGTACGGAGAACCTATCAAAGTTATAAAGAAAGAAGACGAGGAACTCGCCGATGTTAAACCTCAAGAAGTCCTCGTAAAAATGCTTGCAGCTCCGGTAAACCCAGCCGATATCAATACTATACAAGGTGTTTACCCTACCAAACCAAAACTACCTGCTGTCGGAGGTAATGAAGGTGTTGGAGAAGTTATGTCAGTTGGAAATGAGGTTAGAAACTTTGCACCCGGTGATAGAGTTGTCCCGTTATTAAATGCTTTAGGTACATGGAGAACCCATGCCATTTTTAACCAAAAACACATATACAAAGTTCCTAAAGATTTAGGTTTGATAGAAGCTGCCACTTTTACTGTAAATCCTTCAACAGCGTATCGAATGCTCAAAGATTTTGCTTGTTTAAAACCTGATGATGTCATGATCCAAAACGGGGGTAATTCTGCTGTGGGACAGTATGCAATCCAACTTTGTCGAGAATGGGGTATAAAATCAGTAAATATTGTAAGAAATCGACCAAATATTGATGAATTACGTTCATATTTAAAGGATCTAGGGGCAACTTGTGTTCTTACAGAAGAGGAACTACGTACTACAGACTTATTTAAAAGTAAAACCCTACCAAGACCAAAGTTAGCTTTGAATTGCGTGGGGGGAAAGAGTGCTACGGAAATTATGCGGCAGTTAGAGACCGGGGGTACTCATGTAACATACGGGGGAATGGCCCGTGAGCCGGTGACTGTAGCAATTTCGGCGTTGATCTTTAAAGATGTGAATGTTCGAGGTTTTTGGATGACGAGATGGTCAAATAAAAATGCTGATAGTAAAGAGCGATTCCAAATGTTTGATGAGTTGATTGAGTTAATGCGACATGGAAAGGTTAAAGGCCCCAAGAATGAACTTGTTTCTTTCGAAAATTACACTGAGGCTTTCAATAATACCTTGACCTCAAAAGGAATGGTCGGGAAGAAATATATCTTGGATTTTAAGTGATTGTAATTGTGTTCTGTACTAAGATCCTTACTTGTTTTTTAATTTCTAATTGAAGCTTTAATGTACAGATTTATATGTTGTAATAAAGTTGTTAAAAGATAATTTTGGTTTTTTTTTTTTTTGTTTTTGGTCGATTTTTCGTTTTCGTGGGACAATTTCCCATTCAGTACTGTTGGAGACATCTACAGTATGTCCAGGAAAGTCTGCACCATATGGGAAAATCTTTTATTATCCATTTTTCAGAAAATTTTATTCTTTATGAAAGTTGGCAGTAGGTCTAAAATCAAGAATGCCATCATAAAATCTTAAAAACATCGCACCATATACCGGATGTTTAAAAACTAGTGAAACGCGTGTAAGAGTAAAGTACCTGAAATATTAATATTATCGAAAAATTTTATTTGGGAATGTTGCTTAGAATTAATAATTATGCTCAGATTTGAAATCACAGCCACCTACGACAGAACTTTTTTTTTTCGCTTCTTTTTTAAATTTTCACTATTTGAGAACAGTATTGTATCTGCTAGTGATTTGAAATGATTCTCCTTAAACGATTTCTTAGATATTTGTTCAAATTTCCTATAATACTCGCTATTTCGATAGCGTTTCCAGCGCTTCTTTAAAACCACTGCAATAATTACCTTTTTCTTGGTGCATTTATGACTTTTTACCCAGTAAATATCAAAATGTCATGCAATACGCAACACAGGTAAGTAAAATAGCTTCCATTGACTTATTATTGGTGATTGTGGGTGTGCTGATAACATTAATTTACTAGCTGTTCACGTATTTGTATGGTATACACCTCAAGAAAATGACGAATCCGAAAGGAAAGCACAGCGGCATCATGAAATTGTTTCATTAGTGTGTATACTCCATGCATTTCCATAAGTAATTCAAATTTTTATGGTTTAATTGTGTATCGCATGATATTTTGATATTTACTGTTTACTGGCTGAAAAATCATAAGCGCACCAAGAAAACGGTAATTTTTGTAATGCGATTTTAAAGAAACGCTGTCGAAATGGCGAGTATTATAGCAAATTTGAATGAATATCTAAAAAAGAAGAATCATTTTAAGTCACTAGCCGCTACAAAACCCTTCTCAAATAGTGAAAATTTAAAAAAGAGCCAAACAAAGTTTTTCTGCCATAGGTGGCCGTAATTTCAAATATGAGCGTAATTATTCATTCTAAGCAACATTTCCAAAACAAATTTTTTGATAATAGGTCTGTTAAGAACTTCTAACGGTTTGCAAACGCGGTTTGCAGGCTCGGCCATAGTGTAACTATTTTTACATGGTGGGCCAAGAACGCAACGATCTCTTTCTAAAAAACTCAGTCCGTCTCTATCTACCTTGTTTAAGAAAGCCCAATTTTGCCAATTGTTGGAAAAACACCAGAAAGTTTTGTCAAGTATTGGAAATATCACCAGAACATTATTAATATATAGTAATTGAAGGTTTTAAATTTTCGCAATAAGAATTTCGAATTTTTCTACTTTGGTTCCACAGTAGACTCAGTTCTCAGTGTTTACTTCTGACTTTGGTAACAATGGAATCCACCAACCAATATAGTTGTCACATTTACTAAATTTATAAACGATAAATGTAGCACTCGTTTTGTAAGACGTATTGACCATAGTAGTACAGAAAGAAAAATTTAAAGAATACAAATTATTACAGTTATTATAGAATACTGCAATGGTGTCACCTATGTAGCTTCGAGTAGCAGCCATAGATGGCCATAGTAGCAACGACAACTTTTGTAAACTACCATGCATTGCGGTTTGAACAAAGTTATTCAATGTAGAGTATTTGGAATAGTTGAAAGACAAGATTATGGTTTAATTTTTTAAATAGGAATCAAAATCTCGCATTCGCACGCACGCATGCAACTGAAGGGCAAAATATTACTGTCCTATGTTTGTTCCTTACAGAGTATATTGGCAACACTTCCCTTTCCTCTGCGAATTGCCGGAAAAGTGGGGAGTTCTTGGCCCACCATGTAAAAATAGTTACACTATACTATGGTCTGGTCTAACATAAATCTGACTACCAACCGTTGGAAACTGTTACCGCAAACAAAGCTAATTTTAATATTCCAGGTGCTTTACTCTTATGGGCGTTTCACATTTTTTAAACACCCAGTATATGGTGCAATATTTTTAAGATCTTACGATCGTATTCTTGATTTCATACCTACCGCCAACTTTCACAAAGAATAAAATTTTCTGAGAAATTCATAATAAAAGCTTTTCCCATATGGTGCGGACTTTCCTGGACACACTGTATATCACGCTATTTGATTGGACACAGTTTGCTTTGAAAGTGGAAAATGGGCATTTTGGAACTGTTTTCTAAGCTCTGTGAAACACAAGAATGTACCAAATTAGTATACTCTCTGTACACAGCATATTTTTAATCTCTTCATTTCAAATTTGGATTGTCCTCCACCCAACTTTCCGATTACCTCGTTGACCCACTTGTTACAATATTTTAATTTTGTGAAACCACAGCCACTCTGAATACAAATCTAACGTCAATCACAGAATGACATTAAATATCATATGTCAGTATTCACTAATGTTTATCAAAATTTGAACAATTTGTCTAACTTGCGTCAAGCCACAAGTTTTCGTCAAAATCGCTTCAATCCCTAAGAAAATGCTTGTAACATTTGCCACTTTCGGTTATCAGATTGTCACCAAGAACAACCCGTGGTTTTTGGTGACAATCTCGTGGTAGAATGTAGTATGCATCATACCAAATTTCAGACCGATCCGTTGTATTGTTTGGGCGCTACATTTTTACGAAATGATTATAACAATTATACAAACATTAAATATCGTAGGATACGAATGGGAGTGTAAAATGTGATATTACCAGTACAAGGGTTGAATGACCATGGGGTTGTATACACAACTGTCATAATTGCATTATTTTAGAGTCTAGTGATCCAACACTAATAGGGCTTCTTGTTATTTCTGGGGAATAATTTTGTTTTCAGGTTTTCTGAAATCAATCAGACTACTTAAAATTTACCTTCGATGGTCAACTTTATTCATCGGAATAGTATTTATAGCAGGTACATCTTCAATTTTCGACGTTGATAACGATGTAAAATTAACTCAAGTACCTATATGCAAGAACCTCTACAGTTCTCCATTTAGTTCAGATGCATCTTTGCTCTCCAAGGAATAAATTTAAAAGTTATGAATTAAATAAAAAACATGTGGAAAGTTTATGTGCCATCGTTGAGTTTAATGTTCGTTTTTCTTCTGTATTTGTTATACGCGTATAAGTTTGGGATCACAAATACTTCGATTGAGTTTAACATTTATGAAACCATCGAAATCGAAGAAAACGACACAAAGAATAATGTTAATAGAAGAAAAATTAACCATCATATACCAAAGTTTATGCTGGAATTGTACGAAAGTGCGGTGACGAGCGAATATCAGAATTCAACACCGCCTGACGTTGTGAAAAGCATTATTCCTAATAGTGGAGGTAAGAATAATACCAATGTCAGAGTCGAAGTTCGCGATTATAACGAACGCGCTGCTGTATTAATTTAATGATTATTTGTATAATTCCTAATTTACATTATGTACTTTTTAAAATAAATATAGACAGCGTTATTAAATATTAATATAAAATATTAAATGGTCCCAATCCATTTTTATTTTGTCTATTCGTGTGTTTTAATCTGAATACAACAGTAAAGAATAATTAAGGCATTGACATCATTTCATTAAAGCAACACGCCACGTTGGAAAACCGAATTTGATAGTCGACAAAATATATATTTTGAATTTCCAATACATTTCTGTGGCGTGAGGAACAAAAACAACTTCCAACAAACCAGCCAGACGTATTATATGGTCTTGCGAAAAGCTTTAACAGTGCTTTGTATCACGTGGTGTTGTCTCTGGCATGTCATGTTCTTCAGTTCGTTACACGGCGAACAAAACGACCGATTTATATAATATTTTTAGTGAAATTTCTAAAAATCTTTTTATTTAAATACATCCGCAGTTCGTAAAATAAATTATTTTATGGGCAGTTTAAGCACCATTAATTGTTTTTATAGGGATTATAGACTACAATAAAATCAATGAAGAGTATAATCATCTTCTTCATTTTGAGATACCACCTACTAAAGACGATGAAGAGTTCTTGAATGCTGAACTAAAACTCCTCACAATTGTGGAAGTTTCATCTAATCTAAAGGGTGAGTAAAACTACTATAAAAACACTACTATTTGTAGAGTTATAAATTAATTTGGTATAAGAAGATTGTTGCACTCAAACCTGATACTCTCTGTATATATTAACAGGTCTAGAACGCTTTATCACCGTGTCTATATACGATGAAGAAGTCAGTAAACTTCGAACAGTTGAAGAAACACACGTATTCCACAAAAACAACACTTGGATTTCGTTCAACTTAACAGCAATTATACAAGAACGTTTATCACGCAAGGATTATAGTTTTAACGTTGTCATCTCGACAAAATCTTTCTTGCCAATATACGATGAAATAGGAAGTAAATTCGCATTATCCTTGTTGCCAGATGAAGAAAACTTCGAACATGACTACCCTGTACTTCTTTTAACCTATAATTCTGATAAAAAGGACACTTACAGGGAAAAAAGAAGCATTGACTTTGAAGATGATATCGATGACTATAGAAAAACAGAGAAACTTATCAAAAGGCGAAGAAGTTTGTGCAGAAGAAGAGAGTTGTATATAGACTTTGCTGAGATCCAGTATGACCATTGGATTGTCCAACCATCTGGTTATGACGTAATAATAATTATTATAAACAAAGATACTAACTTAATAAGAAACATAAACAACTAACTAATTGCCATTGTGTATTGAATAATATCTTTGTTTGTATGTACTTTATTTGACAGCACAAACACTATGTGAATTTTTTTCAGGCTTTTCAATGTTTGGGAAAATGTTTCTATCCAGTTGCTGATCACTTGTCGCCAACAAAACACGCTATAATACAGTCTTTGCTTCATACTGTCAATCCGTTGAAAGTCGCAAGAACTTGCTGTGTACCAACGCGGTTGACATCAATGTCAATACTTTACATAGATCAAGGAATACTAACTTATAGGAAGGCTTACAAGGATATGGTGGTTGCAGAATGCGGTTGTCGATAATTATTGGTAAAAGTGTGTAGTTGTAATTTAAGTACGCTTGTATTCTGATAATAAAATGTAGAAAACATTGCAAAATGTCTATTTTGGTACCAGTTTACTAGTTTGGGACGCCATAACTATCACAAATTCTCATAGAACAAGTGTCAATTTATAATAGTTTCTGAGTAACGTCAAAATTTCGGGTTTCTTTATAATCAAGAAATAAGCGAAACAATGCGTTCTAATGTGGTAGTTCTAAAGGTGGTGTTGGTTTTCTCATAAAGAGAGAGACAAACATAGGCCAATAACACTGAATTTGTGACCATAGAGTCTGTGGACTATTGAACTGATTTTCAAGGACAATTAGATACACTTTTCTAATTCGATAATGAAAGTGTCGCATACATACAGTATTTATTAGCTTAGTTTTGTTTAGTTTGGTGATTAAATAACGTTAACGAATACGGTGGTAACAATATTTTATGTTGTAAAATATATATGAGATACTTAGAAAGGTAACATTTCTATTTTTTACCTGTAACATAATCAACCAAATAATTAAGCGGATTCCTAAAATTATAGACGTCGACATTTGGGACAGGTGGCCTGTAGCTACCCCCACACACAAGGGTTGTTCTATCGACCAAGGGGTGCTGTGTGACGTCACACTCATGCGAAATGTTTCCACCAGCTCTCAGTTTTAAATGGGCGGTCGCCATTTCACAAACTGAAGCGCACCCATTCTATTAATTAATAAACGACAAAGTTCATAATAGTTAACATTTTGCGTAATACAATAAAATTGATTGGTAGTTTAAACAATTCGTTTTTATCAATTGTCAGGGATTCGTGCGCAGTTTTTTGGTGGAATAACACGCATGCGTTATCAGTAGGTGCCGGTATCCTTAAAACGCATGGTCCTGATCCTTAGAACAATTTAGTTCAAGTGTTAACACAGCAATATTATAGTGCAATATGTCTTGATTTCTCCGGAGATAATTAGATTAATTGTCAAGTGATATTAGTTAGAGTGGGAAAGTCAATAAGGAAAGTTTGTGATAAAATTGTTGCTGCGGTTGTTTAGCGTTGAATTGTTGGACTTCTTAGTGAATCTAATAATACCGAAAAGGTAAAATTTATCAGACATTTCCGAACATAAACGTTTGCTAAATATAATCACCCAAAACGATTTAATAACTAAGATTTATTTTTGTTTCAGGAACTGTGTATATAACTATCGCGTTTATAGTCAATTTTACGAAAAATATAGGTATAAATACATAAACCGGAATTATCGACTAAAATGTACGGTTACGACTTCATAGTAAACGTCACTAGGTTGACAGCAAAACTAGCCAAAAACATGGATATGACAACATTCGGTAAGTCGAACTATATTATTACTTAACCAATTCAATCTTGCACAATTAAAATATCAATCAATAAACAATTCCTAGTGATAGAAAAACATAGACACATTCGCCTAGAGGTTATGCAACTAAATAACCTCAATAAAATTCCCCATTTGTTTAACAAAAAAAGTACCCAACGTAAATTCCGATATAAATCAAGTGTTACGGCTTCAACGTGGCTTTAGCTAGGTTAGATTAGATTGTTTTTTAATCGATTTGTCGTAAAATATGTAGGACGGATCGCCTCCGCTAATGGTGGATGAAATGGTAAATCGATAGATAGATAGATAGTTCATAAGTAATCGTGAGAAATTGACGATATGGTCGTGAATTAAAAATGTGTTATTGTTTAAGTTTCTTGGATTCTATTGACCTGTTGTAATTTCAATTCTGAAAACCTGTTAGGTGCTATTATGTAGTACGCATAATGTTGAGTCGGTAGCATTTGAACTTGACATTGTTGGCCAGGAATTGAATGAATTTGAACACGGGAATGTTAAAAATTCCAACGGCAAAGCGAAAAAGCATCAAGGAATAACTACGATGGCGGTCCAGAGCAACGATTTCTTCTGTTTTGTCAGTTATATGTGATAACACAAAACAATTACATATTATTAATTATAGTACGAAAACTCTGGAATAAAATATGTTTTTAATCATGTCCAATTACTCTGCATGCAGACAATTTGTTTATAAAACATTATAAATTACACTGAATAATTTTGTGCCTTCTGTTGTCAACTGTATTAGTAAACACTTTAATCAGCAGATGTTTTTAATCATATCCAATTTCTCTGCATGCAGACAATATGTTTATAAAATATTTATTATTATCTCACTGCAGACTAAGAAACTGCGCAAGAACACGATATTTTTTATATATCAACATAAAAGAATAGTAAAATGATTCCTAATTACCAAAAATAACTCAGCAATAAACAAAGAGACTCGACAAACAGCGATAATGCAAAATAACGTTTCTGTTATCTCGTTAAATATTTTATACGTACGTGCAAGCAGTTGCTCTGGTTACGAGCATTGCAATCTTTCCTTTATTTTATAGTGCTATTGTGGTTTCTTTAATGTTAGGTCATTCCTATAGGGCTATACTAAACAGGAGTTAACAGGGACCTTTGGACATATCTAAAAACATAATAAATACATATATCTACATATATGTATAAGTTGATAGTCGATGTCAGTGCAACTGAAGTTATTTATCAGTTCAATTAAAGTCGTGTTCGAATGCTGTGCTAAACAGGCAAGATATCAACATGCTGATGGTCGATTCCATAAATGGTTTTTGTAAGTATTTTATTCAAAGTTTCTTTTATCTTAGTTTGGTCAAGGAGATTTAAATGAATGATACATCACTGGCAAGTGCAAAAAGTCTTGATTCTCCACTAGTTATGCCCGACCGAAAAAAGTCATCATTAACATGGCTGTTTAAATAACATAGTTTGATGCTTCAATGTGTCAACGATTTAGTAGGAAAGTTGGGTGCGAACGACCTCGGATATTTACTTGTTTTATTAGCTGCTTTCCATTTGCACACTTCTGAATTAATCTTAGCTGAGCTAATCTAACACCGTCTGGCTTGGTCCAAGTTCAACTAAGCTAAGCTATGTTGGCAAAAGGAACGCGTTCGGTGCCATTCTATCTAACTAAATTCGTGGAACTTGATGTCAGCGAGTGGCGGCGCCACTTGCCTGACAACAAGTGTTATCAATGTTATCATCTATAGGTACAAATAAGAAACATAGGTATCAGAACCGCTTCTTTGCACGCGTATACCGTCCTCGTGACTTAATTCCACTTCGTAGCGAAGATGTGTAATCAGGTCACACACATCAAATATGTTAACTTCATCCATCTTGCCGAAACTTCTTATAGTTTATAAAATAAACAAAAACCAAATTGCACGCACGCACGATGGCGGATTTAGGTTAGGTTCTCCTTCTTCTTCTTCTTCTTCTATTAGGTTAGCTCAGACAGCTCAGACGATCTAAGTTACCTTTTCGCATGACTAGCCAAGGGCAAGGGGAAGGTAATTTGTCTGAGCTTGTCTTACTTCACCAAAACAAAAGGAACGCTACGCATAAGTTAGATTAGCTCAGCTCAGCCAATATCAACTCAGAAATGTGCAAATGGAAAGCAGCTATTATATAGACTAAACCATATTGGTTGCCTAAGCTGTTGGATTATAAAATGTTGGATCTTTATTAATTATAGTATGTTGTATTCCTTGATAAAAAAAAATCGCCTCCACATAAACAGTTGCGATAAGTCATCTACAGTGCTCCATAGATTGAAATGCTCGCTGGAGCTTTTCAAAAATAAAAATCTGAAGCTCATAAATCTATCTCTATTATTATTAGAAAGTTTATACTGGCTTGTCGTCTAGCCTCTGTGCTAGAGCTATCATTTATTGAAATCTCTAGGCAAATGCCGGCCATAAATGTTAACTAAATTCTTTTCAAGTTGATGGTATAGAAAGCTTACATTATATACCTACTGCACCTATGCGTTTAAGTTTTTCGATATCAGCAAGTTGTAGGTAGATAAATAAACCTTCTAATCCTTGCACAATATTTACATATCTTCACTTTTATGAAGCCTAATGTCAGAGGACACTGACGTGTATCAAAATTTTTCAATTCGCAACGACAGCCATTGCAATTGATTCAGACGGCTTCTATAGACACTTGTAGCGCATAAAGCGTTCATCATATTGATCTGTAAATTGATAGGGTAGGTAATCACCAAAAGCAATCTATGGATTCCCCTGCTAATTAAAAATATTTGCGGCAAATTTTATCCAAATCCGTGGTACCGTTGCCTCATTACAATGGATTCAAGGGACTTCAAAACGCGCATTTTCGATCACGAAGTTGTATGTATCTTATGGGAAGGAGCAGCTAAACATTCAACAAACCATAACCTACCCAATGCTGGTCTAAGTTGACCGTTGTTTACGTTTTAAATTAACACGTCTATTATTCTACTACTTCAAACAAGTCAGCCGTACTTTATTCCTCTCAACCTGAAGAAAAATAAACAAGCATATACAAAAATCTGGCGTGGTTATCGTTACTCTTGCCATGATGTATGATGTGTGTGGTGCACAATTTTTATTTCCAAATTACACAGGGTTGCAAATTGGCAAATTTTGATAATCGTCTGTGGCCACAGAAATTAGCTTGGGACCCAGAGTGGCTTCACGTCCCGCAATCATGTCTAACCCATGAGCAGCGTTTCTTGGAATGCCTATCTAAGAGCCAAATCGCATTTTTTTTTACCGCACCGCGAGGCAAATCTTACAACAATACGTACGCGAAGATCTGCTATCTCCTGATGAGATGTAACCTTGTTATTTATGTTCGGTGTTGAATTGTAGCAGAGTGGAAACCGTTAGATAGGAAGGGGGTCAGTTACCTCTCCTTGTAGGAATACGTCTGAGGTAACCGGATCACTACAATCGTGTGGTATAGTGACCAACTGAGGAGGTTGTTCACCTGGACTGCTATTCTTCAGACCATTCGCTGTGAGGCTTATACGTTTTATTGTGAACGCCAAGCGAATGAGCAAACCCTTCGCTGCAGTGGTCGAATGAATAATGAATTTAATGGAATTTCTCTTTGGTTCTCATAGTATATTTTAAAGAAATTTCGAAGGATCAACAATAGACTCCTTCAGCGTATACGTTCGGCAATCACATGACTCCACAATAGGGATCCAAGCCAACCAACACTCGTACGCCTCTGTGAGTGTACCCCTCCACTCATACGCCTCTGCTTCGCAGGCACAGTATCCACCAGTATCTCATCTTGGTGACATCAGGAAGTGTCCTTATTCGCGAATTTCTTATTAGGTTTACCAATATGCCATTTGTTGTTTGGACAGAGCGATATAAACCTACTTTATCTAAGAGATCTTGACACTATCATACCACACCTACCTACCTAACATCAAGAATACTCATCACAAGAACACAAGGACTTCTCAAGGCTTCAGACTACCTCGTCGACAGCTCGTCTCAGAGTCCTTCCATGAACGTTTATAGCTTCTTCATCTCACTTCATCTGTAAATTGGTATACTTATTTAAAGTCGCTGGATGATAATCGGGTATCAGTTTGTTCAAAATCGGTTGAATCCCTAAGAAAATGCATGTGATATTTACCACTTCCGGTTGTCAGATTGTGATAAAAAATAATCCAGTTCGTCCCCTGGTAATTCTAAATGTGTTTGAGGTTCAAATGGTATAAGCTCATAGAGTTTCCGAGAATTGTTTGTAAAGAAATGTTTGTAATAAATGGTTGCAACAAGCTGTATTAAGCACGTCACCACATGACAAAATGTTATCACGTTCAAACTCCACGTGTACGTTGACGACATTATGACGAAATAATCAGGGCGCATTTTAAATGAACCACTTTCCTCATTTGTATTCTGCTCAGCAATTTAGAGAGTGTCCCATGTCGATAACACTTCCTAAAAAAACCGTTACAGGAACAACGAAAATAACAACCCGACCGAAACATGTGCAACGATGCATCATTGTTATTCAAGCGATGTCAGACGGTGTCCAAAATATTCGATGGTTTATTGCTGAGCGTATGCAACTTGAAATCTTGATGTGAATGCTAAATATAGACCCTGAAGTTGTGGCACCACGTAACACGGTAGCCAAGTGAGAAGCACAATGCAGAAGGAAGGTCAATGTACTCGCCACGAATTTATTTGGTACGTTGTGAAAAAGTGGGACGGCGTCGAATTTTGTTGCGTTTTTGCTTTGTCGAGCTTACAGCGTCACCTGATGACCATCTTATCGCGGAAGAGGTTGGCCCAACTCGTCGGATCCTCTCCTCAATGCGTAGGTTTATTTATGGTGCGGGAGCCTGCGACCTTGATGATTATTGGAGGGTCATAGATTATTAAATCGGAAACCAGGAAATGACGCATTTCTGCTGACCTGTAGTTCCAATCATTACTCTTGACTTCATATTGCTCATTAGACTCTTGTAAATAATAATATAATAATAATTTAATTAATTTTTGGTAAATTTTGGTTCATGGGACCCCAAAAAGCGTATTTCCCAAAAGTGTATTACCGTCGAAATGTTGATTATCATAAAACGATATATAAAATATAATTGGCGAGATATGCATCAAATATAAACAACCTCTTCAAATATAGACAAGCGATAAGGGAATACCTTGGCAAAACACGAGAATAATGATGCTATATTATCGTATCTAAATGATAACAAAATTTGGAAGGTCGGCAACCTCTGAGCAAACTTTTTATAATGGCAATTCAGATAGATTTTGATGGTCCTACATGTGTACACCGAAAAATAGTTCTCTAGTAAATTAATGTACATAATACATTTAGATCATGAGTAAGTTAAATTCCTGCAGTTTTTGATGGTGTCTTGTTGTTTGTTGCTTTAGTGATTTGTTATGAGTTGTAAGCATCAATGTAGAATTTAAATATTATGTATTCATCTGACACAGAGTTTACTATTTATATTTGGCAATAGATTCTTTTTACATATCTCTTCATTTAATGCAAATTTTTAAGCAATCAGATTTGTAAACATTTATAATTTGTATTAACTCAATAATTCCCATATTTATATTAGAAACAGTTTATTTATCAGACACACCTGTCAATGGACATACTTTCACTATCATTTTCACACATAGTTTGTGTATTTATTGATAAAACAAATCCGATCTTGACTACTGTGGCTTTCAAGGTCATCGCAGATTTGTAAACAGTGCAGATTCTTTTTGCTTTTCTATTAAAATTCTCAGTAGATGGCATTCGCGTCGGTTATTGTTCTCTAACCACTCTAGACAGGAACAGTCTGTTAACTCGGGAAGTACATATGCAAAAATGCATTGTAGGTATTGCATTGAGCAAGTATTGAGTGAATCATTCACCGCGTGTTTTATATTCCAACCGCGGGATGTGGTAGGCAATTATAATTGATTGCAAACTGTATTTCTTGGAAAAACTTATGGTTGGGTATGTATTAGGTACAGCAAAAAAGGTACAACAAAAAAGGTATAACAAACAAAAACAAACGTAGAATTTAGAAGTATTAATAATCTTTCTAGTGTATTTTTAACACCAGTGGTAGTGTCTGCACAAAGTTGGAATTTTCACTTCGGTGGGATGTTCTATGTGGTCATAGACAGACACTGTTGTGTCAATTTTCTGAGCACGTAGGACAAACACTGTTTGCATAATGTTAGTGCTGATGATCGCAGTATTGACGGGTTGCATTTCTTGCCTAGGCAAGTGTGGTGTTGACAAAGAGATAGAAACCGCACTAAAACACACGTGCATGGAGTGTTTCCTTTGTCATTTCGTTACTCAGCTTGACAGGAATGCTTACCTAAACACATTTGATAGGATCAGTTCTCCAGAAAAATACTTCTGTAGGTAAATTATTGTGCTATGTACGAACAAAACTGAACAAATGATACCAATTTACAATATTTCTTATCAGAAACATTGCATTCTTCATTTTTCCCCTGGTAATTGAGTAATTCTCAATACATATACCAAATTTCATCCTGACTGCAACCAATAGCAAATACGGTTGCCACCGTGCGTAGAAAAAGCGAACGCGAAAAGCAGTGGTGGAAAGGGCAGAAACGACGGACGAAAACAAAACGAACGCACCGGAAATCAAATGGGAAGAGAATAGACAATATTTCGAGCGTATCACCATCGAACGTAAAGGCAATGGCATAGTTTTGCCAGTGTTAACCGTACTGAAGAAGAAAGAAGGTGGTGGATACACTCTCAAGTCAGACTGACTGATATGGTCCACGGATTCCTCCGGTACCCACAGTTCTTTGCCACCTCGAGAGTACTCAACACTGTTAACAGTTTACTAACTTTATATATATGAGATATAGACTAAAGTGTAAAGTCTTGGATAGTAGTGCTTTTTTGGTTTTGTGGACGTCTTAGCTTCTGTGCTTTAGAGTTGAGCTGTAATGCTGTTGTAACCTTCTTCGGGTAAATTTTCCAGTAAAAATGAAGGAGGAAATTATCAGCTGTGTGAAGAGCTATTTCGGGGGTGAACCATTTAAAAAGAGGGCGAAAAGTGGTGAAAAGAAGTCTAGGAACAATAAGACCAAAGAGGAGACGAAGCTTAGAGACCATGAAAGAGATAGTAAGTTTTTGTTTTGTTTGTGAATGGGATTGGATTACGAATAATATTTGAAAAATCAAGTAGCATATTATGAGGCTGAGTTCTATTATATTTTCAACATTCAAACCAATCGCCGATAGAGCAAAATATTGAAAAAAAAATTGGGAAAGTTTAACCACAAATTATAATATGTTCAAGACTATTTTGCTTGAGCTGCATCACCAAATCACTGCATCTCACAGAAATAGGAAGAAGCTGTATTTGGGTACTTTCACATAAAAATGATCATAATTTCTCCATAGATTTTCGTTGTAAATACCTTTTTCTCTTCGTAAAAATGCAAACCCAACTCATTTTGGCTAAAACAAAAACAGCTTTTTACACTGTTGGACGTTCCGATTCGGATGTTGTGTGTTATCTCATATGAAAATGAAGTTGGAAATGATATAATACAATATAGAATTTTGATTATATTCTAGAAGAGTATATTTCTTGCAACTTTAGGGCATAAATACCAGCGGCTGCTAAGCAAGTCAAAACATCAAGGGAACAAATGAGTGTCAAATATGCAAATATCTTCCTTGATAGTCATTTTCGGCATAAGTTACAGCGGTCATTACTAGTCGCCAACATAAAGTAAACAACATTTGAACTATATTTCTCTAAAATAAAGTCTCAACAATTCAGTTTTAACTATTCATATAGAATTTTTCTCATGATTCATGCATGTTTATTCATGACAATGACATTTATCAACTTCAAAATTGCGCGTTTGCAGAACCGATTCATATTCTTCAGTTAGTCCGTAAATACAAGGTGGTTTAGAATTAGAATTAGGTTTCGAAAAAAAATCCTATTTTTATAATATATTATGTTACACACAAATTTAAAAGATACTGCAGTAAAATATATGCATGTGCTTGTAATATGCGCACATGTATGTAGTATACTTTTAAATTACAAAACTATCGCTTGTTAACCACGATAATCAGCTAATTTACGAACATCACTGATGAATCACTGTTCTGAAAAACGTCAGAGTCATTTTTGTTAACCAAATTGATTGCAAAGTTTGTTGCCCTCTCTGTGTTCGTGATTTTTTTTGGTGTGTTCAATCAAACACAGTTACGAGCTATTTAAATCGCCGTTGCTGTCAGTGAACCGAAAATTGCAATCGGTAACACGTAGATTAACATAACAAAACTGTCATTATATTCTTTTTTCTCTGAAGAAATTTTTGATTGTGATGATTCTCCTAATGGTTAAATTATCGAGAAAAGATTAGAAAACCTTTATATTCTAGAAGACCTATTCTTTCAGGATGAACAATGTGATTTTTCTGAAAACAAAGCAATATTTCTTTAAAAAAAATTATTTAATTAGTTGTGCGAGACGTGATACTTTTAAGTGGCAAATTTCAATCAATTTTTCTAAAAGTACAGTTAGTAGTGTTTTATGACAATAATTGTATCGTATTATAACAACATAATGAATCACTGACCCAATTATGAAACAATCAAATATATAACTAGATATCCTATAGTCATTATGTGCATAAACTTCAACATTCTCATATTACAGTCTGAGACGTATATTGAGATTATTTCTTCACTAATCAACATCACACCTTTATACACGGCATGGAATTGTAATTTTATCGCTTAATGTATTGTGCATGAATGATCAACAGCCTGTTAAATTACTGAGTACCAACATAAAGTACATTGAACTTTCCAAATGTTAGATACCAACAATATTACGTTACATTATTAAAATGTCACACTAGGAAATAGTCAATGTACACACTTCAATACATTACCATAGATAATTAGTCTTCTTCACTGTTAGTTTAGAACACAACTTATCTATAACAAAACCGGCTGTAAGTGTAACGGTTTTGTTAATCTAATTGTATGAACACATACAATAATAATACTAGGTTGTTTCATGTATTACGAATGACACGTTATGATGTAGTTACTGTACTTTGATATGCGTTACTTTGAAATACAGTATACAGTGTTTCTGTAACTGATTGAGCTGGTATTATGTTGGAATTCTAGAAGTTTCCATTATTGGCTAAGAACACTGTTATTTTGACTATTATGGTTGTTAGTGTATACTGTATAAATTGGCATTCCCATTTGTCTTATTAGATGTCTTGTGATCTTTTGAGGGCTACTGAATCCAATGATTTTTGGAAAGGATAATGGTGTATGCATTCAAGCATTTACAGTAATTAGGAGTGTATTTGGATCTGAATAGAGGTACTCGTGAATGCGCACGACATAGAAAAGATCTTTCACTCGTATTCATGTTGAACAGAGCTCACCCACTTTCTAGTTGTTCCACTGGGACTAGTAGAAAAATGCATCGATTTATTATCCTGTACTTGAAATACATGCATCTACAGAGACCTACGCCTGCTTGTTTCCAAAGCAGGTTCAACGAACCTTTACTGCCTTTATTGTAATTTATATCATTTAGAAAGGTTACTGCGCATTTTCTAACCCAAATGACGTTAAATATCAATATTTATCATAAAAGAATTCGGTTTGATTTGGACACAAAAAAGAGTTTCTGTCAGAAAGTATCAAATTATTTGATATGAAAACAAAGCGGTAATGTTACGGCTATTCTAAAAGAGCAGGCGATACGAAAACATTCTATTATTAAAAAAGAGTAAGGTCTTCAAATTTACGTAACGTCGAACTGAGGCCTTGCCTGATGTCTCGTGAATGCTGCCAAATCGTAAGTTGTTCCTACAACTAACGTCGTGTCGGTGTTCGTATAAAAAAATAAGTCGTAAGCCCAAAACATATTATAGTGCCTCGCGTTATTGTTCTTTTTTGTTTCCTGAATTTCCCGCGTTGGAAAGGTGGCGCTCCTGTCTAATTCCGTCTGCAAGGTTAGTTACATAGCTTGAGATGTTGTCCGCCAGAGGCGCCCTTGTGCTAATTTTGTGCGAAACCGCCAAATATTTAATGTTTTGCGATTTATGTAGAGATTATGAACAATGGTCACGTTTCGGATATATTGTTGATTTTAATGTTGCTATCACACTTTTATCAACTCAGTCAAACTGTGGCACCGTGGTTTGAACACAAGTTTCACGATATGCTTGAAGTAAATGTTTATATTTGGAAATTTGGATGAACATTTCTTTGAGAAACTGTCAACCAATAATTCATCTGTTGCTTCATTTGTCAACTTCGTGGACCATGTGTAAGATCTGTACATTTATATTATCATTACATAGAGAAAAAAAATTTAATTATTTTTTGGTACGATTTATTAAATTCAAAACTAACTTATTAATATGAACAAAATCAATTTAAACTAAGTAAGTAACATAATATGTTCAAGTTCATGTTCTTCTTAAATAAAAAAAAAT
This sequence comes from Aphodius granarius, assembly GCA_963971325.1. Lineage (NCBI taxonomy): Eukaryota > Metazoa > Arthropoda > Insecta > Coleoptera > Scarabaeidae > Aphodius > Aphodius granarius. Next base: position 12,402,531 of record OZ020227.1, on the reverse strand, counting down.
CTTGATTTTTGACAATTTAGTGGTTAATAAAATCAAACGTTGATTTAAAAAATCTGGATTGGACCCACCCAACTTTTCAACTAAATTGTTGACACAAATCTCTAAACACTTTTCCTATTATTCAATTTCGTGAAGCCACAGCCACTCTGGACCCAACCTAACGTCAATCATAGAATAACACAATGTTGTGTCACTGGCACTGACGTTTGTCACAGTCTGACAATTCGCAACACAGCAACGAAACTGTCAAACTGTTTCTATAAACGCTTATAGCGCCTAAACATCCAGATGATCTGTAAATCAGTATTTAGAGTCACTGGAACATTATCAATTTGGTCAAAATCGGAAGAATCCCTAAGAAAACGCTTTAACATTTGCCATTTCCGGTTGTCAGATTGTGACCAAAAACAACCCATTTGGTATGAATGAATGGATAATCCATTTCCAGACATCTAAAAAAGATTTATTCAATGCTCTGAGCATTTACATACAATTTTTCTCGAATTGTGCAATTCATGCGCTAACAGAAGTCATAAATACCTTTCAACTAATGACAAGGTATAATTATCTCTTTACCAGCACATATAGTAAGAACGTTATTTGTTGTTGTAATTGCGGCTGTTGTAACTATAACATTGTGGTGTGCAAGTCCTCGGGTTTTGTAGATTTGCCAGGTATAGCGTTTAACGAGGTTATTTTGATACTCCAGAGACAGCTGTTCCACAGACTCGTGTCAAAAAACGTTGTAAAATACGGCTATACTTAATGAAGGGGGGTCTATAAATCGTAGCATTTTCAAATTTAGTAACAAGCACGTTTGTTGCATAAACTCTCGTATTTTAAGCTGTGTTATAATGGATTCTGAAACGTAAGATATGTTGACTGTATGTATACTTGTCGGTCTTGGTTGCAGTACTAATTCTGGAAAAATATATTTCTTTATTGAGGCTAAAGTTCTCATATATTACATGCAGTTTACCTATGTTTCTTATGCAACCTAATAATACAAAATTTGTTCTAAATTACTCAAAAAGATGTGTTTTTCCACATTGAAAGTAGATGTTTTAGTTAATAAAAAGACAGCAAATTTATATTTGATAAAAGTGTCAAACTTTTGATGATATTTTAGTTGTTCCAGACTTTTTTCCACACTGCACATTATAGTTTACAATGCGAATTTCTAATGAATTATTCTTTTTTCAGTGGAAGATATGGACCAGTACTTCCACTACATTGGAGGCGGTGCTGGGGCACTCGCATTGACAGGTGTTGCAGCTGCATCAGCATTTTACTTAGCCAGTAGACCAGCCTCACAAAAACCATTATTTCCATTGAATGAACAGTGCAAAGTACAAGAGGTAAGTCACGAATCGATGAAAAAATCGGGATTTTAGCGTAAATATACGGTATTTATGTTTATGAACACGATAGCGCCCAAACGGCATAATGGATCGGGATAAAATTTGGTACAGATATTTAAAATTACAAGGGCACGAACTGGGCTATTTTTGGTGCTAATCTGACAACCGTAAGTGGCAAATGTTACATGCATTTTCTTAGGGATTCAACCAAACTGATGAATGAACGGTTTAGACACTAATTTTTAGACAATATATAATAAAAACAAACACCGAATCGTATAAAGTGCGGCATTAATCAAAAATGTAAAACACCATTAAACCGAATGCTTTGATAGAATGCTTTGAAGAACTGTTTTAACTTTTAAATAAACATTCTGCGATTTGATGGATCGTTTGAATCATACAACGCTGACAGGTCTAAATTTTTTTGGGCGCAGTCACGATCTAAAGCGAACGGGACTTTGCCGAAGTGAAGGCACACAGAAATTGGACTCGTAGCCAAAGTAACAAAAGGACAATTTTTACCGCTAGGCCAAAATTGGCGATAGGTATCGCTTTAGGCCGTTTCCTCGACATAACGGGACTTTTCGAAGAGCCCGATTTGTTACCGATTTTTTGATTGATCATCCTGTAACTGTTTTTATAATTGCCTTTATGATTTTACACAACGTGGTCCGTCGTAACACATTATTTATACAAACTGTTTTTTTTTTTGCGCAGATCTTTGAACGAGATAGCGCGTAAACGGTACAACAGATCGAACTGAAATTTAGTATACGTGTTTAGAATTACCATAGGATGGATTGGACTGTTTTGGGTGACAATCTAACAAACGGAAGTGACCAAACTGATACCAGCACATAATCAAATTGATGTATTGCAGAAGGTTTAGACGCTTCAATGTGTCAACAGGTTGTCGTCAAGTTGGATGCGGGTCATTCCCTTTATATGACATAAATTTGCTTTTATGTACATAGTTTGTGATACAATTTATGGCTAGAAGCAGCAGCTGTGACGCAACAAATTGCAATGATTGAAAGCTGGTTTTGAGATATTACAGGCGCATATCTCGTGACGATAATCCACGTGATTCATTGGCAAGACGAGCAATTCTAACTATAGTTACGTGTGAGAGATTCCAATTCGACGATAATTTGCGCTTCGCCCGAAAATATCTGCTGCAAAAATGCGTGGGCGACTTTCGCTCTTCCACATGACTACTTGCCCATTAAATTCAAATATCTATGTATTAAAATTGTGATTAATAACTGCTGCTAAAAGTAAACGATATTTGTGTAGATAGACGTATGCATATCTACAAATAAAATAAAAGCATATAAAATGTGTACCTACATAAATTGATTGGTCTGTCAAGTTTAGCTAGGATAACTTCACCAAATAAGTGATGTTACATGTGCAGTTGATGTAGTGACACATCTGAAAAAAAAATACGGAAGAGGTAAAAGCAGCTTACTGCTGCTATTTTGGATTTAGAATTGGAGATCTGGAAAAGCCATGAACACCTAATAAATGCTGTATTTCCGGTTAGATCGGAATTTTAAAGTGGATGAAAGGGAAGGAAAAGAAAATGCCGTTTGCAGTTCCCATGTTGTGGCGAGAGCATTCCGATCATGTAGATGATTGCTACTTTTGCACTATAAGCGTCTCCGGATATTCAAAGAAGGATAAGCATAAAATAAAATATCCAAATTTGCTACCAGTGGAGAGAATCATCCTCCTCCAAGTGCGCCATCTACTTCATCATCTTCGATTTTTGATACAGAAGAAATTTCGCCTGTTTGAAGAAACTTGCCTGATTTGACAGGCATTTGAAGTTTTAGGAACAGCTCACCTTATAAACCAGTGCGAACTGAATGATTTGGTTAAAGAGAGTTTGATATTCCCCACGATCCTTTTGAATTGTGGCTTTTTGTCGATTCATCAAAATACAGCTTGACAGCAGTACTTTTGCATATTCTTTAAATTTATATAATTTGTTAACTGATTTTGTTGCAGTTTTCTCAGTTTTTTCTCAGTTGTATCAGAAAGTTGGAAATTTGTTTTTCCCTTGTGTAAATTTAAGAAAGGTATTGAATATTGCATTAAGCAAAACGCGTAAACAAAAATGTACCCGTCACAAGTTATACAGGTCTGTGCTTATAAATAGCTGTTATGAGCACAGTACAATTTTTATTGATATGTTTAAATATTCGACCACAGCGTATAGAAGAAGAAATACAAATATACCTGCATAAAAATGTCAAAACAGCAAACGTTTCCTAATAAAAAACCTACAAACTACAATATGTTAAACTGTCTGGCAAGTCGTAATAGTTTATGTCTGTCAACGGAGTCAAAAGAGGAGACATTCGGCAATTTTTAAATGTCCAGTTAGTGAATAACTTTGTTTGTTAAATTCTAAGCTCTGATGTCTAATTTTATTACAAGTCTTTCATGCTTATCAGCTGATTATTATCAGGCGTTCATTAACACAAAATAATATTAGAAAACATTCCAACCTGCACGTAAAATTATTTTCGGTTTATTTCAATTCGATAAGCTAATAAAACCTAAATTTTAAAACGTTTTGCGCAATATTGCGTTGAACCGTGTTCACAGTTTTAAATTTGCGTGTCACCACCACCCATTAATGTTGCATATATATTTTGAAGTGCAGAGTGGGAAGCTCTATTCCTGGACGGATACCTTCGAAGCTTTTCAGTCTTCAGAAACACTTTGCTTGTGTTGAATTCGCGATTTTTAAAACTGTCCAACACAATAAAATTGCATCGAGATAACATTAGTTTAATCTAAGCAAGTGAATCATTTCCAATTTTTTCGTAAAATTTTATTTTATGACGCCGCATTAAAAAAAATAGTTCGCGATGGTATTTTTTATCTAGAAACCTCTATTAATAAACTCGAGACCCTTACATAAAGTTCGTGTTATTGAATGCTGGCCAGAAAATGCTCCACACAGTACAGTTGTAAATGTTGCGTCCCACAGTTCGAGACTAAGAAACTGTATCAAACGTAGTGCTATCAAAATTTTCACCAATCAAGTGTTATGTTCACCGAAAGTGGAAATAATAATAAAAAAGTTATTGTGCTTTGAGGTGTTTATTTTCGCGCCAAAACAATGTGCTGCAAGTGTTGTTCTGCAACAGTCACCCCAATTCATATACCAATCAACCTCAACAACCAAACGGATGTACTAAGAAATAGAGTAAGATTGGTTCATTTTTGAGATTTTTTAAGTAACGCTTTTTAGATATATTGATAATTCCAGTTCTAGCAAATTTCTAACATAACTTTGCTCTTTCTAATCTACCTTTGGGTTGAGGTCAGATTTAACTAATGCTGTGTTGGTAATTTTCGACAACTTTAACCAATATATAGCCAGATAGGTTGATAAACAACATATCTATGGTGGTCTAATAAACCTTTTGCAAAAAAAATGCAATGAATTCATGGGATATTCGACCGTGCCGGCGCATCCGCCAACTTGTATCGGTGGAATATTTTCTCCGTGTTGTAAATAGGTCTCTGTTTTAATAAACCAATTATAATTAAAAAGAATAAATTACCAAAATGTAAAATCGTAACATCTACCTTGAAAATTAAGTCATAAAAAACAAATTTGGAATTTACATTAAAACAGTATAAATTATAAATCAACATATGAAATAATTTGCACACGATTACCAAAGTGTTAAACTTGTAAAATGTGGGCAAATGAATTTAATAGCCGTTGCCACTCAATCTGAACGTTAAGAGTAAGCTACAAAATTCTCGTTAGTGGTTCTGGATTACTGCCAACAGTACCAGCGTTAGTGCGTGAAGAATTTTAATAATAATGTCGAAAAATGTGCGTAGGCCGATTTTGGTTGGTACGAACAGCAGCAGTGTTTTTTGCGGACTTATTTTTTTGTTTTTACGAATCGCTCTATGACATATCAATAACATCATAAGTTCACAGTTTATAAACCTCATAAACGCGGATATAAAAATAAACATAAAAGTTGATATATCACGGTATATTGAGTTACCTTAACGGCTAAAAAAGTGGTTAAAAAGTGGTCGGTTGTTTCCAAAACTAATCTAGTTTGTCCCCTGATATTTCTGAATATGTATATCAAATTTCAGCCGGGTCCGTTGTATCGTTCAGCCCGGTCTGGCGCTATATCGTGTTCACATGCTAGAGTAGTTGACTTATACAACATGTGCTTCTTAATTCATTCATAAAACCAATCTGACTTATTAAATTCCGTAATTATAGACCCCATTTAATGAGTTAAAGTCGTGGTTTCTTAAAATGATTGATTCAGATCTTTCTGAAAAGAGCAGTAATTCTCAGTTACGTAATATATCATGTTGTTTTATTTTCAGGGTCCAGAATTAATACGAGTGTCAAGGTTCTACAAAGATGCAAAAGATGGTCAGTTTATTAGCTATATATACGACGACACGAGAACGTTGTACGACGGCTTTAGAAGAGGAGCCAAAGAATCAAGTGAGTTAACAATAGATTAGTTATAAATGTTTGATGCCAAGGGACACAAAAACAACATACTACAGATAGTAAGCAATGGGCATTATGTAGCACCATTCAGACCAATGTGAAACAGCAAACAAGCCAAATTAATTAGTAAAGTAATGCTGTTTGATTCATTTCGGCATGTTATTTGTCGAAAAAGATACAGGGCTGTATATTATTGACACATGTGTCTAACCACTTACTATTGTTCAATTTCGTAAAACAGCCACTCCTGACCCCAACCTACGTCAGTCATAGAATGTCATGTCATGTCAGTGCCACTGACGTCTGTCAAAATCTGACAATTTGCTACACAGCGACAAACGCTCTCAAACTGCTTCTATAAACTCTTATAGCGCCTAAACTACTCATCCTAAGGATCTGTAAATTAGTATACATATTTAAAGTGAGTGGAGGATGAGCAGGTACCAGTTTGGTCAAAATCGAAAATAAAAAACTGAGTAGGTAATAATATTTCCTCTTCTTTTGTAGATAATGGGCCATGTCTGGGTTGGAGGGAATCATACACCAAACCTTACCAGTGGTTAAACTATAACGAAGCATTACTGAGGGCAAAGAATTTCGGTTCTGGATTACTCGAATTAGGTCTCCTGCCTGGTACAGAAACATTCGTTGGGATCTATGCTCAAAACTGCCCAGAATGGATATTAACAGAACAAGCCTTGTATTGTTACAGCATGGTTTTGGTACCGCTGTATGACACACTGGGTCCTGATGCATGTGCCTTCATTATTAAACAAGGTAAGTCTTTATATTTATCTTACTTTAGTTTCATTGTACTTTTGTTTTTGTTTCATTGTACTCTTATTTTTCCATTATTTATATGGTAGACAGTAAAAATAAAATCACAAAAATTATAATGATCCTGTCGCGCAAAGATCTAAATTTAAATTTGATTCTTTGCCAAAACGCTTACCTGTCTATTTAATGAAAATAACAACAAACATGTGGATGAACTCGATGAGTATCCTATTAAAATAAACCGAACGTAAATCATTGAGTCTAAAATTAGACTGGTAAGCGCTTGATCGAAGGGTTATTATTTTGAAGAAGAAATTCTGGAAGATCGACAAATAAAAATATTGTATATATATATATATATATATATATATATATATATATATATATATATATATATAAAGGAAAAAAGGTATTGTTTGCGGTGAAATCTAAAAATAAATATAGTAAATATAGTTTCCTTTATATTGTACCAGGGCTAAGGTTGCACCTCGGGGTGTACTTGTTGCCTCGGCGCGACGTTACTTCTTGTCCTCAAATCCGAGGATGTTGTGACTGAAGCTCCAAATGGTGACATTGGTCTTCCTGATTAAGGTCCCTTTTGTTGAGTTCTCCATTGAGTTTCCATCCTTTCTCTTTGGCTATACCGTACTGACGAGAACTAATAAGTCCGAAACACGTGTCTACGGTTGCATTTAAGATAGCGGTTATGCCCAAAAAAAGATAATCCTTTTTACTATATTTATATATATATATATATATATATATATATATATATATATATATATATATATATATATATATATATATATATATATATATATATATATATATATATATATATATATATATATATATATATATATATATATATATATATATATATATATATATATATATATATATATATATATATATATTTATATATATATATATATATATATATATATATATATATATATATATATATATATCGAATATTTATGATTTAAATCAAGAAATAGATTGCTTAAAATTATTACGCAAGATTAGATTTAATAAGCATCGAAACGTTCGACAATATTTCAACTTCGTGATGCCACACCCACTCTGGATACGTTTATAGCACCCAAACCGTTCAATCCCTAAGAGAATAATTATAGCAGTAAAAATGTATAGCCTATATCGTAACCAAAACACATTTTCAGCATTATTTCTTCTTTATTTCAGCCTCTATAAACATAGTTGTCTGTGATGACGATCAGAAGTGCAACTTCCTATTAGATAAAGGACCCAGATGTCTACAAAGGCTAATCTGCGTAAAAGATGTCAGGCCGGCTACAAAACAGCGCGCGAAAAACAGAGGGGTAGAAATACTAAAATTTTCCGATGTAGAACTTCAAGGTTCCAAGAAAAATCACATAGACGTTGTAAGAAAACCGTATTGTCTGTTAAATATCAGAAAATAATTGCCAATTTTTAGCCTCCAAAATCGTCAGATTTATGCACAATTTGCTACACAAGTGGAACCACGGGAAACCCAAAAGGTGTCATGTTAACACACGAGAACGTTATGGCCTCTGTTTGCTCTGTTATCCTACAACTTGGTGACCATAGACCTGTCAGCAGTGATACAATGATCTCATTTCTACCATTGGCGCATATGTTGGAAAGATGTTGTGAGGTAAGTAGTACAGAATACAGAATTCATTGCAATGTATCTTCATAATCTATCTTTTAGAATGCCATGTACCTCGTCGGAGCAGGGGTCGGTTTTTATTCCGGTGATATCAGACGATTATCTGATGACATGAAAGCCTTAAGGCCCACAGTTACTCCAGCAGTTCCCAGATTACTAAATAGAATATATGACAAAGTTCAAAACGAAGTCAACAGGAGCTGTATAAAGAAGATGCTCTTCAATATGGCCATGAGTGCCAAAGAGAACGAAATCAAAAGAGGCATCTTAAGAAACAACAGTTTCTGGGATATGATGGTCTTCAGGAAAGTCCAAGAAGGCATGGGCGGAAGACTTAGGTTTATGTTGGTCGGTTCAGCTCCCTTGGCCGAAAATGTTCTTACTTTCACTCGCTGCGCGCTAGGATGTTTAGTAAGACTGCTTCAATCTTCAATTTGTGGGCAATATTTTGATGAGTGCTTACTCACTTTTAGGTGGTTGAAGGTTATGGACAAACTGAATGCTGCGCACCAATTTCTTTAACAGTGCAAGGTGATTACGTACCTGGTCATGTTGGACCACCTGTAGCATGCTGCTGTGTCAAGTTAGTCGATGTACCAGAGATGGAATATTGGGCCAAGAACAACCAGGGCGAAGTTTGTGTTAAAGGCACTAACGTCTTCAAAGGTTACTACAAAGACCCGGAAAAAACCAACGAGACCATAGATGAAGGCGGTTGGCATCATACAGGAGACATTGGCATGTGGCAAAATGTAGGATTTGAGCGAGTTATCGTGAATCGTTCGTGATTTATTGTAATTTTCAGAATGGTACGTTAAAAATCATCGATAGGAGGAAACACATCTTTAAACTGTCGCAAGGCGAGTACATAGTTCCTGAAAAGATTGAGAACTGCTACATTAAGTCTCAATATGTCCATCAGGTCTTTGTGCATGGAGAATCATTGAAGGTAACTTTAATATTCAGCTGAAAATATCTCCAATAACTTTTGAAAAATAATCTCCAATAAAATCTTTCATCGATTTTGATGATTCATTCTAAATAAATCATAGTAGTTGCTGAAAGAATCCGAAAGTGACTTAACTAATCAACAAATTTTTAATTCCCCTACAGTCATGCATTGTAGCTATAGTTGTTCCTGACGTAGACGTAATCAAATGTTGGGCCCAAGAATGTGGTATTCCTGGAACCTTCAGCGTCCTTTGCAACCATCCTGAAGTTAAGCAGCTTATTATGGATGACATGCTCTCTTGGGGTAGGGAAGGAGGGTTAAAATCCTTTGAACAGGTAAGAAAATCACTACAACATCTCAAAATTAATCCCTAACATCCATAAAAACATAGTAACATCAACTTTTTGTACTTTGTTTGTAGGTGAAAGATATTTACTTGCACCCAGACCCGTTCAGCGTCCAAAATGGCCTTCTAACGCCAACCTTCAAGTCGAAGAGACCCCAGATCCGATCATACTTCACCCCACAACTGGAGGATATGTACAAAAAGTTATCATAAGCTACCAGTCCACACACTTAGGCTAGTTGTTCCCATTAGTATAAAATTTTCAAGGCAAGACTCGTTGGTCAAAATAAAAGGGAAAATGCAGGACTTTTTAACACTTTCCCTAGACAGATCAATACTTAAGAGTCAATTTTTTTACGATGTATTGAACAAGTTAACGTATAACATCATATCAGAGTTATATTTCCTGTTCTGTTAATTTTCGTACTTAGAATTCTTTGCTCCAAACTTGTTTCTACACGTATACATTCTACACATGACGCAATCTTTTTGAAATAGTGTGGATATAGTATTAAACGAAGATGACAGCTGTTTGTAGAAGAAAAGATAAATGACAGGCATTGACGATAAAATATAGATTTACACTTCTTAAAGTTAGGTTATCGTAATTGAATTAAAAGTGTCCTCGGGCTATTGTTATACACAGTTATTTGAAGATTATTAGGAAACGATTAATGAAAATTTTGCTAATTAGACAAAAATCGCATTTAAAATAATCACGAAAGAAGAAGGACACATTTTAGGACACAAACTTTGCTTGTACTACTTAGTAGACTTACTCTAAGTTGCTGTAATATTTATTTATTATGTACCTACCCATCTATATTTTAAAATTCAAGTAAATAAAGTTCTATTTTACAATATTTTATTTCAGTGAACACTCCCACCCTACTTCACACTCAACCTCACTGACACATTGAAGCGTCTAAAGCTGCAGCTACTGACCGACTGCTTCTATAACACTTATAGCGCTTAAACCGTTCAGGGGTATGTAACTTTGGGCTATCATTTTCGAGTCACCTAACTAACGTTCAACTGAATTAATCCGTCAGTCAGTACCTACTTGAAATCTGTTGAAATCTAATCGAGTATGACGTGAATTTGGATTTGACAAGTATTCATCCATCAAAAAAATCGTCTTTGAGGAAAACATGGCCGACCTTCAGAAACATGGTCGGACAAAATTCAACGGTATCGATGGCAACGTAATTATTTGACACAACTCATGACATTTAGGAGATTATTTTGGAACCGTCGCCGTTTGATAAGAAGGGGCTTCTTTAATGGATACCATCATCCCGAATCGCAGATATACGATTGCCATATATTAGATTGGATTATGGACAAAGATAGGTGCCATCTATATAGAAGGAGACAAGTGAGCAGGCCGAACCCCAGAGCACAAATGAACAACAAAAAGGAGGAATCGAATAGTTCAGTTAACCAGAACAATAACTCAAACAATAATAACAATAACAATAATAGGAGCACTGCTGATATTGCAAAACCTCCAAGGCTTACCGCAAAGAATGCTAGTCGAAATCCATACATCAACTTCCTCAGGGAGTTCAGGAAGAACAACACTCAAATGTCGGCCAGGGAGGTGGTCACAGAAGGTGCGAAAGCATGGAACTCAATGACGGAAACAGAAAAGGCACCGTTTTATGTAATTGCTAAGAACGCACCGAAAGTGAAAAGATACAGAAGGAGATACTATGACACATCGTCAGACAGCTCATCGAGAACCAGGACCAGAACCCGCTCCAGAAGCCTCAAGTTCAAACGAAGAAGATACCGGAAACATGGCTTGTGAATGATAAAATTTATTGTAATTCCCAAATTTCTATGTGCACAGCTATTTTATCATCATTACAATAAAGATCAACGTCTTTACAATCATGTCTTTTTTACTTTCCGACTAGTACCCTAGAAGGAAAGTATTGTAATCGACGGAAAAAATCGAAATTTCCGCGGAAATACGCGTTTTGAGGCCCTTGAATCGATTGCGATGATTTCTGGAAAATTGTATGTATGTGTGTATGTATGTATGTGTGTATGGGCGTAAACACGATAGCGCCCAAACGGAACAACGGATCGGGCTGATATGCATATTTAGGATTACCGGGGGACGAACTGGAGTGTTTTGGTGATAATCTGACAGCCGAAAGTGGCAGATGTTACAAGCGTCTACTTAGGGATTCATCCTATTTTGCCCAACTGATATCAACTCGCCATCCAGCGACTTTAAATATGTATAGCAATTTACAGATCAATGGGATGAACGGTTTAGGTGCTATAAGCTTTTACAGATGCAGTTTGACAGAATCCACAGCCTTCGTCGCCGTGTGGCAAATTGTCAGATTTTGACAAACGTCAGTGCCACTGACGTGACATTAAATGTCAGGATGACAAATGTAATTCCGTCAAAGAAATTGACGTTACGTAGCACCCAGAGATGGCTCTGGCTTTACTAAATTGAATAATTGTAAAAGTGTTCAGACCATATTCAGAAACTTAGTCGGAAAGGTGAGGGCCACCCCAGATATTTTACGTTCCGACTAGTAGCCTAGCTAGAAGGAATGTATTGTAATAGACGAAAAAAAAATCGACATTTCAGTGGAAATACGTGTTTTTGAGTTCCTTGAACCGATTGCAATGTTTTCTGGAAAATGTATGTATCTGGGTACGTGGGTGTCATGAGGGTATATCTGTGAACAGGTTAGCACTGAAACGGACGAAATGGACCGTTTTTGGTAACAATCTGACAACCGGAAGTGGCAAATGTTAAATAGGTTTTCTTAGGGATTTATCCAATCCGATTTTGGCCAAAATCATACATACTTATCCTCCAGTGACATTAAATATGTTATTCGAATTTACAGATCATTGAAATGAGCAGTTTTTTGTTGTGAATAGGAATTATCAGTATCCAATGAATTAACCTCAAAAAATGCAACCGGTTATGTCAAAATTACAGTAATTTTTCGACAACTTTTTACACTGTTTTCCGTCTTCACATATGTCACCCTTTTACGTCACAATTTATTTCGGTTAATTGAGAAAATTAGACCTCCTACAGAAACCAAAACCTAACAAATACATACGTATTCAGAAGTTGGTTACTAAATTGCTACGTTATGCACAAAGACAGAAATGGATCACGATATGGAAGAATCTAACGATTCAGTTTGTCCGACTGATATGGACACGTGCGAAGTTAAACCATCCATCACAGTGATCAGCAAGAACACCATCAGAAATCCGTATATCATCTTCCTCAGGGAGTTTAGAAAGTTGAACCCTCATTTAACAGCGAAAGAAGTGGTGATAGAAGGCGCAAAAACATGGAACACCATGACCGATTCTGAGAGAGCACCGTTTTATACAATTGCGAGAAGTGCGCCGAAAATTGAGGGGAGAAGATATAGGAGAAGGTGCAATAATTACAAATACAAGCATTCTTCGAGCAGCAGTTTGAAGACCAGGACAAAGTTAAAACGCAAGAAGTGCGCAAGAAGACGTCATTCGTACTGAGGTGAATGGAGATTTTTTGTGAATTCCAAATTTATGTGTTTCTTTGTATAAAATGTATCAACAAAGACATGATCATAAAAGTATTGGTAACAACCATCAGTGGCCGCTTTTTAACTTTTACCTGCTAGCAGCAATAGTAACTAGTAACTAATAAAACAACCACGTAGACAACGCAATATTTATTTTCTTACAGTAAAAGATCATTGTTTACAGAATTAACTTATCTGAACATAGCCCCACACATTTCATTGTTCTTTTTATTCAGTACATAGGTCCTACCAGGTAATTGCACCTTGCGTTTTTTTAACCTACGAATTGTGTGTTTGCTAGTTGGAATTTGCTCCATTTTGCGAATTTCGTGCCTGCAAAGTAAAAAAAAAAATCGTAAGAAAGCTTTGTCTTTTGACAATGACCAAAACAACATTTCTGGCATAACATACCTGAAGATAGAATCTGGCTGACTCAATCGTAAACAAATTGCTACATTGCTGGAAAAGTCAATGTCGGCATTGAGAAGCAAGTTTGGTTCTATGGTCATTTGATAAACTATTTCCAAGTTGACGAAAGAAGTCTCTAAACGCATGGAACCAATACTGACGAAACCAACTCTGTGAACAACCAAATGTATTATAATTATATCTCTTTTGCTAGTTACGTCACTGTACTAACGATTTTTCAATCAAAGCTTGAGCATTTCTGCTCCACAACGAGAATTCGATTCGTCCCGCCAAATCAAAGGAAGTCCCGCCTTTAACATCGACGTCAACCATAAGACCAGAACCTAATCTCAAAGTTTCTTGATGATCTTGCAGAAGAATCAAAGCCTATCAAATAAAAGTTACGCAAACTGATCAAGTATTGAACATACGGAATTGAGCACTTACTTGGAAGGCCGTAGTTCGTTCCGACGCTGTTCCTGACCAGACATGACCCATAAGGTCGCCCTGACCTTCGAAGAAGGTGAAAGGCCTGATTTGTGTACCCAAAACTGATAGTTCCATGCCTGCTGTTGCGGAGTCCTCTGATTCTGATTCTTCGCCGCCGAGGAAGCTTCCCAGACCACCAGAAAATATACCCAACTGAAGAACTTGGTAACTAATGGATACATTTAAAAATCATGATTACTTACACTGAAAATTTCTTGGGAATGTCCTTCTTTATCCATCATAACATTCACGACGCCTCTTTTGACAATCCCACTAGACATTTCTTGTACAGTTAATAAGCTACCATTACTTGAAGTGGACTGCATGAATTTGCGCCTTAAAGCGATGGATAAACCTTTTGGTGATAGAGTGGAATAGTTATTAAGCCTGTCATCACTGGTAATAATGCGTAAGACACGCTTCTTGAATAATGGATCATCGTCAGACAACATCTTAATTTGCTGGAAGACGTACTGTTTGACTTCAAACTGTTTATCTTCTTTGATCAGATAGTACAAGAATCCTTTCAATGTTTCATCACTTGGATTTGTTTCCAATATAACATCAGCTGCAAGAGTTCTAGAACTTGAATCGTAGGTTTTGTCAAGTTGGTAATACGTTCTTTGGGCTGCTGATAAGACTTCTTTAGTCCAAGATGAAGGTTCCATAGCTCTGATCGCTTTCCATGCTAGAACTACCTCTTTCTGAGTTCCCGTTTTGATAACTTCTAACAATTTTGGAAGAATCCCAAGGACTTTTAAGTTCCTTAGAGCTCTCAAGAACATAATCCTTTCTTCACCTTTTGCAACATCCAAGTTAATAATAATTGTTTCTTGGACGTTGTTGATCAATTTCGATTGTTTCGTTGGTAGTCTTGACAACCTATGAGTCATTGAAGCAATGGTCAAGAGCAGAGTTTCTTGGATTTTCTTTGGGATGTTTTGAGTCTTCTTGTATTTGGACAGGAGATCTGTTATGATATCCGGATTTGGTTGTGTCGATAATGACGAAGACCATAAGTAACGTTCGATGGCATCGATTTGTTTTTCATCGTCGAAATGAAGCTTCTTCATAACGGCGTTATGGGCGTCGATGGTTTGTGCGTAGCCAAGAATGTCATAGATTTGTGACCTGCAAGAAAAACTCCAAGAATCACAAAGTAACCGAAAATAAAATAACACTCACAGAATCTTCTGATTCTTTTTAGATGTCAATGCTTTGGCTATAACTTCAGTATGACTGGACCGTGCTGTTTGTATCAATGGAATCAAAGCTTGTGCAGAAACTAGCTTCCCTAGATTTGAAGCTTTCAAACTATCTCTATTCTTATTAATCGCGTTCACAAAATTTGTATCATCGCCTTTCTTGACTACTTCCCTATGAGTCAACAAATTTTCTTCAGCAAGCAACCCAATATCATCAATCAGTTTCTGTTTGACTTCCTCATATGTGGCTTCCTTCATGATATCGCATGGCTTGCTATCCACAAAGTCTAAAGTTTGATGGACCTCGACTTTATTTCCGATCTCTTCCTTGGCTGGAAGGTACATTTCGTGAATTTCCTCAGCCCTGATGCTTTCTATAAATTCGTTGTTTTTGCTGATTTCGTAATCAGCTGTTCGGAGTGAGTGTAACTTCGCGGATAGCAAAAGTTCTGGGTTTGAAATGCTTGAGAGGTCTTCGTTGATACAGTTTAACTTGGCTTTCTTCACTTTTTGTGTGGAAACTGACATGTACAAAACTTTGCACTCTCCAGAAGCATCGGTTTCTTTGGTTTCCATGTCAAGAAGTTGGAACTAATAAGTAAAAGTATGTAATATTGTTAATATTATTATTTAAAGCAATGGAGAATGTATTCACACAGAAATATACTTACTTGAAATAAACTTGCAATGCCTTTCTTCAAATTTATCATTGGAATTGGTTCTTCTTTTCTAACTAAGAACTTTTCGACAACTCCCTTTTGCCAGAGAACGTAAAATGGCGCGTTTGGCATTGATTCAAGTGGTGTTGTTTCACTTGAAAATCCCTCTGCCCCTTTTGATCTGATGAACACTTGTGGTAAGCCCAGCTGAAAAAGAATAATAATCATAAATACTACTGCTTAGTGCTTACTACTGATAATAAATACTACTGCAAACTATCTGAGAACATGATAGCGCCCAAACGGTACAACAGATCGGGCTGAAATTCGGTATACAGATACAGAATTAGCACGGAATGAAGTGCATTGTTTTTTTATGACAATCGGAAGTGGCAAATATCATATACATTTTCTTAGGGATTCAACTGAATTTGACCAAACTGATACCAGCTCATCCTCCAGTGGCTTTAAATGTATATACCAATGCGGTTTAGGCGCTATAAACGTCCACAGAAGCAGTCTGACAGTTGCCGCAGTCTTAGTCGCTATGGTTGCGAATTGGAAAATTTTGATAAAGGTTGTTCATTAGGTTTGGATTCAGAATGGACGCTTCAATTAGGTGGGGCCACCCCAGGTATTTTTGATTGCCATAATATGTCTATCAACGTATTGTATAACATAAAAGTGCGTGTACTTTTCAAATTATTAAATAATTGTACAACATTTGTGTGATTTTAATTCCAAACGCAAATGCTTTTTTAATATCTCTGTCTGATCTATCGTTTATCTGTCATTATTATCAGATTATATCAACCATATCGAATATAATTATGGTATATGAATAACTATTTAAATATAATACGAAGAGATTCTGAGCATAAAAATTTAAACATCAAGAACATGCGTCGCACTTGTTTTGAGATGTAAATTATTTAAAATATTCAATATTTCTCAATATACTTCAAACATTTCTGTCAAAACATTAAACGATCAAATCAAAATATACTAGAAACAGCAATGCATATTAGATATGACCGATTTATAACTTGCTAGATTAATATTAATGATAGATGAATACTAATTTGAATGAATACTAAATAGTGAATGCGAAAAACAAATTCTGCACGTGGTCCACAAAGTTTAACAATACAGCAGCACTTCATGTACCTTTTTTGCAAATCTGCTCCGGTTTTTTGCAAGGTCTACATAGAAATTTGTTTCTTATATATTAGAAGTTTAAAATTTCGTGAAACCAGAATTGAAAATCAACAAAAACAACGAAAACTTACCGTTATTTTCAGTATTCGAGCGTGTTCTGAAGCCCATATAGATTCAACAGTGACCTGAGAACCCATCATAAAACCAATGTCATTTTGGTTCCATCCTTTCTCATTCAGGATGATCCTCGTGGTGTACTTGTAGCTCCAGGATTTTCCCGTCGCGAAGAATTGTCCTTCAGCAATATCTCCCAATCCTGTAGTGGCTGACAAACTCAATACAAAACAGTAGCAAATTCCGCAGTACAGTGCCAACATCAACGCACTTTTATTCCACATTTTAAAAGAATTATTCACATACACACACACACATCAAGTCCTAGATCCACACAATTTTGAACAAATGTGATTATGTGGCTAAGAAGTTTTGGCCATGTGGCCTGGAATTATGTTGATCACAGCAGTTTTGCTTATCGCCAAAAGTTCAGAGGTTAAGCGCCTGGTTCTTCGTTTGTCTTGTTTCAAATGGTATACTTCTTAATTCAAAATTATGATATCCGTTCTTCAGACTTCTTCCTCCTGTTCAAATCTAACAAAAAAAAACTAAACAACAAGCATAAACATTAAAAAGAGGAAAGAAAACGAAATCAAATATTACTAATTAATAATGATCTTTATTTACTCAGCTCATAAGTACTTATCTTCTAAGAACAAATGACGAAATTATTAAACAACAGAGTTGCGATAACATGACAGAATAACTCACCTTCGCTTCTACGTAATTTAATTGTTTTTGTAATCTAAATTTCATTCATTTTATAACACGTTTTACACAACACAGAACTTTTTCTACACTACGAGAAACCGGCGACTTGTTACTGTGGCCAGAATACACATTGAACCATTGAGGACTGGAACCGGATTGTAAATTCCCATAACAGATGATCAGCTGACCAGTGAATCAACAATCTACAAACATAATTAGCAGGATTGCTCTGCAGTGTGCGTATTTATTGGTGTGTGTATGTAGAAGAAGTTTTGAATTGACTAGTTTATCGAATATTTCTGAACGAAGTGTGCGCTTCCGGTTGTCTGGGGAAATAAATTGAAGGATAATGACCTGGTGGGAGATGGGTGATTACAGTTATTTTTTGTACGTGCTGCTGATTCTTTAGTAGCCGGTGTTCATTCGTGACATATACCTATGTGTAAGAGTTTGTACATACAGTGTCGGTCAATTCCAGCCGCCGCATCAGTTTTGTGCGAGTGCGAGAGAGAACGTTTGAAACACATCCCCACCAATGCAGGCACCGCGCTAGCACGGCCTCGTGGTTGGTTCATGTCGCTTGGTGGGGGCATGCAGTGACCGCCTTTATATTGGTGTCTTGCTCTCTCTTATGGGCTATACGGCGTCTGAAACTGGCCGACACTGTATGTACTGATAAAAGAATAGAATTATTATTACATATCCACTACATACATACATACGGACACCATTTTAGAATTAGATTAAAATATTAGAGAATTAGACTTAGACAAGAAGTACAAGTATTTTTGTCTGAATATAAACCCATTGCTGGAAAAACTGTGATATAGTGGAGGTTTTCTTGCCATTTGTTGTAATCTACAGAAAAAGAATATCAAAATAAACTTACACCCATTTATTGCAGTGCTTTATTGTGTAAAAAAAAGTAGGAACGTTCCAAAAATATGATTAGCACTGGGTGTTCATTTACAAATTCTATAAAAAATATGAAAAACTTTGATGACAAAAAGCAAGTCCTAAATGTTTCGCCGTATTATCAGTAGGTGGCACGACAAGCAAGTGTCCTTACCGGTTGCCTATAGCATACTTCGTATTCGTATAAAAACTCAACCACCTTTTTGACAGGACCCTTCTTATAAAACAATGTCGACGATTTTTATCCTTCACAACGCAATGGAAGAAACCCTATTCCGGGTACTTAGGACATTAGTGGATATTTATTTTTACTATTTTTTATTTATATTGCTCCTGTTATTTCTGATGAACACAGGCAGGTGCTTCTATCTGGTCAGAGATGTCGCCCCATAGCATGGTCCATTTGTAATAAAAGCGCCAAACATTCTCCCGCTTTTTTAAGTTCAACAAACGGATTTTCGTGTTAAATAGTTATTGTTGTTATTTATACGTTTTAAATACAAAATGGGGGATTATTATCCGACAGAAGAAGAGGAGTTTGAGCTCATGTACGCCGATGAATTGGAGTTACTAAACGAGCAAGAAGGTAATTTTAAGGTTATGTTTGTATTATTTTTGAAATGAATGTTATTGTTTAGATTTGAATGGTAGACCAGCAAGGAGAAGTTTAAATTTCACCAAGCCATCAACTAGTCAAGTTCAAAATGTAAGAAAAGATTTATACAACACATTTGAGGCTGACTTTGTACCTCTTACAAATAAATCTAAGTCGTCAGTTACGGTACAGACAATAGATCCTATACCAGGCCCATCAAATGCTTCTGACAGTCAAGACCGATCGAATAAACGTTCACTTGATGAACTATTCGGCGATATTGATGATATTTTACGTGATGGCGTCTGTGCTGAGTTTATACCGAAAAAGGCAAAATACAGTGATAGAGAAACAGCAGAGTTGGCATTGATTGAACAGATTGTTGCGTTGCGTAAAGCTTCAAGAGAAAAGCATGATCCGTCATCAAAATTTGGGAAAGATTATACAACAGTTGATAGATCAAATCGAGAGAATATATCAAAAAACATACCTAAGTATCCTTTCGTTACTGTTGTTAATAATCAAGGGGAACGTTTGTATATACGATGTCATTCTGAGGAATTTCGGAAGGAAGAAAGGGAGAGGATGGTCCAGAAATGTAGTTTTAGTGGCATTATGGGGTCAACTTTTAAGGACATATGGAAAGAAGCAACCCAACTGGTAAGACAGACATAATTTTACTTTTTTTGGGAATATTTTTTCATTTTGGGAATTAAGTTTTTGAAATCAGGTGTCTTTAATTCCAGATTAATAATTCCTTGGAAGATAACCAAGTCAGTCAAAATGCAATTGAGGAAGTAGTTTTGGATCCGACAGTAGCAGAAAATAAAAATTTGTGGGTTGACCTGTACAAGCCTCGAAAATACTATGAATTGTTGTCGGATGAAAGTTCAAATCGTAATATGCTAAAATGGTTGAAACTTTGGGATAAAGCTGTCTTCAATAGACGACCGAAGGTCAAGTTGCCCAAGCCTGAGGTGAATAAGGGAAAGTTTAAGTTCCAGCGTCAGGAACTAACTTTGGAATTGGACCCAGATGGAAGGCCTCATTTCAAAGTGGCTCTTCTGTGTGGACCACCCGGTTTAGGTAAGTGAATATTTATCTGTTTTCCATATTGATCAACATTTCAAATCTATATGGTGACCAGAGTTTCATGCATTGCTATTTCTAGTCATTAAATACAACATTCTTAAGCTAAGACAACTTTTATTTATTTATAATTGGGGCTACCAGCTATTTTATTATATCTGGTTTTTACAAATTAAATTCTTTCTAGTCATAAAATACAACATTCCTGACCTAAGACAAGTTTATTTATTATTGGGACAACCTGCTATTTTATTGTATCTGGTTTTTACGAATTAAATTCTTTCTGGTCATAAACTACAACATTCCTGACCTAAGACAAGTTTATTTATTGTTGGGACTACTTGCTGTTTTATTGCAGCTGGTTTTAGGGAATTAAATTCTTTCTGGTCATAAAATACAACATTCCTGACCTAAGACAAGTTTATTTATTATTGGGATAACCTGCTATTTTATTATATCTGGTTTTTACGAATTAAATTCTTTCTGGTCATAAAATACAACATTCCTGACCTAAGACAAGTTTATTTATTATTGGGACAACCTGCTATTTTATTGTATCTGGTTTTTACGAATTAAATTCTTTCTGGTCATAAACTACAACATTCCTGACCTAAGACAAGTTTATTTATTGTTGGGACTACTTGCTGTTTTATTGCAGCTGGTTTTAGGGAATTAAATTCTTTCTGGTCATAAAATACAACATTCCTGACCTAAGACAAGTTTATTTATTATTAGAACAACCTGCTATTTTATTATATCTGGTTTTTACGAATTAAATTCTTTCTGGTCATAAAATACAACATTCCTGACCTAAGACAAGTTTATTTATTGTTGGGACTACTTGCTGTTTTATTGCAGCTGGTTTTAGGGAATTAAATTCCTTCTGGTCATAAACTACAACATTCCTGACCTAAGACAAGTTTATTTATTAATGGAACAACCTGCTATTTTATTGTATCTGGTTTTTACAAATTAAATTCTTTCTAGTCATAAAATACAACATTCCTGACCTAAGACAAGTTTATTTATTATTGGGACTACTTGCTGTTTTATTGCAGCTGGTTTTAGGGAATTAAATTCTTTCTGGTCATAAAATACAACATTCCTGACCTAAGACAAGTTTATTTATTATTGGGACAACCTGCTATTTTATTATATCTGGTTTTTACGAATTAAATTCTTTCTGGTCATAAAATAGAACATTCCTGACCTAAGACAAGTTTATTTATTGTTGGGACTACTTGCTGTTTTGTTGCAGTTGGTTTTAGGGAATTAAATTTCTTCTGGTCATAAACTACAACATTCCTGACCTAAGACAAGTTTATTTATTAATGGAACAACCTGCTATTTTATTGTATCTGGTTTTTACAAATTAAATTCTTTCTAGTCATAAAATACAACATTCCTGACCTAAGACAAGTTTATTTATTATTGGGACAACCTGCTATTTTATTATATCTGGTTTTTACGAATTAAATTCTTTCTGGTCATAAAATACAACATTCCTGACCTAAGACAAGTTTATTTATTATTGGGACAACCTGCTATTTTATTGTATCTGGTTTTTACGAATTAAATTCTTTCTGGTCATAAACTACAACATTCCTGACCTAAGACAAGTTTATTTATTGTTGGGACTACTTGCTGTTTTATTGCAGCTGGTTTTAGGGAATTAAATTCTTTCTGGTCATAAAATACAACATTCCTGACCTAAGACAAGTTTATTTATTATTAGAACAACCTGCTATTTTATTATATCTGGTTTTTACGAATTAAATTCTTTCTGGTCATAAAATACAACATTCCTGACCTAAGACAAGTTTATTTATTGTTGGGACTACTTGCTGTTTTATTGCAGCTGGTTTTAGGGAATTAAATTCCTTCTGGTCATAAACTACAACATTCCTGACCTAAGACAAGTTTATTTATTAATGGAACAACCTGCTATTTTATTGTATCTGGTTTTTACAAATTAAATTCTTTCTAGTCATAAAATACAACATTCCTGACCTAAGACAAGTTTATTTATTATTGGGACAACCTGTTATTTTATTATATCTGGTTTTTACGAATTAAATTCTTTCTGGTCATAAAATACAACATTCCTGACCTAAGACAAGTTTATTTATTGTTGGGACTACTTGCTGTTTTATTGCAGCTGGTTTTAGGGAATTAAATTCCTTCTGGTCATAAACTACAACATTCCTGACCTAAGACAAGTTTATTTATTAATGGAACAACCTGCTATTTTATTGTATCTGGTTTTTACAAATTAAATTCTTTCTAGTCATAAAATACAACATTCCTGACCTAAGACAAGTTTATTTATTATTGGGACAACCTGCTATTTTATTATATCTGGTTTTTACGAATTAAATTCTTTCTGGTCGTAAAATACAACATTCCTGACCTAAGACAAGTTTATTTATTGTTGGGACTACTTGCTGTTTTATTGCAGCTGGTTTTAGGGAATTAAATTCCTTCTGGTCATAAACTACAACATTCCTGACCTAAGACAAGTTTATTTATTAATGGAACAACCTGCTATTTTATTGTATCTGGTTTTTACAAATTAAATTCTTTCTAGTCATAAAATACAACATTCCTGACCTAAGACACGTTTATTTATTATTGGGACAACCTGCTATTTTATTGTATCTGGTTTTTACGAATTAAATTCTTTCTAGTCATAAAATACAACATTCCTGACCTAAGACAAGTTTATTTATTATTGGGACAACCTGCTATTTTATTGTATCTGGTTTTTACGAATTAAATTCTTTCTGGTCATAAACTACAACATTCCTGACCTAAGACAAGTTTATTTATTGTTGGGACTACTTGCTGTTTTATTGCAGCTGGTTTTAGGGAATTAAATTCTTTCTGGTCATAAAATACAACATTCCTGACCTAAGACAAGTTTATTTATTATTGGGACAACCTGCTATTTTATTATATCTGGTTTTTACGAATTAAATTCTTTCTGGTCATAAAATACAACATTCCTGACCTAAGACAAGTTTATTTATTATTGGGACAACCTGCTATTTTATTGTATCTGGTTTTTACGAATTAAATTCTTTCTGGTCATAAACTACAACATTCCTGACCTAAGACAAGTTTATTTATTGTTGGGACTACTTGCTGTTTTATTGCAGCTGGTTTTAGGGAATTAAATTCTTTCTGGTCATAAAATAGAACATTCCTAACCTAAGACAAGTTTATTTATTATTGGGACAACCTGCTATTTTATTATATCTGGTTTTTACGAATTAAATTCTTTCTGGTCATAAAATAGAACATTCCTGACCTAAGACAAGTTTATTTATTGTTGGGACTACTTGCTGTTTTGTTGCAGCTGGTTTTAGGGAATTAAATTTCTTCTGGTCATAAACTACAACATTCCTGACCTAAGACAAGTTTATTTATTAATGGAACAACCTGCTATTTTATTGTATCTGGTTTTTACAAATTAAATTCTTTCTAGTCATAAAATACAACATTCCTGACCTAAGACAAGTTTATTTATTATTGGGACAACCTGCTATTTTATTATATCTGGTTTTTACGAATTAAATTCTTTCTGGTCATAAAATACAACATTCCTGACCTAAGACAAGTTTATTTATTGTTGGGACTACTTGCTGTTTTATTGCAGCTGGTTTTAGGGAATTAAATTCCTTCTGGTCATAAACTACAACATTCCTGACCTAAGACAAGTTTATTTATTAATGGAACAACCTGCTATTTTATTGTATCTGGTTTTTACAAATTAAATTCTTTCTAGTCATAAAATACAACATTCCTGACCTAAGACAAGTTTATTTATTATTGGGACAACCTGCTATTTTATTATATCTGGTTTTTACGAATTAAATTCTTTCTGGTCGTAAAATACAACATTCCTGACCTAAGACAAGTTTATTTATTGTTGGGACTACTTGCTGTTTTATTGCAGCTGGTTTTAGGGAATTAAATTCCTTCTGGTCATAAACTACAACATTCCTGACCTAAGACAAGTTTATTTATTAATGGAACAACCTGCTATTTTATTGTATCTGGTTTTTACAAATTAAATTCTTTCTAGTCATAAAATACAACATTCCTGACCTAAGACACGTTTATTTATTATTGGGACAACCTGCTATTTTATTGTATCTGGTTTTTACGAATTAAATTCTTTCTAGTCATAAAATACAACATTCCTGACCTAAGACAAGTTTATTTATTATTGGGACAACCTGTTATTTTATTATATCTGGTTTTTACGAATTAAATTCTTTCTGGTCATAAAATACAACATTCCTGACCTAAGACAAGTTTATTTATTATTGGGACAACCTGCTATTTTATTGTATCTGGTTTTTACAAATTAAATTCTTTCTAGTCATAAAATACAACATTCCTGACCTAAGACAAGTTTATTTATTATTGGGACAACCTGTTATTTTATTATATCTGGTTTTTACGAATTAAATTCTTTCTGGTCATAAAATACAACATTCCTGACCTAAGACAAGTTTATTTATTGTTGGGACTACTTGCTGTTTTATTGCAGCTGGTTTTAGGGAATTAAATTCCTTCTGGTCATAAACTACAACATTCCTGACCTAAGACAAGTTTATTTATTAATGGAACAACCTGCTATTTTATTGTATCTGGTTTTTACAAATTAAATTCTTTCTAGTCATAAAATACAACATTCCTGACCTAAGACAAGTTTATTTATTATTGGGACAACCTGCTATTTTATTATATCTGGTTTTTACGAATTAAATTCTTTCTGGTCGTAAAATACAACATTCCTGACCTAAGACAAGTTTATTTATTGTTGGGACTACTTGCTGTTTTATTGCAGCTGGTTTTAGGGAATTAAATTCCTTCTGGTCATAAACTACAACATTCCTGACCTAAGACAAGTTTATTTATTAATGGAACAACCTGCTATTTTATTGTATCTGGTTTTTACAAATTAAATTCTTTCTAGTCATAAAATACAACATTCCTGACCTAAGACACGTTTATTTATTATTGGGACAACCTGCTATTTTATTGTATCTGGTTTTTACGAATTAAATTCTTTCTAGTCATAAAATACAACATTCCTGACCTAAGACAAGTTTATTTATTATTGGGACAACCTGCTATTTTATTGTATCTGGTTTTTACGAATTAAATTCTTTCTGGTCATAAACTACAACATTCCTGACCTAAGACAAGTTTATTTATTGTTGGGACTACTTGCTGTTTTATTGCAGCTGGTTTTAGGGAATTAAATTCTTTCTGGTCATAAAATACAACATTCCTGACCTAAGACAAGTTTATTTATTATTGGGACAACCTGCTATTTTATTATATCTGGTTTTTACGAATTAAATTCTTTCTGGTCATAAAATACAACATTCCTGACCTAAGACAAGTTTATTTATTATTGGGACAACCTGCTATTTTATTGTATCTGGTTTTTACGAATTAAATTCTTTCTGGTCATAAACTACAACATTCCTGACCTAAGACAAGTTTATTTATTGTTGGGACTACTTGCTGTTTTATTGCAGCTGGTTTTAGGGAATTAAATTCTTTCTGGTCATAAAATAGAACATTCCTAACCTAAGACAAGTTTATTTATTATTGGGACAACCTGCTATTTTATTATATCTGGTTTTTACGAATTAAATTCTTTCTGGTCATAAAATAGAACATTCCTGACCTAAGACAAGTTTATTTATTGTTGGGACTACTTGCTGTTTTGTTGCAGCTGGTTTTAGGGAATTAAATTTCTTCTGGTCATAAACTACAACATTCCTGACCTAAGACAAGTTTATTTATTAATGGAACAACCTGCTATTTTATTGTATCTGGTTTTTACAAATTAAATTCTTTCTAGTCATAAAATACAACATTCCTGACCTAAGACAAGTTTATTTATTATTGGGACAACCTGCTATTTTATTATATCTGGTTTTTACGAATTAAATTCTTTCTGGTCATAAAATACAACATTCCTGACCTAAGACAAGTTTATTTATTGTTGGGACTACTTGCTGTTTTATTGCAGCTGGTTTTAGGGAATTAAATTCCTTCTGGTCATAAACTACAACATTCCTGACCTAAGACAAGTTTATTTATTAATGGAACAACCTGCTATTTTATTGTATCTGGTTTTTACAAATTAAATTCTTTCTAGTCATAAAATACAACATTCCTGACCTAAGACAAGTTTATTCATTATTGGGACAACCTGCTATTTTATTATATCTGGTTTTTACGAATTAAATTCTTTCTGGTCATAAAATACAACATTCCTGACCTAAGACAAGTTTATTTATTGTTGGGACTACTTGCTGTTTTATTGCAGCTGGTTTTAGGGAATTAAATTCCTTCTGGTCATAAACTACAACATTCCTGACCTAAGACAAGTTTATTTATTAATGGAACAACCTGCTATTTTATTGTATCTGGTTTTTACAAATTAAATTCTTTCTAGTCATAAAATACAACATTCCTGACCTAAGACAAGTTTATTTATTATTGGGACAACCTGCTATTTTATTATATCTGGTTTTTACGAATTAAATTCTTTCTGGTCATAAAATACAACATTCCTGACCTAAGACAAGTTTATTTATTGTTGGGACTACTTGCTGTTTTATTGCAGCTGGTTTTAGGGAATTAAATTCCTTCTGGTCATAAACTACAACATTCCTGACCTAAGACAAGTTTATTTATTAATGGAACAACCTGCTATTTTATTGTATCTGGTTTTTACAAATTAAATTCTTTCTAGTCATAAAATACAACATTCCTGACCTAAGACAAGTTTATTTATTATTGGGACAACCTGCTATTTTATTATATCTGGTTTTTACGAATTAAATTCTTTCTGGTCATAAAATACAACATTCCTGACCTAAGACAAGTTTATTTATTGTTGGGACTACTTGCTGTTTTATTGCAGCTGGTTTTAGGGAATTAAATTCCTTCTGGTCATAAACTACAACATTCCAGACCTAAGACAAGTTTATTTATTAATGGAACAACCTGCTATTTTATTGTATCTGGTTTTTACAAATTAAATTCTTTCTAGTCATAAAATACAACATTCCTGACCTAAGACACGTTTATTTATTATTGGGACAACCTGCTATTTTATTGTATCTGGTTTTTACGAATTAAATTCTTTCTAGTCATAAAATACAACATTCCTGACCTAAGACAAGTTTATTTATTATTGGGACAACCTGCTATTTTATTGTATCTGGTTTTTACGAATTAAATTCTTTCTGGTCATAAACTACAACATTCCTGACCTAAGACAAGTTTATTTATTGTTGGGACTACTTGCTGTTTTATTGCAGCTGGTTTTAGGGAATTAAATTCTTTCTGGTCATAAAATACAACATTCCTGACCTAAGACAAGTTTATTTATTATTGGGACAACCTGCTATTTTATTATATCTGGTTTTTACGAATTAAATTCTTTCTGGTCATAAAATACAACATTCCTGACCTAAGACAAGTTTATTTATTGTTGGGACTACTTGCTGTTTTATTGCAGCTGGTTTTAGGGAATTAAATTCCTTCTGGTCATAAACTACAACATTCCTGACCTAAGACAAGTTTATTTATTAATGGAACAACCTGCTATTTTATTGTATCTGGTTTTTACAAATTAAATTCTTTCTAGTCATAAAATACAACATTCCTGACCTAAGACACGTTTATTTATTATTGGGACAACCTGCTATTTTATTGTATCTGGTTTTTACGAATTAAATTCTTTCTAGTCATAAAATACAACATTCCTGACCTAAGACAAGTTTATTTATTATTGGGACAACCTGCTATTTTATTGTATCTGGTTTTTACGAATTAAATTCCTTCTGGTCATAAACTACAATATTCCTGACCTAAGACAAGTTTATTTATTAATGGAACAACCTGCTATTTTATTGAATCTGGTTTTTACGAATTAAATTCTTTCTAGTCATAAAATACAACATTCCTGACCTAAGACAAGTTTATTTATTATTGGGACAACCTGCTATTTTATTGTATCTGGTTTTTACGAATTAAATTCTTTCTGGTTATGAACTACAACATTCCTGACCTAAGACAAATTTATTTATTAATGGAACAACCTGCTATTTTATTGTATCTGGTTTTTACGAATTAAATTCTTTCAGGTCATAAACTACAACATTCCTGACCTAAGACAAGTTTATTTATTGTTGGGACTACTTGCTGTTTTATTGCAGCTGCTTTTAGGGAATTAAATTCTTTCTGGTCATAAAATACAACATTCCTGACCTAAGACAAGTTTATTTATTATTGGGACAACCTGCTATTTTATTATATCTGGTTTTTACGAATTAAATTCTTTCTGGTCATAAACTACAACATTCCTGACCTAAGACAAGTTTATTTATTGTTGGGACTACTTGCTGTTTTATTGCAGCTGGTTTTAGGGAATTCAATTCTTTCTGGTCATAAACTACAACATTCCTGACCTAAGACAAGTTTATTTATTATTGGGACAACCTGCTATTTTATTGTATCTGGTTTTTACGAATTAAATTCTTCCTGGTCATAAAATACAACATTTCTGACCTAAGACAAGTGCTTTCTTGATACACTTACAAAATATGGAATTAAATTCTTTCTAGGTATAAAATTCAACATTCGGTACCCAGCACAATTTCATCTAGTTAAAAATGTGTGCAAAATGCTCTGTTTACAGTATTCAATCGTCAAAACTTCAAAACCGAGTCACCAAGGTTATTAATTGTTCCCCAAGGTGTTCCAGACTGACCACAAAAATATCATGAAAGAATTTTTCTATAATTTGATGAAAGAATAATCAAAATTTACAAAAAATTACAAAGTTATTAGAGATCAAAATCTGTTATTTGTGTTTTTATTTCTTCTTCTAAAGGTAAAACCACTTTAGCCCATATGGTTGCCAAACACTGCGGCTACAACGTGGTCGAAATAAACGCGTCGGACGACCGTAGCACTCAAAATTTCGAAACGGCGTTAGAAAACGCAACATCCATGAGATCGGTACTCGACCAGGAAAAGCGCCCAAATTGCCTGGTCTTCGACGAAATTGACGGAGCCCCGTCGACCTCAATAGACTATCTAATCAAATTCATCAACGGCACCCACGCCCCTAAAACCAAAAAAGCAAAAAACCATAAACCCCAAGTGCTAAAACGACCCATCATTTGCATTTGTAACGATGTCTACGTACCAGCTTTGAGGAATTTAAGGCAGGTGGCGTTTGTAGTCAACTTACCTCCTACTTCTTCGGCTAGACTAGCTGAGAGGTTAGCAGAAATTGCGAGACACCAAGGAATTAAGACAGATATGGGCGCTTTGATGGCGTTAGCTGACAAAACCAATAACGATATTCGGTCTTGTTTATCGATTTTGCACTTCTTCAAGATGCAGGATAAACCGGTTACTTTGAGTGATGTCTGGAAGACGAGCATAGGTCAGAAGGATATGCAGAAAGGATTATTCTCGGTCTGGGAGGAGATATTTCGTATTTCCCGCCCGAAAACTAATAACCAATCCGATTATAAAGACATGTCGACGAAGTCGCGCGTTAAAAAGGTCCTGCAAACGGTGCAGTCTTTTGGCGATTACGACAGGGTCATGCAAGGGGTTTTCGAGAATTATCCTGGCATGCATGTGAAGGATTCGACGCTGATTGGTATTTGTGAAGCCTCCGAATGGTTTTGTTTCAACGATCTGATCAATCGCGAAATTACGACGAAACAGGATTATAGTCTGATGGCGTACCTGCCCTTTGGGTTTGCTATCTGGCATATGGTGTTTGCGAGTCTTAACTGGCAGAAAATCACCTATCCTAATGTTGGATACGAGGTAAGTTTACTTTCTGTACATAGTTTGCCTTATCCAGATTAGTTTTCGTCACTTTTTTACTTTCCGACTAGTCCCTAGAATTATAATCGACGGAAAAAAATCGAGATTTTAGCGGAAATACGCGTTTTGGGGTCCCCTGAACCGATTGCAATGATTTCTGGAAAATGAGAACTGACGTCATCATACCGCGTTAGCTCACACGTTATTGTTTGAATATTAGCTGCTTTCTATTTGCACAGTTCTGAATTAATCTTAGCTGAGCTAATGTAACACCGTCTGGCTTGGTCCAAGTTCAACTAAGCTAAGCTATGTTGGCAAAAGGAACGCGTTCGGTGCCATTCTATCTAACTAAGTTCGTGGAACTTGATGTCAGCGAGTGGCGGCGCCACTTGCCTGACAACAAGTGTTATCAATGTTGTCATCTATAGGTACAAATAAGAAACATAGGTATCAGAACCGCTTCTTTGCACGCGTATACCGTCCTCGTGACTTAATTCCACTTCGTAGCGAAGATGTGTAATCGCTCACACACATCAAATATGTTAACTTCATCCATCTTGCCGAAACTTCTTATAGTTTATAAAATAAACAAAAACCAAATTGCACGCACGCACGATGGCGGATTTAGGTTAGGTTCTCCTTCTTCTTCTTCTTCTATTGGGTTAGCTCAGACGATCTAAGTTACCTTTTCGCATGACTAGCCAAGGGCAAGGGGAAGGTAATTTGTCTGAGCTTGTCTTACTTCACCAAAACAAAAGGAACGCTACGCATAAGTTAGATTAGCTCAGCTCAGCTAATATCAACTCAGAAATGTGCAAATGGAAAGCAGCTATTATCGCCCGCCTGCGATTGAAGAATAAATAAACAAGAAGTAGAGAAATAAACCTAGTAGGTATGATAACACGGACACGTGACTGTATATTAAAGTTATTTGTATCGAGAGGTCAATCAGTCGTATTGTTATAATCCCGATATATTATTATTATTATTATCTTACGGACATTCAGTTTTGGTGTTTCACCTTCTATAGTCTATACGTTTCAAAAACTGTAAAATCCTTAGGCTAGTTCATCTGTTGAGATTATTTAACAGCTCTGAGGGTCTGCATTCTCTCGGTATAATGAAACGGTGGCATACGTGTCCATAAAAAGATTTTATCAGCTAGTTCGCGTACTGACTCCATTCATAGCTGCATAATACCCCAATTTATGTACGTTATGTACTGAGAGCCTGGGACAAAAAGCGGGCATAATTGTAGCACCGTTATTATACATGCGGCCCATTGAGGATAACGGCGTGCTTCTCGCCGAATAAACACTAGAAAAATGAGTTTGTTTCGCCCCGCGAACGTACGGCAAACATCCACTACGAAATTCAATTCATTTGGACCCGGGTATGCCATCTACAAAGTACGTTCAAAAAATTCGAAAATTCCAGAGTGACTGTGGCTTCCAGAAATTAAAGAATTGCAGAAAGTTTAGTCGCATCGGATATTTTGCAACTGACCTCGTACATGAGCGCTACAACGCAAACATAACCTCTAATTACGGTCTAGTGTATCTGATCAGCAAGGTTGTCGCGCACTTCTCGTCGACTTGGACGAGGGGGTGGAGGGACCAGCCCCCGGTGAGGGGTGCGCGGGACTTTTAGGGGGCAGGACGTGCATAATTTAGACGTCATTAGCGCAGGCGGGAAGGAAAAATATCATCATTTTGAAAAAGGCCCACTGATGGGGTTTTCTTTCTGTTAAGGGGTGAAACACGGCTTTAGAGACGTTCTAATTTTCCGCCTGTTAATAAATTATGGCCCGTTTAAAACTGAGCTCTACCCTTGCGGTTTCTGTTTCGTTTTTGATCGTTTAGGAATTAATAATACAAGACGGTAAAATTGTAATTTTGATACATTTTTATTTCTCTGGTTTTAATTTGTCATGTTTCACGCATCATGACGAAGGATATTTTTATATTTCTACCATGTACTAAAATGCTGTGAAAATGATTCCGCACTATACCGACGCTATGCGATCGAGGATTGGAATTATTTAAATCAATAGATCCAACTAATGCTATAACGGAATGTATCAGAATTGTAACAATTCTTTCATTTTCACTAATAGGGTCCTTAATGAATCCTGAAAATTCAACTCTTTACCAGATCTAGTTTATCAATTTGTGACTTCCCCCTTTCGTAGTACACGGCTTATAACATTAAAGCGACTTAAACCGCTCAAAAAAAGCTCCGACTTCCTTCAATTTTTATGACCTCCCTCCCTAAAAATCTGTCAGAAAAGCGGAAATTATTTTCGACGAAAACGAAGGGCGGAATTTGAAATAATAATGCGTTTATCCCCGTCAATGTTCGCGTTTTATTCAGCCTGCAAAATTTAGAAATTTATTCTTCTTTTCAGGTCAGAACGAAGGCGCAAAAAGTACAAGGGTTGGTGAACGAAGTGCTTAAGGGGATGCCGCCAACAATAAGGGCGTATGTCCACCCCGTTTCGCTGAAATTAGAAATATTACCGCACCTAACGAAAATTATCGTGCCTCCATTTCGACCTGTCAACCTTCATTTATATACACAAGAAGAAAAGAAATTGCTGAATAGGGTTGTTAATATCATGATTGACTATGGATTAAACTATGTTCAGGAACGTAACGTGGAGGGAAGTTACATTTATAATTTAGGTAATGCAAAAAGAACACTTCACTTAACTAGTCGACAACACCTAAGAGTGTTTTCAATTTTCTCCTACAGATCCTAACGTGAATGATATCGTCATGTTTTCGGGTTCTAAATCCGCCAGGGCTCTCTCTTATTCTAATAAGCAGATGATAGCACAGGAGATACACGTGGAGAAGATGCGTAGAGTTGAAACTCATAAGAAAATGTCCGATCCTGGGAACAGTTCCGGAAGGGCTGTCAAGAAAGATGCTGTTCCAAACCATCTTCATAGACTGCAGCCAAAAACAATGAAACCCAAAGAGGCGGTGAGTACCTTAATAATCTTTTATGTTATTATAGAAAGATCAACAGGTTGAAAAGTCAGTTTTTTTTTGTCATGTATCATAATAGTCGAAAAATAAAAAGAAAGATCGCGATTGGTTATCTAAAGCAAAACTTCCCCTAAAACCAAACGTTGACAAATGCGCGCCTTGCTGTTTCTGCCCGCGACGTATGGGATTTCTCGTAATCCGCCCAACAATGGAATCACGCCGAAAATGGACTTTCCGGCTGCTCGCTAGTTTTCCCATTTTGTCCGCGTTGGGGACCGAACAAAATCCAGCAATCTAGACCGGTCATCTTTCATTACCGCGGTGATATCCTATGGCGCCGGAATGGCATTATCCGGATTTAACGAGTTTTCGCGAGATCCGCACACCGGTGCCCTCTAGTGGCCACATTTCGAAATAGAGATATCGAATCGTAAAGGGGATTGCGATCCGGATTAATTCTACGAATCCATCTTGAAGCTGATACTTCACCGTTTTCATTTGATATTGTTACGGGGTTGGTTCGCAGAACGTTAGAAACGTCCTTAAAACAATAAACATCCCCAAAACATGTTTGTCTCCGCCCTGGTCGTTATCGTCCTGGAAATGTCCTAGAATCCTGACAACCCAGGAAACAAACGGCAATCCTTCTAGCGGTCGAGACGTGGCGATTTCCGGTCAAGAAATGCCGGCAACTACCATCCTCTGCTAATGTTATAACCTGGTGGAGACACCGAACCCTAAAACCGGATGACCGGCTCGTCCTGGCGGTGCAGGATGCGTCCTCGCCGTCTCTTAACGAATTAATGGTCTGCCGACGAATAAAGAACCATATCTCCACGCCATGAATTTCGACAGTTTCCTTTCGAAATAGAACTCTCCGACTAGTAAAAAAAAACATAATTTATCGTAGGGCTTTCCCCCACCTCTTCTTTTAAAAGCATCACCCCCACATAAAAGCAAAACAACTATTCGATATAAATACAAAACCGGATATAAATCTTTTCGTTGGAGAGCTCCGGAAGTATGATGAATGGTCCGAAGTTTCCTCGAAAAGATAATGCGAAATGTAGCCTGGGGTGCCAGTTTTTGTTGGGCCGAATTTCAATATGAAAAGAATCCCGCCCGCAAAAAATAATAGAAGACGGAGACGGTTTCGTTTTAATTGCCCGCTAATGGAGATTGCCGCGACCTAATGGAGTCTGCCGAAGTGGATGACTCCTAACATATTTAAGGGAGGGGCGGAAAAAAACCGGAAACTTGATCCGGATTCTATAGCTTGATGGGGCATGATTATTTTTATATCTTGCTGGACTGCTGGAACGATAAAGGTTAACGATATTTCATATATATTGTTTTCCAACCTTTTTTCAAGGGCGGACCCCACCGTACCATGGTCCGCGGACCCCCAAAAAACTTTTATGTTCGCCCTTGAAAAAAGTTGGGAAAGGCGTATTTAATAATATAAGCGAGTTTGGACATTTGTAGGTGTCAAATTTGTCGAAGAGATTGGTGTTTATTCAAAAGATTGCTACAGCCTCTTGAGGAATTTTTTATGACTTAGATGAGTTTGGACATATGTGGGTGTTAAATTTGTCGAAGAAGTTGATTGGTGTTTGTCCAAAAGATTTCTTCAGCCTTTTGAGAACATTTCTTCCGGTGTATAACCCATTGGTGGTGGACATTCATTGGTGCAGTATTTGCTTTAAAAAATTGAGTTTGCCCGATAAGTTTGATTGGTATTTGTCCATAAGCTTCCTTCAGCCTCTTGAGGAATTTTTTAATGACGTAGATGAGTTTGGGCACTCGTAGGTGCTAAATTTGTCGAAGAAGTTGATTGGTGTTTATTCAAAAGATTGCTACAGCCTCTTGAGGAATTTTTTAATGACTTAGATGAGTTTGGACATTTGTAGGTGTTAAATTTGTCGAAGAAGTTGATTGGTGTTTGTCCAAAAGGTTGCTTCAGCCTCTTGAGGAAATTTCTTCCGGTGTATAACCCATTGGTGGTGGACATTCTTGGTGCGGTATTTGCTTTAAAAAATTGAGTTTGCCCGATAGGTTGGATTGGTATTTGTCCAAAAGCTTCCTTCAGCCTCTTGAGGAATTTTTAATGACGTAGATGAGTTTGGGCACTCGTAGGTGCTAAATTTGGCGAAGAAGTTGATTGGTGTTTGTCCAAAATGTTGCTTCAGCCTCTTGAGGAAATTTCTTCCGGTGTATAACCCATTGGTGGTGGACATTCTTGGTGCGGTATTTACTTTAAAAAATTGAGTTTGCCCGATAAGTTGGATTGGTATTTGTCCAAAAGCTTCCTTCAGCCTCTTGAGGAATTTTTAATGACGTAGATGAGTTTGGGCACTCGTAGGTGCTAAATTTGTCGAAGAAGTTGATTGGTGTTTGTCCAAAAGGTTGCTTCAGCCTCTTGAGGAAATTTCTTCCGGTGTATAACCCATTGATGGTGGACATTCTTGATGCGGTATTTGCTTTAAAAAATTGAGTTTCCCCGATAAGTTTGATTGGTATTTGTCCAAAAGCTTCCTTCAGCCTCTTGAGGAATTTTTTTAATGACTTAGATGAGTATGGGCACTCGTAGGTGCTAAATTTGTCGAAGAAGTTGATTGGTGTTTGTCCAAAAGATACTTCAGCCTCTTGAGGATATTTCTTCCGGTGTATAACCAATTGGTGGTGGACATTCTTGATGCGGTATTTGCTTTAAAAAATTGAGTTTGCCCGATAAGTCTGTTTGGTATTTGTCCAAAAGCTTCCTTCAGCCTATTGAGGAATTTTTTAATGACGTAGATGAGTATGGGCACTCGTAGGTGCTAAATTTGCCGAAGAAGTTGATTGGTGTTTGTCCAAAAGATACTTCAGCCTCTTGAGGATATTTCTTCCGGTGTATAACCCATTGGTGGTGGACATTCTTGATGCGGTATTTGCTTTAAAAAATTGACTTTGCCCAATAAGTTTGATTGGTATTTGTCCAAAAGCTTCCTTCAGCCTCTTGAGGAATTTTTTAATGACGTAGATGAGTTTGGGCACTCGTAGGTGCTAAATTTGTCGAAGAAGTTGATTGGTGTTTAATCAAAAGATTGCTACAGCCTCTTGAGGAATTTTTTAATGACTTAGATGAGTTTGGACATTTGTAGGTGTTAAATTTGTCGAAGAAGTTGATTGGTGTTTGTCCAAAAGATTTCTTCAGCCTTTTGAGAACATTTCATCCGGTGTATAACCCATTGGTGGTGGACATTCATTGGTGCAGTATTTGCTTTAAAAAATTGAGTTTGCCCGATAAGTTTGATTGGTATTTGTCCAAATGCTTCTTGACACTCGTAGGTGCTAAATTTGCCGAGGAAGTTGATTGGTGTTTGTCCAAAAGGTTGCTTCAGCCTCTTGACGAAATTTCTTCTGGTGTACAACCCTTTAGACATTCATTGGTGCAATATTTCATTCAAAAAGTTGAGGTTGCTTGATAAGTTTGATTGGTGTTCGTTCAAAATCTATCTTCAGCCTCTTGAGGAAATTTTTAATGACAGAGATGAGCTTGGACATTCGTAGGTGCTAAATTTGTGCAAGTAGTTGGTGTAGTAGTTAGTGGAGTAGTATTGCTACTCCATAGGTCTATTATCTGTTGTGTTTTATCCGCGGACCACAGGTTGTGAAACACTGATTTAGGGAGATTATTTTGAGAGATCTTTAGAATTTGGACCATAAAAACTTTGGTTACACAGAATAAAAATTATTTTAAAACCCGTATTATCTAGGAAGATTTCAAAGAATTTGTCTGTAACTATTTCTTCTCTCTTTAAAGTGTTATAGAAATGTGAGAAAGATACAATTCCCTTAACGACACTCAATAAAATCCGCTCGAGCACCTCCCCATTCAGAAACCTCATCGATATTCTATTTGAAATCGACTGTAACGTAAATAATAACGCGAAAGGTTACGGGTATATCAAAAGACGTCATCATAAATAATACATCTGAACGTGTAAAAGCGGCGATATAAAAACGGAAGGCGACTATCAGATTTCAAGAGTGCGACTTGGCACAAAGTGTCAAAGCGTTTAGGGGTCCGTATCTGTGCGACTGTGGCGACCTCTTTCGGCCGGCTTAATGGTCCGACTAACTCGCACCGAACCCGTAAAACTACTGCAGTTATTCACTTGGATAGCTGTTATTTCACATGCTCGGGCAGGTCTGCCTTAAACGCGGAGGTTATTTCGGATAAATTGGCCGGCAGAAAATCGCTATTTATCTATTTTATAGGAGGGGAAGGAACCAGATTTGAATTTCAAATTAAGATATGTATTATAATAGGCAGAATAAGATTCATAATTTCTCTATTATTTACTGAAAGATTGATCAAAATCCATTGATTAATTAGCAAGAAATTAAAAATCTGATACCTACTAAGCCAAGTTATAAAATACAACTTTATTCGTTACCTTATCTATACCGCCGGTATAGCTGCTTAATAATTCATAACGACATAATAGAAATTGCCGTCACCGTGTAGCACAATCACCTAATGATAATGTAAGGGGACAATTTCAAACAAACACTATAATAACCTGTGTAGGGGTGTCGGGGTATCGTCAAACAAAGACTGTACGAGTGGTTACATTTGTGCAAGGGATGAAAAGGACTTTAGAGCGACAATTCCAACACAATCCTGCCACCTGCTCGTATTTAGCTGTGTGAAGTTAGCAACAAAAGCCAGCAACAAAATTTTTTTTCATCCGATTGCAACGAACTATACACCGTTGGAAAGCCCATGACGAGCTGAGTCTACCATAGTTATTGCAACGGGATCAATTAATAACTACTACCTAAAAAATTAAAAAGAAAGTCAAAATTTCAATGAATTTCCATATCTTTAGAACCGCATATCTTCGCCAATACTTCATTATACTTATTAAGTGTAACACCAATCGAAAGCGCAACCTTCGGTTATACTACCATAGTTATTGCAATCCAAAATTTAGCTGATTAGTGCCTCAAATAAATTAATCAAATATGAGTATTTTTAACATCCGGGTACCATATGTAGTCCCACCTAAATTAAGTTAAACAAACGTATTCGCTTTGTGTGATCATATCGATAAATACATCAAAAGATAGCTGAGACCTGCCTCTACCCATCATAGTTAGTGCAGAACAAAATTATAATAATTAGCGGGTGAAATAAATTAGTGAATTCCAGACACTTTTTCCGTCGGCTATTGGTCGACGGCGAACTTTTTGCAAGATTAAATCTTATCGATATATACTTCAAAAGATAGCTGAGACTTCCACCTACCTACCATAGTTATTGCAACGCAAATTTTTAACAATTAGCGGGTGAAATAAATTAGTGAATTCCAGACACTTTTTCCATCGGCTATTGGTCGACGGTGAACAGCCCTATGTACATGCTTTTGTGCAAACTTTTTGCAAGATTAAATCTTATCGATATATACTTCAAAAGATAGCTGAGACTTCCATCTACCTACCATAGTTATTGCAGGGCAAATTTATAACAATTAGTGGGTGAAATAAATTAATGAATTCCTATAGCCAATTCGGCTATATGGCGACGGCCAACGGTACTATCTAAATCACGAGATAGCTGAAACTTTCATCTACCTACGGTAGTTATGGCAGGGCAATTTTTTAACAATTTAGTGGGTGAAATAAATTGATGAATTCCAGGCACTTTTTTGATCAGCTATTGGACGACAGTAAACAGTACTATAAATCGAGTAGCGTAAATGGTAGAAGATTGACAAAATCGACAAATTTTATATTTTTATATATACGGCAGCAGGAGAACTTAAAAAAATGTTTGCATAAATTTATCTAAAACAAGATATGAAAGAGGAGACGTGTATATAACAAAAAAGTGTATCAATAATATCAATATGTCATCCAAGATTTCGATAACAAAAGCTTAAGGCGATATTTAGAAATGCGATTTTCATTTTAATAATTGAAACAAAAAAAAAAAAAACATTGTCACGATTCGAACCGACTCTGCCGTGACGGGAATCACGCATTAGCCAGCGCATCCTGAGAAAATTGATATTTTTCGTCCCCGTCGACCAATTACCGATAAAAAAAGTGCCTGGAATTCATTAATTTATTTCACCCACCAATTGTAAAAAATTTGCGTTGCAATAACTATGGTAGATAGGTGGAAGTCTCAGCTATCTTTTGATGTATATATCGATAAGATTTAATCTTGCAAAAAGTTTGCACAAAAGGATTTACATAGTACTGTTCGCCGTCGACCAATAGCCGATGGAAAAAGTGCCTTGAATTGATTAATTTATTTCACCCACTAATTGTTAAAAATTTGCGTTGCAATAACTATGGTAGGTAGGTGGAAGTTTCAGCTATCATTTGATGTGTATACCGATATGATTTAATCACGCAAAAAGTTTGCACAAAACGATTTACATAGCGCTGTTCGCCGTCGACCAATAGCCGATGGAAAAATTGACCGGAATTCACTAATTTATTTCACCCGCTAATTGTTAAAAATTTGCGTTGCAATAACTATGGTAGGTAGGTGGAAGTTTCAGCTATCATTTGATGTATATATCGATAAGATTTGATTTTGCAAAAAGTTTGCACAAAAGGATTTACATAGCACTGTTCGCCGTCGACCAATAGCCGATGGAGAAATTGACCGGAATTCACTAATTTATTTCACCCGCTAATTGTTAAAAATTTGCGTTGCAATAACTATGGTAGGTAGGTGGAAGTCTCAGCTATCTTTTGATGTATATATCGATAAGATTTAATCTTGCAAAAAGATTGCACAAAAGCATGTACATAGGACTGTTCACCGTCGACTAATAGCCGACGTAAAAAGTGTCTGGAATTCACTAATTTATTTCACCCGCTAATTGTTAAAAATTTGCGTTGCAATAACTATGGTAGGTAGGTGGAAGTCTCAGCTATCTTTTGATGTATATATCGATAAGATTTAATCTTGCAAAAAGTTTGCACAAAAGGATTTACATAGTACTGTTCGCCGTCGACCAATAGCCGATGGAAAAAGTGCCTTGAATTGATTAATTTATTTCACCCACTAATTGTTAAAAATTTGCGTTGCAATAACTATGGTAGGTAGGTGGAAGTTTCAGCTATCATTTGATGTGTATACCGATATGATTTAATCACGCAAAAAGTTTGCACAAAACGATTTACATAGCGCTGTTCGCCGTCGACCAATAGCCGATGGAAAAATTGACCGGAATTCACTAATTTATTTCACCCGCTAATTGTTAAAAATTTGCGTTGCAATAACTATGGTAGGTAGGTGGAAGTTTCAGCTATCATTTGATGTATATATCGATAAGATTTGATTTTGCAAAAAGTTTGCACAAAAGGATTTACATAGCACTGTTCGCCGTCGACCAATAGCCGATGGAGAAATTGACCGGAATTCACTAATTTATTTCACCCGCTAATTGTTAAAAATTTGCGTTGCAATAACTATGGTAGGTAGGTGGAAGTCTCAGCTATCTTTTGATGTATATATCGATAAGATTTAATCTTGCAAAAAGATTGCACAAAAGCATGTACATAGGACTGTTCACCGTCGACTAATAGCCGACGTAAAAAGTGTCTGGAATTCACTAATTTATTTCA
This sequence comes from Aphodius granarius, assembly GCA_963971325.1. Lineage (NCBI taxonomy): Eukaryota > Metazoa > Arthropoda > Insecta > Coleoptera > Scarabaeidae > Aphodius > Aphodius granarius. Next base: position 12,361,473 of record OZ020227.1, on the reverse strand, counting down.
CCCGCTAATTGTTAAAAATTTGCGTTGCAATAACTATGGTAGGTAGGTGGAAGTCTCAGCTATCTTTTGATGTATATATCGATAAGATTTAATCTTGCAAAAAGTTTGCACAAAAGGATTTACATAGTACTGTTCGCCGTCGACCAATAGCCGATGGAAAAAGTGCCTTGAATTGATTAATTTATTTCACCCACTAATTGTTAAAAATTTGCGTTGCAATAACTATGGTAGGTAGGTGGAAGTTTCAGCTATCATTTGATGTGTATACCGATATGATTTAATCACGCAAAAAGTTTGCACAAAACGATTTACATAGCGCTGTTCGCCGTCGACCAATAGCCGATGGAAAAATTGACCGGAATTCACTAATTTATTTCACCCGCTAATTGTTAAAAATTTGCGTTGCAATAACTATGGTAGGTAGGTGGAAGTTTCAGCTATCATTTGATGTATATATCGATAAGATTTGATTTTGCAAAAAGTTTGCACAAAAGGATTTACATAGCACTGTTCGCCGTCGACCAATAGCCGATGGAGAAATTGACCGGAATTCACTAATTTATTTCACCCGCTAATTGTTAAAAATTTGCGTTGCAATAACTATGGTAGGTAGGTGGAAGTCTCAGCTATCTTTTGATGTATATATCGATAAGATTTAATCTTGCAAAAAGATTGCACAAAAGCATGTACATAGGACTGTTCACCGTCGACTAATAGCCGACGTAAAAAGTGTCTGGAATTCACTAATTTATTTCACCCGCTAATTGTTAAAAATTTGCGTTGCAATAACTATGGTAGGTAGGTGGAAGTCTCAGCTATCTTTTGATGTATATATCGATAAGATTTAATCTTGCAAAAAGTTTGCACAAAAGCATGTACATAGGGCTGTTCGCCGTCGACCAATAGCCGACGGAAAAAGTGTCTGGAATTCACTAATTTATTTCACCCGCTAATTGTTATAATTTTGTTCTGCACTAACTATGATGGGTAGAGGCAGGTCTCAGCTATCTTTTGATGTATTTATCGATATGATCACACAAAGCGAATACGTTTGTTTAACTTAATTTAGGTGGGACTACATATGGTACCCGGATGTTAAAAATACTCATATTTGATTAATTTATTTGAGGCACTAATTAGCAAAATTTTGGGTTGCAATAACTATGGTAATATAACCGAAGCTTGCGCTTTCGATTGGTGTTACACTTAATAAGTATAATGAAGTATTGGCGAAGATATGCTGTTCTAAAGATATGGAAATTCATTGAAATTTTGACTTTCTTTTTAATTTTTTAGGTAGTAGTTATTAATTGATCCCGTTGCAATAACTATGGTAGACTCAGTTCGTCTTGGGCTTTCCAACGGTGTATAGTTCATTGCAATCGGGTGAAAAAAAAATTTGTTGCTGGCTTTTGTTGCTAACTTCACACAGCTCTCGTATTTTGTTACAGGCCAAGTTGTTATTTTTATCCAAATATGTTTTTGTAAAGGAACAGATAAATTGTCTACAATATTGAGCTTTTATGGACAAATAAGCACAAACATGGTGGTGACTACACAGAGAGAACTCTATTCTTGGATACCTATCAAGAAAATAATGTTCTTGCGTAGGTGTAGCATAGAGTGTAGCATGAAGAAGATATTTTTGCTATCCAAATAATATTTTATTGTAATAAGAATTTCAATATATGTAGTTATTTCAACGGCTAGTTATTCTTCCGGTTTAAGAGTGTAGTATGTTGAGTATATTTTGGTCTGACGAAGAAAATGTTATTCTTCTACATATAAAAAGAGTAAGACGTTCGTTTTAAAACAACAACAATATTTTGTTGGGTGAAAAATATACATTCTTCAACGAACAAACAGTTTCTTGACCGAAAAGTATACGTACTTCCCTTCAAGCAGTTCCTTCATACTTAAAACAAGAAAACGTTATACTTGGGACATCAAGAAAATCATATTCTTACTCTCAGATTTTGTATTTTACTTGAACCAACCAAATGATCTTTCTGCGGATATAGAAAAAAGTGATATTTTTCACCCAAAGATATTCGTGTTGTTTCGAACACTTGGCGCTTGGTGCGAATGGAGTGTCAGTGTTATGTAAGTTCTTTGCTTTAACTTCCCATTTTTGAACCATCTCCTTAATGTGGACTTTAGTAATTTCACAACTAGGTTCTGGTCCGTAAAAGAAACCCACGAAATTGATAAAATGATCACAGTGTGACTGCAACTTAGTCTCCGACTATTAAAACTGTTTGCTTTCCCCAAAACCTTCAAAACTCTTTAACAGAAATCGGACAGAGCGAATTCAGGAAACCGTCGGTAGTTAGCGAAAGAAAAGGCCGGTCCCGCTGCGGCGTTGACGTGTTAAGTCCGGGACCAAATTGCTTCCGGGCCTAATGGGTTTTTTCTTTTCATCCGGCGAAAAGTTTCGGACGGACCGGACGTAGCGGTGGGCGGAAATGAAATAACTCCGGGTTGAAGTGGCTTATGTACTGCGATCCACGCCCCGGCAAAGTGACTTTATCGCGTCTCGGACTCCCGGAATTGGAAGAGGTTAAGTCCCCGGCTCGAGCACAGTCCGGTATAACGTTAAATGTTACGAAACGCTGTTTGCCGGCGAGTCGGGTTGTAAAGAAAATTTATTTAGCCGGTCTACTGTGGGGTTGGTTGTAGACGAGAAAACGAATATATACCCAACCCGCGCCAGAGTCAGGCAAGTATAGACAATTTAAACAAATTTTTGAATAACTTTCTTACAAGAATACATACTAACACTCGTGCACAATTTCGTGTTCTATTGGTCGCACGCGTGGAAGTTTTCCCGTTCTTTTGCTTTGTCATTGTTGCATCTGCACTGCACTGGTGCAACTTTTCTTCTCCGACCTCACAGAGCTCGTGTTACCAGTGCAATATATGCTTATGCATGTTCTATTGGAAATGCCGTTCTACATTCGTGACAAAATTGCACCAATAGAGTATCGAGTTTTCTCGAAGTTTTGGACCGTACTACGTATATTTATAGTTTCCCGTTCAAGTAATAGATGGCGCGTAACGTCTTCGGGACAATTACTCTAATAGCGGGGCATAATAGACAGGGTGGAGCGTTGGCAATATAAACATAAGATTCCATTTGTAAGACCTCAACTCGAGCTGTTTGCTGGCCCTCAGTATAGCAGAAGAGAGAGGATTGATATCATCCCTTCTCTGACTTCGTCTTTTATTTTGGTCGTTAGGCGCCCTGTGCCTGACTTCCTCGAGTCCCGGATTGGGCGACGCCGAGCGTCGGGGCGGCTATGAAACGTCCCGGAAAATAAACGTTTCACGGCTCTCAGATTTCCGAGATTATCTCTTACTGGATAATGACGTTTTTATTCGGCAATTTCGCTACGAACGATGCAGTGGGAAAGCGGGAAAACACTTTAGAGGGATGATAACGGTTACAATTTGTCGTCGTCTTGGATGAAAATAGAAAGTTCGTTTTGTTGACTATCGAAAAAACACACACACATATGGTGTCATGGTGTAATGCAGCGTTTCCCAACCTTTTTTAAGGGCGGACCCCTAACCCAACTTTTATTTCTGCCCTTGAAAAATGTTGAGAAAGGCTGATTTAATGATATAAACGAGTTTGGACATTCGTAGGTGTTAAAATTGTCGAAGAAGTTAATTGGTGTTTGTCCAAAAGACTGCTTCCGCCTGTTGAGGAAATTTCTTCTGGTGTACAACCCTTTGGACATTCATTGGTGCAATATTTCATTGAAAAAGTTGAGTTTGCTTGATAAGTTTGATTGGTGTTTGTCCAAAATCTTTCTTCAGCCTCTTGAGGGAATTTTTAATAACGGAGATGAGTTTGGACATTCGTAGGTGCTAAATTTGTAGTAGTATTGTTACTCCATAGGTCTATTATCTGTTGCATTTTATCCGCGGACCCCCTGAGATAGACCCACGGATCCCCAGGTTGGAAAACACTGGTGTAATGTAATAAAACAAAAAACGTAAAACTTCAGGATTGCCATTCTTGAAACCATCGTTTTAAGATGTATACGTTCATTGCGAAAACCAACATAGCAAGTCAAAAGCACACATGTATGAGAGTGATTTTGAATTTAGCGAAGAGCCAAGAATACAGCCCCTGTGATGACTATATAGAAGTGCTTGGACCGAGTTCGAAGATATAAAGGAATAAAGGGCGATAATGACGTCCATTAACCCTTCAAAGTTAATTAATTACTGTTGTAATGGGAATTTTTCGGAAGCGGGGGTCATTACCATCTGGAATCCGTCTTCGCGTCAGTGATAATTTGCTAATGTCCTTTGATAGCCGTGGCTAATGGAAGGGTCCTGAAATACCGATTTTCCATCGCAATAACTGAAACAACGCCACTAAACAAACAATTAGTGACTATCAATTTCAATAGTGTGTTTCAACAGGGTTTCCTAAAACTTGGGCCACAAAAACGTGTAACTATTTCTTTGTTACAGGTTGTTACCAAGGACTTCTTCGGAAGGGTAATCGTCAAGGATCCAGCCAAAGGTAAGCCATTCTCTCCTCCTTGTCGTAATACAGACAATTTCGGAATTCGATCTATTCATCTGCAGTCTGCCACCAGAAATTTCCTCGCAAAATTAATCGCTAAACACACTTAAGCCTGTTTGCGTTTCTCCCTGGTTTCTATTTTCTCAATTTCTCCATCTCGCTCCGCCCGTCCTTTGCATTAATACGACGAACGTTCGTAATAATGGAATTCGCCGTGTTGGTATCACCGCCGGCCACCAGGGGGAGCCGCATCCGACAATGAGATTCAGCCACGCTCCGATATGGAATTAGGCAGGTTTGTTCGAGCGGTAATTCATCTGTAACGAGATCTGTAATTGTCTGCGGCGTTTGCCAACCCCAATTCCGCAACCCCTCCTTTCCATAAACCCCCTTCTCCGCCCCTGTACTATTAGCGTATTGTTTGCCGAAGAAAATTGCGAATTGCTTTATTAGCAACGCTTCGAGGCTTTGGGATTATTTGTCGACACTGTGGAATTATACTGATTTTGAATATTTTTCTTATCTCTATAGTCATCACAAATCATTGATTTTCCTTTCTATCTGCTTATGGTTTTATTTCTGTTCATTCTGTATTAGATACAGAATGTATCGATACATCTTTCTTATTTGTTTTTCAGAGAAGGCAAAGAAAACTTTTACACACGACGTTTGGTTTACATATAACGAAGGCCATACAAACGCTGTGCGAAGACCTGTAAAGATAAAAGTCCTGAAATAAGAAAACAATGTGCATTTATTTTGTTTACTAATAACTAAGTATATGAAATGTAAAAATGGTAAACGTTAAAATGCCTAAAAATATTTATATCATACGTTATCTTATACTTAAATTGTTTGTATTTTGTTTGTTTATATTAATAACTAAGTGTATATAATGTAAAATGGTAAACGTTAAAATGCCTAATAATAATATATACATATCATACTCTACCTTGTACCTAAATTGTTTGTATTTTGTAATCCTCCTTTCTATATTTACTTAGGTAATATAGCACCACAATATACAAAATAAGGAGTGCCGAAATGGTCCGAGGCAGTAATAGAAATAGAAGAGCCATAAATTTAAGTTTAAAACATCCGGAATTGCAATCTTGGCGCTTTCCATTAGCCGGGGAAGTAACATTAGGGTATATAGCGAGATGTCGTACCTACATTTCAAATTTCTTAAGTATGCCCACCCTTTTGCTTTTCCTTAACTGCCGTAGCAAGTTTTCCAGGTGATATTTTACGCAATTCTCCACAACCTGCATCTGGGTACATGCTTCTTACCGCACGAATTTCTATTATTTCCACGATTGCCTATGCCTAATTGCAACGCAGGTGTTCTATACAAGTTTTCGTACATTTCGAATTTATGACTTGAAAAGTTTATTCGTAAGCGATCATGATTTATGTTTTACCATAATTTATGTTTTGTCATAATTTATGTTTTATCGTGATTTACTATTCCTTTAGTATGACTTTAGTTTTTAGCCCCTTGGTTTAGATGTTTCGATGTGTCAACGTGGTAGTCGGAAAGTTGGATGGGGGCCATCCCCGATATCTATTTACGTTTCCATTAGTTAAACCAATCTCTCCCTTCGATTTTCCATCAATTTCTGATGGAGACATTCGAATATAGAACGGGACATTGTGATTGGTCAGAAAGCGCCACTATTTTCATCAATTTTTCAACTCGCCCCCCCACTGAAATAAGGGATGATATCCGAAAAACGGACGTAGCCCTAAAAAGATTACTTGGAAACCTCTCAAGATGAAATATAAGGGATAATAGCGCTTATAAATACCGGGTCTATTGAATGGTTTCCTAGTAGAGGCGTCGCGACGTTGATCGATGCTTTCGAAATGTGCACCGCTCATTGGCGTACGTCGCTATGGGGGCGGGCCTCTACGCTCCACACCAACCCCCGGAAAACAAGCTATCAGGGCATTAAACGTGATTTATCACAATCTGAGTGATTTTTATATGGTTTATAAATTGCTAACTGTCGCGGTTTTGATATACCAGAGAGGAATTTACTGTATAATCTTGCGTATACTAAGCATAGTTCTCCCACATTCCAGAATTTTCTCAAATTTGAAGCGTGGTAAACGGCTTCTGCGATTTTGCTTTCTAAAATATTCTTTGTCGCAGCATTTCTGGTAAACTTTGAAAACAAATTTTATAAAGATTGTTATTATGTTTTTACTATATCCCAAGTTTATTTGTTATTTGCTAATTAATCTTAATTCTTTTTAGTTTTAGTTATTAATTATATAACAGTGTCTGATTAATGTTCCAAATACATGTGGTGAGTCAAAAGATCATTTAAAGAAATGAAACAATTGGCCAAAAGTATTACAACTTAACCTGCATGTTAGATAAGGTTGGTGTAGGTTTTAGATTAAAAATTGTATTTTGTTTATTCTTGACTAGAAATACCTACACTTTCCTTGCTGACATCTCTTGCGTGTGTAATAATTGGGGATTTCAGCTGCATCCATATTTTGTTCATTGTAATTTGAGATAAATTGTATGTGATGCCGGATATGTGAATGATGATACTGTCTGACCTTTTCACACGCATGGGTATGATTTGTTATATTTTCAACTTAGAAGACTCGTAAATCTTTCTTTTTTATGGCCCAAATCAGTAGGGCCCTTTCGTTAAGTGCTTTGTGTCTTGATATTTTGTGTGTGTGTTATTTGCTTAATTATAAATTATGATATCGTGGACCGAGATAGTTTATACATGAGAGGTATAAGTTCAAGACAAAAAGATGAAGAGAAAAACATTCTGTAGAGAACAGTCTAGATTAACAGCCGACATTCGGCATTCTACTTAAGATGTAGTCTTTTTTCATTTATTTTTATAATGTAACTTAGTGTAGTGTTTTGTGTTTTGTAAATGATAAGCTGATTATTATTTCCTCCTTTGTGTTTTCACTTCTTTGTATTTTTACGAGAATCTAACAGCTCCTCTAGATGGTAATTTTAAGGATGAATTAAGTGTCTCTTTTATATTTTTTATTCATTCATTTTTATGTTTTTTTAATTTAATAAATTTGTTATTTTGTTGAGAAGTGTTTTCCTTTGAGTTAAATATCAATATGAGTAGTTTAATTAGTTTTGCCTGCTAAAATGCTGCACTGGTCCCATTGCAAGAACTCACGTGCAGAGCGAGTGTAAGAGCAATAATAGTGGTGGCTTGTGTTTGGGGGGTCGTGGTGTTTGACTTTAAATGTTTTAGAACATTTTTTTGTCATGCACTAATCACATTCCAAGAACCCACCATCCTACTATTACACGTACATTAGAAAATATCTGGGGTGGCCCTCATCCAACTTTCCGACTACGCCGTTGGCACAGTGAAGTTTCTGAACACTTGTAATTATTCAATTTTGTGAAGCCAGAGCCACTCTGTACCTTACCTAACGTCAGTCTCTGTGACATAATAACATTTGCCACACTGACATTTAATGTGATGTCATGTTAGTGGCACTGACGTTTGTCAAAATCTGACAATTTGCAACACAGCGACGAAGGCTGTGGATTCTGTCAAGCCTCTTCTATAAAAGCTAATAGCGCCTAAACCGTTCATCCCACTGATCTGCAAATTTGTATACATATTTAAAGTCACTGGATGGTGAGTTGATATCGCTTTGGCCAAAATCGAATAAATCCCTAAGAAGAGGGTTGTAACATTTGCCACTTCCGGTTGTCAGATTGTCACCAAAAACAATCCAGTTCGTCCTCCGGTAATTCTAAATATGTATGTATACCAAATTTCAGTTCGATCCGTTATTGCGTTTGGTCGCAATCGTGTTCACGGATATACACACAGGCATACATTTTCCAGAAATCATTGTAATCGATTCAGGGTACCCCAAAACGAGTATTTCCACTGAAATCCCGATTTATTTTCCGTCGATTACAATACTTTCCTTCTAGGGTACTTGTCGGAAAGTAAAAACAAATTTGGCCTGACATTTATCAAAATTGGGCAATTCGCAATGATAGCGACTAAATTCCTAAGAAAACGCATGTAGCAAATTTAGAGTTACCGGAGGATGAGGTGATATCGGTTGGTCCACTTGCGTTTGTCAGATTGTCACCAGAAGCAACCCAGTTCATCACCTGGTAATTCTAAATACGCGTTCACTTATACCTATATTATTGATTTTACACAAAATATCCCATGCGGACTGAAATGCCGTCGATTCTAACGCAATTATGGTGGATATTGTATAGCAAACGGTGATATTTCACTAAAGCAATTCTCTCAGCGTTGCAATTAATCAGGCAGCCTGAGCCCGGGTACAGTTGGTTATTAATAACCATAAATTATCAACGGAAACATCATCATGCAATTCCATTAAGCGATTCGCTCGCGCCGTGTATCCCAATGGAGCACTGTGAACCAGGTGAACCGCTTTTCGACGATGGGATCTAATTTCACAATTGCTCCCATAATTCAACTCAAATTAGTGGGAATGTCACCCCCATCCGGATGTAACAAGCGCGCCAACTAATTGCCAAACTGATATAATTTATCGGGCGTATTACTTGACAACTCTACCTCTGCTGGCTAACTGTGGTACTCTTCATTATCTCTTGTATATTAGCGATGAGGTAAGATTTTAAATTTGTAAGTAAACTAAAGTAAGCATTGACACCTATTAATAAAATTACTTTCCATCTGACACCAATATTTGCTGCCTAACGTTTGTAACAGAATAATAATTTAGGCATTGTTGCCTTCGAAAGATGTTACTCAGCTAAGCATTGAAACTTACCAATAAAATATGTCGATATCTGTCGAACGAATATTTGCCGCTTATCCTGGTAACAAAACAGATCTTTTTGAAGTGTTAAAGTCACTTGTCTTCGACAGATGTTACACAGCTAAGAATTGAAACCTAGTAACAAAATTCGTTCCTATCTAACACGAATATTTGCTGCGTAACATGACAACAAAACAAATCATTTAGGAAGTCTTAAAGTCACTTGTCTTCGAAAGATGTTACACAGCTAAGAATTGAAACCTAGTAACAAAATTCGTTCCTATCTGACACGAATATTTGCTGCGTAACATGACAACAAAACAAATCATGTGTTAAATCATATCTTTTTGCGTCACTTGCTGCTACTTTGTGTTACTTGCATTAAAATGTTGCAAAGTGGCACGTAATGGCTGCCACACACGTTCAGTTTAAACTGACAGTTTGAACTGTACAGTTTAACCTCTATTGTTTAGTTGAGTTCAACTGACACTGAAATACCCGCACACGTAGAGATTTAACTGTCAGTTTAAACTGAACGTGTGTGACCGGCATAACATAACAATCTTATGAAACCTAATAGCACCCTATACCACGAGCGACGTGTAAAATCATATCACACCTTTTAGTATCACTTGCTTCCACTTCATGTTACTCGCTTTGAAATTTTGCAGACTTGCACTTAATGAAGGTAAGTAACATCTTATGAAACCTTCCCTTTTTTTTAATAAAAGAGCGGAAGGGATTGGAAGATCCCACCACCACCCCGCTGTCGGGTATCACCGAAGCATTCTGCCGACAGCGACATCTTCCTTTTGATTCCTCTTTAAAATTTAATACAAGTTTATCCCTTTCGCTCTTTTGGGTTGGGTATAACCTTTACTTCGTAAAAACCAAAATCAAAATTACAATTACCTTACTGCTACCTATGCTACCTACAATTTAATACCAGCCATGCCCTTACTTAGTAAACATGCACCTTAAGTACTATACACCCCGCATACATGCAGCTTGCACCTGCCCATGACACTAGGGTTTGAAGTCCTTTCTTCCTCCAAGGCACCTGTGGCTCCAGGCGTGCCCTACACACTATACGCGCACCAGACGCACACACCACATCACGACGCTTCGGCGGCACCGCACTGTACACGCGCACTTGCGTCACCATTGGGACCTTCCCGACACTCACGTCCACTAGCTGGGGGACACATCGCTTACCTTCTTCTGGGACTGCGGTATTCCGGCGTTCCCTCCCTGGCTTCGGAATTCCTGAAGTCGTTTTGGTCCGGTATTCCGGTACCCGTACCTCCTCGCTCCGGATTCTCCTGGAGCTATCCTGCGCCGGACGTCCTGGCGCTATCTTACCCTCATGGTCCATTCTTTCTGTCCCCGTGGTCCATCGCGGTCCCTTACGCACTAAGGGACGGGAGGACCTATTACATCCCGACGTCGGTTGTCCTTTTCTTTTTCTTGGAGTATTCTCCTTATGGTGTCTGCTATTTGTTTCCACTGATCTGGGCCTTTCAGCATCTCCTCCACCATCCTTTCTTCTGTCAGGCTTTCTTTGTATGGACACGCCCTGCGCAGTTCCCCCCATCTATTACATTCGAAGAGGGTATGTGCCGGTGTGTCCAACTGTCCGCAGTATGCGCACTCAGGTCCTTCCCTTCTCTTGTACTTGTGAAGGTAGGATCCGAAGCAGCCATGTCCAGTGAGCGCCTGCGTTAGCTCGTAGCTGACCTCACCATGCTTTCTATTTACCCAGTCTGCCACTTTGGGTATCAGACTATGGGTCCACCGGCCGACATCCGCGCTATCCCACTCCGATTGCCATTTCTCGAGTGTTAGGTTTCGGTGGTCTCTTCTGGACACTCGCTCTTCCGGTCTTTGCTTGTACTTTCGGGCTCTTTCTTCCGCCTTCAGGTGTATCGGCGTCAGTGAAGCGACAACCTGAATAGCCGCTGTGGAGACCGTTCGGTATGCCGATGACACCCCAATTGCCGCCCTCCGTTGTACTTTGGAAAGCCTGTCCCTTCTATTGGCGAACGCCATATCTTCTACCCATACGGGGGCGGCGTATAGTATTACCGATTCTGCCACCGACGCGAGTATTCTCCTCTTACTCGCTCGTGGTCCTTTTACTTTTGGCATAAGCCTCAACAGTGCAGCAGTTGTTCGTTCTGCTCTTGCGGCCGTTTCGTCTATATGCTTTTTGTAACGGCGGCTTTTTTCAATATGAACCCCCAGGTACTTTAGGCTCCGGGAAGGTTCAATCAGCACTCCGGCCACTGTGAGCACTACCGGTTGTAACCTTCGTCTTCCGGTGAGCATCACCGCTTCTGTTTTTTCAGCGGCTAGTTGGAGATGGTGCTCTTCCATCCATTCCACGATGCGAGCGATCGCCGTATTGGCTCGGTCTTGGACCTCGGCACACGTCCTGCCAGTGACAATCAAACCCAGGTCATCGGCGTACGCCACCTTCTCGACTCCCGGGGTTTTGAGTCGCAGCACCCCATCGAAGAGGAGGTTCCAAAGTGTCGGTCCGAGGACCGACACCTGTGGGACGCCGCTAGTGACGGGCATCCTCTCCGTCGACCCATCTTTTCCGGTGAGCAACAGCCCCCTATTTTCCAGGTAGCTCTGAAGTAGTCTCACGAGGTACGGGCTAATTTTCCTTCTTTTTAGCTCGTCTAGAAGCTTTTCCCACATCACGGTGTTAAATGCGTTTTTGACATCTAATGTGACCAGCATGCAGTAGCGCTTGTTGCGCTGCGTACCCTGGTTGGCCTTTTTTGCAGCTTCTGTGACGACCTTTACTGCGTCCACTGTTGAACGCCCTTCTCTAAAGCCGAACTGATTTTCGGCAAGTGGAGCTTTTCTCTCCAGCTCGCGCTTCAGTCTGTCCACCAGCAACTGTTCCAGGAGTTTTCCGGCACTGTCAAGTAGGCATATAGGTCTGTACTTGGTTGGTGTGGTATTTCCCTTTGCAAGCAGTACCAGCTTCCCTGTCTTCCACTCGTCAGGATATATTCCTTCGACCAAAATCCTGTTCATGACATCGGTGACGTATTCTCCTGCATGCGCCACCATAGTCTTGACAGCCTCCGGCGGTATTCCGTCGGGACCAGGAGCCTTGCCGCTTTTTATTTTGGCGGCTGCCTGTTTTATTTCTTCGACGGTGAAGGGTTCCGCGTTCTCCTCCTCGGTCTCATTTGACCATCTTCTGCCTTGTCGTATCTGATGCTCCGGGAACAGTTCCTTGGCGATATCTCTCGTTTCTGCCAGTGTGAGGTTTGGTGGGGAGGCTCTGGCTTTAAGGCGTTTTGTTACTATCTTGTAACCTTCTCCCCACACGTTCTGCTCTACCTCTTCGAGGACGTTGGCCCAATGGTTCTCCTTGGACTGAAGGATGGCGACCTTGAGTAACTTTCTGGCGTTCTTGTACTCATCTAGAAGCTGGTTTCGTCTCATATCGTCCCGCCTTTCTCTTTGCGCCTTCCTTCTGGCTTGGTTGCATACCTTACGGAGCTCCGCTATCTCCTCGGTCCACCAGTAGACTGATCTTCTCCCTGGCTTCTTTCTTTTTGGCATTGACGCATCGCATGCTTTCTCGAGCGCCGCCATGAATGACCTTACGTCGGTGTCTCCGCCATTTATTTCATCCTGTAAAGCCTCGATAAATGCTTCGGTATTCATTTTCTTAGCATTATATCCAGGGCTGGGAGATGTCTCGTCCGGGACGTCGGTGTTTTCGGCGTGCAGCTGGTACGAGATGTACATGTGGTCGCTCATGGTTTCTTCCTCCACCACGCACCAACCCCCCATCTCGCGGGCGACGTTATCTGAAGCGAAGGTTACGTCGATGACCGAGCCTCCTCCAGATCTTCTTCGAAAGGTGTTGGTCGTTCCGTCGTTCAGGGACACCATGCCATTTCTTGCTGCCCATTCGCATAGAGCTTCTCCCTTTGCGTCTGTGTGGGTTGATCCCCATTGACGAGACTTTGCGTTGAAGTCACCTGCCACAACGCATCTGTTGGCCCCTGTCCTCAAACTGCCCTCCAGCTCCTCCAGAAACTCCTCGAACTCTGTCCTTGTCATGGCTGGTGATGCATAGCAGCTGTAGAACGTAGCCATCCCGACATCTACCCATACGAAGCCTCTGCCGGCTCCGTGATTTCGGACAGATACGCGGTGCCCTCTTATGCCGATTGAGGCGCCTTTTATGTCGTCCGTCCACCACGCTAGTTTCTCTGTGATAGCGTTGTTTTGCTCGGAGACCAGCATTATATCGACATCTTTCTTCACCGCCGTCGCTAATAGCAGGTCCTGTGCGGCTTTTCCTCTGCCTAGGTTCACTTGAAGGATCTTGACCATGGTGGTGGTGGTGCCATATATCTCCTGTCACTTTCTCTGACTGACTCCAGTCGCATCCTCCTAGTGGACCCAAGGTACAGCCACACTTTTTCGAGGTCTTCTGATGCTTTTTCATCGGAGATGCCATAGCTGGCGAGAAACCGGAGGTATAGCAGCCTGAGATCTTCACCAAGGGGCATACCTTCAGACATTATTTTTGCTTCGGAGGAGACCTTACTTTCTACCCCTACAATCTCCCCTTGCTCCGTCCTCACGAAGTATCCGAGGTAGTTTCTGACCGTGTCAAACAGTGTCCTGTCTCGCAATCGCTGCTGGGCGTAGCGGATACTCTTCAGGGTATCTTATGAAACCTAGTAACATCCTTTACATCCTATACCAAGAGCGACGTGTGAAAAATCATATCATATGGTTTTGTGTCACTTGCTTCCACTTCGTGTTACTCGCTTAGAAATTTTGCAGAGTGGCACGTAATGAAGGTAAGTAACATCTTATGAAATCTAAAGTTTTAAAGTCACGTGTCTTCGAAAAATGTTACACAGCTAAGAATTGAAACCTAGTAACAAAATTCGTTCCTATCTAACACGCATATTTGCTGCGTAACATGACAGCAAAACAAATCATTTAGGAAGTCTTAAAGTCACTTGTCTTCGAAAGATGTTACACAGCTAAGAATTGAAACCTTAGAACAAAATTCGTTCCTATCTGACACGAATATTTGCTGCGTAACATGACAACAAAACAAATCGTGTGTTAAATCATATCTTTTTGCGTCACTTGCTGCTACTTTGTGTTACTCGCATTAAAATGTTGCAAAGTGGCACGTAATGGCTGCCCCACACGTTCAGTTTAAACTGACAGTTTGAACTGTACAGTTTAACCTCTATTGTTTAGTTGAGTTCAACTGAGACTGAAATACCCGCACACGTAGAGATTTAACTGTCAGTTTAAACTGAACGTGTGTGACCGGCATAAGATAACAATCTTATGAAACCTAATAGCACCCTATACCACGAGCGACGTGTAAAATCATATCACATCTTTTAGTATCACTTGCTTCCACTTCATGTTACTCGCTTTGAAATTTTGCAGACTTGCACTTAATGAAGGTAAGTAACATCTTATGAAACCTAGTAACATCCTTTACATCCTATACCAAGAGCGACGTGTGAAAAATCATATCATAAAATTTTGCAGAGTGGCACGTAATGAAGGTAAGTAACATCTTATGAAATCTAAAGTTTTAAAGTCACTTGTCTTCGAAAAATGTTACACAGCTAAGAATTGAAACCTAGTAACAAAATTCGTTCCTATCTGACACGCATATTTGCTGCGTAACATGACAGCAAAACAAATCATTTAGGAAGTCTTAAAGTCACTTGTCTTCGAAAGATGTTACACAGCTAAGAATTGAAACCTTATAACAAAATTCGTTCCTATCTGACACGAATATTTGCTGCGTAACATGACAACAAAACAAATCATGTGTTAAATCATATCTTTTTGCGTCACTTGCTGCTACTTTGTGTTACGCGCATTAAAATGTTGCATAGTGGCACGTAATGGCTGCCACACACGTTCAGTTTAAACTGACAGTTTGAACTGTACAGTTTAACCTCTATTGTTTAGTTGAGTTCAACTGAGACTGAAATACCCGCACACGTAGAGATTTAACTGTCAGTTTAAACTGAACGTGTGTGACCGGCATAACATAACAATCTTATGAAACCTAATAGCACCCTATACCACGAACGACGTGTAAAATCATATCATACCTTTTAGTATCACTTGCTTCCACTTCATGTTACTCGCTTTGAAATTTTGCAGACTTGCACTTAATGAAGGTAAGTAACATCTTATGAAACCTAGTAACATCCTATACCAAGAGCGACGTGTGAAAAATCATATATCGTTTTGTGTCACTTGCTTCCACTTCGTGTTACTCGCTTTGAAATTTTGCAGAGGTGCACTTAATGAAGGTAAGTAACATCTTATGAAACCTAGTAACATCCTATACCACGAGCGACGTGTGAAAAATCATATCATATCGTTTTGTGTCACTTGCTTCCACTTCGTGTTACTCGCTTTGAAATTTTGCAGAGGCGCACTTAATGAAGGTAAGTAACATCTTATGAAACCTAGTAACATCCTATACCAAGAGCGACGTGTGAAAAATCATATCATATCGTTTTGTGTCACTTGCTTCCACTTCGTGTTACTCGCTTTGAAATTTTTTCAGAGGTGCACTTAATGAAGGTAAGTAACATCTTATGAAACCTAGTAACATCCTTTACATCCTATACCAAGAGCGACGTGTGAAAAATCATATATTGTTTTGTGTCACTTGCTTCCACTTCGTGTTACTCGCTTTGAAACTTTGCAGAGGTGCACTTAATGAAGGTAAGTAACATCTTATGAAACATAGTAACATCCTATACCAATAGTGACGTGTGAAAAATCATATATCGTTTTGTGTCACTTGCTTCCACTTCGTGTTACTCGCTTTGAAATTTTGCAGAGGTGCACTTAATGAAGGTAAGTAACATCTTATGAAACCTAGTAATATCCTTTACATCCTATACCAAGAGCGACGTGTGAAAAATCATATATCGTTTTGTGTCACTTGCTTCCACTTCGTGTTACTCGCTTTGAAATTTTGCAGAGTGGCACGTAATGAATGTAAGCAACATCTTATGAAATCTAAAGTTTTAAAGTCACTTGTCTTCGAAAAATGTTACACAGCTAAGTAATGAAACCGATTAACAAAATACGTTCCTATCTGAGACGAATATTTGCTGCGCAACATGACAACAAAACAAATGGTTTAGGATGTCTTTAAGTCTCTTGTCTTCGAAAGATGTTTCACAGGTAAGTATTGAATCCTAGTAATACAATTCATGAAATAAGACAACAAATGAAGTATACGATATTTTATTGAACACACTATAATCTTATACAACCGTCCTCGATAATTTATACACAGTGGTAACGTTTCCTTATTTCATAGTAATTTCATACAATGTACAAGTTTTAAGAAATTAATAATACTAGAACACATCACAATATTCATAAAAATTATCCACAATTTTTGCTACAACTTACAGCACTAAAAAACGAGACTAGTCCTGCATAATACAATACTATACATACTATTTATCTTTTATTTATTTACAAATATCTAATATTGCTGCCATACACTTAACCTCAAAATATACAAGCGCCTAAAATATATATACAATCATTAACGCATATCAACGACAATCCCACTAAACACTAAAACATAAATTAAATCGTATATGATTTGAATTATTTGTATCGTGGCTCCACCTATGGACAGAGCCACTAAACTCTAGTTCGCGCACAACTCGCTAGATGTCGGCTCGAGAAAATTTAAACCTCTTTGTTGCTTGTGATTGTTTCGTTGCTCTCCTGTTTCCTGTTTAATGCCTGTAACGTTAACGGTGGCAGCAGTGGGAAATTTAAGCCTCCCGCTAAACTGGCAGCTTGCTGAAAGTTGGCAACGTGTTGCAGACTTTGCAGCAGCGCCGCCGAATGCTCTTGCGCTTTCCTCCTTAGCTCTGCAACGCTTGACGATCGTTGGTCACCGCTTCCTGGTGAGTGATCTGTTGGCATAAGGGAGCCCAAGCTTGTCATTGGCTTCATGGGACAACAAGAACAGAGTCCAGGAAAACCTGAAAAGAAATAAATTACGATTGGTTAATGTACCAACTCAAAAAGAGTACGCAAAAACTCATCAAAATCCATTAATTCCTAATTCAAATGATAAATTATTTTATACATGGACAGGAAAAAAACCCAAAGCGTTATTATTATTATTTTTTAAGTAAAACGGGAACCGTGAACAAAGTAGATTATGTCGTGGCATGTTAAGAGCTGGTATAAAAAATTGTTTGCGGCATAGAGAGCAGCCATAACTTGTGCCGTTTATTAGATTCCAACTTTAAACCTGTGGCTGATTCGCTCCCAATTTCACGTCTCAGGTGTAAAGCGGTTGCAAATTGGCTGTACAGCTTTGCTAAGTGGATTGGAAGTCCCTAATACAGCGAGGCGACTGCACGCGGGGGTGTTATTTATCAACTAAATCAAGACACCTTATCATAAATCTCACTTCCTAGTCGCATACAACGGAAGCTTATGCATAACCCGAGTACTTTTATATCTTCTTGTTGGGTCTTTTTGTTTTAAGGGTTATTTCCGTGATAAAATGACATATTTGGGGCGATCTATATTGATCGCAAAGAAAATGGTGAAGAATACTGAATCCCGAATTTCAAAAAATTTGTCTATAATATATAGAAAATTAGAAAGAAATAAGAATCATCAAAGTCCAGCTAAGATTACAAAGTTTGGTAAAATAGCTGCCACTAACCTTTTAATCCTGGAAATAATGGTGGAGAAAATTGTGAAGATATATGCGAAGCCAAATGTGGTGGAAAGAATAATGGAGGTGTTGACCTAGTCGTTGCGTTTCCATCTAAGACCGGCCTGAAGCTTCCACTGTAACAAAGAAAAGAAGGAAATTAAATACCTACTTCATGTTTTTTCCTATGACATAACGTTAGTACTTTTATAGTTTTATTACGTCAAACATTTCTAAATTTCTAAATTTTATCGTATTATTTACAAAACTGAACGTGATTAATATTAATTCACTTGAGCTGCAAAAGTATGCCGCCTAACGCACGTGAAACGATCACCGGTAAAAACTCAACGTAAAAATGACTCACCGCGTCTACAATGCGCAAACTCACAATCCGCAAGGTTGTGTCTCGGGACAGTTCGGTATCATCTGGTTTATGAATCACGCAAATTTTAGATTGCCCACCGTTAGTTGTATTTTTATCAGTTGTGTTTTTGTCAGTGATGATCAGTTGTGTTTAGAAAGTGTACGCTCCAAAACATTTAGCATTATTACAACACAATGTGGATCTTAACAGCATTATTGGTGATTTTAATAACAGCGGTTTATGTGTATTTCAAGAGACGTTATAGTTATTGGGAAAAGCTGGGCGTGCCCTATATAAAACCGAGCATACCTTTCGGAAATTTAGTACAGAATATCCCACCTCCTGTACAATTTGAAAATTTCCACAGAGAATTTCGACGAAGAGGCGTGAAGCATGGAGGTATATTCTTATTCTCATCGCCTCAATATTTTCCCGTCGATCCAGAGATTATCAAGTCTATTTTCATCAAGGATTTTCACCATTTTGTCGATAGAGGTATTTACTACAACGACATTGACCAACCCATCATGGGAAACCTGTTTTTCATCGAGGGACAAAAGTGGAGGAACTTACGACATAGATTATCACCGACTTTTACCTCAGGGAAAATGAGGATGATGTTTGAAACGATGTTGGAATGCAGTTATCCTTTGAGAGATCGAATACAAGAACTGACAGCCCAAGGAGAAGTTATAGATGCCAAAGAGGTTTTAGCACTATTTACCACTGATGTAATAGGTAGTTGTGCCTTCGGTATAAATTGTAATAGTTTTTTGGATCCGAATTCAGAATTTCGACTTTATGGGCGAGCCATATTTACGGAAACGGCCCGGAAAGCTATCAAAGGCATTTTTCAACATGTCTTTCCCAAGTTATCAAGGAAGTTAGGGCTTGTGGTTATAGACCAAGAGATCGCCGAATTCTTTACGAAAGTTGTCAAAGAAACATACGAATATCGGAAAGAAAATAGGATAAAACGCAAGGATTTCATGCAGTTACTAATCGATTTAAAGGACGATAATGATAAGGATAATTCTATTTCTATGGATGAATTGATAGCACAAGCGTTTATATTCTTTATCGCTGGTTTTGACACAACCGCTACTTTGTTGACATTTTGTTTATTTGAACTGGGATCAAATGAGGAAATTCAGAATAAGCTACGTGCAGAAATTCGAGACGTTTTGGGAAAATACAACGGAATGGTTACTTACGATAGTATTAAAGATATGAAGTATATGGATCAAGTTATACAAGGTAATATATACTAAGTACTGGGCTTAAGGTTATCAGGAATAACCCTGAATGTTTTATTATTTTCAGAGGCATTGAGAAAGTATCCACCGTTGAGTATATTCAACAGAATTTGTACGGAACCTTACAAAATACCAGGCACAAACATAACGTTACCAAAGGGTTGCCAAGTAGCTATATCATCCCTCGGATTGCATAGAGATGCAGAATACTTTCCTAATCCTGATTTGTTTAACCCAGATCGTTTTTCTGATGCGAATAAAGCGAGTATAGTGCCAGGATCTTATATTCCCTTTGGAGATGGACCAAGGATATGTATAGGTAAACCAGGATAAAAGAACTTACAAATTTCAACCTAACTTCAGCGTCATATTTCGCCTGTTTTAGGTTTACGTTTTGGTCTTATGGAAGCTAAGATTTGCCTAGTGAGTTTACTTAGAAATTTCGAATTTTCTGTCAATGAAAGGACTCAAGTTCCATTGGAGATTGGACTGGGTTTTATAACTACCGTAAAAGGGGGCGTGTGGTTGAATTCAAAACAAATAAAATAAGAAAAGAAAGAAGGATTTGTTTAATATAGCTTACCCTAACTAACCGATCAATATTTTCAATTATTAAAAATTTAGGATCATCTTCGTAGAATCCTGTAAGGATTACGTTATTTATTAATGGGAATTACACTCGAGTGTGTAAGAACGTCGGTCGTTTTTGACGTCTAGCCTTTGAGTAACAAAAGGGAACGCGGAAAACCGCAGCATGTTGACGTGATTTTCTAAAACTAAACCCCAAGATGTGTCCTCAGGGAGACAAGAGCGAATTCAAGCCTAAACATTTTAACTGTGGGGGAGGGATTGGCTTCGATCTCGACGTCTTCACCACCATTAGAATTTAACCCCTAATGTAACTTGAAACGCACGTCAAGTAAACATCTATTAGGGTTGACAAATACGGTTTTTGCTCTCGGAGGATTTTAGTTTGGACAATCAAGATCCTTAATCAAGTTTCACCTAATCATAGTTTCAGTTAAAACTCTGTATTTACTTTGAATATTAACATACCGAAATAAAGCAAATGCCAATACACAAGTAGGTAAAATGCAGAGTAGGTAAAAACTTGAGCAACGTTCTTAATTGTTCTTAAAGATTATAAAACTGGTATTTCAACTACTGGCAAAATCGTCCATACCCATACCCAGAATAAATAAACATCATTATCACCAATAATACCCCTCCTAACAATAGAAATCTAAGGTCTATTAATTCCACACCCTCCCAATCGATTACGATAGCAGGGACAACAGTGATAAAGGTCAACAGAATGCATCTGTGCCACGTCATCAGAAGATGGACATTTTCAAGTTCCGTTTCCGTCACGGACTCTTCGCTTATACACTTCCGATTGTCGCGTGGCCCCCTTCCGGTAGCCATTGACTCAAGAGTAATCGGCCGGTCCATTGTTGTTCGGCGATCATTCCCCTATGTATATATATAGGGATGATGGCCATGCACCCCTCTAGAAAGCAGCGGATCTGGGGCTTTGCTTTTTACATCGAGTGTTATTTTTTTTGTTAATAGCGGTTTTGGGGTGTTACATTTTCGGTTGCGACTGCACCGCAAGTATTATTATTAAAGGGGTTAGCGCAGCGGTTCCCAACCTTCTTGAGACATATACCCACAAAGCTGGTCAGATATTAGCAATTACCCACCAAACAATATTTTGAGCAATCAATGAACAACAATAAGTGATCAACAATGATTCCACATGGGAACATTGATTTTGCGGCATGAAATTTATTTCTCAATTTTAGGTAATTCTGGTCTACTAAATATGAAAATAACAAAATATTTGTTACTTTGCCTGCACTTTTTGAGATAATGGCAATCCATTCATATTTTAAATAACGTTAACTAAAAGTGCCCAATATATTTAAAAGTTTTTATTCAAAGATTTCCAATTAAAATAACGCTATAAATTATCGTCCATATTCAACGTAATATGAATTTTTTTTACCATTCGAAAGCATGAGGCGTATTACACAATTCTGAAATTAACAATAAAAGAATTAAAAAACCACAAAATTAAATTAAGAAAACGTTTTGTGTAGTTTTCTATTGTATTTTTGTTCAGGACACCATCGGCCTTCATATCTTTCCTTCGTTATCTTGATATACTGCTGAAACCGTTGCTCTTGTTTTTCATTGTAATCACTCAGATAGTCAGAGAATTTATCTAAATGACTATGAACATAATGTCACTTGGTACTCATAGTAGTTTTTCAAAATTTTGAAGCATTTTGCAAACTATTTGTGTTATTAATATTGTTCAGTTTGGTGATTTCCCAAAAATTTTTCGATAGCTGTTACAAAGCGTGTCCATGCTTCCAGTTCAACGTAACTCATGTGATTTGTGGTCCATCAAAGATACTGGCTTCTAATTTTCCTGTATTGAGGCCAGGAAATGATTAACAAATATATTTGGAACAAACATCATTCTTATATAAAGCTTTCACAAACTGTTTAATTAGCCCAAATTTAATATGTAGTGGTGGAAGAATTATTTGTTCTCGACTTATCAATGGTTCATGGCTGATGTTAGCTTTTCGCACGGTTATATTTATTCCCAACGGTCAGTTTTTCCTATCCCAATGTTGATTTTTTGCACGACTGTCCCACAGGCAAAGAAAACAGGAATATGTAGTGTATCCATTTTGCTGACCCAATAAAAAAGCATCAGCAAGTTGTAGTGTAACATAACATGTTACTCTAATATAACATATTTCAAAGTTAGTTCAAAGATTGGTTTTGATAAATAAATACTTGCTTGCCACACGAAAAGCAAAAATATTTATACTTTATCATACGTAGTATGACAAAGTATTGTAATCGTGTCGAAAAAAAAAAATTGAGATTTTAGCGGAAATATGTCGTTTTGGGTCACCTGAACATGTTTCACCAAGGTACAAAAAAAATGTCTGTGTGTGTGTGTGTGTACCCGTTTTTTGTGGCGACGATTCCGGAGAAACTACTGAAGGTATCGAGACGAAACTTCATATTTAGAAGTTTCGTGACTAAACTTAGAGCTGAAAGAAGTTTTATCCAAAAGGGCCCAAAGGAACTCGAGGTTTACTCTTATCATTTTTCAACGATTTTGCAAATTAGCCGCCATTTCTGTAATTTCATCAAAATAGTTAAATAATAAACTATAGTTTAATAGTTAAAATTTTGCATAATTTATGTCCATTCCATTTTTTGGAAAAAAAAAATTAAATCATAGTAAGCGGATGCCCTTGAACTTCCAAATTGCCCCCCTGAACACGGCTGTATCGTATGATAAA
This sequence comes from Aphodius granarius, assembly GCA_963971325.1. NCBI lineage: Eukaryota > Metazoa > Arthropoda > Insecta > Coleoptera > Scarabaeidae > Aphodius > Aphodius granarius. The sequence continues at coordinate 12,338,441 of OZ020227.1, read as the reverse complement.
GTCATGTGCACAACAGATTTTTTTATTATATACACAAGAACCGGAGTCAATTCAAACAAACTAATTATATTATACAACGAGTACTTCATGATCATAGTCTATCAAAATTGATTACACAAAATGATGCCGCAGAAAAAAAATTGTTGCTCTGTGTTATCTTTCTCGTCTTTACCCCTCAGAAAATCGTTTTTTACCCCTCAGGGGCTGTTTGAAAAACATTGCTCAAATACAACCAGCGCCAAAGAAAAACTAACCTGACAATTTCATATCCAGTAACTTTTGTAATTTCTGGACGATTTTGATCATTCTTTCACCAAATTATAGAGCAATCCTTAGTGTACTAAATATTTCAGTTCAATATGTTCAATATTGGATTGGCACAATGTAAAGAATTAGAATTAACACCCGACTCTGTACTCCGCATCAAAAAATTTAACAATTCTGCCGAGAGATGACATTGTGTTGAGTACTAGAGTGCGGTAGAGGCGGGATGATTTTACAATGTTTATGATTCTATTAGGGTCGCATAAGCCCGCTCTAATGGGGAATTAGGGTAATTCGGTCCCCGCAACGCCGGCAAGCCCGAAACTAAGTTATTGAAGACGCCCGATCTCTCCACACAAAGGAGACGCCACTGCGCTCGAGCTGTAATAATTCCGAATTTTCGCTAATCCACTTTCGCATCTCTCTTGCATTTAATGGCTTTCGCGCAGCCATCTCCACGTTATTATCATTATAATTATCTCGTATCTTTCTACATACAGTCCGGAATATTCAAATCTCCCGCCCGAAATGCTATGAGAACTGTTGGAGAAACCCACGCGTTGCCAAGATGGCAGCCCCTTTCATAATTTTAACTAAACCCAATAAAATAACCCAGTAAAACTCCCACAATTCGATTGATGTGATGTCTTTCTGCTCGATTAACACATGACAATTGGCATTTATTTTTTGCCATGAGAGGGGCGTATATTCTTCTGACACGTGCCGCACTATGTTCCCTGTTATTTGAGGCCGTATGCAAATACAGGGCACGCTTTACCGCTTTCACTGGGCACACGCAGTGTTATTATCCAGTGATTATACTAGTGTTCTTTAATAGTAGTCGGGCCCTAAGAATTATGTCATTGAGTGTGCGAGAGCAATAGGGGGTTTGACGTACCAATTATTAGATTTTTGTGGTAGGTTAAGAGGAGTTGATGGATTTTGATGATGCTTTCAGCAAATTATAGATAAATTTCCTAAATATCTTGTATCTAAAACACGGTTTCTAATGTCAAAACTTGATCAACATTTCGCTGTTGAAGTATTAACTGGACTAACGTGTATCTGGGTTTCTATTAAAAGTAGAATTCACGATTCATTATTATTCTAGCTCGATATAAAAATTACTAAAAACGCTCAGTGTCACCACTACCGATAGTAACGCAATTTTTCCTCGTGCACCAAAACTGAAATTTTGCCATTACGCTCAAAATTACGGCTAAAATTGAATCCCCTGCGGGATCGTTCTGCAAAAATGATCAATTTCATGCGATATATATGCGGTAGTCGATAAAAAATGTAAATTTGACGAATGGTCCCGTATGCCTGATGAATCTGGACGCCTATTCGGTTTTCAAATTGAAATTAACCGGAATATTCGCTCGTACCATGGTCAGGATGGGGACTGATTCCGTAACGCGAAGCGAATGTGTCGCTATGTTTGCAAATTTCGCAATTAAATGCAAACTATATAAAATTAAATTTTGACGGAGCGCCCTCTCTATGCGAGCTTTGACCGTAGTAGCGGCGTGTTCCATTTCAAATCCGTTCATTAGCCAGGCGATCTCATTTGAATAAAGAGGATAACAAATTTACCAACAAATCCAGACAGCGGCAGCGCAGCAATACACGCGGCCGTACAGAAATCAGCTTTATCTGCCGAGTGAGATTGTGACGTCGGTCGGTTGGCTGCCCTGCGATTCAGTTCAATTATTTAACGCTTTTACGGACCTTTTAATTTTTGCCTGACGCTTTGTACGTCCATGGAAGAGATTAACACCATTTTAACCAAACTGATACCAGCTCATCCTGCAGGAAACGCTATAAGTGGTTCCAAAAATTGTAGAAAGTTTAGACGAAAATATTGTATATAGCTTATGAAGGCTGTATAATACTTAGTAAGAACTGTTTGTACGAATTAAGAATGGTAAGATTCATGGACCTTAACGAGGCATAATTGGCCAACATGAATATGGTTAATTGTTTAATTGCATCTACGTATTTGTAAATGTAGATATGATATCAACAACATGACATGCGGACGATGAGAGAGCACTTGCTCTCTAATTGTGTCAAATGAATTAAGCAAGGACAGCTTCGAAATGTGACCACAATAAAGGCAGCTCTTGTTAATGCCGTTTATTCGTATTTTATACTGAATCCTTTAAGATCCTTTAAGATACCATATCAAAATATCTGAGGTGGCCCTCACCCAACTTTCCGACTACATTATTGGCACACTGAAGTGTCTGAACACTTTTGCTATTATTCAATTTAATAAAGCCAGAGCCATCCCTGGGCGCTACATAACGTCAGTTTCTATGACAGAAGGACATTTGTCATCCTGACATTTAATGTCATGTCATGTCAGTGGCTTTGACAATTTGCAATGCAACCACGAAGGCTGTGGATTCGGTCAAACTGCTTCTAGAAACCCTTATCGTTCATCCCACTGATCTGCAAATTTGTATACATATTTAGAGTCACGGGATAGTGAGCTGATATCAGTTTGCCCAAAATCGGATAAATCCCTTAGAAGACGCTTGTAACATTTGCCACTTCCGGTTGCCAGATTGTCTCCAAAAACAATCCAATTTCAGCCCAATCCGTTGTTCCGTTTGGACGCTATCGTGTTCACAGACATACTTACATACGCACATACGTACCCACATACAATTTCCAGAAATCATTACAATCGATTCAGGGGACCCCAAAACGCGTATTTCCGCTAAAATCCCGATTTTTTCCGACTACATCGCTGGTACAATGAAATATCTAAACACTTTTGCAATTGTTCAATTTTGTAAAACCACAGCTAATCTGGATACTACCTAGTTTCTATGACATAATGACATTTGTCATCCTGACATTTAATGTCATGTCATGTCAGTGGCACTGACGTTTGTCAAAATCTGACAATTTGCAACACTGCGACGACGGCTGTTGATTCTGTCAAACTGCATCTGTAAAAGCTTATATCGCCTAAACCGTTCATCCCATTGATCTGTAAATTGGTATACATATTTAAAGTCACTCTATAGTGCGGTGATATCAAAATCGGATAAATCCCTAAGAAGACGCTTGTAACATCAGCCACTTCCGGCTGTCAGATTGTCACAAAAACACTCCAGTTCGTCTTCCGGTAATTATAAATATGTATACCAAATTTCAGGCCGATCCGTTGTTCCGTTTGGGCGCTATCGTGTTCACGGACATACACACACACATACACAATTCACATACATACATACATACATTTTCCAGAAATCATCGCAATCGATTCAGGGGACCTCAAAACGCGTATTTCCGCGAAAATCTCGAAACGTCATTTTCCATCGATTACAATACTTTCCTTCTAGGGTACTAGTCGGAAAGTAAAAAACTACGTATGTAATGAAGTCCAATAAGTTTCGATCGGTACATTAGAGTTACGCAACAAATACAGTGCAATATTAACCACGCGAATATTATCAAATTAGCCCTGTATACATTAGCAACAAACATCATGTTTAATTTAACTGGAGAGAGAGAGAGAGAGAGAGAAGCCGAGTTCTATGATAATCTAGCGAGTGGTGGCGTTGCTAGCAAATTTGTAGTTTGCGGGTTGCGCGCCAGGGGGCGTCGGCGGCGGCTGGTTGGGGGTGGCGTTACACCGTCCGTTTCAGCGTTAGGCAAATCAGTGGGCTTAAGGCGAATCCTCTTCACAACACCTGCCGTAATTACATTAATGTTGCTGCTCATAAATAAATAACCCGCTCAAATTAGAGTGAATGTGCTATTAATTAATCAGATAATTAGCAGACTAGCTCGGATCAAAGCGACCCGTGTTCGGGCATCGCTCTCACGACTGTATGCCGTGCGAGAGAGACAGCGTCACTTGATGAAGTACCGCGAAGCGACGACGCTTGTAACGTCAACTGAAACACGTACCCGACACTGACGTTTATCAAAACTTGACAATTCGCAATCATAGCGATTACGGCTACTGCCAGAATACTACAATGAACGCTTATATCGCATAAACCGTTCATCCCGTTGATCTGTAAATTGGTATATTCATTTAGTCACTGGAAGATTAGCTGTTATCAGTTTTGTAAAGATCGTTTGAATAGCTAAGAAAATGCAAGTACATTTTGCCACTTCCGGTTGTCAGATTGTCACCAAAATAATCCACTTCAATTCAATTCTATTTCCTCAAATAGTTAACACAGCAAATATGTCTTTCTGTCGAACGATATATCCACTAAACGTTGCGTTGTACAACTGATGATAATCAAATGTACAATCATAATAACTGGGACTGGAAGACTATATTTGACAGAGAGGGCATCGCAGAGCTATTAGAAGACCGACCAAACCATCTATCTGAGTGAATTCATACAACATCATCGCCAAATATTGATAAATTATTATAAGCACTTCCCACCCTTCATTCAAATTACATCAAGACCAGTCACCAAATGTTGTCCAAGCTTCCGTAAGTGTACTACAATAACTTGGTGTGTTTTTTACTTCCCGACTAGTACCCTAGAAGGAAACTATTGTAGTCGACGGAAAAAAAGTCGAGATTTCCGCGGAAATACGCGTTTTGAGGTCCCCTGAATCGATTGCGATGATTTATGGAAAATGTATGTATGTGTGTATGTATGTACGTATGTGTGTATGGCCGTGAACACAATTGCGCCCAAACGGAAAAACGGATCGGGCTGAAATTTGGTATGCATATTTAGGATTACCGGGGGACGAACTGGAGTGTTTTTTGTGACAATCTGACAGCTGGAAGTGGCAGATGTTACAAGCGTCTTCTTGGGGATTTATCCGATTTTGGCCAAACTGATATCAACTCACCATCCAGTGACTTTAAATATGTACACCATTTTACAGATCAATGGGATGAACGGTTTAGCGCTATAAGGGTTTCTAGAAGCAGTTTGACAGAATCCACAGCCTTTGTGGTTGTATTGCAAATTGTCAGATTTTGACAAACGTCAGTGCCACTGACATTACATGACATTAAATGTCAGTATGACAAATGTAATTCTATCACTGAAACTGACGGTAGGTAGCGTCCAGAGATGGGTCTGGCTTTACTAAATTAAATAATTGCAAAAGTGTTTAGACGGAAAGTAGGGTGAGGGCCAATTTTGACTGTATTCGACAGATGCTTCGATATGCTTGGTGACAACCATAGTGACAACGAAGATTTATTTATTTCCCGAAGCATAGTCAAGGAAACTTCAGTTCGTTATACGTCAACTTGGGCCAGGGTACCAATTTCATACCATCCAAGATGTCGAAGGCCAAAGCCACCGATGGTCTTCCATTATCGTTCCCAAAAATATCGCCGATCGCTGGCACACAAATGTACTTACAGTCGTTACACTACAAGTATAACGATGTACCACTCGGTAATGTTGGGTACGAGATCAACAAACTCGCTTATGAAAAGTACAAAAGTCTAGAGCTCTTGGACGAAACCGAAATCAGAGTCCTCCAAAAACGGTACGACAGCATCAAGCAAAGAAGAATATTGGACGACAGATGGGCAAGGCTACGTACCATGGAGGATCGACTAAGGTTCGAGTTTACAAAGATGGACCTCTTTGTGGTCAACAACAACGAGAAGAAGCTGAGAGCCAACACGCGACTTGAATCCTTTAAGAAGATCAACGATAAACGTGACTTGGAAATAGCTGCAATTGGAGAGCAGATACAAAATATAAACGACGTTAAAGAATTAATGGAAAGGAAAATCGAGGAGTTACGTATCTACGAAGATTACTTATCTCAGGTGGCAAAGCAAACAACAGATTTCAAGAACGCCGATGACATTGTTAGAAGACACGAAGCATTGACGCAAGCCAAGAAGCAAATCCTTGAGAAACACGATAATACCTTCAAGTCCTTAGACTTGGCCATTGACCAGATCAGGAAATCTATCATACAGAAGGCAGATAAACTTACAGGGTACCAAAATCATATCGCCTTGTTGACAAAAAGACACGAGATGGCAAAGATTAATTCTAGGAAGTGGGAATCAACGGTCAGTCATATATGTTCGGTGATTACCAAAGCTAAAGCTGAGGATTACATGGTCAGAGAGTCCTGTTGGATGGTGTATACTAGACTGTGTAAACGAAAGGGCATCACACCTTGTCCTAAGGAGGACTGCGAAAGTCAACTGCAGGAAACTAAAAAGATCCTTGGGCATATAGCCACCATTCTGGGCCAAAAGAGAAGAATGACATCAGTTTCACCCAGTTTGGACTCCATGGTTTAGGTTTACAAGTATATTTCTCGATAGAATATTTATTTTATGGCCTATTATATCATATATCATACTGTATACATATACGTTTATAGTTTATTATATACTTCATTATATATCTACTGTGTTATTTCTTTCATGGCATCGCAAAGTGGCCATTTTGCCCAATGTAGCAAGTAATAAATCGGTCACATCTAATATTGCTGTTTCTCAGACATTTTAATTTGATCGTTCAATTCTATAACGGATACTATTGCAGAAATGTCTAGATTATATAATACTCTGTATTAATTAGGTATCTATATACGGAGTAACTAGCGGCTAGTAGGGTCAAGTAGGGCAGCTTATGCCCTGGCCACACTAGGCTGTTTTCCTAGCTTGCTACTTGCTGCTAACAGCATAGCGTGACCACTCAGCATCGTTGTTTTACCAGTTGGTGAGTGAGTTTAGCAGCAGCCAGCCCACCAGCGCTTGTTTAACTTTTACAGCAAGCAGCATGAATGTTAACTCAGAAAATTATGTATTTTTGAAATGTGTTTTATAAATATTATAACGAGGTAATATTCTCCCAATATGTAAAGAGGGCTTTAAGCGATACAGTTGTTAAAATACTGATCACATAATGAATAGTCGCCAGCCGAAAAGTTATGCTGCAATGTACCTAGATTGAAATGCAAAATAAGGGGTGGTCACACTACGCTTGCTGTAGATTATTAGTCGCTGTTAACCAGCATAGTGTGACCACTCAGCAGCCGCTATTTTTGCATGCCGGCGAATGGTTTTGGCCGTTGCTTGTAAAGTTGAACATGTTGAACTTTCATCAGCCATTATTTAGAGCTTTTCAACTAGATACTTCTAAAATACCTATACAATTTCTAATTTTATTGTCATCGTGGCCTTGCTTATGTTATTTACACTCGTGTCATGCTCGTGTACATTGCTTTCAAAATATATGTAGGTTTAAGGCAGGTAGTCAATAAAACCCCACAAATTGGTATCAAATATGAAATATTTTATGGTTGCGACGCCTTCACCTGATAAAACACTATACATTGTCCACACATTGTCTCACTGATGCATGTACCTACCATATAAAATGCACCAAAAATAGTTGTTGACCTTGTAGTTTGAACTGAGGCTAGCTGATAGTAACCACCAGCGGCAGCAGTACTTTTGCTGGTAAACAGCGTAATGTGACCACAAGATAGCCGCTGGCTGTTGTGCTAATAAAATAGCCTAGTGTGACCGTGGCATTAGTGGTGACAGCCGTATTCGCGAGAAGTTAGGTTATGTCATCGTTCCAAAATGAAAACCCCGAAAACATGTATTAAGTAAATTCATCTCGAAATTATTCAGGTTGGTGGTGTGCTTATGCGATTTGAGTTCGTCACATAACTCGAGGCGAGCTAAAGTCATAAAATAAAACACACGCAAAAATATGAAATATTCATGGTACCGGTACACTTTTCAAAGGGACGATATGGGGGCGCTGGTGCTGGGCGTATGTGCAGTAATGGAGTAAATATGAAATGCTAATATTTGCAAAGTCGGGGAAATTATGTTTCGAAATTGAACTGTCCAATGGGAGACGGCGGGCGCCGCGCGGCGCCATGTTTGCCGCATAAAAATGATTCGAAATTTGGCCGCGGGCGGCGCTACTATGCAAATACCTACGGAAATATAATTATCCACTTGCTTTTACCGTTTTAATTCGCTTTTATTGGACCAGGAGTAGAAACAGGGATGGGTGGGCCACTCATCCCCCTTTAGGGCGTTAAAAATTCAGCCTACGGCAACCGGCAGATGGAGCCACTAAATTAACCTAATAGACTAATGTATGATTATCACTCCCAGTCCAATTAATCCACAAAATTACCACGAATTCCTAGTCCTTTGCTGATTTGTCATTATAAACAGATTTGTCTACCCACTTAACACTTTCTACAGAAGATGAACAAAATAAAATAACCTTTCGCGCGAATGTTATTGTTAGGTATATTATTTATAAATAGTGGTTGTATACATCATCTCTGTTAAACTTATAACTTAAATTATATAAAATCTTATAATATATATACTATAATAATACTATAGTGTAGACGACTATAAAAAAAACATTGATATCCTCACATCAAAAGGCTCTCCTTGCTCCTGACAGGATATATACTAGTAGGTGAAAAATCGTAAATGGTTTTCAATGACTTCTTGATAAAATGCAGTTGTGCTTTAACATCATCTCTATGGACTTCGGGATCGATGTGTCTCCTTTGACAAAGTTTCGAATATACGACCCAACATGATTGCTTCACTTCTATATTATGCTTCTTTATGTTGACTGTTTGTGTGTAAATATCATTCACAACGGTTTCCCATTTCAACGCCTTATCTGTTGCTCGTTCATACCTTCTCGTCAGCTCAGCAATTTTATTCATGCACCAATTCAGTCTGGTCACTTTCTGGGCTATCATCTTCTTTAAAACGGTCATAGGTTCGACTAATTTCATCACCGTTTCATTAAACCTATCAATGATCATTTTCTTCGCTAATAACAATGCTTCGTAAGCTTTGATGATATCATCTACGTTTTTGAACTGACCACTGCTCCCTTTAACAACGCCATTCAAGAAGTTCTCGTAAAAATCCATTTGATTTACCTTTTCCTCCATTACCGTTTTTATAGTATGCATGTATTCTATGTTCAGGAGCAATTTCTTTATTTCGTAGTCTCTGTATTTCGACATCCTTGTAAAAAACTCTATCCTCTTGAAAGATCTCGTTCGTTTTTCACGATTCTCACGGACAAAATCTTCGAATTTGATGAACGTTTGTTGAAAACGATTTTCTAGATCGCGCAGTTGTTCCCATTCGTGATCCAAACGAGCTTTTCTCTCAACGGCTAATATTCTTTTCACTTTTAGCCTGATTTCAGCCTCTTCTGCAAGGACCATGGAATGGTATTTATCCACATTCAGTTTATTCAAATGATAACCCGAATTTTCGCCAGGTTTACACGCTACATCTGCATTCTTAGACTCCAAATACATCCTAGTAGCTTCTATGGGTGTTATTCTTGGAAAGGTAAGCGGGGTGTCCTTCGTAGTCGCCATCTTTAACCGTCTTTGACAATATCCTTTTGTATTTGTGACAATTTGGTTATGTTGCTAGGATACACACTGAAAGTATGATTCTTTCAGCATATAGACATCCTGTGGGATAATTAAGATCCTTGGACATCTTCTCACCTACTCAGCTTTAAGGCCAAATTAATTAGCAATATAACGTCATTTTTTTCTCTTGATATCTCTATATATACAAATACTACACAAAGTTTTATAATTGCGTTATTCTGTTGCATAGAATTGGACAGCGAGAGAAAAATGCATGTGTAACAAATAATATGACGGCCAGTGTACATTTTTAACGCGTTTTATCTTGTTAAGCACATTAACATTTACTGCGCTGGGTTATTGTGGTTCAACTAATTAATTTAAAGCTTTACGATGTCTGTTAATTTTCTACGCCCTTATGTATGTACATAGGACGGTTGGGGCGAATAATTTACACTTTTTGAACAGATGTTTTCCTGTTGTAAATTATAACATAATTTAGATACTTGTACTAGTATGCACTTGATAATTTTTAATTGGATTATTCTTTTAAGCCTTCTGCAATTCTTCAGTTTTATGGAACCAAAGCCCTGGTTCTGGATCCTAACCTAATCTCAATGGCAACAGACGTTAATCAGAATTGGTTGCAAATCACTTGCAAATTGCCAGATTTTGATAAACGTCAGTGCCACTGACATGACCTGACATTATGTCCAATTTTGTATCAAAGTTACTAACGTTAGCAACCACAAAAGTTGTTAAATGACAGTGACTGTTCCTAAATAACAACTTTTCGAATGTTTGGTATTCTGTATGTGCCTTTTAACTGAGTGTTTAGAATATTTTATAACTGATAGGATTCTGTATGTACCTTTTAGTATTCAACTGTTTAAAATATTTTGTAACTGAGTTGATAAGTAACAACTGTGGATCTGACAGACAAAATATTTCCACTTGTCATCGCAATGGATCTGTTGGATGTGACGTCGGATTTTAATGCAATAAATGCAATAAACGATGTGAAAATTAAGTTGAATTAAATATTTCTATTTTTTGCAATTAAAACTTTACGAAAAAAAGAAGTATTTTTCAGGGAAATTTACAAGATTATTCCCCATTCGAAGTTCCAGAATTCGTTATGAAACAGTACAGACTGTCGAAAGATATCGTGATAAATCTAATGGAAGAAATGGAAGAGTTGGTTCAAGGCAGTACCCAAAGAACAAAAATTCCACTCCACCTAAAGGTTTCTTGTAAATTTATATATGTATGTATTTACTGTCGGTTGTTACCAAACCAGCATAGGACAATATATTTCTTTGTCTGCAAGATATTACTATTTCTCATCATTTTGATTGTATACAAGAATAAAATAATCGTATTTTAGGTTTATGGACAAGCCGAACTTCCCTAATGTAATTCCGATTGTAACACCGATTTCAATCACATTCAAGCAAAAAAAATAGAAATCAAGATACCCGCCGGTCGGAATTTAACAACATTTCTGACAACTCTTGTCAAAATAAAAAATAGTAACGTTTGAATAATTAACACATATAGAATCGGAAAATGTAGTCAAGTTACTATCAAAGTTACTAAAACTTCACCTTTAACAACTTTCCTAGCAACGGAAATAGTAACTCTGATACAGAATAGAAATCGTGCGTTTTATAACTTTTGCATACAGAATTGTGTTCTAGTTGCTATATAATAAAAGTTACTAAAACTTAACCTTTAACAATTTCATTTTTTTAGCAACCGAATAGTAACTTTCATACAGAATTGGCCTGATTGTGTTCTTCTATGACTGCTTGGGTTGGCCCCAACCCAAAAACAACCCCCAACCCCTGTTTTTTTTTATATCAATAAGTATGTTTACTACGCAGAAAGTTGTCTTATTTTACTTTAGATCATTGGTAAAGTATACAAAATGCTATGTTATAATGCTTAATAAAAATATGATGTTTTAAGCGATATGTAAATTTATACTTTAAGGTTGTAAGAAATGCATACTGCTCGAAAGAACCAAAAAATCAGATTACAAAAAGTTTCTGGATTCGGCCGAGCAATATTAATTTAAAAATGTGTAACAGGCTAAGGTAAGAAGTTTAATTTATAATGCAGCTGAGAGGAAGTTAAGCCTCTGGGTAAGTCTAGTGTAGAAGATAATTTCAAATTAAGATGCAAAATAAAAGAAAATTAGCTTTCGCGTGTCTCCCGGCCGTCTCCCGTCGCGGCAAAAATTATTATCAAAGTACCCAGAAGCATCTTAAGAAAGACGAAGAAGAAGCAGAAGCACGAAGCAGCAACTCTAATTTGCTTACACAGCCAAATTAGGATAATGAAAATATCACTGTCATTTCTCGCGAAGTCCGACTCTGTTCCGTTTTTCTCTTGTTTTAGCCGGATGGAAAATTCGTTTTGCGATATTAAGATCTTTATGTCTGCTTGATGAATATTTAAATTGTCCGTGCGGGCGAGTGCTCGTCTTAGTGAACTCTCTAGGCCCTCTAGCGGCAAAGAATACGAAATTTAAATATGACGAATCGGTCGAAAATTCTCTTTGTGTGCTCCCGAAAGACAGCAGAAACGACGTTTGCCGGCGTTTTTAGCCCGTAGCTCACGTAATTCGATCCGCTAACGGTAAAAGACGCTTCCAAGACCGAATTGACGAGATAAAATACCCTCAACGCATTTAAAATCTCATATGAAGATGTTATTACTTTCCAACTTGGTAAAATATTCTTCAAAGTATGTTTGGGATTGATAGATGCGTTCCTGTTTTAATTTTTACTTTCCGACTAGTCGCTAGAAGGGAAGTATTGTAATCGACGTAAAAAAATTCGAGATCATCGCGGAAATACACGTTTTGAGGCCCATTCGTTTTTAGTATTTCACCCTCTATAGTCTATACGTTTAGAGAGTTTATAAATGTGTAAACAGTGTGTCAATGTAATCGGAAAGTTGGGTGGAGGCCACGCCAGATATTTATTTATTTAGTCGTATAATGTAGTAATGCTAAAGGCGGGAGAATTAAGCAAACATAATTCATAGTGGCACATGTTTCGTAAGCATGATGGATGAGTTTAAATCATTTAAAGAGACCGCGTTCCTTTCCGTGACGTTGTTAATTGCCGACAGTGTAATTAATACACAAAGATGACATCACTATAGCGCCCGCAAGCTACGATTTTAACACGCTATGCGGAGTACACGAGCCGGCCCCACCACAGTACAGAGTGCTTAATTAATTATTTAACACTCTTTGTTACTGTACATTACTCGATTAGCAGCGACTGGATTATTTTATAGTTTTTGTTGTATAATTTTGGAACAATTAAGGACCTTGGTCAAGGTTTTGCCTAATACTCAGTTTTAAAGGAATGTAACGTCCTTAAATCCAATTACATTTCATAAGAAAACTAACTAACGTTTTGAAAACGACTGAAATCGTTTTGAAAACTTTAATTAGATCTAACACGATCTAATCTGGCCTATGAACTGGTATTGAAAAGACTATGACTCACCTATCTCCAAAAGGAAACATGTGGCTGAAGGGTGGGGGTACTTGTCTAGGTGGTTCTGAAGATGCTGAAGGCGCAGGGCTATGCGGTGAAGAAGGACTCGAAGGGACTGCGTCTGGTCCACTCCTAGCTTGCTCTGGGGATTCCCTACCGCTACTTCTACTGGAGCATTCCCGAGCCATGTCGTCATCAGGTGTTATATCTTCTGACATGCCATCAGGGTTGATCTCTTCTGATTTCTCATCTTTGGACTCTTCGTCCTTTTTTATGACGTCTTGTCCATCGCGTTTTCTTTGTTCTTCTTTAAGACGTTCGGCTTTACGCCACTTCGCTCTCCTGTTCTGGAACCAAACCTGAAAAAGACAGAGAATGATGTCTAACTATTGTTATTATAGTGGCTTCACAAAATTTAAGAATTGCCGAAGATATAGACTCTTCAATGTGTCAATTATTTCAGCAAGAATAATTCCTTTTGGAAATAAAACAGCAGTATTACAAAAAAATCCAATAAACGTTGAAATTTAACATTCTGTCATAAACTAACACAAGCAGAGGGGTGACCGATTTCGATTACCCGGAAAATTGCTGAATGAAAAGCTGACGATCAAACGTCAATTACAATTGAAATTTGACACTCCCGATCGTGAAAAAAAGTCCACCGAAAGATAGCTGGACGGCGGTTTGGCCGTGCTGGCGAGCAAAAGTAAATTCGTAGCGTTGTCTCTCGTGAGACAGAAATAAAGAAGGCAGTTAGAACGCGGTAGCATTGTAAAGCAGGACCTCATGTGCCCTCTTCAGGACCCCCAAGGATCCCTAAGGACCTCGACCAACAACGGACATCTCGGGTGTCATATTACAGTCAGTTATGGCCCTATATCCGAAACTACTACTTTATATTTTTAGCTGGGAAGCGCTATTTGATCATAAAACCTCCTTCTGTCTGTTTGGTGAAAAATATAAAGTTCCTCGCTGTTTAAAAACGACTTTAATAAGGTCATATGTTAGCTGTAAGTTAGTCACAGTTTTATAAGGGAGTGATGAGGGATCATAGTTAATTAAATGTTAGTTACTTTTGAGGAGAAAAGGAGAGACATGTTATCCTTTAGGTACACGGAAGGATACATGAGTGGTACATGATTCTCGGCTATCTTGATGATAAGTGTATGAAATATGGAGGTGAGTTGGAGCGCCCGAGGGACAAACGTCACAAAGCACGTCAACAGCGGACAGAAGAGGCCCATGGTGAGCGTAATTGTTCCGTGTTGCCTCGTTAGCCGGCACTAATTGCCAACTCAATCTAATACACACCTACCCATTGCCCTGGGCAACAATTAGCAACCCTGGCCAAGCATCAACGCCCCCTTACAAAAGTTACATGATGTATCTTTCGAGAAAAATAAAGAAATATGTAAGCGATGTTGTATAATTTGTTGTTTTGGTGATTTTTTTTTTTTTTCAACAAAAGAAAATTCTTTTAAAACTCTTTCTAGGTAATACCATACTTGATCTGTGTAACCTACTAATTATGTTTGACATTTTATGGGACCACTTAATGGCCTAGCCTAGGGCATTGAATCAACTGCCACCACACGACATATAATCATGTTAAGTGTCCAAGACACTTAGAAAACATGGGTAAGACATAACATTCTATATGTACCTCGAGCATAAATAGATGTTTAACGCTTTCGAGCGATTGATATGTCGACCACATGAGCATAAACATCTACTTTATGCCCTTGGTGCATAAAAACTATAATGATTGTTACTTTCCAAACTGTATTTCATGTTTATTCCCGATTCATATGAGTGTAAAATTTTATTTGCCGTAACACTTCAGTTTATTGACACGACAAATTGGTGTCAGATGTTACCCCAAAACGTCATAAATTCGTGTCCCCTTCTAGTACAGTATATGGGACACGACATCCGATTGACATGAGAAATGATTCAACCGGGGTAGTCACTCTTCATCCCTTATTCGATTTAGATTCGCTTGTAACCCGATACTTTAATTGTAATTGGCCGTGTGCTTTATACTTTTTAGGGAGGACAATTTCAATACTCCTGAGGACTACGACGAAGTTTCGCCCTCGTTCGACATTTTGCTTTCTTTATCTTCCTTCTCTCGTTTGGCAGAGTATATCCCGGGTATCCCTTTAATTCGATATTCGAGGAACTTAATCCGGTTTGTGATTTTATCGTGTTTGAATTTCAATCGCCGATCTGGTTTAATTTTAATCGAGTTTTTAATCAAATTTTCCGATCCCGGAGCGCGTGCTACCGCCACGCCATCTTCCGAGGGAATACTCGATATAGAAAAGTTGCTAATTATCCTGTTACGACTCTTCGGCAAATTTTATTTCGGCTTCGACAAATTGCTAAATTTTGTTATATCATTACGTTTGAGATCAGCAGATTATGCCTCTCTCTCCCTCTTTGATGTTAACTAATTACTTTAACCTAAAATTAGGACGTTTTCTCCCTTCTGTAAAAAATATTTCTTAAGAAAATTTCACCTAGAAGTTTGACAAATTTTAATGTCTAGAAACTTTTAACGTGGAAGTCTACCCTCAGTTAGTACCTACTGGTGGCCGCTAGTTAGGCGCTGATGTCACTAGATAAGGTTGGAACCAAAAGTTCTAATTTTTCAAGCATCTACTGGAGCTAGGTGGCGCCACCGATGACCGCGCAATTTATGTCCAGATTTTACAACCAATTATTTATTGCTCTCACTTTTGTTACTACAAAAAATGATCATAATATTGCTATCCCGAGTTTTAGTATAGTATTTAATATTTACAGACAAAATATTGAATCATTATATTGTGAATTTAGGGAGCCGGTAATCGCAGTCTCCGAACCACCGCGAGATACCACCACTGAATAGTGCAATATTTGTAGAGTTTTATGATGAAACATGGGTGTACGGCATTCGATTTCCTACCATTGCAAAACATATTTGCGGTATATGTTGGGCATCACTTTAATGCCCACGAATGTGTCTATACCGGAAAGTGGTCAACAACAAAAATACAGGCTTACAAAAAGTGCAAAAAATTGCCTAAGTTTGACATATTTATTCAGGTTAAAAATTAAAATTGGGTACTTATCAATAACTTTCCAATACTGTCTAATACTTTGTACACTAGTTAAAACACCGTGGTAATACATTTTCAACTTTTCCCGGGAAAACGAATGCCGTTATGACAAAATAATATTCTTTTCTAACAAACAATTTTTAGGTTGGACGGCTTTTTTACGCTGAGTATATTTATAACCATAAATAATGTGTTTTTTTTCGCAGTAAGTTAAATCTGTAAATGTTTGTCTAACTCTTAATACATTTTGATACATTTTAATATATTTTAACCAAGAGAGAGAGCGGAGTGGTGCTTCAAGTTAAGACCCTTAAAAACTTTAACGTGCCGTTTAAAATGTTCAACTCAGAGTTAAATGTGGTCCCGTAAAATAAAGCGATTACTACCATCTTAACAGGATAAAACGCGGAGGAGGGCAACGCTGTGTGAATTACTGTTTTCAAACTTTTAAGGGCGCCAGAGTTTAAGGGTGGAAAAGCGTAGACGACGTCGCTACGTATGCGCGTATGATTAAAACGAATTTGATCTGCTGGAAAACCCTACCTACCAGCCAAAGTGAATTTTGCCCTTAAAAGTGTTATTAACGGTTTTGCGACAGAATATACATGCGTATACAGGAACCGACACTTTCGTATAACTTAAAAGGGCATTAAACGACAAGGTTTCACGAGTGGTATTACGGCCAAGGCACTTCTTAACGAATTTCACGTCACTTTCACTCTACTTGCATTATTTAAGCATCTTAAGCGCGCGCAGCGTGTTGTTTGACAGCTGAGGCAGGTTGTGTTAGATACTTTAATTTGTTTATTTTTATTTCCAAGTATATTTTTATAAATATAAAGAATATAACTCAGTACTGAAGTTTTAAGAAACAATATGTGTAATCAGAATTCAACATAAATCCATAGTGAACAAAAAAGACAGCAAGAACAGAACGATCTAAATCATCATTCCAATAATTCTCCGCAATCCGTTATGACAAACTCCTGCTTTGGTTGTCCTTGTTTCGTGCCATTCTTCTCGATATACTTGATGATATTCATACCGCTGAGGACATTCCCGAAGACCACGTGTTTATTATCAAGCCAACTCGTCCTTGTCGTGGTAATAAAGAACTGAGAACCATTGGTATTCGGTCCGGAGTTTGCCATTGACAAAATCCCAGCTCCATTATGCTTCAGTTTAAAATTCTCATCAGGAAATATATCACCATAGATAGAAATTCCTCCAGTTCCATTATGGTTGGTAAAATCCCCTCCTTGACACATGAAGTCAGGTATGACACGATGGAACGGAGAACCCCTATAACCAAAGCCTTTTTCTCCAGTGCACAAGCACCTGAAATTCTCTGCGGTCTTTGGGACGATATCTGCTCGCAGCTGCATGATGATTCGACCCAATATCTTCCCATTAGCTGTTACATCAAAATACACCTGGGGCAGCTTCATGGCCTCTTGACAGAAACGGCGAATGATGAAATTCATTCTTAAAGGCGAGTAATCAAACTTTTTAATTTTGATAAACAAGAATGTTCTTTCGATGAATTAGTGTAATTTTGACATTATTGCTTTGACAGGTTTTGTTGTCATGGATTTTTTTTGCACATTAGACCAGTCAGGACTGCTATTGTTGAGGTTTTCGCTTTCAGACCTATACGCTGTCAGACCTATACGTTTACAGACCTATAATTTTCGAATGAGTATGTGGCAACGGTGCATTTAGCAAGTTTCCAGTGATGGTACACAGAGGGAAAAATTTATTCGATACAACACGAATATCTTTGAGTTAAGAATATCACTTGTTTCTATATCCGCAGAAAGATCATTTGGTTCGTTCAAGTAAAATACAACATTCTCAGAGTAAGAATATGATTTTCTTGAAGTTTCAAGTATTACGTTTTCTTGCTTTAAGTATGATGGAACTGCTTGAAAGGAATTACGTCTCTTTTAAGCGATACGTACGTATACTTTTGGATCAAGAAATTGTTTGTTCGTTGAAGAATGTATATTTTTTACCCAACAAAATATTATTGTTGTTGTAAAGCGAACGTCTTACTCTTCTTATATGTAGAAGAATAACATTTTCTTCGTCAGAGCAAATTATGCTCAACATAAACTTACTAAACTCTTAAACAGGAAGAATAACTAGCCGTTGAAATAACTATAACTTATGCTGATATTCTTCTTTAATAAAATATTATTTGGATAGCAAAAATATCCTCTTCGTGTTACACTATATACACAAGAACAATTTTTATTGATTTTCAAGAATACAGTTGTCTCTGTGTAGACTATTCCTCTATAATCCCGGTTTTCATGCATAGCGGAAATATGTAGCAAAAGATGCGAGAATATGTTAGCGCCATCTGTAAAGTAATTGCACAACTTTCTTTGTATCTTGTAAGAATCTTCAAGAAACTGTTTTTTCGTTGAAGCATATATATTTTTCGTATAACAAAATATTTTTGTTGTTGTAAGACGAACGTCTACTTATAGAAGAATAACCTTTTCTTCGTCAGAGAAAAATATACTTAACATAAACATAACACTAAATTCTTAAATCGTAAGAATGAGTAACCGTTGAAACAACTATATTGACATTCTTATTAGAATAAAATATTATTTATATAGAAACAAAATTCTCTTCATGCTATACTATATACGCAAGAATAATTTTTCTTGATATCCAAGAATAGAGTTCTCTTTAGCGAAGGGTCAAGAATAAAGCTCCAAACAAACGGTTTATGCATTTTTTTTAATAGTCTCTAAACTCACAGAAAACTGAAAAGGATAATCAGGTTGGACCTTGGGTTGCAGCCATTTCTACATTCCTTGGGACCCTCTGACTATCTCGGTTGCTTGGCAACTCTCACCCTTTCCCCATTGGTGCGTTATAGCGGTTATAGTCTCTCAATCCCCCAGAGATGGAGGATTTTAAGTTTGGTAAGTTTTAAAATAAATTGCGTATAAATATTTTATTAGAAGCGGTAGCATATAGATTTTTTGTTTGCAATCCTGTGCCGCCTCCTGCCCGTCACATTAATTACGCATGGTACTCAGAGCAAATTTCCGATCCGATTTAAAATTGATGATAAAATGAAAATCGAATCGACATGGCGGGGCTTACTATTTAAACATTTTTTACATTAATCCCCCATCGGGTGTGGGGCCTCCGCGGCTGCTTTTTGCGTTTTTTTAGCGGTAAAATCCATTTTGTCGCCCTTACTAATCCATTGCGAATATTCTGTTAGAAATGAACGATTTCTGAATATCTATTTAGGTTTCTGGACTTATTGAATAAAAGTAATATTTACAATGGTATTTATTTCACCGATTAAATAAAACGACTAAAGGTCGAAAAAGGACGAAAGGGCGAATAAGGACAAAATGAGGAAAGGAGGAAAAACACTGTATTTCATTAAAAAATCTAACGAGATATAGATATCGCAATAGTGAAGCCAGACAATAGGTTAGGAAGGAGTTAGAGGGAGATATTTAGCCTAAAATAATAATAATAAAAACAAAGGAAGTGCGTCCCAATTAGGGGAACAATGGTAGGGAAATTGCAAAGTGAGTGGACCGGTCGTATGTTGGGTGTTTGCGTACAACATTCACTTCAATTGTCACTCGGTGCAACGGGGGGCTTGCTATTCTTTTTGATTTTTTGTTCGTTGGTTCGGCAGGACACTTCACATCGAGGGTCATTCGTATACCGGGGCGTGAAGGACCTCTTCCCCATTCGAGGGTTCGCGACAGTCCATGCAAATTTAATTGATAGCTATTGCCCCAGAATGCAATCTGAATACGCTTACTATTAGCTAAGGGTCTAACAATTATGTGTACACTATCGCTTTCAAGCATTATTGTAATAGTTAAAGAGTTTTATTACAATATGTTTCATTTTTTGTCGATTACAAGCCTAAGATCCATTTTATTTGAAGTCATATATTTCGCTTGAATTAGCCTTCTGTGGATACGTTCTCATAACAGATTGTTCAAAATATTACGAACCAACAAGTCTTTTTGTGCATTAAAATATGGGAAGTGACCAAAGAAGATGAAATTCACCAAATAAGTTTTGTTACATGTGCGGCTAAGAGGTAAAAGCAGCTTACTGCTACTATTTTGGATTTAGAATTGGAGATCTGGAAAAGTCATAGACACCTGTATTTCCTGTTCGATTGGACTTTTCAAGTGGATGAAAGGGTAGCAAAAGAAAATGCCTTTGCAGTTTTCATGATTGCTATTTTTGCACGATAAACGTCTCCTAATTTGCCATCAGCATCGCGACCTATCCCCCATGGAGAGAACCATCCTCTCCCAAGTGCGCCATCCACTTCATTATCCGATTTTCGACACAGAAGAATTTCGCCTGTTTGAAAAAACTTGCCTGATTTGACAGTGTCTGAAATCACTCGATCAAATCAGGCAAGTCGTGAAGATTCACCATTTGAAGTTTTAGGCAAGAATGATTTGGTTAAAAACTTAGGCTTATCAAAACAAAAGCCTCATTATTGGATTCTAGGCCACAGGAATGGAATCTTTTCGCACGTGTGACAGTGTCTTCATTTACAAAGAGTAACTATCCTTTTAAAGCATATTTTAAAATGTAAGGATCTTTACGCGTATGTCACAATGTTGAGGGTCTTATGAACGAGTTTGATATTCCCAACGATCCTACTGAATGGTGGCTTTTTATCCATGTTTGAATTTATATAATTTTTTACCTGATTTTATTGCCGTTTTGCAGTTTTTACAAAGTATCGCTGCATCTGTAAATCTAGACCTGTTACTATAAATCAGTTACCTAAAAAGAAGAAGTAAATCATCATTTTTATAGAAATTAGCAATATGTTGAAGTTGTACAAACTGAAAATAGACAAATCAAGTACGATGTCTATAATCCGCCACTTGTTAAGTAGTGCTAGTATACTGTTGTATTTGACAAACGAGTACCTATAGCTTTAGGGTGTCATGGCACATGTTGCAATGTGTAACCGCATTAAGTCCTGAAACGCACATCATGCTACTGTGTTTATTCGCGGCCGAACCTAATGATCTGTTTGTGTGTGCACACATTCGGTACCATTGACGTAGAACAAATCGGGGTAGCGGCAAAATAGCCGCCCCTGTTAGCCAAAATCACCCTATCTATACACCTCTCTCTAGGGTGCGGGTTTGTTTAAGCAGTTGGTAATATTGTTGAATTTCACGCATGCACAAATCCGGAATTGTCCAGATCGTTTACTGATCGGTCATGCCTGTAATACATTCTCTAACCCTTCTGTGTCGGGAGAATAATAATATTTGTACTCATCCGGTTTTTGGAATAAAATGTCTGTAAACAGGATAGCGCTCAAACGGTACAGCGGGTCGGGCTGAAATTTGGTATACTTCTATAGAATTACCAGAGGACGCATTGCATTGTTTTTAGTGACACTTTGACAATCGGAAGTTATGATGTCTTAGTCAAAAACGGTGGCAAATTTTGATAAATGTCTCTTGTGGTGTAAATCCGTGAAGTAAGTCATCCGTTAAAAGCGTAATCATCATTAAAACTCAAACAAAACGCAACATATGTAAGTACATAACGTGGGGCAACAAAGGGTGGGCCAGATGTGCCCTCCGAGGGATAATATACTGTAGCGAATTTAGAGCCCTTCGCTGCGCGGAAGCACAACCTGTTACCCGCAATCCTTTTGTTAAATAAACCAGGGGTTGGAAGACCGCCGCTTTCAATCATTGTTTACATGATTACCTGCCCCGAGGCGCTACTTTAAAAATGGATATATGCTAATTGGGACCAACCACAATTCCACCCCCATATAACCATAAAATTTATTTGTCTAGTTCGTTTTTTTTTTCTACACAGAGAGAACAATATTCTTGGATATCAAGAAACATTATTATTGCCTATATAGTGTAGCATGAAGAGGATTTTTGTCTATATAAATAATATTTTTTTCTAATAAAAATTTCAATATAGTTGTTTCAACGGTTAATTATTCTTACGATTTAAGAATTTAGTATGTTTATGGTAAGTATATTTTTCTCTGACGAAGAAAAAGTTATTGTTCAATAAAAAAAAGTAGACGTTTGTCTTATAACAACAAAAATATTTTGTTGGACGAAAATATATATGTTTCAACGAAAAAACAGTTTCTTGACCCAAGATTCTTACTCTAGACTACTCTAGAGAGATACATAGAAAGTTGTGCAGTTACTTTACAGATGGCGCGAACAATTTCTCCCGTCTTTAGCCACATATCACCGCTATATAAGTTCGACGTTATTGAGTGTTTGTATATTGTTTGTTTACATCGATGCATATTGTTTTATTTCATTGGTGACTTACAAAGAATATGAGGAAACCCAAGATTGTAGTGGAATAGCCTACACAGAGAGAACGCTATTTTTTTGATATCAAGAAAAAGTGTTCTTGCGTATATAGTGTAGCATGGAGAGGATATTTTTGCTATCCAAATAATATTTTATTGTAATAAGAATTTCAATATATGTAGTTATTTCAACGGCTAGTTATTCTTCCGGTTTAAGAGTTTTGTATGTTTATGTATAGTATATTTTGCTCTGACGAAGAACAATGTTATTCTTCTACATATAAAAAGAGTAAACCGTTCGTTTTACATCAACTACAATATTTTGTTGGGTGAAAAATATACTTCAACGAACAAACAGTTTCTTGAGTCAAAAGTATCCGTACATATCGCTTAAAGCAGACTTAATTCCTTTGAAGCAGTTCCTTCATACTTAAAACAAGAAAACGTAACACTTGTAACATCAAGAAAATCATATTCTTATTCTGATAATTTTATATTTTACTTGAACCAACCAAATTATCTTTCTGGGGATATAAAAATAAGTGATATTCTTCACTCAAAGATATTCGTGTTGTATCGAATAATTTTTTCCTCTGTGTCTGATAGTACATAACCGACTATAGTGGTGTCTACAATATCAGAGTCAGTAAGATACATAGCCAATTCGAAATACTTCCTTTATAAGAATAAATCGCCACAAATAATGGGGCGAATAGCACCCCAAAGAAACACCCTATCATCCACTTCTTATTGAAATGAATAAACCATTCATATTGTGTAGACAGAGTCATCACTTTCAATAAACAAAAATCAATTCGCGACTGAAACCCCTATAAGACTCGGTTTATCTTATTGCTGATGTTAAATCCCTTAGATTCTAGAAGGGATTCTGGACTCTTTTCGAGATGTAAGGGGATATCGGACAGCAGCGCCCTCTGTAAAACTCCAGGTGATTCTAATTGGGAACGACAGGTTCTGATAACACCTAAACACGCTTCAGAAAGTATTAGCCTTTAAGTAGCCTGCTCTCCCTTAGGTCCAAATGTCTACAGAAGAACTCCGTAATGCGGATAATAGACCCTTCTGTCTTACTTAGCACGCAGGAAGTCCAAAGGAATTTTAAAAATAATGAGGATGCGAAAATTTTTCGTAAATATACAAAAATATATAAATTGAGTCTTACCTGTACTCTAGCTTCTGTTAGATTGATCTTCATAGCGAGATCTTCCCTTGTGAAGACATCGGGATAATGTGTTTGAGCAAACGCGCTTTCTAGCTCTTCAAGCTGCAAATTATGAAAAATACACACATTTATTAGATATGTTTTAGGTAATTCCCGTTGGTTTTAAGAACAATTACCTGCTGTAATGTGAACGTGGTTCTATTTCTTCGTTGTTTTCTTCTAACGAATGTGTCATCGTGTATCGCAGGGTGGTAAGAATAACTAGTGTCTGAAACAAACATTCTTATGTAGCTAGGCTCGCAAATGAATGAGATCAACGAAAAGTAATATCTCCAACTGGTGGCTAACTTTTTAATAACATCTGCTGGCGATTCAATCGATTGGCTGACCGTAACCCGCCCCCGAAGTCACAAACTTTCCGAAAGTAGATTTCGAACGAAACGAGATAACTTCATGTACTGCCAACGGTAAACTTTATTAGATTTATTGGCAGACACCTCAAGAAATTCGTCTAATCCTACCCAGCCAAATAAAGTTACCTCAATAGAAAAATGTTCACGCCATACATCCCACACAATATTCTTTTTTCTACATACAACCATCCCCGAAAAAAAATCACAATAGGCAGTTGTATGATCAATTTAACAATTATAACTGCTTAGCAAAATAATGATAATTAAATACATGGTTGCATATGCGAAGGTAGTTTTTAAAATAATTGAAAATTAAATATGGATAAGTTTTTAATATAGATTAAAATGCCGGCTTGCTGGCGGGGTTAAAAAATCCGGCGCAGCCTCGCGGGGTTTAAAAAAAGCGGGTTTGCGCTGTAAAATTCGTCGAAGGTAAACCGATTTTAATATTAAATCAATAAGAGTAGCTATGATGGGGTGGGGGTAGGTGGTGGAGGTTGGTTGGTTTGGGGGTTGGCTGGTACGGGGAGGGGGTGGTTTTCGGCGGAACGACTCCATTCCGCGTAAATATTTGATGAGTTCGAAATAAGCGATGTTTGTGCCGGTTTTAATTCGCGGCGTAGAGAGCAGATTATCGGATTAAATATACAATTTCACTGAATTAAACATGAGATTTTAATTAATACATCCTCGCCCGGTGACGGCCCTAATGAAATTACCCAGTTTCAGTCCGAAACTGAAATTAAAGTTTGGTGCGCGGAATCTCCCAAAAATTATCCCGACTACCTTCAATGTACCAGCGCTACCTAACATACCGACCATATTTGACAGAGAGCCAAAGAACGAGAATATTAAGTAGACCTGCCGCATGGTGGCGCTGAAAGCGTATGCGACCCAAATGAAGCCATATTAACGTGAAATCTACCCTCAATTAATACCTCCTGGTGCCGCTATTTAAGCGCTGATGTCACTAAATAAGATTAGCACCAAATGTTTTTTGCAATTACATTTTTTCACGCACCTATTTGCTCCATCCAAGACGACACAATATTAATGCTGAAAACTGTTGCACCCTGTAGGTTATATTTCCTTTATCCAGACTACAATTATGCTATAAATTAAAAGGCACATGCCGGTCTGAAGAGAGAGTAAATGAATTATCATGCATTTGAATAATGATGCAGGCATTTCCCTTTAGTTAGCAATTTTTTCGACTAGTTGCTCTATATTTAGCATAATTTTAAAGACATTCTGTCATTAGCAATATCCGACATCCCTGCATAATATGAAGTATGTCAAAACACAAGTATAGCATACCAGCTTACCAGCTATACTATAACCATACACTTAAACTGGTAACAATATTATTAAAAATATTTAACAGCGCTTTGACACTAAAGCATACAGTTAATAATGTATAATTAAAAAAAGAAATCATTAAAATGGTAATCATTAATAACTAAATTACACCTTCGACATGATGTAGTCCCTATTCTCATTCGAGAACCACCGACGGACAATTTGTCGATCTCTGGCAGAAAAGTAATCTGATTTTCGCTCGTGATTCTTTCAATGACGCAGTAGATAATAGGCCTAATCCCATAATAGGGGCTTTGGGTATGCCGGGGGTGTCCACATGTGTCTGGGCGACCCCATCAATACAAGTCACCCCGCGCAAATGGACCTGGGGTCACTAATCCACCTAATTTACTGCTCATCGCCAAGTACTAACATGTCATCATGCTCTCATGAAAACGTTGAATATGTATGAATAAGGAATATTCAATAATGCCACACCATGTTTATTGTGTCCACACCGATGTTTTAATGGTAATACAACGACACAGGAATAGTAACAACTACAATTTCATCATCAAACAATCACCGTACATTATATCAAAGCAAATAGCAATACAAAGCCAAGTTTGTGAGGTATTTATTCTGCCAATAAGTGATCTCATCGCTAGGAAGGTGGACGAAATACTCGTGCCACTATACAGGGTTGGACACCTAAATGGAAAATGCTCTACAGGCAGTAAACTCAACAGTAAACACAAGGGAACAAGGGTCCAACAACCAGAACAGAGATCACATATTTTTGCTGACCTCATGAAGACCTATTGATGTCATATATTTCACTTGAATTAGCCTTCTATGCATACGTTCTCATAACAGATTGTTCAAAATATTACGAATCAACAAGTTTTTGTTTGTGTTATTTTATCAAGTTAAGTTATACAGACATTCTGTGCATTAAAATATGAGAAGTGATCAAAGAATATGTTGTAAAAATTCATCAAATAAGTTTTGTTACATGTGCGGTTGTTATGTAGTGACACATCTGAAAAAAATTACGGAAGAGGTAAAAGCAACTTACTGCTACTATTTTGGATTTAGAATTGGAGATCTGAAAAAGTCATGGACACCTAATATATGCTTTTAAAGTGGATGAAAGTGAAGCAAAAGAAAATGCCGTTTGCAGTTCCCATGTTGTGGCGATAGCCTTCCAATCATGTAGATGATTGCTGTTTTTGCACGATAAGCATCTCCGGATATTCGAAGAAGGATAAGCATACAATGAAATATCAAAATTTGCCATCACCATGGCGACTTATCCCCCATGGAGCGAACCATCCTCTCTCAACTGCACCAGCCACTTCGTCATCTTCGATTTTTGACACAGAAGAAATTTCGTCTGTTTGAAGAAACTTGCCTGATTTGACAGAGTGTCTGACATCACCCTGTCACATCAGGCAAGTCGTGAAGATTCACCATTTGAAGTTTTAGGCACACCTCACCTTATAAACCAGGGCGAACTGAATGATTTGGTTAAAGACTTAGATTTACCAAAAGAAAAAGCCGAGTTATTGGGTTCTAGATTACAGGAATGGTATCTTTTTGCACGAGGTCAATGTCTACATTTACAAAGCGTAACGAGCCTTTTAAAGCATATTCTAAAATGGAAGGATCTTTACGTGTATGTCACGATGTTGTGGGTTTTATGAACGAGTTTGATATTCCCCACGATCCTTCTGAATGGTGGATTTTATCGATTGATCAAAATACAGGTTCAATCTAGACCTGTTACTATAAATCCACTTTCAGTTTCTAGTTATGTAAGACAAATATAATCTGGAACAAGGAAATTTGTTCACTTGTGTTATTAATTATTAAAATAATGAACATAAAAGTTGTTTGTACAGTATACTTTGCTTAAGGGTAGTACAAAATTACATCAGAAAATCAAGTAAAAAAATATAACGCCAGTCCATCAATCTATGAAGAATTTGTCACGTAGCATCAATAAAACGCGAGAAAACACCCTTCGACAAAAGTCAGAGTGCTAAATTAGAGACGGAGGGTTGTAAATTCCCATGGGGTTGGCAACATTTTCGAAATCTATTAAGGCGTCCCCACAAATCGCTGTAATGTACATCCTAGCTTCTTATCTGCTTAATTTCTCTCGTTCCCGCTGTTTTATAAGTAACCTTTTAAGCTGTATGCCTTTGTTTTGTTTTTAAGAAGATTTTTTAATACTTACAAGGGTGAGACGGTGTAAATGGGTATTCTAGTTGGGGTAGTCTTGGTTGTGGAGCCCCTGGGTGCAGGGCTGGGGGGCAGTGGTAGCAGAACATTCCTCTGCCACCCGCTCCAATCTAAAAAAAAATATAGAAAAGAATAATTATATTGATAGCATTCGCTAATAAATAAAATATTTAAAAATAGTGTTTTTGTTCGTCAAATACCTGTAAAGTAAAAACAATAAATAAATTAAGTTCTCAACTATAGTCGGCGATGTGCTAACTAAACGTTATCGACGGTGGCTAACTAAGAATTATGCAAATTAAGTGAGGCAATTAAATCACTTGAAGTAGTTTGAATCGATTATCCTGTAGCCGGTATCGAAGATGAAGTGGTTACGACGAAATTATCGACCCCTACCGGCCAATTACACAATTATTTGCCTGTAAAATCCCAAGAAACTCTATCGGATGAACCCGCAAAATTACATATTATCTTCCACTGATAACAAATGTTACCTTCCTTTAGCGTGTGTATCTTTTTTTAATGACGCAAGCAAATCCTTACCAAAAAGCTGAAAGCATCTCGTAGGTATCTATTAGAATATCACGATTTTATGTATGTATGTCTGTGAACACGATAACGCCCAAATTTGATATTTACTATATTATATGTTACCGCAAACGTCAGTGGCCACTGACATTAGGTTGGAATCCAGAGTGGCTGTGGCTTCAAGTGTTAACGAGGTAGTCTAAATAGAAACGGCTCGTTAATACACAATTAAGTAATCAACGAATCGTATAATTCAATTTCACACTTCCATGTGAGGCGTGTTTAATGAAGTGGAGTTATAGATAGGGGTGATTTTCACCACACATATGAACAGCATTACAATAAGTGTTCATAAAACGATCATTTGAAATGAACACTGGTTGAGTGTATGGTGTAGAGTGTAAGCGTGTAACAGTACAAAACTGACTTTGTGTAGGAAATTGTTGACACAACTAAGCGCTTGTAGTACATTCAATTATGGCCAATGACTTTGTTTGCAATATTCGGTTAGGCCCATTATGCCAATTATGCCGGTGTTTCATTGCATAGTGAGCCCAGTAAATGAACCACATCCTGCGTGGTGTAAATTAAAAGAAACCAGACACCGCCTGCTACTTTATATTAGAGTGATCACTGATCAGCATTCCCACCTAAACACTTTGATGAATATCGATCGTAATAACTTCTATAATCCTTGGTGGACTTTGATGATCCTTTCAGCAAATTATAGAAAATTCTTCAACATTTTTCCAACAACTTATTTTCTTATTTGATCTGTGTAACCAACTTAATAACCATCAAATCGTGTCCAACAAATCATCACAATTGTTCAAAAATACCCGACTTGTGACACATGAAATTTAAATTACCAAGATTTCAGTTAAAATACTGAAATACGTTGACCGGGGAGAAGATAGCTATAAAAGATATCCATAACTTTTTTTGTTCGAATTTCTTAATGAAACATATGTCAATCGATAGAGCTATGCAAGTAATATACCCCAGAGTTTTGCCCACGAAAAGTATCGAACGGTTTAGCAACAAAATAATATTTAATTACCAGGGCGTCATCTAAAGCAGCGCCTGTGTCCTCAATTAGAATTACAAATAACGCCATCCGCCTATACCGTAGAACATCGGGAATGACAAAAACTAGATGAAATTCTGCATCTAGTAATGGTATCAATACGATACTAAGCTTATGGCTACCACCCCTCTTACATAAGTAAAACGGTAAACTGGTGTGCGGCTTATCAAGTGGGTTATATAAATGTTTATAACAATTGCAAAAGTTGATGCATAACTTGGATTAGTACGTCAAAGTATAGGTAATTAATACGGGTATTTCTTGCTATGGGGTAGGTCAACATTATTATCATTTAAGGGGTGTTACTGAGTGGGCAAAACTCCGACCTTTTCAGGGTAGTTACCCCTATTCATTACCTACAATTTGACGTACTAATAAAAGTTATGCATCAACTTTCGCAATTGTTATAACAATTTTTATAACCCACTTGATAAGCCGCACACCAATTTACCGCTTTCTCATGTTAGAGGGGTTGTAACCATAAGGGTAGTGTCGTATTGATACCATTACGATGCAGAATTTCATGTAGATTCCAAATTTGTTATCCCCGATGTTTTACGATATCGGCGGATGGCGTTATTTGTAATTCTATTTGAGGACACCATGAGCTGTTGGTAATTAAATAATTTTTTTTTGCTAAACCGCTCGATATTTTTTTGTGGGTAAAACTCTGGGGTATACTACTTGAATAGCTCTATCGATTGGTATATGTCTAATTAAGAAATTCGAACAAAAAAAGTTATGGACATTTTTTATAGCTATCTTCTCCCCGGTAATAAGTTGCTAATTAGTTAATTATTTTAAAAATTGTATTAGCAACGAAGATTTACTGAAAAAAAATCATCATGATCTAAACTACAAATTAAAAATTAATAGTACAACTCGTACCACAATAAAAAATTTATTGTTACGGTTGTAAAAGTTATACTTAATGGTAATATAGATTGCATAGTAAATAATTGATATCGGACGGATTTTGCAATTTATTTCCGAACGTCACTTGAATAATAGATGGCGCTGGCGTCGGATTGCAATAACACCAATTCAACCCCACCATACCAAGCTAGAGCTATGCGGTCATATTTGGGGAAGGCAATTAAAAATATCAATATTAACATAAATTATTAGTGGGTATTTAATTAAATCATGATGTGGGTGAGCCATGTTCGTTCGATTACCGATTATGTATTAATTACTTAATGGTATTATTATTCGGGGTTAATTTTGTGATGGCAAAACCGCTATTATGACCGTTATTATTATTACCTGTTATATTTTCATATTATTATTTTTTTTAGTTTACTAGGTATAAAAAGTTCTTTTTAGTTTACCTATTTTTGACCAATTGTGATATTTCTTTTCAACATGTCCAAATTACTATGCGCCCAACGTTCCGACTACACCGTTGGTACAATGAAGTGTTTGAACACTTCATTGAAATGCTTCACTGAAGTGCTCTGAAGCCAGAGCCACTTTAGACCCTACCTAACGTCAGTTTCTATGACATAATGACATTTGTCATGATGACAGTTAATATCATGTCATGTCAGTGGCACTGACGTTTGTCAAAATCTGACAATTTGCAACACAGCGACGAAGGCTGTGAATTCTATCAAACTGCTTCTATAAACATTTATAGCATCTAAACCAGTGTTTCCCAACGTGGGGCGTACGCCCCACTGGGGGGCAATATGATTATTGAGGGGAGCAATTGGAATATAGAAAAATTTTGAAAAAAAACCTACCTTAAAGTCTCTTTGTACCGTTCATACTGCAACCGTTAATCGTATCCTTGAGGCTAATTATTAAATATCCCTACACAATTCTAAATCTGAAAAAAAACACACAATAGGGAAAAATTTAATTAAGCCATCAATATTTGTAAAAACGTTTTTAGAAAAATCTGTCAAACATGTGATAGCTATGCCACTTAAGATACATTGTTGTGGAACATTTTGTTGAAGGTATGTTATTCTGTAAATTAGAAAGCATCACAACCTCCGGAGATATTCTTCATAAGCAAAAAAATTACTTCAATGTCTTAATATTCCAATACAGAACATAACATCATGTACTGCAGACTGTGCTCCTAACATGATGGACAAGAAAAGCGGCTGTTTAAAGATAAGAATCCAGAAATGCTTCTTGTGCATTGTCTAATATAGCTCCATAGGGAAAACCATGGTAACCAAAAATGTTTGTCCAGTTCTCAATGAAGATTAAATTCGGTTATAAAATATGTCAATTGTATCAAAGCTAATGCCGAATGTGACATTTCAAGTTAATTTGTGAAGTACAAAATAATTCATACTTTTTATAACTAAATTTAATACTTCATTGAACAAATATTTTTGGCTACCAAGTTTTCCCTGTGGATTACACAATGCACAAGAAGCATTTCTGGATTTTCATCTTTAAACAGCCACTTTTCTTGCCCATCATGTTAGGAGCACGATTGGCAGCACAAGATGTTATGTTCTGTATTGGAATATTATCGACATAATTAATAACATAGTTTTTTAGCTTAGAAAAAATATCTCTTGAGGTCGTGGTGCTTTCTTATGATTTGCAGAATAACATTTCCTCAAAAAAATGTTCCTTATTAATGTACCTTACATAAGTTATCAACAAGGCCTCAGTGCCTCTCACTCTTGCTCATTTTAACCATTCTTTTTCTGACAGTGTTGTTACTAAGGGGCACAGCTATCACATCTTTGTCATCTTTTTCTAAAACCGTTTTTACAAATGTTGATATTGACAGTTTAATTAAATGTTCCCCTATTTTGTGCTTTTTCCAGATTTAGCAATGAGCACGAATATTTGATAACTAGAGTCAAGGGTACCATTAACACTTGCAGTGACAATTTCAGTTTTAGAGTAAATGTTTAACTTTGTGTTGTTATAATAAAATATGGCAGATTTGTGTTGTATTAGTTTTTAAGTAAATGTTTATTTCTATTTTGTTATAATAGAATATGTAGCAAACTTTGTTTCTGCTAAAATGCTTAGTATTTATTTCAATAATCAAATAAATTATTGTTTTATGTTATTATTTTTTGTTGGGCAGTGCAATGACGAAATGAGAAACGTACACCGTTCCGAGTAAGGTTCATTTCCAACTCTGTTATAGGTATAAAAAAGACAATATGCAGGGGGCATGAGATTTTTAGACCAGCTTCGGTGGGGCATAGCTCAAAAAAGGTTGGGAAACACTTATCTAAACCGTTCATCCCACTGCCAGTGTGTTAGTTTAGTCAAAATCGCATAAATCCTTAAGAAAATGTTTGTAACATTTGCCTGACTTCCGGTTGTCAGATTGTTACCAAAAACAATCCAGTTCGTCCCCCGGTAATTCTAAATATGTATACCAAATTTCAGGCCGATCCGTTGTACCGTTTGGACGCTATCGTGCTCACAGACATACACACATACACACATACATACATTTTCCAGAAATCATCGCAATCGATTCAGGGGACCTCAAAACGCATATATCCGCGGAAATCTCGAAATGTCATTTTCCGTCGATTACAATACTTTCCTTCTAGGGTACCAGTCGGAAAGTAAAAAGATATCTTACAACTTCTTATGCCACAAGAAGAAAAGGATTTTGGTAGTCTAAGTATGAAACACACAAATCTACAAGGTTTAAGTGAAAGTTGAATGCACAATGTTGAAGTTAAAAGATTGTATCTTCTTCGACAATTAATATATCAAAATGAATCGAAGGACATTTCATTGCCAGTTAATTTTGCTTTAATAGGTATTCAAAAATTATATGCAAAAACTTGACCAAGGTCCACAGGGTGTTCCAAACTTACACCACAACAACATCGATTTGACTATGGTTGAATATTCCATTGCCGGTTTGAATTATTCAATAATTCCAATTCCCGTCATTGTCGTATATCAGTAATGGGACGTAGATGTGCTCCAGGCGCCATCTACAATTTCGTAACTGATCCTAAATGATGTTATAACTAACAGCACGAATATATCCCCGAATATGCGAGCATATCGCATATACATACATTAGTCGATGGTATAATTACCTAACATGGAGACGACTGTCTCATCTGTGATGTCATGGATCCAGTTAATAGAGTTAACTTAATCAGAATTAATTTGCTATTAATTTACAGCGATGTTGCCGACGAACTGCTTACAATTCTAAACCCAGTGACATAAGACATTCCCTTACGATCTATAGCAAAAAAAAACATAAAAAACCGTAAAAAAATCATCAAAATCTTAAAAATAATTTTGACGCAAAAATAATAAGTGGGGAAACATTGACAGACAACAGGAGGAGGGGTCCATGCATGTGTAAATTCGGTTTAAATTGATAGGTGTCGCTCCTAATGGAATAATAAAAATTAACAAACGCGAACCCAGCTGTATTATACGAGGGGAACGCATATCCTTGGTACTGATATATCCTCCGGACCATTATTACATTTGTCCGACAAGTAATTTGCAAATTGGTCCTCTACTTCACAACACAAACTGCATTAACTGTACATACTACATTGTATAAAACAAACTGGGTGTGTAAAATAAATAAACAATGCTCTGTAAAGAACAAAAGCACCCTATACATTGTTTACTCCGGAATGTGCGATATCTATGACGTTTGTAGCTATGATTCATCACACATAACGTGAAATTTTTCATGACACGTCTAACAAAAATTCTAATTCCGAAAATTCCGAGAAATACTAAGCTTATCTACTGAATAATATCTACGCACATTTCCAGATTTATTCTTCAAATGATTATAATACATTTCTTACCATTATATACAAATATCTGATAATAAAAGCTAGTGTTGAATAATATTTATATACCTCGACCATTTTTGATGTTGATGGGACCTGTTCGGAAAAGGATTTAACATACGTATTTTGTGAATATATGGCGTATTTTTACATGTAAAATAATTAATTTTGTATGAATTTTTATCTCCGTACTTTAATGTGAATGTAAATGTTCTAACCAAATTTTGGTTGTAATTCAAACAGTCCCCAAGGCTGTGAAAACTCGCATATTTTATTACAAAAATGTTTCCATACGATATCTAGGAATAGCGGATATTCCCAGCAGCAGCAGTTGGTCAATTATGTTTTATGGAACAAACAGTGGACAGTAAGGCTTATCTCAAAATATTACAAGAAAATTTATAATACGAGGTGACTTATATTTATGCACGACAATGATCCCAAACACACACCTCGAATAGTGAAGACGTGGCTTCTATATAGGACCAAAGCAACATGTTTCACCCTCCTCAATCACCAGATCTCAACGAAACAGAACATTTGTGGGAAGAATTGGAGAGAAGAATCCGCACACATAAAATAAGTAACAAAGATGAGTAGAAAGAAAAGCTCCAAGAAGAGTGGAATAAAACTGAATTTTTGGTCACGACAAAACTGGTTAATTCTATGGAACGAAGATTGCGAGCAGTAATTACATCAAAGGGAAACCCTACCAAATATTGATACATATTCGTTTTCTGAGTTTAATTCTTTTCTTGAATCAATAAAATTGTACCACTATTGTATATAATTAGCTATTTTTTAACCACTAATTCTAGTTGTAATCTAAAATTTACATACCCACAATATTTCTTTGTGTGTTTGTTAATGAAATTGAAGAATTAGAAGGGTACACATTTCAATGAGAACAATAGAAATTTATCATCAATTAGTCAGAAACATATAACCGAACCAGAAGAGACAGACTACATATTTCAAATTAGCAAGGTAGCATTAAGCTTTAACACCCTCCGCTATCAACTACTACACGTGGTGTATATTAGCAGGTACTTCCCCGAGGTGCAATCAAGACTACCGAAACCCTCCACCATCAAATACACACACACGCACGCACACACAGATAATCCATATACCCGAATAGAGAGACATTAATATCAATTGCAGAAGTGAGTTGTGAATTAGACACGATTAGCATATTATATCGCCCGTACATGGCTCCTGCTGTTCCTGATGCTATTCCTGCTCTCTCTCTCTCCCGCTAGCGCTGCTGCTGTAGTCGGTACAAATCGTATTGCATACGTATGATTAGGGTTTAATTCGCTAACCATAGTGAGAGACCGTATGCGCGCCAGCCACCGAACTGAGGGGTGGGAAGAGTAGATACTAAGGGATATCCAAGCTAATAGAATTACCAGAGCACCCGCTGATGAACTTACCCAGTTACTGGGGAGGAGAGACAGACAGATGAAGAGAGAAGGAAATATAGGAATCGAGAGAGCGAGAGGACACGTACAAATGGACCACTGTTAGCCAGAGGATATCATCCAGACTAGTTAGAGATGCACTAATTAACTAGTTACTTTTATATTTATATGGTAATCTGTATGGGGGATTTATGCAGAAATTTTCGAACATTTTGTCTACAAATTTACGAGGGGGCTTTAACTTTCAAAGCGCTTGAACAACGAACGCATACAGCCCGAGAGAGTCCATAGCCGTTAGTCAACTTTTCGTCTAACCGAAATCCAAACGTTCTTACTTCCACAATTTGTTTATAATTTACTGAAAGAATGATCGAATACTTTTTCCAATAAGTATCATTTACCTGAAATATTGAAGAGTAAAGACTACTAAAGTAATAAATCACACAGAGAACTCTATTTTTGGATATCAAGAAAAATTATTCTTGCGTATATAGTGTAGCATAAAGATGATTTTTTTCTATACAAATAATATTTTATTCTAATAAGAATTTCAATATAGTTGTTTCAACGGTTAGTTATTCTTACTAATTAAGAATTTAGTATGTTTATGTTAGGTATATTTTTCTCTGGCGAAAAAAAAAACGTTATTCTTCCATAAAAAAGTAGACGTTCGTCTTACAACAACAAAAATATTTTGTTGGACGAAAAATATATATGCTTCAACGAAAAAACAATTTCTTGACTAAAGATTGTTACTCTGAGCGATACATTGAAAGTTGTGCAATTACTTTACAAATGGCGCCAACATATTCTCGCGTATTATGCCACATATTTCCGCTATATAAGTTTCACCATATTGTTCGTGTATTGTTTGTTTACATCTATGCATAACTGTTTTATTTCATGGGTGACTTACAACGATTATGAGGAAACTCATGATTGTAGAGGAATAGCCTAGACAGAGAGAACTCTATTTTTGGATATCAAGATAAGTTGTTCTTGCGTTGTATAGTGTAGCATGAAGAGGGTATTTTTGCTATCCAAATAATATTTTATTGTAATAAGAATTTCAGTATATGTGATAATTATTTCAACGGCTAGTTATTCTAACGGTTTAAGAGTTTAGTACGTTTATGTTGAGAATATTTTGCTCTGGCGAAGAAAATGTTATTCTTCTACACATAAAAAGAGTAAGACGTTCGTTTTACAACAACAACAATATTTTGTTGGGTGAAAAATATACATTCTTCAATGAACAAACAGTTTTTTGACCCAAAAGTATCGCTTAAAACAGACGTAATTCCTTTCAAGCAGTTCCTTCATACTTAAAACAAGAACACGTAATACTTGGATCATCAAGAAAATCATATTCTTACTGTGAGAATTTTGTATTTTACTTGAACCAACCAAATGATGTTTCTGCCGATTCTTGTTGTATCGAATAAATTTTTCCCTCTGTGACTTATGAACTTTTTGAACATCTCTACTAGATATACATATTTTAAGACAAGAAATATTAATCAACCTCAAACAAAGTTAATAATTTAATGAAAGCATTAAATGTAGATTAGCATCATGTATATAAAATAGAGTTTTATTGGACATATTGTATGACATACGGGTTAGGGTAGTTACATAGCTCAATTAAATTCAAAAGAGCGCATACGTCTTTATCTAAGTGTGTGTGTGACAACCCAATTAAAGTGTTGTTTCGATCTCGAAGGCATGTGAAGGAATAATTGAATCACTACAATTGATAGGGACTAATTTTCAATGCTCTAAATTGGTTATAGATCATCAATTAAGTACTACGATTTTATAAATGAATTAATCGAATCAGTTCATCGATTTGAAGTAAATAGATTTTTTTTTGTCACCCTTTTCCAACAACAATGATAATATGGAACTGATAATCAACTAAATCTTTGTTTTTTTGTGTGTAATAAACTCCCCTTCTCGGTACTGTTCGGGTTTAATGGACCAGACCTCAAGTCTTTGTATAGCGTCGATTACCCTTATTGAAAAGATGTCGGCTCGTTTATTCCTGAAGAGGGCAGCACTCGAACGATCGCCAAATCCGCATAATATGGCACCCAGTGTGCGAATGGTCGCCATCCAACAAAAGGGCATCCTGTACTTGCCAGTAGAGTCCCCATTTCCCTAATTTCATTCCTGGATTCGTGTCCCTGAAGGAGGGGTTTCAATTGACGGTATACTTCTTGATTTAAGGAGATTTTTGGAATGTAATACGGAAAACACAGTTACAGCATCAGTATTCAACTTAATAAACTTTAAATTATTTGACGTAATCTGCCCAAATAGATTATTAATGCATTGAAGTGGTTATTAACTGGCAGAAATCTATTTATAAGATTGTCATCGTTGATTTTGAACTATAGTGTGTGGTGTATTGAAATGACCCTGGATGTTATTGAGATGAATTAATTCCAACGTCGGAAATTGAATTGGGTACTGACTATTAATTCAAGAGTATCGCTCGTCTTCACTAACCTGATTGATGGATGGAAAATATATGTGTTTGTCCAGTTCAAAATGGCCCTATTACATATTAGTTAATGGCACTGAGTCTACTATTCTTATAGCTTTTAGATTGCCTGTTGTTTTGGTCGCTTATTGTGATAAATTTGCGAGTGTTTTGCGTCTATTGTCATCGCTGATGCACTTTTACACACGTTGTTAAATTATTTCGAAAATACAGAAAACATATCAACAATACTGCTTTTATTAATAATAATCTTAGTTTACAAATGTTTCCTAATTCTTGCAAACTTCTTATACTTTTTGCAATCATTGCAATCAATTGTAATGATTTCTGAAAAATGTCTATATGTGTGTGTATGTATGTCTGTGAACACGATAGCGCCCAAACGTATTTAGAATTGCCAGGGGTTGAACTGGATTATTTCTGGTGACAATCTGACAACTGGAAGTGGTAAATGTTACAGCCATTATCTTAGGGATTAAATCGATTTTGACCAAACTGATACCAGTTCCTCCAGTGACTTTAAACACGTATGCAAATTTTCAGATCAATGGGATGAACGGTTTAGGCATTATGAAAGGTTATAGAGACAGCCTTAAGTCGCTATGATTTCGAACTGTCAGATTTTGACAAACGCCAATGGCAAATGACATGACATGACTTTAAATGTTATTCTATGAGATTCTTATGTTAAGGTCCTGAATGTTTATTGTAATTTATGTTTTAGTGACAACATGTTGACATGTGTAATAAATTTGAAACAAATATTATTTGTTTGCTCTCCGTACATCTACAGGTTTATTATTGCGGGTTCATTATGATTTTGTGGTACTATATATTGCAATAAAGAACAGCTTTGAATGAACTACGAAGAACTACGTTGACTTTTCGACTAGTACCCAAAGAAGGAAAGTATTGTAATCGACAGAAAAAATATTCAGGATTTCAGCCATATCCAAACTGTAGAACGGATCGTGCTGAAATTTGGTATGCTTCTTTAGAATTGCCGGGGGACGAACTGGATTATTTTTTGTCACAATCTGAGAATAGGAAATGGCAAATATTAAATGCGTTTCCTTAATTAGGTATTCATCCGATTTTGACCAAATTGATACCTGCTCATCCCCGAGTGACTTTAAATAGGTATATGTACTCATTTACAGATCATTGGGATGAGCACTTTAGTCGCTATGAGGGTTTATAGAAGCAGTTTGACAAAATATACAGCCTTCGTCAATGTTGCGAACAAACATCAGTGCCACTGACATGACATGACTTTCTGTTATTCTGTGACATGGATATCACTGACGTTAGGTTGGGGTTCAGAGTGGCTGCGGCTTCACTAAATTGAATAATAGTAAAAGTGTTTTAGACACTTGTGTATAACAAAAAGTTGGAACTATTTTTTTACTATCAATTCAATAGTTATTATTGATAACAATGATCTACACATTCAAGTCAAAATACTAATCAAATCATTATGTTCTTCAAATTTTGACTACT
Organism: Aphodius granarius; assembly: GCA_963971325.1. NCBI lineage: Eukaryota > Metazoa > Arthropoda > Insecta > Coleoptera > Scarabaeidae > Aphodius > Aphodius granarius. The sequence goes on along the minus strand of OZ020227.1, from coordinate 12,298,875 downwards.
TTATCGTCGTTGACGCGACTTTTCCCGGAAATCAAGAACGTAGTGATTATATTCTTATTGGCCTAATATTAGGACCAAAATTTGCTATTGTGTTGCAAAACAAGTCTCCTTACGTCATACCAGTTTTCAGAAATTATTGAAAATACAGAATCAAAATCAAAATTAAGTGACACAATCAATCAATATCAAAATTAGTTTAGTTTCTTAATATATTATACATATTTCTTTTACTTTAAATTCTCATACCAATAATCTCAATACCAAAAATGATAATACACTTTTACAAAATTCCAATTTAACTGCCAGAAATTCTTTATTAGATAAATAATCGACTTACTTTATGCGTGTCCCCGAAAATCGTGATGCTGCTAGCGGGGAAACCCCCGTCAAACTGCAACTTCAAAAAACCCAAAAAAAAACGCCGCTTCAAACCGCAAAAACCAAACTAAACAAAGATCTACGCTGTCGTAATTCGCCAAACGACAATAAACAACGGCAATGTCGACTCACGCACGGGATAAAAACAGGAAAACAAGGGCCGTTTTCCAAACTCCCAACTCTAAAACGCGAATAGTTCGTAAACGGCGCGCTTAGTTCGTCGAATCTCCAGCACGCGTCGCCTCGGTCGACTGGTTACTTTATGACAGATCGTCAACACGATACTGTGGTTGCTAGGGGAGGATACGGACGCTTTTCAGGCGACGCATGCGTTCCCAATAGTGTAGGCGGCGCCTAGCCGGGCTAAAAGGGAGGAAGAAAATTCTGATTGTGCGGGAAAAGGATACTCGAGCGGTCCTGCAGGCTGCAGGATCACGATTTCTTAAGTGGCGGGGATACCGATACACTTTATGGCTAAACACTAAACACTCTTTTTACGGTCAGATTAGATAAAGACGGGACGTATCGAAGCGTTTCGAGTGCGATAGAGATAGAGGGTTGAGATCTGAGCTTTAGTTATTTATTTTCATCGGCCATTGGTAAAACAGACTCTGGACGGTTTATTATTACAGGGTTTAACGTCTTTAATCGGCTTTCTTGAGGATCTACTATACATACTTACAACATTCATCTAACAGAGATCAAATGAGCTGTAAAAATAATTATTTTAAAAATTCTATTAGCTAGGTCTAATAGCGAAGAATTTTTCTATAATTTGGTGAAAAAATCATTAAAATCCACGAAAGGTTACGAAAATTATTGGAGATCAAAATTTGTCAAATTTTTCATTGTCTATAGGTATTCTATAGGATGTTTGCCGTTAAATAGTTCATATCCCTTTTTGCTTAAACATGCATCCTGGATGCGCTGAATTATAGATGGTCAATGAGTTCGGCTATACCCTTGACACCCGTTCTCTACCCCTAATTCTATTATGGGGGTAATTCGGTGCCCTAACCATATTACCTAACTTGAACTGTCTACAATACCGCTACTATAGTCTTTATTGCGCCTTAGCACGTTATGCTTTTGGGACATGTACTACAAAGATTAGTTGCAGGAAAATGACCATATTGACCATACACAGCATATTATGTTGTAATAAATGTAATAAATTGAAGAGTTGTAAATCAGGGTCTAGGTGCCATTTTATATTTTTTGAGGTTTTGTGTCAATAGGTTCTACAGGCCATCCTCAGTAACAATCAAAAGGATCTATGTCAATATCAATTCAGGTTTAGTCCGTCGACGGTCAAAAGATGGCATGGCATGACAAAAAGTACCATGCGGCGTCTTTAACACCCCAACCCACCAGTTCACAGTATTCATCAAAGCACCGCATATACAAAGAGATAAGCTAGAAGACCTAAAGAACATGATGGAGTACTTGCCAGGCGAAGATAAACTGATAAAATGAATTAAGTCTCTTAATTAAATTTTTATTAACATAACCAGTAAACAAGTACCTTGTATGCTTGTTAATATACCTTACTTATTGAAGTATAAGAGCAGCTGACGCTTATTTTGGTAAAATACCTTATTTATGATTTCTAAATTTCCGGAAGGAAACCAAGTCAATAACGATAAAGTAGTCAACGTTTCGCACTCTATTGCAAGAGGCATCTTCAAGACGTAGCAGTAAGAGAGCTACCAGGAGAAAAGAAGAGATTCTCTTTGTAGCTCTCTTACTGTTACCTCCTGAAGATGCCTGTTGTAACATGTGTGCAAAACTTTGATAACGTTATCGTCATTGACTTTAAACACGTATGCAAATTTTCAGATCAATGGGATGAATGGTTTAGGCATTATAAAAGGTTATAGAGGCTGTCTGACAAAATCCACAGCCAATCATAGCGACTTAACTATGATTTCGAACTATCAGATTTTGACAAACGCCAATGGCAAATGACATGACATGACTTTAAATGTTATTCTATGAGATTCTATGTTAAGGTCCTGAATGTTTATTGTAATTTATGTTTTAGTGACAACATGTTGACATGTGTAATAAATTTGAAACAAACATTATTTGTTTGCTCTCCGTACATCTACAGGTTTATTATTGCGGGTTTATTATGATTTTGTGGTACTATATATTGCTATAAAGAACAGCTTTGAATGAACTACGAAGAACTACGTTGACTTTTCGACTAGTACCCAAAGAAGGAAAGTATTGTAATCGACAGAAAAAATATTCAGGATTTCAGCCATATCCACTCTTTCGTTTCCCACTCTATTGCAAGAGGCATCTTCAAGACGTAGCAGTAAGAGAGCTCCCAGGAGAAAAGAAGAGATTCTCTTCGTAGCTCTCTTACTGTTACCTCCTGAAGATGCCTGTTGTAACATGTGTGCAAAACTTTGATAACGTTATCGTCATTGACGCAGTTTCTTCCCGGAAATCTAGAATTTAGTGATTCGGGCCGCCGAAGTCTCCATTCTAAATATACCTGATTTATGTTTGAAATAATACGATGTGGCACATAGTCCGCGGGTAGGTTCTGATGTCAGTTGGACCGTTTTGATTATCTCGGCTGATGGTACTTAGACCTTTCTGCAAGGCTTCAAGTTTATAACGACACAATTAATTAAAGAGGTACATTAACCAAATAACGTTTGTATCACAAATCAAGTATGTTAAAACATTAATTAGGCGTAAAAACAATTAAGGGACGTACTCATTTTGAAATTTTATATAAAGTTTGTCAGTTTCCTCGGAACTAAATATTTGGTACTTGGTACTATTTGGTATGATATTTGGTATTTGGTTATTGTGTATAGGATGCCTATGTTGCACAAACGGTACAACATATCGATCAGAAATTTTGTATATATGTACATGAAAGTGGCAAATGTTGCATGATTTTTACTTTATCATACGTAGTATGACAAAGTATTGTAATCGTGTCGAAAAAAAAAATGAGATTTTAGCGGAAATAGGTCTTTTTGGGCCCCTTGAACATTTTTGACCAAGGTACAAAAAAATGTCTGTGTGTGTGTGTGTGTGTGTACCCGTTTTTTGTGGCGACGATTCCGGAGAAACTACTGAAGGTATCGAGACGAAACTTCATATTTAGAAGTTTCGTGACTAAAACTTAGAGCTGAAAGAAGTTTTGTCCAAAAGGGCCCAAAGGAACTCGAGGTTTACTCTTATCATTTTTCAACGATTTTGCAAATTAGCCTCCATTTCTGTAATTTCGTCAAAATAGTTAAATAATAAACTATAGTAGAGAAAATTTCGTATAATTTATGCCCATTCCATTTTTTGGAAAAAAAAAATTAAATCATAGTAAGCGGATGCCCCTTGAACTTCCAAATTGCCCCCCTGAACACAGCTGTATCGTATGATAAAGTCATGTGCCTGGCCACATCAGATTTTTTTTATTTGGGGGGGGATTCAACTGATTTCGACCAAACTGATACCAGCTCTAGTGAGTTTAAATATGTTTACCAATTTACAGATCAATCAAAAGCAGTCTAACAGTAGCCGCTGTCGCCACTGACATTTGGGATTTAGACACCAATATTCTAGAGATGAGCAAAGCAAACTTTTACAATTTTGTCGATGTATATCTATAACTGTATGGAAGATCTGAATTCATCGTATCGGTTCATATACATATATACCAACCTACCTCATAAATTTTCCATCATTCTGGGAATTCAACGACAGCGGCCGCCGTACACAGACAAATACGGAAAAATAAATTTAAGATACGTTATGCCTCACCCCCGTCCCTCAACCCTCCCTGCACCCTATCCGACATCCATTCTATTCCATCAATGCATCCGAAATGAAGAGATATATAGATGCTATTTGCCCTCGGAGGCATTCACTCTTCGCCAAATCGAAGTTTGTTTTCGCGAAATGTGGAAATCCATTTTCTCGTATTTGTCGTCGCGAATACAAACTTTTATTACTTTTTATCAATATAGATGGGATACAGTTCTAAGGGAAACATCAGAATTGCCAATATTTCCTTTCGATCGAAAAGCCAATGTTGTTGTTCTTCAATAAAGGCAATTCAACTGTGGAATTGATAATACATTGTGGTTTTTCGTAATTTATTTATGAAATGATGATGTCTTAAAACTTTGCAGACGAAATTATCGATGTGTTATTGTCGATCGTTCAAGTAAAAATTCCTCGTATTAGAGAGAAGGAAGTTGGCGTCTCGCTACCTTGTTGGGAACAAAATGAAAAGCGGATCGAAGCGACTTGAGAAAAGTGACGTTGAACGCATAATAAAATAACTAAAACGCGAGCGGATCACGTCTGGGGCCAAACACTGTAAGTGGCAAGGTTGAAAAGTGTGCGCACCCCCGCGCTCCCGACGGAAAGGGGATGGAGGTGGAGGGGCACCGGGTTGGAGGCGGCTCTGGGACGGCCCAGCCCGCTTTGATCTCTCCATATCTCTTACAAATGCAAATTTCATTTGGCTCCACCGTACCCCATCAAAAATATGAACTAAACGATAACTGTATTCATTATTCATACCTCGCAGCGACGGCCCGAATGCTGTTGCCGACGAGAAACCGCCCCGAAGCGCTACCCCACTCCTAGAATATCAACCTCCCACCCTACCATCATCCCCGACATACGTCGCGGGCCTAATATTTTACTATATTTATTTTTTTACGTTATATTGTCTGCTTCGTTTGCTGGCATTGATTGATATCGGAGATTTGGTAAACATTTTTGCGACAATCCAACAACAGGAAGTGTCAAGACTATACTATACCCTCATAAGAACACCTCCGCTAAAACAATCCTGCCGGAAGGTCTTAGAAGGTCTAACACAGCTGTTATCTTAGCAACATTATCTTCTGTTATAATGATTTGATCTGTCAAATAGAAAAGTCAAGACGCGAACTTAATCGCACAGTGAAATAGCATCACCTCCACCAAATAGCACCATTTGGTGCATGCTGCCTTGCAGCATTTGCCCGAAAGAGTCGCGTTCGCCACAAGAAATATTACCATACCCGTTACGAAATAAGTTTATAAATATCGTCTAACTATCTCTTAATGAGCCAACATTAATCCACAAGGTATGATTTTGATACCAGGTCACTCAGGGACCAAAGGAAACCACCAAGCCGGTAGACAGCTGTGGAATTACTAATAACTACATCAGATGATGGTACAAAATGAGAAGATAAAGCAAAGAAAGCTTACTGGAAAACATCATCCACTGGTAAGAGACAAGCAAAAACAACAATTACCTTATCTGCATAAAGAGAACTAGATTCTTGGATATTAAGAAAAATTATTCTTGCGCCTATATAGTGTTTGAAGAGGATTTTTTCTATACAAATAATATTTTATTCTAATAAGAATTTCAATAAAGTTGTTTCAACGGTTAGTTATTCTTACCATTTAAGAATTTAGTATTATGTTTATGTTATTTTTCTCTGACAAAGAAAAAGTTATTCTTCAATAAAAATGTAGACGTTCATCTTACAACAACTAAAATATTTCGTTGGACCAGTTTCTTGACAGTTTCTTGACCCAAGATTCTTACTGTGAGAGATACATAGAAAGTTGTGCAATTACTCTACAGATAGCGCTAACAGTTTCTCACGTCTTTTGCCACATATTACCGCTATATAAGTTCGACGATATTGAGTGTTCGTATATTGTTCGTTTACATCTATGCATAAGTGTTTTAAGTCATGGGTGACTTACAAGGATTATGAGGAAAACCAGGATTGTAGCGGAATAGCCTACGCAGAGAATCTCTATTCTTGGATATCAAAGAAAAAAATGTTCTTGCGCATATAGTGTAGCACGAAGAGGATATTTTTGCTATCCAAATAATATTTTATTGTATTAAGAATTTCAATATTATGTAGTTATTTCAACGCTTCGTTATTCTTTCGATTTAAAAGTTTCGTATGTTTATGTTGAGAACATTTTGCTCTGACGAAGAAAATGTTATTCTTCTACATATAAAAAGAGTAAAACGTTCATTTTACATCAACAACAATATTTTGTTGGGTGAAAAATATACATGCTTCAACGAAGAAACAGTTTTTTGACCCAAAAGTATACGTACGTATCGCTTAAAGCAAACGTAATTCTTTTCAAGCAGTTCCTTCATACTTAAAACAAGAAAACGTAATACTTGAAACATCAAGAAAATCATACTCTTACTCTGAGAATTTTATATTTTACTTGAACCAACCAAATGATCTATGTGCGGATATAGAAACTAAGAATATGACTTTCTTCACTCAAAAATATTCGTGTTGTATCGAATAAATTTTTCCCTCTGTGTGCTTCTAAAGCCAAAGAGTTTCTCCAGCTACAAAAGCCTGATATCAGACTGATCACGGGACTCTTCACAGGATACTGTCCACTGGGACAAACACCAACTTCCAGCCAGCGGCTATACACGCCTTTAAAGAATTATGAATAAATTAGCCCTAGGTATGTACAACAAAATCCAGCTTTCGAACATACCTTCGACACCCGGTTCCTGGTTCTCTTGGTCCTGGAAGTCCCGAGTATTGACACACGATTTCCGGTAGTACCTTCATAGTTTCAACTGTCAAAATTTTTTAAAATTAAAACAAAAAGCCCAAAAATGTCTCAAAGGAGAGAATCAATTTGTGCATAGAAAATCCAACATTTTGACAGTTAAAACAGTGAAAACAGTGACACTCCCCGAACGCGATCACTGAAACAAAAATAATTTCAATAAATACAGATGGCTAGGCAGCAAATACTGTTAAAAGGGATCTTAACTTAGGTACAAGAGATGTGATACAACAATCAATATCGATGAATAACAGTAAAATTGTGTACTATAATGGTAAACTCTGAATTTTGTAATAGCAGGTAATACCAGAGTGATTATTTCATTTGATTATTTGTATACATATTTAAAGTCACTAGAGGATGAGCTGGTATCAGTTTGGTCAAAATTGTATAAATCCCTAACAAAATGTATATAACATTTGCCACTTCCGGTTGTCAGATTGTGGCCAAAAACAATCCAGTTTATCCCCTGGCAATTCAAAATGCATATACCACATTTCAGCCCGATCCGTTGTACCGTTTGGACGCTATCGTGTTCACAGACATACACACATACATACGTACCCACAAACCCACATTCCCACATACTCACATACCCACATACCCACATACCCACATACCCACATACCTACATACATTTTCCAGAAATCATTGCAATCGATTCAGGGGACCCCAAAACGCGTATTTCCGCTGAAACTTCGAATTTTTTTTTTTTCGACGATTACAATACTTCTAGGATACTAGTCCGAAAGTAAAAAGGGATACATGTACTTAAAGTTAATCACGTTTTGGTTTTGAAATGAGTTATTCATTTTAGATCTGTGACAGCTAGCACAAAAATACCGGAAGGGGTTCACTAGAATGGTTCTCGCCTGCGACCAAAGCGACCTCTACATGCCGTAACGGGACGTATCCAACCCCTAGAATTCCTACCCCATATAAACGCGAGATAAAACGGAATGGATTACGATTCGTATAGGCACACGCGGGGCCAAAGTGTTTGCGTGTATATTTTATACAGAAGGAGGCGCGTATTTTTTTCCTGTCGTGGGGGTTGACACCCCGAGTCCCGGACTCGCATATTTCTTTTTGTCCCGGTGAATTTACGCGTTTAAGTCACTCGCTATGACAAATTGTGATTCACGGCGACCCACAGTGTCCTGGAATCGTAAAAAGCGCGGGTAAAAATGATGAAAAAAAAGGAAGGTGGGGGCATGTCGCATACAATTGTATGCCTTTCGGTTTTATGGGGTATCTTTTTGCGCTTTTTTGTTGGTGTTTTCGATTCATTCACATAACATAACATATTTTAGATAGGGCATATTGTATTTTCAAATTAGTGAGAATTTCTGAGGACGTTTTAAAGACATTATCAATTCAGAGATTTTTCCATGATGATTGGCAAGTAGATAATAAAGTTACGGCACCGATTATATCCAAAACAATATACTTATCCCATACATAATTGAAAATCAATAGTAGCTATCACAAAAAGAATCATAATTTCATTATAATAACCCGACCGAAAATAGCAACGAAACGTAACAGACGACAGTTGCAATGCCTCAAATACAGTCTAACTGTGTAATATGTCTCTTACGACCTATGTTAATTTTTGGTTCAGTCGTCGTATCATTATTCACCTTTACCTGTCCGCACGAAGCAACAAAATTCCACGTAAAATATTCGAGAATATTAGGAATAATTTCTACAATTACTTGCACATATTGCGTTCTAGCACTTGCAGGCTCAATAAAATATTTTCAGGAGGATATGAGCAATATCGTGGAATTATTATTCATTATAAATGCAACGATTGCCTTCATGAGGATTATTAACCTAACTTTTTTCGCCCATTACAGAGCGGGATTCAAAATGGCGGAGGTGACAGGATTGGTCGCCATTTTGAGCAAGAAAGATGAATACGAAATTGATAGCTTCTTAACTGTCGATGTTATCTCGAAGTATAGGAGATATACAATGATAAGTTTGATTGTGATTTTTGTAGTTGAATTAAATGTTATGGGTTATATGGTTATCATAAAACATGAGGCTTACGTTTTGTTGCAAGCGGTCATAAATGGAACATGCTCGTGTATACACGCCATAGCTGTCCTGCACTATATTCTATTTGGCTGTTTATACATACGTCTATTCAAAGTGTGTTTTGGTAAGATACAAGAAGTACTGTCTGAAGTGAAAGCGAAGATTAATTTTATTAATATCTACGATTCGGATAACACTGTTATCTTGAGAAAACTGTCTGGGTTGTATTTGAAATTATGCAAGACTTTCTTACTGGGGAATAAAAACAACCAAGAAATCGTCACTATTTCTTTCGTGAATTATGTGGCAATGTTTATAAATTCTTCGTTTCTTCAGTATATTTACGCATTTTACGATATTTCCATTGAGAGAGTTGTGTTAACGCAAGCGCAAGCTATTGTAAGTCTTGCGGTTTTGGCACACTATTTGTTTCTTTATGAGCGATTAAGTAATATAGTAAGTATGTAGTATAAAAATCAGCAAGCAAAGTATATACTTGCTTTTTTATTTATAGGGTGATGATTTAATATCAGTTTTATTTAAATTTCGGTTTAATGGTTTGTCACAAACAAGCGCACACCAAATGGAATCACTATTGACGTTATTAATAACAAAGAAACCAGTTTTCTTACCGTTAAATATATACAAAATGGGTTGCAGTCTTCTACCTTCAGTAAGTTATCAATAAAAACAATTTTATTCTATTATGCAGATTTTGTTCAAAAAAACATCGTACTAATAAGATTTATTCTGTTCTTTTCCTTCTTTTTTTTTTCAGGTATTAGGAATTACCACAACTTATCTTCTAGTGGCTATGCAATTTTACGTTACAAGCATACAAGATTTAACAACTTTAGAATAAGCAAAAAAGCACGTAATAAAAGCAATTTTGTATTATGACAATTACAAAATATAGTCGATTTTGGCCAAATTGATATCAGCTCACCGTCCAGTGACTTTAAATATGTAGACAAATTTGCAGATCAGTGGGATGACTGCTTTAGGCATTTCTAGAAGCAGTTTGACAGAATCCACAGCCTTTGTGGTTGTATTGCAAATTGTCAGATTTTGACAAACGTCAGTACCACTGCCATTACATGACATTAAATGTCAGTTGACAAATGTAATTCTGTCACTGAAACTGACGTTAGGTAGCGTCCAGAGATGGCTGCGGCTTTACTAAATTAAATAATTGCAAAAGTGTTTAGACACTTCATTGTGCCAACGATTTAGTCGGAAAGTAGGGTGAGGGCCACCCCAGATATTCACTTTTGTGAAGCCATTGTCACTGAACGATGAGCTGTTATTAGTTTGGTCAAAATTGAATCCCTAATAAAACGCATCCTTAACATAACTCATGTAACATTTGCCATCCGTGTCATATCATGTCAGTGTTATATGATGTTTTCTGTATTTCTTCATGTAATCGTTTTACCTGATATCCATATGTTGCAGGACTTGTAGGATAGCATTTTCACAAGACAGTACAAATAAACGTAATATGCAACATAATAAAGATAGCAACTCAGTATTAAGGGAATTTATTTTGTGTATATCTAAACTGCTCTCATTATTCTTTCGTTCCATACGAGAGTCGGTTATAAATCCTTATCGTTCCCGTCCCATACATATTTTACATTTCCACCATTTCAATTTTCTAAATAACCACCTTAGTTTCTGGCGCAGGCTTTCGTATATACATTTTAAATCCGATATACGTACATAACCTAGCAGGATAAGACGGTCCCGGCTCATGTAAGATTCATCCTTCGGGCTCGGGCCCGTTACAGGATGAATTGTGGTGGGGGAAGGACTCCGGTAGGAAAAGGAGGAGGCAGGAGCATTTTTGCATACTTATAGGATAAATAACCCCCGTCAACCAGCAGCAGACAAACCATATATCGCCCCACCCTATCCCAAAGGGAGATCTTTTCCAGCGTTATCCTTATATACCTATCTAACCTCTTACAAGGACTTAAATTTTACTTATGCCCGTGATATTTATTTTTCAGGCTCTCTGTTCCGCGGGGAGAAAACTGGAACTTATTGTTTGTTCGCCCAGCTGGAATATTGCAAATTTTGCTCGCTTAATCCCGTAGATTTTCCACCCTCAAGGTAAACGTGGTCAGACATTTGTTAGTATGTATGTCTGTGAACGACATAGCGCTCAACCGGTACAACAAAGTCGCTGACTTTAGTCTAGCTTTTTAAATTTTGAGAACAAATATTCTATTTCTGTGAAAAGCTAGGTCCAGAGGAAGTGTTAAGAATAGTATCGACAAAAAAATGCAGGGAAAACAGAAGAAAAAGTCTAAAATAAAATAGAAGGGGTGCTTCGTCGTGTTGCTGTTTCCGGGGTGAGTTAAACTGAATGAGGCTAGTCATTAATACAGTTAGTTGTCGCCAGGCAGCGTACTCGGTCGATCGCCGATAACAAATAGAAATAACTCGTATAACTACCTAAAGGAATTTCAAAACTTCTGCAGGTATTTCTCACTTTATTTAACGCTTTGCTACGTCAAACGAATACAGTGGCCACAGACGTTTATCAAACTTTGCCCATTCGCAAAGTAACGACTTACAGCGGTTACTGCCAGACCGCTTCTCTGATTGTTATACACATTTAAAGTCACAGGAACTGGAGGATAAGCTGGCATTAATTTGATCAAAATCGGTTAAATCCTTAAGAAAATACTTCTAACATTTGCCACTTTTGGTTGTGAGATTGTTACCAAAAGTAATCCAGTTCGTCCCATACACAGAGAGAACTCTATTCTTGGATAGAGGATTTGTTTTCTATTCAAATAATATTTTATTCTAATAAGAATTTCAATATAGTTGTTTCAACGGTTAGTTATTCTTACAAATTAAGAATTTAGTATGTTTATGTTAAGTATATTTTTCTCTCACGAAGAAAAGGTTATCCTTCAATAAAAAAGTAGACGTTTGTCTACATCAACAAAAATATTTTGTTGGACGAAAAATATTTAAGCTTCAACAAAAAACAGTTTCTTGACCCAAGATTCTTATTCTGAGAGATACATAGAAAATTGTGCAATTGCTTTACAGATGGCGCTAACAGTTTCTTGCGTCTTTTGTCACATATTGAGTGCTCGTATATTCTTTGTTTACATCTATGCATAAGTGTTTTATTTCACGAGTGACTTAAAGGGATTATGAGGAAAACCAGGATTGTAATGGAATAGCATATACACAGAGATAGAGTTCTGTCTATCTCTTCTTGGATATCAAGAAAAAATGTTCTTGCGTATATAGTGCAGCACGAAGAGGATATTTTTGCTATCCCAATAATATTTTATTGTAATAAGAATTTCAATATAATATGTAGTTATTTCAACGGCTAGTTATTCTTCCGGTTTAAGAGTTTAGTATGTTTATGTTAAGTATATTTTGCGCTGACGAAGAAAATGTTATCCTTCAATAAAAAAGTAGACGTTTCTCTACATCAACAAAAATATTTCGTTGGACGAAAAATATATAAGCTTCAACAAAAAACAGTTTCTTGACCCAAGATTCTTATTCTGAGAGATACATAGAAAATTGTGCAATTACTTTACAGATGGCGCTAACAGTTTCTTGCGTCTTTTGTCACATATTTAGTGCTCATATATTCTCTGTTTACATCTATGCATAAGTGTTTTATTTCATGAGTGACTTAAAGGGATTATGAGGAACACCAGGATTGTAATGGAATAGCCTATACACAGACAAAGAGTTCTGTCTATCTCTTCTTGGATATCAAGAAAAAATGTTCTTGCGTATATAGTGCAGCACGAAGAGGATATTTTTGCTATCCCAATAATATTTTATTGTAATAAGAATTTCGATATAATAAGTAGTTATTTCAACGGCTAGTTATTCTTCCGGTTTAAGAGTTTAGTATGTTTATGTTAAGTATATTTTTCTCTGACGAAGAAAAAGTTATCCTTCAATAAAAAAAGTAGACGTTTGTCTATATCAACAAAAATATTTCGTTGGACGAAAAATATATGTCGGCGCCAATGATATTTAGCAGGGCACGTACGGGGTTAGTCCACCCCCGGCGAGCAGAACGGGGCAACTTAAGGAAAAGGGCATTTAGTCTTGAGATAACTAATGCACCGATAGCACGCCTCGGACTGTTAGCTCTATCCTTTCCTTAATTAGTGCTAGTATTGTTCAACAATTCATTGAGATTCACCATTAATTTGTATCGGATGCACCAATTATATCAGTGGTATTGTACAGTGTGTTTTATTGACGTTCGCCCTCGATTAATTTGTGAATTAAGATCCGACATATATAAGCTTCAACGTACCTACATATTTAGAATTACTACGCAGTTACATGCTTAGCTACGCAGTTACTTGCTTACATACGTGTAGTAAATCTCATTTTTTTAAATACTAAAACATATACTAAATTGAGGCAAAACAGGCGCCATCTACAGCGTGGGAGGGAAAACAACGTCGTTTGTAGCCATTTACTTATACGTGATCGGGATAAACCATGCAGTGATGTATTCAAGTCACGCGGACAAATCAAATTTGGCGGCTTGATTGCGAAAATGAAGTCGACTGTATTGCTGGCTTTGGGTTGTGCTTGTCTGCGCGGTCGTGTGTGTGTTTGTGTCCTCGTAGTGTAAAGCTGTAGAGATCGGGAAAGCGGGAGTATGGGCTTTTGATACCTCAAAGCTCGTTTGGACCAATTGCATTTTGGCCAATTGGGCGCCCCCAGTCGTCTACGGACCAAACTAACCCGAAGACGAAATCAATCGAATCTTCCCATTTTCGTAGCCAATTCAATAATGTACTGCCGCATCTATTCTATGCCACTGGTAGGTAGGTATATCACTTCCACTTTGATGTTGGATACATAGTTGATAGTTGGCTTTGGCAACGGTCCTGTTACTACTTGCTTAATTTTGAAAATTCCTAACAAAAATTATCGAAGATCAAAAATTTGTAAATTTTTTTGTCATCATTAAAACTCACCCTTAATAATAAGTGGAGGGTTGTTATTACAAGGGTGTTGCGGGCTGCCACTCACGAAATGTACAAAGTGTAAAACCCGTGAAGATATCATTCGACAATCATAGGCCGAGTGCTTTTATGCGATAAATTATTCAAAAGTGGGCGCGAAAACAGAACGAGAGAAACAAGAGAGGAAGGGCGCCATCTATTAAATTAGCGACGGAGAGCGACGGCACTAACGCTGCCCTAATTGCCGACCCGTTTGCGGTGCATTTTTACCAATTAGCTTTTGCTTTAGATCTCCAACCTAATCGAATTTGCATTTCGAAGTAGGATGCGACGATTGTATGCCACCGATGAAGAAGAGATGGTCCAGGATCGGACTAGGGGCTTTGGGGACTTTTCAGAGCGGAGCGCATGGTGCGCACTCACGGTACGCGCAATCTATTTGAATGATTTTTGAGAATATCTTGTCTGTAAACACGCTAGCACTAAAACGGAAGGTCTGAAATTGTTAGTATGTACTCTATAAATATAATATATATTTTATATTTATTAAGAATATGCAAAACCAGAGTTTAATTCCTAAAAGTCAATTTCAACAATACACCGGATAGTCAAGAAAAAATGTTAACGTGGAAGTCTACCCTCCGTTAGTATCTACTGGTGGCCGCTAGTTAGGCGCTGATGTCACTAGATAAGGTTAGAACCAAAAGTTCTAGTTTTTCAAGCATCTACTGGCGCTAGGTGGCGCCACCCATGACCGCGCAATTTATGTCCAGATTTTACAACCAATTATTCTTCTTACTTATGGTACTACAGAATATAATCATAATATTGTTATCCCGAGTTTTAGTATAGTATTTAATATTTACAGACAAAATAATGAATTATTATATTGTGAATTTAGAGAATTTTAACTTCATATATTAACTAAGTGGATCTGTATGTGTACGTATATGTATAGTGCGAATTAGCAGTATCGTGAAGCTTCAATATTCAATCACAAAGCATTGACAAAATATCTGGGGTGGCCCTCACCCAATCTTCCGACTACTTCGTTGGCACAATGAAGTATCTGAACACTTTTGCAGTTATTCAATTTTGTTGGCCTATCTAACGTCAGTTTCTATGACATAATGACATTAATTTGTCATAATGACATTTAATGTCATGTCATGTCAGTGGCACTGACGTTTGTCAAAATCTGCAGAGTCGGTAATTGCAGTTCTCCGGACCACCGCGAGATACCACCACTGTATAGCGCAATCACAGCGCAATATTTGTAGTTTTATCATTGTTTATATAGGTATACTCTATAAACAATGGTTTTATGATAAAACCAGAAACACGGGTGCACGGCATTCGATTTCCTACCATTGCAAAACACATTTACGGTATATGTTGGGCATCACGTTAATGCCCACGAATGTGTCTATACCGGAAAGTGATCAACTTTTCCCCACACCAAAATCAGACAAAAATACAGGCTTACGAAAAGTGCAAAAAATTGCGTTAAGTTTGACATACCTATTTATTCAAGGCTAAAAATTAACACTGTCTAACACTTCTTTTGTACACCAGTCAAAACGCCGTGGTAATACATTTCCAACTTTTCCCAAGAAAAGGAATGCCGTTATGCTGTGTATCCAAGTCCTACATCAGTCTACCTGACTTCTAGGATAATATGTATGAACAAACCATCAGAATTATCAAATCTAGATTTATTTCCTTATCCAGATACAACTTTAAAACTTACTAGCTAGACAATACATAACACAACAATACTCAAACCAATTAGTATGGCAACAATAATTAAACATAATTATTTCATAATCATATGAACTATTTCCTTTTCTAATTTGGTTGCCTCTTCCTCCGGCTTTTCTCTAAGCAAAGATGCTATAAATCTTCCAAAATCATCAAAACTACCTTCATTGATTGCATGTGCCTTTTTTCCTTGTTGTTTATGTATGTTTGGTCGACAATCTATATGACGTTGCTGTGGCAACGATTGTTCTTGATCATTTGCTATTGTTGACGTAATGCGTGTTTCTTCTATATCCAGTGGACTCTCTGTTTTTATTTCAATCACCTCTATGTCCACATTCTGTAAGAATAGTAAATGTTAAAATAACAAGGGATTTATGTATTGAAAATTAATCGTAGCAAATAATACTGAATCTGAAAAATAATACTTCTTACTGATACCTAGATATTTAATAGTGAAATCACCTTTTGATTTGTAGAAGCTAAGCTGCTACTAGCATTATTTCTAGCGTCCTTTTTATATGGAAGTCCAAGTCTTTTTAATTCTAATGCCTTCCTCATTGTCCGGCCACGACTTCTTCGTGATTTAGGTCTGGGCCTCTTTGATCCCATCAGCGCTCTTTACTAAAATCTATTATCTAAATTCTAAAATAAAAAGTAATATGTAAATTAATAATATCCTCTCCAATTGTAAATTTAAGGTTATGGTATGCAAAACATGGAAGATAGGCCACTCCCCCCCCTTTTTGAGTGGTCGTTGATGTCAGCGCCAAACAACAACAGGGTCCCGTACTATTGCAATCAGGGCCGGTCTAGCAACCTACGGTTTAATAAAATCAGGCCCGATTTAGCTGGGGCATTATATATATATACGGCGTTATATTTTTACAAAAGGATTATTTGGAATCTATAATAGAAATGAAACAACTTGATATTTATTAATAAAAGTTTACTAGAAAATATATGAAGTATATGAATACAAATAATTGTGTCAAGGTACAACAATACAAATACAAAATATGTAATATATTAAAGGAGTCAAAATATAAAATTATTGATGAATTGTTAACTACAATACAAATAAATCTGAATAAACTTATCCAACAATACATCAGAGAAGAAAAAAATCACTCGTGAAACATGAATAAGACTTATGATGCACAATTCTATGGGTATATATAATTTTAATTGACACAGCTAATAACAACGCTAATACTAAAAAGTCATCCAAGCCAAGTTCGAAATAACAATAGGCACTCAAGAGCCAGATGAAAAACGGCAAATACATAACTTCTGAACACAGCACATAACCTCTAAACACGCTCCAAACACTCCAAGTCATGGGGACGGCACAGAAATACAAAGAAGGTGGTCGTTGAAAAATTGAGTTATTCGCCGGACCACACTACTAGGTGGCGCTGAAACTCGTAAACTATCTACCTTACCGGTTGGCAAGCTAACAAAACTCCCATGAAAGTTCCCAATCCCCACTCCCCAGGTAGAAGAAGAAGTATTTTCAAAGTGTGAGGACATGTGTAGGTGGACTTGGAATGTGTTTCGAGCGTGTTTAGAGGTTATGTGCTGTGTTCAGAAGTTATGTATTTGCCGTTTTTCATCGTGCCGTTGACCGTTAAGTAAGATTCTTGAGTGCCTATTGTTATTTCGAACTTGGCTTGGATGACTTTTTAGTATTAGCGTTGTTATTAGCTGTGTCAATTAAAATTATATATACCCATAGAATTGTGCGTCATAAGTCTTATTCATGTTTCACGAGTGATTTTTTTCTTCTCTGATGTATTGTTGGATAAGTTTATTCAGATTTATTTGTATTGTAGTTAACAATTCATAAATAATTTTATATTTTCACTCCTTTAATATATTACATATTTTGTATTTGTATTGTTGTACCTTGGCACAATTATTTGTATTCATATACTTCATATATTTTCTAGTAAACTTTTATTAATAAATATCAAGTTGTTTCATTTCTATTATAGATTCCAAATAATCCTTTTATAAAAATATAACGCCGTATATATATAATGCCCCAGCTAAATCGGGCCTGATTTTATTAAACCGTAGGTTGCTAGACCGGCCCTGATTGCAATAGTACGGGACCCTATTGTTGTTTGGCGCTGACATCAACGACCACTCAAAAAGGGGGGAGTGGCCTATCTATACTATTTTGTCTATGCCGTTGACCGTTAAGTAAGATTCTTGAGTGCCTATTGTTATTTCGAACTTGGCTTGGATGACTTTTTAGTATTAGCGTTGTTATTAGCTGTGTCAATTAAAATTATATATACCCATAGAATTGTGCGTCATAAGTCTTATTCATGTTTCACGAGTGATTTTTTTCTTCTCTGATGTATTGTTGGATAAGTTTATTCAGATTTATTTGTATTGTAGTTAACAATTCATAAATAATTTTATATTTTCACTCCTTTAATACATTACATATTTTGTATTTGTATTGTTGTACCTTGGCACAATTATTTGTATTCGTATACTTCATATATTTTCTAGTAAACTTTTATTAATAAATATCAAGTTGTTTCATTTCTATTATAGATTCCAAATAATCCTTTTGTAAAAATATAACGCCGTATATATATATAATGCCCCAGCTAAATCGGGCCTGATTTTATTAAACCGTAGGTTGCTAGACCGGCCCTGATTGCAATAGTACGGGACCCTGTTGTTGTTTGGCGCTGACATCAACGACCACTCAAAAAGGGGGGAGTGGCCTATCTATACTATTTTGTCTATGCTCCAAGTCCACCTACACATGTCCTCACACTTTGAAAATACTTCTTCTTCTACCTGGGGAGTGGGGATTGGGAACTTTCATGGGAGTTTTGTTAGCTTGCCAACCGGTAAGGTAGATAGTTTACGAGTTTCAGCGCCACCTAGTAGTGTGGTCCGGCGAATAACTCAATTTTTCAACGACCACCTCCTTTGTATTTCTGTGCCGTCTCCATGCATGGAAGCCAAGCTACTTAGGCAACTTAATATGCACTGGGCCATAGTGCTTTTTCATCCGTTAGATGTCGTTAAACGTGTTGTTTAAATAGGTGGGTGATCCGCCTCAACGAACGAAAGAGTCTCCGCTCTGGTGGTAGAAATTTGAATTAAACAATTCTGGGTAAAAGGCGCCATCTACATTCGCCCGTTCAGGCGGATTGCAGTTTTTAACTTCTTCAAATGATATGGATACTTATTCTTTTGATATCAATTCATTACTTCTAGATTAGCGCTTTATAACAATTAGATGTTTTTATTTCATTCGCTATCTACTTAAAGTACAGCAGATATTTTGTGATTATCTTATCTGACATTGAAAAATATTTAAGTGCCTTGTACAGAAATTAAAAGGATCGCAAACATATATAGTGTTAGTTATTGCATCGAATAACATATCAGGGTAAGTATGTTTTATTTTATTTCAAATTTATTTACACTGTATGATAGCGTACCTATCGAGCAAATATATTCACATTTCCATTTTAAAAATTACAGATGTATCCGTCCAAGGAAAAAAATTCTGTCACCACGTCGGTAAGTGATACAACAAACACAACCCTAAACAAATCTGTGGTATGAATAAATCATCAAACATGATAATATAGAACAAATTTTGAAAAGTCTCAAAACATGTACAATTACTTCAATTTAGAAGTATACCAACAATACCTTCCCTTTTTCCCAGCTTTTTCCTAGCTCACGGTATGCTGGAAATAGTCATCTTACACCACAATTACAACATAAATACTTATCTATTATTTCGATTGCATTGTCAATACAGTTACACACTTTTTATTACTAAAATACGTATATAACAGTAGATATTTGAGATTAGATAAAATTGGCCCGTGAAGACAAAAATGCGAATGAATTTTATCTTTTCAGGGAATTCTCTACAAAAGCGGCATAGATAACCATGGTCATTTATATGAATCACAAGTAATGACATTTCTATCAGCAAAATTAGCTAACGATACCACTGTGAGATCTTTTGAAATGCTAACAAACGCAGCTGAAATTTTATGTTTCGATGATATATTATTAAAAGTGGATTACAAGGATGACAGATCCGCTATGTACATGATACAGATTAAACATTCAAAGAAACTTTTACAGATAGCGAAGAAGAAAAAAGAGAATAAGCCAAAATACATGACTATAGATCTCGGCAAATACTTTGAAAGCTTTCAAAGCATTTCGAAAATGCTTACATCGTCTGATTTGCAAGGAGAACCTTTGCGCGAGTTTCTCCGATCTGTAAAATTCGAAAATTACTATTTTTGTATTGTCACGACCATATCGGAACTTGAAGCTAAGACAAAGCTGTCTAAAATAACCACGACATCGAATAAAGATTTGCAGCTGTTAAATATGGGGAAAGAAAAAAACTGTTATCAACTCGATACAAACGTCTATAACGATTATGCCGATTTTCCTCAGAAACTGTTTATCTTCCTTAACCAACCTAATTATGTCGACATAACTGAACAGCTTACAAGAACTGTTGACGCTTTAAAGCATTTTACACAACCCATGGCACATGACTTGTTCAATCTGATCACAGAACATTCCCACGATACTAAAAGCAACATATGCAGCAAACTGACAAAAGAAAAATTCATACAACTCTGCGTGCAGGTCATCCTATGCAACAACATGTCAATTTATATGCTCAAGGCAAAACCGCTCGATGAGAAATATTTGGAGACATGGGATAAAATTTGCTCCGAGTACCAAATTATTTCCATCGATAAAGAACGATAAAGAGTTACTACCACTATTGGCTTCATATTATGAACATCGCATAAGGAAATATACAGAAAAAGCTCTTACACTTGTTCTGAACTCAATTGGAGACCAAATTTCACTTAAAAACCATCAGTTCACGTGGAATGACCGTCAGCAGAATGGGTTTCATTTGGATTACAGGCTTCGCGAAGCACTGAAAACTATGGGTATTAACGCTCTTAACCTCAGAGATTTGCTACCTGAGCTCTGGAGGAGAAACGAAATACCCATAATTGTTGACACTTCAATTGTGCATATTATTAAGGAGTTAGGTTCAAATACCACAAATCGTTTCTTCATGGTGTCAAGCAGTGATGAACCAAAAGATGACAAATCGAACGACAAGGAAGATGATGGGCTTAAAGCATTTAGGAATCTACTGGATTTACGAGATGGACCAGCATCTGCCATGCTTGCTGAAATCATGGATATTGAGGTATCTTTGCAAGGAAGACCTCCGGTTCCTTTGAAAGATATGGTTCGACACAACCAGAGAACTTTGCAACGCATCACCAGTTCGGATGTTCTCGGTTGGATGGCTAAAGATTGTCAGGTTCGTGGAATAGGTTCGCCATTGAAGGAAAATATAACGAACTATATAACGCGAAAGTTCCTGAAACCTGGCGGAGAAATAACGGAAGATGACATCGTGAAAGGACTGAAGAGTTCGAATTTAACGATCATTAGTAATGATCCTGGAATGGGAAAAAGCACCGTTTTGACGTCTCTCGCTAGAAAATACGACCCAACCCGATATATCATCATATGCGATTTGGCGCAGTGCAAGATGGATTTACAAGATGAAAATAGTGCCATCCATAATGACCCCATAATGTACTTCTTCAAGAAAACCCAAACTGAAGAAAATGCTCTCGTCGAAGGAATACTACATCAGCATCTGGACGAGAAGGTGCTTACAATGTTCCTGGACTCGTTCGATGAGATATTACCATTGCACCAGAAGACCGTAATCAACGTGGTTAAAGAAATTTTGGCCAAGGATGCCCATGTCTTCATAACATCGCGTACCCAAGCGGAACACTTACTATCGTCGACGTTTGCTAACGTAATATCAATTTCTGCGAACTTGGCTTATTTAGTTATGGAGGACATCAGCGACTATTTCAGAAGATGCAACGTACCGAAGGATATGTGGTCTAAGCTGCCAGAAACCTTCCTATCGACGCCTCTTCATCTTGAAATGTTACATGAAATATACAAAACTGGGGAAGAAGACAAGGAACAACATATGAAGGAGACAACGCTATATGAAAATTTTATCAAGAAGAAAATATCGATATTCTTTCAGAAGAAGAAAATTTGCGAAGATAACACGCGTGATGCTTTATCAAGCTATGAGAAAGATATATTGAATAATCATTACGTCATTGCTTTGGTCGCATTGTTCGGTTTAGAAAGGATCAAAGAATTAGAGATAGTGACGAAGGAAAAATGGGATAAAATGTTGCTTACATTCGAGGAATATAAGCTATCTTTGGGTATTGTCTCAACCATCAGTCCAACGATCAAATTCATCCACAAAACCTTCGCCGAGTATCTAGTCGCTGTGTTCATAAATAAAACCAGGAAACAACAAAATGAAAAGACCATCGAGCTATACAAAGATGTTGTGAAAAACGGTGACTTGTATCAAACGTACAAATTCTTGCACGAAATGCGCTCCATGGAATTTAAAGAAAACACAATCGAGGCTTCCATAAGGGATGGCAAAGAGGAAAACATCTTAGAAATAATCAGTGCAAACCATACATGGAATAGAAAGCACAAAACTTGGGGGATGTACCCGATTCATTGGGCAGCCGTTTGCTGTTTTATAGCGATGAGAAGCCGAACGGAAAACTTGAAGCCTTTTGATATCTTGAGGATACTTTTACAACAAACTAATACAGATATCGAAGACGAACATCTCCATTGGAATTGGCTTAACTTTCTGACAGGTCACGATGCAAACAATTACAATTTTTACAAGCATCTTATACTCTGCCTACGTACCAATGTAAACGGGTATTTGCGAAATAGAATCGAAGAAAACATTGAAATGGAATATACTGATCATGACGGATGTTCACTGGGTCACCTTGCAGCTAGAAATTCGGACAAAGAAGTTCTTGATTACTTGCTAAAGAACGAAGTTTACTATTCCCCCAGAGATAAATGCGAACGTAGTATTTTGCATCATGCTTGTCTGGGTGGTAATCTGGATATAATAGATCTTGTAATTGACAGCAACATGGATTCTCTAGAATCACAGGATACCAATGGACTGGGTGCTTTACATTACGCTTGCCAAATGGGGAACCAAAAGTTAGTAGAGCATCTTTTGAACCGTGGTCTTAACATAAACTCGAGGGACAATGAAGGAAGGACACCTTTTCACGTGGCATGTCAAGTGAATTCCACGCAGTTAGTTAAATACTTAATCGACAGAAATGTCGACATAAACGCGACTTTCGGTAACGAACAAAGAAGCGCATTACATCAGGTTAGTTTACTGGGATATATTGACATTGTCAATATTTTACTCGCTAAGAATAGCTGTGATAAGCACCAAGTTGACGCCAATGGAAATAATGCTCTGCACTTCGCTGCAAAAGGAGGAAAAGCCAAAATTATATCGACTCTTATCAACAACGGTATGAATCCGAACGACCAAAATGCTAAAAAGCAAGCTCCGTTGCACATTGCATGCGCCGAAGGACACTTTGACGCAACGAAATGCCTGTTGGACAATGGAGCAGATCCATTTCAAAACCTCACATTACATTACGGGGAAGTTGATGACAAAAACGGCCATGAAAGAAGAGCACTGCATTGCGCCGCAAAAGGTGGAAATGTGCAAATAATAGAAGCTCTGGTAATGAATGGTCTCAGTCCAAACGGTAACGCTCATTTATACTATTCAAGTCCGTTGCACTGTGCCTGCGCTGAAGGAAATTTTGATGCAATGAAATGCTTATGGGAAATGGGAGCGAATCCACGTTTTGTGGACCAAGAAGGTAGGAACATCTTACACCTGGCATGTGGTGGAGAAAAAAGCGGTGCTCAAGATATTGTAGATTTTCTGTTTGAAGGAAAACTGATAAAAGATATAGTGTCCAGAGAACTACTGACTGAAACCACAGACAAGAATGGTTGGACAGCCTTGCATCATGCCTGCAACAAAGGCAACCGAGAAATAGTAGAGAAACTTTTACAACGCGGCTTTAACGTAAACGAGAAAGACAAGGGTGGAAGAACCCCGTTTCATTTGGCTTGCAGCACAAATGACACCGCTTTAGTCCGAAGTTTACTCGATAATAACGCAGATGTTAACGCGACTTTTGGAAAAGATCAACGAAGTGCTTTACACAAAGCATGTTTACTGGGGAACCTCGATGTTGTCACACTGTTACTAATGGAGAAAAGCTGTATTCACTACCAAGAAGATGCCCATAGAAGCAAAGCGGTGCACTATGCAGCAAAAGGTGGAAATATCCAAATAATCGAGGCTCTTATTAACATGGGTATGAACCTTGATGACATGAATTCTAATAAAAAAACTCCCTTGCATTACGCTTGTACCAAGGGACAAGTTGAAGTGGTGAAGTACTTGTTAGAAAAAGGGGCCAATCCACAAATAATCGATAAAAATGGTAGGAACAGCTTGCACTTTGCTTGTTCTGGAGGAACCAGTGGTGCTAAAGATATTGTAGATTACTTGATCGATGAGAATCTGATAAATATCAAAACTGAAGACAAAAGAGGTTATGATGCTTTGCATTATGCTTGTTGTAAACCCAACCGTGAAATAGCAGAGAATCTTTTACAACGCGGTTTTGATGTTAACAAGAGGGCCAATAACAAGACTGGTGAGACGCCATTTGTTTTGGCGTGTAGGACAACGGATATAACTTTGATTAAATGCTTGATGGATTATGGTGCTGATGTCAATGCAACTTTTCATTATTTCGACGACGAAATAACGGTGTTTCATGATGCTTGCTTAAGTGGCAACCTTGATGTCGTTAAACTGTTAATGCAAGAAGAACGGTGTGATCATTTGAAATCAAGTAGAGATGGAATAACAGCTGAACATTTTGCATCCGAGGGAGGAAATTTGGAAATTCTTAAAATTCTCAAATCGGACATTAATAAAAAGTAAATTTTCAATTATGCTGTTTTGGTGGATAACTGGAATAGATCTTTTTAAATATTGTTGCCAGACCAGATTATTTAAAAGATCTGTTAAGGGTATGAGTACGAAGAACTAATCAAAAGTCCGATAAAAATAATATTTTTGTATATTCTTTGTATTTTTTTGAAATAATAAAAATCTTTTAAGATTTCTTTTGTGTTTTTCTTTATGCTATTGCACCAAGATTTCTTTATTTCGGATAAGAAATGAACTAACCCCCGGTGCATATTAAGTAGCCTACGTATCAGGCGTGAATTTTGACTGTCGTCGCGTCTCTGGTTTCATATTTCAATTCAAATCATATATTTGTGATTTAGTTTTCAATTTCAATGCTTTTCCCCAATACCGGTTCATTTAGGTTCAATTTTTAAACATACTACAAAAACATAACCTATTCACATTTCAATTTTCACTCCAATTTCTTCAACGTACAAATATCTGCTATTATGTTTTATTTCGTCACATAAATCTAAACTGAAGTTAAACAAACCGAAATGATGCAGTGCACCAAAGAACAAATAGAAGAAAAACGGAGGCAAGCCTTGCTAAAACTGCAAGCCAAAAATAGAAACAACGGTTCTAACCTCACAAACGCAACTAGCACTACACCACAAAAGCAGTTCTCGTCGAATTATGGGCCTACCACTCCAATCAGACCGGGAACTTCGCCCCATCGACTCAGCAAACCGTATGACAGAGCATTTCCGTCAAAATCTAGTGATTCACCTAGCAAATTTAACTTTAAACAGTATGATAAGTCAAAACCCACTTTGCAATTCTACGGAAAGTCAGATGTGGTTACCGGTACTTGCAACTTGATCTCCGAGGATAGATTTGAGATAGTTTTATCTGGTTTTAGCACCCCGGCGATAGACATTTTCAAAACAATACCAACGAGAAATTACAGTATGTTTTTCTTTGTTTGTTACGATTGTAGATGAAGTATAGTGTGGTATAGATTTGCAGAGTAAAGTATGGGACTTCCACATGAAGGATTACGAGTTATTGCACAGTAAAATGCAAACGTTACAGCCTGACGTGGTTTTAGGAAAATTACCGAATTATGTGTTGAATGCTTGTCGGATGAAGAGAAAAGATTATAGCGAGATAGATTTGAGTTGTGTTGATCCAGAATTGTCAAGTGCTTTGATGTCTTTCCAAGTAGAAGGGGTGTGGTATGTATTTATGATGATTTTGTTTGAAAGGTGACGGTATTTTTTGCGTATTTTAGTTTTGGAATAGACAAGAACGGAAGGTGCCTTATAGCGGACGAAATGGGTCTGGGAAAAACATTCCAAGCGTTGGCGATTGCCAGTTATTACAAATCTGATTGGCCCCTTCTTGTAGTGACAACTGCCTCAATGAAGTAAGATTAAATTCTATATAAATTAAACTAGTTTTTTAGCATGCTTATTAAAAAGGTATAATCTAATATTCACCTGAACAAGCGAATGTAGATGGCGCTATTTATCCTGAATTGTTTAATTCAAGTTTCTACCACTAGAGTGGGTCTCTTTCGCTTGTTGAGGCGAATAACCAATGAAATGCGCCATTCGCCTGAACAAGCGATTGTAGATGGCGCTGTTTATCACAAATTGTTTAATTCAAATTTCTACCACCAGAGTGGGTCTCGTTCGCTTGTTGAGGCGAATAGCCAATGAAATGCGCCATTCGCCTGAACAAGCGATTGTAGATGGCGCTATTTATCCCAAATTGTTTAATTCAAATTTCTACCACCAGCGTGGAGACTTTTTCCTTCGTTGAGACGAAAGTATAGTTTTTAATGTACGTGACTTAAATAATGCGCTCTTAAATACAATCCCTTGTTTTTTTTGTCATCAACAGAAATTCTTGGGAAGAAACAATTCGTAAATACCTACCTAGTGTATCAGTAATGGAAATTCAGTACATGACATCCGGAAAAGATTACATAGGCGAAGCTAAAATCTTAATAGTAAGCCACGACATGATGTCCCGTTGTCTAGAAAAACTCCTAGATCGTAATTTCGGTGTTATGATAATCGATGAGTCGCACACGATAAAAAATTTCAAGGCGAAATGCACGAAATCGGCGACTGCCTTAGCGAAAAGGGCAAAACGTGTGATATTACTAAGCGGTACTCCCGCTTTATCCCGTCCAAGCGAATTATTCTCCCAGCTAAGTTTAATTGACGAGAAATTCTTTGGGAATTTCTTCGATTACTCCAAGAGGTATTGCGACGGGAAAACCACGCATTTCGGATGGGACGCTTCCGGAAAATCAAACTTGCAAGAGCTCGAGATCATCTTAGCAAAAAAATTCATGATTCGCAGGACTAAAGACGACGTGCTGAAGGCACTACCGAATAAGGTGCAAGAAGTCGTCACTTTAGACGTTAAATTGGACCAGTTTAGCAAGGAGGATCGGAAATGCTTGAACGCCCTAGCCGAGAAGTATAATCACGGGAGAAAGATGGAAAGACATTCGGCACTGTTGACTTTCTTTGCCGAAACGGCCAAAATTAAAATACCTTCTGTGTGGTAAGAATGACTAATAAATGGCCGGTTTTACGACCATATAATAAAATTTATCTTTATTACAGTTCTTATATACTACAAACGTTAGAAACCTCGGAAAAGTTCCTGGTGTTTGCGCACCACCAAAAAATGCTCGACGCCATCCAGAAAGTCATGCAAAGTAAGACCAAGACCTTCATCAGAATCGACGGATCAACAAATTCGGAGCAACGGAAGTATTTCGTCGATAAATTCCAATACGACGACTCCTGCATTTGCGCCATACTCTCAATTACAGCCGCAAACGCCGGTATAACCCTCACCAGCGCACAACTAATCATATTCGCCGAACTCCACTGGAATCCGAGCGTAAGTTTTTAACCTAACTTCAAAATTGTCTTACCTAACCTAAAAATTGTCTTACCTAACCTCAAAATTGTCTTACCTAACCTCAAAATTGTCTTACCTAACCTCAGAATTGTCTTACCTAACCTCAAAATTGTCTTTCCTAACCTCAAAATTGTCTTACCTAGCCTCAAAATTGTCTTACCTAACCTCAAAATTGTCTTACCTAACCTCAAAATTGTCTTACCTAACCTCAAAATTGTCTTACCTAACCTCAAAATTGTCTTACCTAACCTCAAAATTGTCTTACCTAACCTCAAAATTGTCTTACCTAACCTCAAAATTTTCTTACCTAACCTCAAAATTGTCTTACCTAACCTCAAAATTGTCTTACCTAACCTCAAAATTGTCTTACCTAACCTCAAAATTGTCTTACCTAACCTCAGAATTGTCTTACCTAACCTCAAAATTGTCATACCTAACCTCAAAATTGTCTTATCTAACCTCAAAATTGTCTTACATAACCTCAGAATTGTCTTACCTAACCTCAAAATTGTCTTACCTAACCTCAAAATTGTCTTACCTAACCTCAAAATTGTCTTACCTAACCTCAAAATTGTCTTACCTAACCTCAAAATTGTCTTACCTAACCTCAAAATTGTCTTACCTAACCTCAAAATTGTCTTACCTAACCTCAAAATTGTCTTACCTAACCTCAAAATTGTCTTACCTAACCTCAAAATTGTCTTACCTAACCTCAAAATTGTCTTACCTAACCTCAAAATTGTCTTACCTAACCTCAAAATTGTCTTACCTAACCTCAAAATTGTCTTACCTAACCTCAAAATTGTCTTACCTAACCTCAAAATTGTCTTACCTAACCTCAAAATTGTCTTACCTAACCTCAAAATTGTCTTACCTAACCTCAAAATTGTCTTACCTAACCTCAAAATTGTCTTACCTAACCTCAAAATTGTCTTACCTAACCTCAAAATTGTCTTACCTAACCTCAAAATTGTCTTACATAACCTCAGAATTGTCTTACCTAACCTGAAAATTGTCTTACCTAACCTCAAAATTGACTTACTAACCTAAAAATTGTCTTACCCAACCTAAAAAATTTTTTCATAACCTAAAAATTTTAGATTTTAAGTCAGGCTGAAAGTCGTGCACATCGAATAGGTCAGCAGGGACAAGTCCGCGTGAAGTATCTGTTAGCCCCGGGCACTTCGGACGATACAATATGGCCGCTGCTTCAGGAGAAGCAGAAGATTTTGGGGGAGATCGGCCTGACGAAGGATTCTTACAATAATATTATGATAACGAAGCAGGATGCAACGAAAACTGAGGTTATAGCGGAGTGCCTTCAGTCGAATATAACCGGGTACAACACAATGGATATAAGCAGTTATTTTGAGTCGCCGAAAAAAGAGGATAAGAACTCGACAGTGGACGAATTGGATTACTTTAATGATGATTTTGATGATGTTCTAAGTAAAATAGATGTTTGAATTGAACTTTGTGGTCTTTGTAATTAAGTATTTATTTTAGATACCCTAACATGGTTTGAAATAAATATATATTTTTTATCTATTATACTATTTTTGTTTAATTATGTAGTAATTATGTATTACGGAACAATAACTAATTAAAAGAAAGCATGCAATTTTAGTCAGGTTACCTCGTTCTGTTCGTCCGCTATTGGAGTAGTCCCGACGTGCTCTGGTAATCATAATAATATACAAACAACGGTACCATTCTGGAGAGGGCCGAATTCTTTATACTTTATGATGATTCATTAAGAACCATAACTTGTGTAAGCACATATATTTTTTAAGATTTTTTAATTCCTCGCGCGCCAGCACTTCTATCATATTGGACAATGGCCACTAAATGTTAGGGTACTTCAAAAAGCTTTCTTTGCATTACCTATATAAAGACAGAACGTCTAAAAATGTCTATTGTCTAAAGATGTGCCTGATAAATACATTACATCAGGGCTGTCCAATATGAGGCCCGCGGGCACGTGAAGTTGGACAGCCCAGCATTACAATAATCAGGGCCGGCCCAAGGGGTGTGTGAGCGGTACCCCCGAAGCACAGGGCCCCACCTTCTGATTGATTATAACTT
Organism: Aphodius granarius; assembly: GCA_963971325.1. Taxonomy (NCBI): domain Eukaryota; kingdom Metazoa; phylum Arthropoda; class Insecta; order Coleoptera; family Scarabaeidae; genus Aphodius; species Aphodius granarius. The sequence continues at coordinate 12,269,130 of OZ020227.1, read as the reverse complement.
GGTTTTATTTTGTCCTTCTTGATCTATTTCCGTAATATTCAAATCGGATAAGCTTGAGCAGACAATAACGGTCTTCTCCATAGCAACAAAAGGCCGAATCTTGTCATAAACAATGTTGTTGGTGTTGTAGAAGATTATTTGGCGGTTTTGTTTCTTCAAATTAGCTATCAACGTTTTGAGCGCCAGGCAAGCTGTGTAATCAACATTCCTAAGATTACAGAAATCGACTATAATGCCTCCGTCCGATTTTAGCGACATCTTCTTGATTTGCTCATTGATGAAGTCCACAGCGGGGAAGTACAGTCCCATTTCGGGCTTGACCAGTAGGAATTCTTGATTGTTGTTGTTCTGTAATTTAGGCATGATTAAATTAGGTATTTGTTTGTTTTTGTATTCTCTTACCAAGTAAATTTTGGTTTCGATTTTTGGTCTGGTCCAAGGTTTTAGAAGAGACCCTGTACTAATCAGAATGCCAACAAATAATCCAATTTCCACGCCGCAGCCAAGACATAACGCAAATGTGATGATATTTACCACCAAATCAAATTCTAAAAAAAAGTTTGTATTTTTTTTATAATATTGTGTATTAAAACATTACTGTGATTTTTCCAAAGTTTTGGGATTATTTCATAATCAATCATGAAGATAACGGCAGCTATTAAAACAGCGGAAAGGGTCGCTTTTGGAATGAAGTAGAAATACGGTGTTAAAAATCCAAGAGCCAATAGGATGATTGTTGCTGAAAAGTAAATTTATGAAGATATGTATTTACAATTTAATACTAATAATAACCTGCGTAAAGTCCTGCTAAAGGTGTTCTCACTCCACTTGCATTGCTAACTGCAGATCTGGTAAATGCTCCAGAAGCAGGAATTGCTTGTACAAAAGAACCTAACATATTTGCTAACCCTAACGTCATCATCTCTTGTGTAGCATCTACAGCACCAGTTGCTGGAAGAAGACAATTAAATCAATAATTGATTTCCCAAGCATTGAATTTACACGTAGTTTAGTAAAATTAAGTCTTACAGAACGCTTTTGCAATCGCGATATTTTGTAGAACAGCGACAGTTGGAATTACTATAACACCAGAGCCCAAATTGGCTACCATTTCATAAACGGGAATCGTTTGATTATTTTGAACGGTTGTCAAATTTGGAAAATGGAATGGAGGAAGTCCAGCTGGAATATTACCTAAAACAATTCAAAGTTAAGCTTTCTGTAGAGATAATAAACACTTATTATCACACCAGTTATTTTAAACGGTGCTTCCCCTTTGGTCTGGTAAAAAGCGAAAGCAATCCAAGAACTAACCATCACAACCATACCGTTCCTACTATTCGAAAATAGAAACAACATCTTCTTTAATCGTTTACTCTTCACGTCCATTCTACCTATACGCTGTAAGATTTCCTATTATTTACACGAAATTTGTTTACTTAAGATGTTAAGCTAACCCTGACTACCAACAAAATAACTATGGCGCTGACACCTAAAATAACATCAGCCATTTTGGTGTCTCCGATTTTCTTGAAGATATTTGTATAAAGCTCAATAACGCCTTTTCCTTCTACATTAATTCCCAGCAGCCCTTTTACCTGACTGGAAAGGATAATGATTGACGTAGCTGATGTAAACGCTGATGTGACAGGAACAGATATAAAATCCACCAGAAATCCTAAGAAAAATGTTCATAATATGAAAATAATCGATTTGTGAACATCTTTAGAATACCCAGCCTCAAAACACCCATCATAAAAACTACAAATCCGCTTAGAAAGCATAGTAGAATCACGTGGTCTAACGACAATCCATCTGTATACGAGAATATTAATAATGATAGAAGACTTGTCGGTCCAATTGAAACTTCTTTTATTGTGCCAAAGAATACGTAAACAATTGAGCCCATAAACGCTGTATAAAGTCCATATTCAGCTGGAACGTCAGCTAATGATGCATACGCAATTGCTTGTGGCATCATAGTTAGACCTAAGGTGATTCCTGCTATAAGGTCTGATATAAAATCCATTTTGCTGTATTTTGGTAGCCATTCTAGGATTGTTATTCTTTTATGGATGTATTGTTTTAATTTGTTGACTTTCTTCTTTTCTTCTACCACTACAACAGGTTACAATGAAGCTAACTTACGCGTACCTAAAGAAGTTTTACTTTTGATTCATTCAAAATCGAGTAACTAAATTGAAATTTTTCTAGACCAGATTACACATTTGGAGATTAGAGAGCAATTGTTCTTAGATGGTTGTAAGTTTTCATAAATATATCAAGGTGGATAATATCACGATAATATGGCGTGTATTTACTTTTTAAAAATGTTAATAAATTAGTGTATTTGTTCAGTTCGTTAGGTAGTAGTGATAAGAACAGTTTGTTTGTCTCTTGTAGAAAACCACGAACAGAAATATCGATATTTGAAGTTTAATAATCACTCACCTGTACATTTCATAATGAACATGAGCTTTTTTATACCTGGATGACATCCACAAGAAATACACAAGAGCACAAGAAAACTACAGATCAACAAATAGAAAATTGATCGAAACTGTCCGGAAATAAATTGTGACTTATCACAATAATTATGTCTCTTGGTAGGAAAGTTTAGATGTTCATTACAATTAGTTAACAAGTCGTTATTGCTGATTATAAATTTTGGCCAATAAGAAATCATAATAAGCAGTGCGTTCTAAATAAATGCAACTTATAATGAAATCAATTAGTAGATTTTTGATTGGTACAAACGTCGTAAATCTATTAAATGTTTATTATGCACCGATTATTTCATATAAACAAAGCATTTTTGCGTAATGCTAGTTTTGAATGCGCGCCAAATGATGGAATTTTCAAGTAGACGCAGTCACGTGACCACCTATTGAATGAACGCGGTCGGTAAGTCAGAGAACGCGAAATTAAATTGCTAGATGAATGGCGTGATGGTCGATGTGGAATCGAAGATGCATAAAAAATAGAGAATTTTGATACATAAGCATGTCAAAGTAAGCAAAAATACTGGTAATCCCGATCAACAGTAATCAATGTGTATTCTGTTGCCGCCACAGTGCAATAACAATGACTGACGAAGAGCAAAACGGTGAAAATGGTGAACACCACCACAAAATCACTGATAGGGATTTGCTGCCTGCATTCGCTAGTGCCGTTCACACCGAACCCATTGAGGGCATTGAGGGCATTCAGCAGAACTGGAGGATGAAGGAAAGGGTAAGTTTCATGCTAGAATTTAGCGACGTCCGTCCAATATTGTTTGTGTTGACACTCTACCTAACCTCTAAATTGCAGATGAAAACTGTCAGTGTCGCCTTAGTAATTTGTTTGAATGTTGGAGTTGATCCACCAGACATTGTAAAAACTCAACCATGTGCACGGCTCGAGTGCTGGATAGGTATGCTCTGAACTGTCTTATTCTCTAAGCATAGAAATGCATTTTGTCTCTGTCTTGTACTAGCTTAACCTGAATTGAGTCAATATATAATGTTAAATGTAGTTAGACAAAAATTAAATATTTGACAGTGCTTTATTTACAAACACATGTAGGCAACCAAATATACACAACTGACTCACATGTAACTTTTAGATCCTTTGTCAATGTCTCCGACAAAAGCCCTTCAAAATATAGGTGCAAACCTACAGAAACAGTATGAGAGGTGGCAGCCCCGTGCACGTTACAAGCAATCCCTAGATCCCACATCCGAAGAAATAAAGAAATTGTGCATGTCCTTGCGCAGGAATGCCAAAGAGGAACGCGTTCTGTTCCATTATAACGGCCACGGCGTTCCAAGGCCAACCTCAAATGGGGAAATATGGGTTTTTAATAGAGTAAGATACATCCAAAATCTTGATGAATTTCGAAAAAAAAAAAAAAAAAAAAACAATTTTTAATTGCAGCAATACACGCAATATATACCGCTGTCGATATACGATCTACAAAAATGGATGGGGGCCCCATCCATTTATGTCTACGACTGTTCCAATGCTGGAATTATTGTGGAATCGTTTAAACAGTTTGCTGACCAGCTTGATGCAGAAGTAGAGGTTAGTTTTTCTTTGCTTTTTCTCTTCTTTTCTGTTCTCTGGTCGTTTGTTTTCTTTGTCATTCCTTCTTTCGTTTATTAGTATGTAGCAGGGTTGTTATGTTTTAAAACATTGTTTTAAAAATGTTTTAAAACAAAGTTTTTAAAATATGTTTTTTTCTACTGTTATTGTTTATTTCCGAACTACATTCAATAGAATCATTTAGAGACTATTTACCTTAAGTGTTGTATGTTGACCAGGGTTTTTTAAAAATAACAGTAAAAATCTTTTAAAATAAATAATAGTAAATAATTGTTTTGTATTAAATCCAATTAACTACCCGTGAGGTATTCCCCTAACTGTCAGGGAATGCAACCCAACCCAACTCAAGAGAACCAACATTTGTAAAAGGATAGATTTTATATTATTCTTAAATCTCCATGAGCATCCCTTTATATTTGAAAACAATAATTTATTTTTTTCTGACACTTTGCCTTGAATTAAAAGAAAAACACAAAAAAAACATGTTTTAAAACATGTTATAGTAAATAATTGTTTTGTATTAAATCCAATTAACTACCCGTGAGGTATTCCCCTACCTGTCAGGGAATGCAACCCAACCCAACTCAAGAGAACCAACATTTGTAAAAGGATAGATTTTATATTATTCTTAAATCTCCATGAGCATCCCTTTATATTTGAAAACAATAATTTATTTTTTTCTGACACTTTGCCTTGAATTAAAAGAAAAACACAAAAACATGCTTTAAAACATGTTATAGTAAATAATTGTTTTGTATTAAATCCAATTAACTACCCGTGAGGTATTCCCCTACCTGTCAGGGAATCCAACCCAACCCAACTCAAGAGAACCAACATTTGTAAAAGAATAGATTTTATATTATTCTTAAATCTCCATGAGCATCCCTTTATATTTGAAAACAATAATTTATTTTTTTCTGACACTTTGCCTTGAATTAAAAGAAAAACACAAAAAAACATGTTTTAAAACATGTTATAGTAAATAATTGTTTTGTATTAAATCCAATTAACTACCCGTGAGGTATTCCCCTAACTGTCAGGGAATCCAACCCAACCCAACTCAAGAGAACCAACATTTGTAAAAGAATAGATTTTATATTATTCTTAAATCTCCATGAGCATCCCTTTATATTTGAAAACAATAATTTATTTTTTTCTGACACTTTGCCTTGAATTAAAAGAAAAACACAAAAAAACATGTTTTAAAACATGTTATAGTAAATAATTGTTTTGTATTAAATCCAATTAACTACCCGTGAGGTATTCCCCTAACTGTCAGGGAATCCAACCCAACCCAACTCAAGAGAACCAACATTTGTAAAAGAATAGATTTTATATTATTCTTAAATCTCCATGAGCATCCCTTTATATTTGAAAACAATAATTTATTTTTTTCTGACACTTTGCCTTGAATTAAAAGAAAAACACAAAAAAGCATGTTTTAAAACATGTTATAGTAAATAATTGTTTTGTATTAAATCCAATTAACTACCCGTGAGGTATTCCCCTAACTGTCAGGGAATCCAACCCAACCCAACTCAAGAGAACCAACATTTGTAAAAGAATAGATTTTATATTATTCTTAAATCTCCATGAGCATCCCTTTATATTTGAAAACAATAATTTATTTTTTTCTGACACTTTGCCTTGAATTAAAAGAAAAACACAAAAACATGCTTTAAAACATGTTATAGTAAATAATTGTTTTGTATTAAATCCAATTAACTACCCGTGAGGTATTCCCCTACCTGTCAGGGAATCCAACCCAACCCAACTCAAGAGAACCAACATTTGTAAAAGAATAGATTTTATATTATTCTTAAATCTCCATGAGCATCCCTTTATATTTGAAAACAATAATTTATTTTTTTCTGACACTTTGCCTTGAATTAAAAGAAAAAACACAAAAAACATGCTTTAAAACATGTTATAGTAAATAATTGTTTTGTATTAAATCCAATTAACTACCCGTGAGGTATTCCCCTACCTGTCAGGGAATCCAACTCAACCCAACTCAAGAGAACCAACATTTGTAAAAGAATAGATTTTATATTATTCTTAAATCTCCATGAGCATCCCTTTATATTTGAAAACAATAATTTATTTTTTTCTGACACTTTGCCTTGAATTAAAAGAAAAACACAAAAAACATGCTTAAAACATGTTATAGTAAATAATTGTTTTGTATTAAATCCAATTAACTACCCGTGAGGTATTCCCCTAACTGTCAGGGAATCCAACCCAACCCAACTCAAGAGAACCAACATTTCTAAAAGAATAGATTTTATATTATTCTTAAATCTCCATGAGCATCCCTTTATATTTGAAAACAATAATTTATTTTTTTCTGACACTTTGCCTTGAATTAAAAGAAAAACACAAAAAACATGCTTAAAACATGTTATAGTAAATAATTGTTTTGTATTAAATCCAATTAACTACCCGTGAGGTATTCCCCTAACTGTCAGGGAATCCAACCCAACCCAACTCAAGAGAACCAACATTTCTAAAAGAATAGATTTTATATTATTCTTAAATCTCCATGAGCATCCCTTTATATTTGAAAACAATAATTTTTTTTTTTCTGACACTTTGCCTTGAATTAAAAGAAAAACACAAAAAACATGCTTAAAACATGTTATAGTAAATAATTGTTTTGTATTAAATCCAATTAACTACCCGTGAGGTATTCCCCTAACTGTCAGGGAATCCAACCCAACCCAACTCAAGAGAACCAACATTTGTAAAAGAATAGATTTTATATTATTCTTAAATCTCCATGAGCATCCCTTTATATTTGAAAACAATAATTTATTTTTTTCTGACACTTTGCCTTGAATTAAAAGAAAAAACACAAAAAACATGCTTTAAAACATGTTATAGTAAATAATTGTTTTGTATTAAATCCAATTAACTACCCGTGAGGTATTCCCCTACCTGTCAGGGAATCCAACTCAACCCAACTCAAGAGAACCAACATTTGTAAAAGAATAGATTTTATATTATTCTTAAATCTCCATGAGCATCCCTTTATATTTGAAAACAATAATTTATTTTTTTCTGACACTTTGCCTTGAATTAAAAGAAAAACACAAAAAACATGCTTAAAACATGTTATAGTAAATAATTGTTTTGTATTAAATCCAATTAACTACCCGTGAGGTATTCCCCTACCTGTCAGGGAATCCACCCCAACCCAACTCAAGAGAACCAACATTTCTAAAAGAATAGATTTTATATTATTCTTAAATCTCCATGAGCATCCCTTTATATTTGAAAACAATAATTTATTTTTTTCTGACACTTTGCCTTGAATTAAAAGAAAAACACAAAAAACATGCTTTAAAACATGTTATAGTAAATAATTGTTTTGTATTAAATCCAATTAACTACCCGTGAGGTATTCCCCTAACTGTCAGGGAATCCAACCCAACCCAACTCAAGAGAACCAACATTTCTAAAAGAATAGATTTTATATTATTCTTAAATCTTCGTGAGCACCCCTTTATATTTGAAAACAATAATTTATTTTTTTCTGACACTTGCCTTGAATTAAAAGAAAAACACAAAAAACATGTTTTTTTTATGTGTTTTAAAACATTGTTTCATGTTTTAAGACACATTTTAACAAAAAAACTGTTGTTTTTGTTTTAAATTAAAAAAAAAACGTTTTTTTATAACAACCCTGGTATGTAGTGAAGTAATTTTGTTTGCTTTTTTCTGAATGTGTTAACTAGAAAAGGGGGACAACACCGGCACCTCCATCCTATAGGAATTGCATACAGTTGGCAGCGTGCAGTGCAACTCAGATTTTACCGATGAACCCTGATTTGCCGGGGGACTTGTTTACTTCCTGCCTGACGACTCCTATCAAAGTTGCGTTAAGGTGGTACGCTTTGCAACCCACGTCGAAGCTGGTGCCTAAGATCAACGTGGAACTTCTTGACAAGTATGTCTGAGATTATAGAATATTACCAAAGAAAAAAAATCATTCTTGGCTAAATGTTTCTATAGAGGAACAGCTTCTGTCTTCCAATTTTCACTTTATTCTTATTAGAGTAGTTTTAAACAAAGTAGAGCACAGTGACATATGCAACCAATTATACCCAATGTATGGTTTATAATTGACCCGCTTATATTCGGTTGCATACACAACTGTGCTCTCTATGGTTTGAAACATCTATACTTGTTCTTAGATTTGTGATCACAATTTAAAACAGAAGGTTAGTATTCATCTATGTTATGCGAAATAGTTTTAAATTGTATTAGTAAATTCAAATTATTTAAAAACTATGTGGCACTGCTTTGTATTTGTGTAAACATTGTTGCGTTTTGAGCAAGAAATTTCCGTGCAGACTAAATTAAGTTCTTCTTGGTTTTCAATTATTACATATACATATCATTCTCAAAACAATTCGAGTTTTTAGTTTTCAAATCGTTTTCAAAATGACATTTATTTGTGGTAAATGTGTGTAAACAAGTAGTTTAACTGTGAACAATGTTAAGTTCTACCGGCAAAGATTGCTTTAATCAATGTCAAATCAGTAGAATTTGATCAAAAATTGTATAGAGTTTAACAAACTTTAATAAGCCAGATTTGAACAACTGTATTAGAGTGTCAGTGTCTAAGTTTGCAAAGACTAAAATTCTAGAAGCTACCAAATATTCTACGTCTTCTTTTTATAATAATATGAGTTTTTGTTTATTCAACATCAATTTTCAGTATGCATACATATAAATACAAGTGTCATGCACTAATATCTTTTCTTTCAATCCTTAATAATTTATCCTGTAATCTCAAACATTTCTATTTGAAGTCGATATACATATTCAATTTTTTGTCAGAGTTCAGTTATTTAAAAATTTAGTAGGGTGGTTTTGAACTAAGAAGAGCACTGTGACATATGCAACCAATTATACCCACTGTATGATTTATAATTGACCCGCGGATATTTGGTTGCATACACAACTGTGCTCTCCTTGTTGGTTTGAAACATCTATAAAAAGTGTTGTTTCTGTTAATTTTTACGTAGGATGCCTGGTCAAATTACGGATCGTAGAACGATGTTAGGAGAGCTGAACTGGATCTTCACTGCTATTACGGATACAATCGCGTGGAACACACTGCCTAGAGGTAAGGATTTTCCAATTTAAGAAAATTACCTAAACTTATCTTACGAAAAGTATGGGGCAAATCTTATGAAAGCATTATTTTTCCAGATTTATTTCAGAAATTATTTAGGCAGGACTTACTAGTCGCAAGTTTGTTCAGAAACTTCCTCCTAGCGGAAAGGATTATGCGTTCCTACGACTGTACTCCGATCAGTGATCCCTCGTTGCCCCCAACGTACCAGCATCCGATGTGGCAGGCGTGGGACCTCGCACTCGATTTGAGTCTCGGACAATTACCGAACATCCTCGAGAACGACGAGGCGTTTGTGCATTTACCGTTCTTCGAAGAACAACTGAAGGCCTTCGAAGTCTGGCTAAAACTAGGTCGGCTACAAAAACTTCTTTCGTCAAAGGATGATACCAAACTTAAACGTAAATTTTAGGTTCGGAAAAACGGAACCCGCCAGAACAACTGCCCATAGTTTTGCAAGTTTTACTAAGCCAGGTGCACAGGGTGAAAGCTCTGGAATTGCTTGGGAAATTCTTGGATCTAGGACCATGGGCCGTTAATCTAGCCCTGTCAGTTGGCATTTTTCCATACGTACTAAAACTTCTACAGAGCAGCGCACGAGAACTACGCCCTCTATTGGTCTTCATCTGGGCAAAAATTTTAGCTGTAGATGATGTATGTAACTAATTATTTTTTTTTTAAACAACAGCAAATAAATTTGTCTTTTTCCCAGTCATGCCAGGGTGACTTAGTTAGGGATAACGGACATAGGTACTTTGTGACGGTCTTGCAAGATTTGAGTATACCGGTAAGTAAGCAAAAACCACCCGTAAAATTGATAAACCTAACGCAGACTTCTGTAGTCGGAGTCCCGGACGCAGGCGGCATTTGTTCTGGCCTGTATAGTGAACAAAAACCCGGACGGACAGGAAGTTACCGTTCAGAGTAACGTTTTGAGCATATGTCTGGAACAGCTGTCCGACGCCAATCCCAAACTGAGGCAGTGGCTTGCTATCTGCCTCGGCAGGCTCTGGGACAACTACGAGAAGGCGCGATGGACCGGCGTCAGGGATACCGCGCACGAAAAACTTTATACTCTTCTGCAAGACCCTTGTTCCGAGGTATGTGGTAATCTGACAGTTTCCTTTCCCTTATTTCTTTCCTTTCTTCCTTTCCTTTCTTCCTTTCCTTTCTTCCTTTCCTTTCTTCCTTTCCTTTCTTCCTTTCTTCCTTTCTTCCTTTCTTCCTTTCTTCCTTTCTTCCTTTCTTCCTTTCTTCCTTTCTTCCTTTCTTCCTTTCTTCCTTTCTTCCTTTCTTCCTTTCTTCCTTTCTTCCTTTCTTCCTTTCTTCCTTTCTTCCTTTCTTCCCTTCTTCCCTTCTTCCCTTCTTCCCTTCTTCCCTTCTTCCCTTCTTCCCTTCTTCCCTTCTTCCCTTCTTCCCTTCTTCCCTTCTTCCCTTCTTCCCTTCTTCCCTTCTTCCCTTCTTCCCTTCTTCCCTTCTTCCCTTCTTCCCTTCTTCCCTTCTTCCCTTCTTCCCTTCTTCCCTTCTTCCCTTCTTCCCTTCTTCCCTTCTTCCCTTCTTCCCTTCTTCCCTTCTTCCCTTCTTCCCTTCTTCCCTTCTTCCCTTCTTCCCTTCTTCCCTTCTTCCCTTCTTCCCTTCTTCCCTTCTTCCCTTCTTCCCTTCTTCCCTTCTTCCCTTCTTCCCTTCTTCCCTTCTTCCCTTCTTCCCTTCTTCCCTTCTTCCCTTCTTCCCTTCTTCCCTTCTTCCCTTCTTCCCTTCTTCCCTTCTTCCCTTCTTCCCTTCTTCCCTTCTTCCTTTCTTCCTTTCTTCCTTTCTTCCTTTCTTCCTTTCTTTCTTTCCTTTCCTGTTTTGAAACCTGAATGAGTCTTCATAATATTGCACATAAAATATATTACTTTGTTAGGTACGAGCAGCAGCTGTGTATGCACTGGGTACGTTCATAAACTCTGTCAGCGATCGAACTGAACACGCCAATAACATAGACCATGGTGTCATCATGACATTAGTGAATACAGTGAGCAGCGACATGAGCAGCCTGGTCAGGAAGGAACTTATCGTCGCCATACAGTGGGTTGTACTGGCCTTTGAAAACACCTTTATCACCGTCGCTTCGCAGGAGCTAGCTTTGCAAGGCCCCCGGGAACACACTGCCGCACCTGTCATCAAGCGTGCTGGAAGCAGGTACCTACTCTTGGTTCTATATTTAATTAATTCTTTTCCTTTGAGTTCGATGAATTCTTTGAGTTTACTTCACGAAGTTTTAAATTATTTTGTTCAGAGATCATCTGAAAGTGACACATGTGGGTATTGACGTGGTGGATTGCCCAAACGATGGCATGAAGAGGGTAAGGTCCACTTCATCTATAAGTAAGGTGGGCAACCTACCTGGATTGTCATTTGGTTCAATCTATATGAAACTATGGACCAGACTGTGCACACTGGAGTCTGATCCGCACCCGGAAGTTGCAAAGATGGCTACTACCGTTACAGATTATGTGAGAAGCCAAGTGCAGGTTAGTTCGACAATTCTTTTTTATTTATTTCTTTTGAAATGAATTTTTAAATTTCTTTGAAAAAAGCCAATACGGACAATAATTTTATTTCCTCTTCCATTCAGAGATTATCGCATCGCAAAGATTTAGGTGATGGAAAATTTGTTTCGAGCATGAGTTTACCACCTAGTCCTAATAGACCATCGTATCTAGCAGACAGCCCTCCATCACTGCATACAGACATGAATAAGTATGGCAGGTAAGAAGTAGCTTTTAAATTTGGCTTGATGATTTTTTATTCTGATTTATTATTACTATTATGATTATTGTTATTATTATAGATCTACGTTACCTATGCAAGGAAGAAGGTTTAACCCAAACACTATCAGCGAACGGGAGGTGAAGGACTACACAAAGCGTGTGCTCGTCTGGACGCAGTTTGTAGCCTGGTCATGCAAACAGTTTGCCCAACCGTCGGCAAAGAAAGCCGAGATTGAAGATGTAGAATCCAGGTTGCACTACGAAAAAGAGTGGAGATTTATAAGGTCGGTACTCACTTTAACAATTGTTAATTCCTGATATGAGTAAATTTAAATAAACATATAGGAATGATGCGATAAGAAAAGAGGCCCAGGAGGATCTTAAGCGCAGTTCGACGTTAAAAATCGAATCTCAAATTTTTACCGCGAGGTGTGGCGGACCCTATCCTCCATCGGTTTTGCAGTTCCACCCATACGATCAGCATGTGGCAGTTGTTATTTCCGACAGCATTGTGTAAGTCACTTATCAAGTAAAGAGTTATAATTTTAATTCAGGCTCAATTAAACTGGTTCTTTTTTTTGTGAAAAATGTAATTATAGCATATGGGATTGGGGTACTGGTGCTAAGTTGTCATATGGTAACTATCGGACGTCGAAGAATACGAACAGTTACATAACGGCGTTGGAGTGGGTAAACGCGTTTGATGTTACATTGATGATGGTTGCATTCAACGATGGCTGCGTTAGAATATGGAAGCCTAGCACGACCAACAAGGAACCGACACTAATAGGAGCCTGGCAGGCCCTGAGCGATCTCTCTTCCTCCAAGAAATTAGGAACGAGCAGTAAGTAGAAAAATAACCATAGATAGTTGGTTCGTTTTAAGGTCTGTTATGCATGCTATTGATTACTACATTTCCTGGTACTGCTGATATTGATTGTCTTTATTCAGGAATGTTTCCCTAAAACCAGTTGCAGTAAAACAGCAGGTAGTCTCAATTATAATCTTATAATTAATTATAATTAAAAAAATAATTAATCTAGTAATGAAAAATAATTTAATATAATTAAAAATAATTAATCTTATAATTATAATCTTCAGTCAGGAATGTTGTATTTTATAAATGGAAAGAATTTAATTCTATAAAACCAGTTGCAATAAAACAGCAAGAAATCTCCAGAATAAACTTGTTTAATTTGCCAGGAATGTTGCAGTTTATTACTGTAAATAATATAATTGCCTAAAAGCAATAAAACAGCAGGTAGTTTCAATAATAAACGTGTGTTAGTTCAGGAATGTTGTATTTTACGACTAGAAAGAATTTGATTCTCAAAAACCAGATGCAATAAAACATCAGGTAGTCCCAATAATAAATAAACTTGTCTTAGGCCAGGAATGTTGTATTTTATGACTAGAAAGAATTTAATTCCCAAAAACGAGAGGCAATAAAACAGTAGTTAGTCTCAGTAATAAATAAACTTGTCTTAGGTCAGGAATGTTGTATTTTATGACTAGAAAGAATTTAATTCGCAAAAACCAGATGCAATAAAACATCAGGTTGTCCCAATAATACATAAACTTGTCTTAGGTCAGGAATGTTGTATTTTACGACTAGAAAGAATTTATTCTCAAAAACCAGATGCAATAAAACATCAGGTAGTCCCAATAATAAATAAACTTGTCTTAGGCCAGGAATGTTGTATTTTATGACTAAAAAGACTTTTATTGGCAAAAACCAGATGCAATAAAACCTCAGGTAGTCCCAATAATAAATCAACTTGTCTTGGGTCAGGAATGTTGTATTTTATGACTAGAAAGAAATTAAATTCGCAAAAACCAGATGCAATAAAACAGCAGGTAGTCTCAGTAATAAATAAACTTGTCTTAGATCAGGAGTGTTGTATTTTATGACTAGAAAGAATTTAATTCGCAAAAATCAGATGCAATAAAACAGCAGGTAGTCTCAGTAATAAATAAACTTGTCTTAGATCAGGAGTGTTGTATTTTATGACTAGAAAGAATTTAATTCGCAAAAATCAGATGCAATAAAACAGCAGGTAGTCTCAGTAATAAATAAACTTGTCTTTGATCAGGAGTGTTGTATTTTATGACTAGAAAGAATTTAATTCGCAAAAACCAGATGCAATAAAACATCAGGTTGTCCCAATAATAAATAAACTTGTCTTAGGCCAGGAATGTTGTATTTTATGACTAGAAAGAATTTAATTCGCAAAAATCAGATGCAATAAAACAGCAGGTAGTCTCAGTAATAAATAAACTTGTCTTAGATCAGGAGTGTTGTATTTTATGACTAGAAAGAATTTAATTCGCAAAAATCAGATGCAATAAAACAGCAGGTAGTCCCAATAATAAATAAACTTGTCTTAGGTCAGGAATGTTGTATTTTATGACTAGAAAGAATTTAATTCGCAAAAATCAGATGCAATAAAACAGCAGGTAGTCCCAATAATAAATAAACTTGTCTTAGGCCAGGAATGTTGTATTTTATGACTAGAAAGAATTTAATTCGCAAAAATCAGATGCAATAAAACAGCAGGTAGTCTCAGTAATAAATAAACTTGTCTTAGATCAGGAGTGTTGTATTTTATGACTAGAAAGAATTTAATTCGCAAAAATCAGATGCAATAAAACAGCAGGTAGTCCCAATAATAAATAAACTTGTCTTAGGTCAGGAATGTTGTATTTTATGACTAGAAAGAATTTAATTCGCAAAAATCAGATGCAATAAAACAGCAGGTAGTCTCAGTAATAAATAAACTTGTCTTTGATCAGGAGTGTTGTATTTTATGACTAGAAAGAATTTAATTCGCAAAAACCAGATGCAATAAAACATCAGGTTGTCCCAATAATAAATAAACTTGTCTTAGGCCAGGAATGTTGTATTTTATGACTAGAAAGAATTTAATTCGCAAAAATCAGATGCAATAAAACAGCAGGTAGTCTCAGTAATAAATAAACTTGTCTTAGATCAGGAGTGTTGTATTTTATGACTAGAAAGAATTTAATTCGCAAAAATCAGATGCAATAAAACAGTAGGTAGTCCCAATAATAAATAAACTTGTCTTAGGTCAGGAATGTTGTATTTTATGACTAGAAAGAATTTAATTCGCAAAAATCAGATGCAATAAAACAGCAGGTAGTCCCAATAATAAATAAACTTGTCTTAGGCCAGGAATGTTGTATTTTATGACTAGAAAGAATTTAATTCGCAAAAATCAGATACAATAAAACAGCAGGTAGTCTCAGTAATAAATAAACTTGTCTTAGATCAGGAGTGTTGTATTTTATGACTAGAAAGAATTTAATTCGCAAAAATCAGATGCAATAAAACAGCAGGTAGTCCCAATAATAAATAAACTTGTCTTAGGTCAGGAATGTTGTATTTTATGACTAGAAAGAATTTAATTCGCAAAAATCAGATGCAATAAAACAGCAGGTAGTCTCAGTAATAAATAAACTTGTCTTTGATCAGGAGTGTTGTATTTTATGACTAGAAAGAATTTAATTCGCAAAAACCAGATGCAATAAAACATCAGGTAGTCCCAATAATAAATAAACTTGTCTTAGGCCAGGAATGTTGTATTTTATGACTAGAAAGAATTTAATTCCCAAAAACGAGAGGCAATAAAACAGTAGTTAGTCTCAGTAATAAATAAACTTGTCTTAGGTCAGGAATGTTGTATTTGATGACTAGAAAGAATTTAATTCGCAAAAACCAGATGCAATAAAACATCAGGTAGTCCCAATAATAAATAAACTTGTCTTAGGCCAGGAATGTTGTATTTTATGACTAAAAAGACTTTTATTGGCAAAAACCAGATGCAATAAAACCTCAGGTAGTCCCAATAATAAATCAACTTGTCTTGGGTCAGGAATGTTGTATTTTATGACTAGAAAGAAATTAAATTCGCAAAAACCAGATGCAATAAAACAGCAGGTAGTCTCAGTAATAAATAAACTTGTCTTAGATCAGGAGTGTTGTATTTTATGACTAGAAAGAATTTAATTCGCAAAAATCAGATGCAATAAAACAGCAGGTAGTCTCAGTAATAAATAAACTTGTCTTTGATCAGGAGTGTTGTATTTTATGACTAGAAAGAATTTAATTCGCAAAAACCAGATGCAATAAAACATCAGGTTGTCCCAATAATACATAAACTTGTCTTAGGTCAGGAATGTTGTATTTGACGACTAGAAAGAATTTTATTCTCAAAAACCAGATGCAATAAAACATCAGGTAGTCCCAATAATAAATAAACTTGTCTTAGACCAGGAATGTTGTATTTTATGACTAGAAGGAATTTAATTGGCAAAAACCAGGTGCAATAAAATAACAGGTAGTCCCAATAATAAATAAACTTTTCTTAGGCCAGGAATGTTGTATTTTATGACTAGGAAGAATTTAGTTGGCAAAAACCAGGTGCAATAAAACATCAGGTAGTCCCAATAATAAATAAACTTGTCTTGGGTCAGGACTGTTGTATTTTATGACTAGAAAGAATTTAATTCGCAAAAACCAGATGCAATAAAACATCAGGTAGTCCCAATAATAAATAAATTTGTCTTAGGTCAGAAATGTTGTATTTGATGACTAGAAAGAATTTAATTCCCAAAAATCAGATGCAGTAAAACATCAGGTAAATTTTACTCACTCCATAATCTTAGGACTGCTAATGACTTGGGAACAATGGACGCAAACTGTGATAACCGGCGGCGACTCGAAGGTACTACGTGTCTGGGACGCAAACAAGGAGATGCACGCCTACGACATACCTACGGGTTCGGAGTGCCCGGTCACGTGCCTCGACTCCGCGTTCTCGAGCGTCGGCCACGAGCGGGAGGTCGGTGAAGCCCCGACGGTGGAGGACGACGAGAACGGCATCGTCATGGGCCCCCTGAAGGGCTGCCCCAGCCTAGACGATAGTTTACTCAGACAGAGGCGCCTGGTGGTAGCGGGATGTGCCAACGGGGCCGTCCGACTCTACGACAGGCGGTGCCCGCCCAACGAGGCCAGGGTCAAGAAGTGGCTCGAACACGACGGCCCCATTCTCGGGGTGCAATTACGCGACGACACCGTCATCGCCGGAAGGTTAGTTTTTGCGTGTAGAATAATCTGTTGTTTTGAATAATGACAGTTAACTTCAAATTCTACGTAAAAATAAATATAGATACAAAACAAAAACTTGCATGACATCGTTTTTTTTTCTTTAGTGCAAAGGGAGAAGTTAGGATTTTTGATATTCGCGGCAATAACGACCCCATCCGAATAAATCACGCGTTAGCCGGTCAATCGGCAACTGCGTTTGCATTTCACCGGACGGCAGATATGTACGCTTGGTAAGTAATCGTTTATTGTACAAAGAATATAAAGATTCTCATGTCCCATATTGATAATGTATGTATGTTCAATAATAAAAAAAAAACACTCTAATATGCCATGGTTAATAATGTAGAGTAGTTTTAAACTAAGTAGAGCACAGTGACATATGCAACCAATTATACACAGTGTATGGTTTATAATTGACCCACGTATATTTGGTTGCATACACAACTGTGCTCTCCTTGGTTTGAAACATCTATACATTGGCAACTCTAAAATTTGACAATAAAAGTTTAAGCGCCTTTTTTGCTTTATGTCATTTTACATTTTTAGAGGTTATAGTGTACCAATTTTGTTGTTGTTTAGTTATTCAAGTAAAATAAACAAAACGTTTTTCCTTAATGCATTACTATTCAACTAAAAAGAAAAAAAAATGGAAAAATAATTTATTGCGTTGAATTTTAGTGCTTATGGGCAAACGATTGCCCAATTCACGATGCAAGGCACTCCGATCAACACGATTCGGTTCTCCGAAGGTTTCATAGGCTACCGCACAGGCGCCCTGGTGCTCTCGTTGGCGTATCACCCGTACAAGATGGCGCTGGCCGCGTCGACAGTTGACAGTTCCTTCTGCGTTTACGGACCGGACGCGCGCCAGAGATGACTATCCTCGTTGCCCTAGAATTTATTCTCGGGCCTGTTTTGTTATTACAATAGCTAATGTATACCGTTTATTATGTTTGTATTTCTTAATTCTCTCCCCCGTAACAGTAAGTTTAAGTTTACTTTATAACAGGTGAATCGCCGTTTTTACAATGTTGTCCCTACTTTCTTACTTTCTTCTTCTCATTTTAGATTTGTTTGGTATGCATGTATGTATATATAAGTATGTTTGTAGATGTATATATTCGTTCTGCGATACTTTTAAACTGTTCTCTGTTACGGTTTCCAATGTACAGGTGAAAGAAAAAAGCGATGTTACCGTTATTTTTCTGCCAATCCGAGATGCCTTCCTAAGATTTCTTTATACTACATAAATAGAGCTGTGTTCGAATATCGACGTATACATACTTATATCTTATATATATTGTATAAATTATTTTTTATTGTGACGTGGTACTGCAGTTCTCAAAATAAATCGTGTCGTTTCTTTTAGGTTATATTATGTTGTTTTTTTTTTTGTTAGAGTAGTTTTAAACTAAGTAGAGCACGGTGACATAGGCAACCAATTATACCCAGTGTATGGTTTATAATTGACCCGCGTATATTTGATTGCATACACAACTGTGCTCTCCTTGGTTTAAAACATCTATACAACGTTTCTCTGCAAAACATTTTCTTAGTTTTTATTCACAAAACATAGCATTATAGCTATTATATCTACTAAGCTATAATTGTCCTATCTTCACTCGTTATATTCAAGGCAAGCCATTTTAGCGGCTTGTCTTGGTGCCCCTGCCACTGCAAGCCATTGCCTATACTTTCACTGTATTGGCAATATACATAATAGAGCGATTTGTTCATTCTATAAATAAAAAGTTTTGAAATGAACACGCTGTAAGTTAAAGGACATAGATGTTTCAAACCAAGGAGAGCACAGTTGTGTATGCAACCAAATATACGCGGGTCAATTATAAACCATACACTGGGTATAATTGGTTGCATATGTCATTGTGCTCTACTTTGTTTAAAACTACTCTAACGTAAATAATGAACGAGTTGCAAAATCCTGGTTTGCATCGTTTTTTTGATAATGACTCAGTTAATCGTTGTGTATAGAATATATTTTCGTAAAAAAAATAATGACAAAACAAATCTTATTTGAAGTGATGCGCATGTTTGCTTCCGATTATGATAAAAATTCAATTTCTTTTTACACGTTCAAAGAATTGGGTAGGAACAAAAATTACGTACGCATAAAGGGAAAATATATGCTTTAGGTTTTTTGTTTTCACATATATACCATTTAGGCTTAGCAATGTGTTTATTTGTTTCAGATATTTTAATGCGTAATAAAAGCAATTTTAACAATTTTAGTTTGTAGTGCTCTTTGTTGTACCCTTATTTTGAAGAAGTGCTAATCAGACGGTAAAAAAGAAAAAAACATTTGAAAACCAAGAAATATATTAATATAAAGAACAAAAATCCTAAACTAATCCACCGTCATTCTGTTCACTGTTATATCAGTACGTTGGTTTAGTATAGCCACAGACATCTTAGGCGTAAAATTAACAACTCCAACTTCTTTCAGAGCCATTCCTCTCCTGTCTTCCAATCCGGTTGCACCTTCCAAGGCTAAAAGTGTTTCTCTGAGCAAAAGGGCGGAACCTTTCGTCAAATTTAACAAATTACAAGACTCATTTAATCTAAAAAATCAAATCATCAAATGAAACAATACAAAACAATCCCCATTTTGACTTACTGCGTAAAGAAATTATCCGGCTTTTCGCTAAATTGCGAGAATAGCGGAAACAAATTTCGTGTAATATCAAACTTGAACTGCATAGCCCCCCCTTCGTTGAACCTATTATCCAGTACCAAATCTTCGAATAAGAACGTATCAAATTGGTTCGCAATGAATTGCCAGACAATCTTGAATAACTTCACCGAGAGGCTATTTTGAAGTTGATGCAATCGGGTTCCTAGCACTTCAAACATAGGACATGCAGATGGCATTAGCGACAATGATCGCATATCTTTGTGTAGAGGCATCGATGACCACCTAATTAAAATAATAATAAAATGGAATTGGTAGTAGTGTATAGATGTTTCAAACCAAGGAGAGCACAGTTGTGTATGCAACCAAATATACGTGGGTCATTTATAAACCTTACACTGGGTATAATTGGTTGCATATGTCACTGTGCTCTACTTAGTTTAAAACTACTCTACCTCTCGTGTCTATATTGTTTGCTACGTGCTTTTACTTGAGCGAGGACCGTTTCAGCTAAAGTACAGAGAATATCTTTGCGCATATGACGATAGAGCGAGAGGGTGTCGGCGAAAACGGTCTCTGTTTCTATTTCAAAACCTGGGGTTCCATCGTACTCCAGTAGAGGTACACCTTGAGATGTTACGGTCTCCAGTTGGCTTTTGTAGTAGTATAAATTTAAGAAATGCTAAAAAAGTGGAACAAATGGCAATTTTCTATGTTATTTAATTTTAATTTAGGAGTACTATTATTGTTTATGTTGTTTTTTTTTTTTTTTTTTGAAATAAAACTACTTATAGAATTTTAAATGTTTACTTTTTTCAAGCTAGCAAATGTATATACTTACCAATGTGTTTCCCCAATCAATCAGAACATTCTCAATATAATACAGGGTGTTTGCAATCATCGGTATTTTCGATTCAATAATGTTGCTAGTCTCAGCATTTACAAGTTGAAGTAATCTCACTCTAAAGTCATCCAATAATTCCAGCTGTAATTCCAGAAATTGTAATCTATGCCCTGGTTGCGGTAATAATTCGTATCTTTCAGTAATAGTCTGAAGTAAAGTAACAAATGTATCTGCACACTGAGTAATTTTGAAATCATCAACGTCCATAGATACAGGCTGAAATGCGTCGACAGCTGTTGGTGACAACATAACATCCATTTTTTCAGTGGCATCTACAAGTATTGATAAAGTATAAAGAAAAATAGTACAGAGAGAAAATACAAATTACATTTTCTTTCCATGTTCATCCACTTCATGAAGATCTGTGGCTGTGTTAATACAGCCAGGATGCTAGATTGTGTAGAAGGGTAATTGTAAGTCTCTCTGAGTTCTTTTTCAAATCCAAGAGCTTCATCTATTGAGTGAGAGAAGATAAAATCGTCGTATTGCAAGCTTGGTATGTCTGCGTGTAGTTTTTCAACAGCTAACTGAACTAGACCTCGCATTAGTTCCAACTGCAATGGGGATTGTGGATTTATTATAAAGCTACTTATTTTTTATTTTTTAATTCATACTTTGGCGTCAATGTGATGTAGACCTAACTTGTCTATGATCGGTTGAATCCATTTAATCACAAAATCAACGTGGTCTCTCACCCAAGATAATATCTGAGTAAAGTACCTATAAATTTTTTAGCTGTAGTGACACATATTCATATTGTATGCCAAATAGTATTAAAACATTAATGCAGAAGTCTATAGATGTTTCAAACCAAGGAGAGCACAGTTGTGTATGCAACCAAATATACGCGGGTCAATTATAAACCATACACTGGGTATAATTGGTTGCATATGTCACTGTGCTCTACTTAAAACTACTAACCTCCTGATATAAGGTACAAAAACATGGCAGTTTTTCATTTCCAAATGTAAAAATACACACAGACAGACTCACCATTCCGGTTTATCAACTCTATTGGTTTGCCTGGTCCCATGGAAGTGATACGCAAACCGTTTTCTTAACGGGAGAACCAAATAATGTAAAGGCAAACACAACGGTGGAAAGTTTGACAAGAGAGCAGATGTTATGATAGGATTTACTGTTTCTTCCGGTAGTTCAATCTGCAGCAAGTATTCAGCTATTATCTGTAGTTTTTGTATGTTGGACTGAGATGGCGTTTGAAGACTAAAGTTAGTGTTAACAAATGGCCATTTAATAGCTTTTAAAACTTGTTCAAAATCACTACAAAAAATTAATTAGTTGTAAGTAATTAAATAAAATAAATTAAATAAAATTCTAACTTTGCAAATTTCTCTTTTAAAATGTCGTGCCAGTGGTGTAGTGTTTCTTTTAGATGTTGCCTGAGGTGGTTTAATTTCGATCCCGTTAGATTTCTGCTTATTTCGCAAAGATTTGCAAAAATAGTGGCGCATTTTTCGTCGTCGCTGTTTGATATTTCCTTTTGTAATTCTTTGCTGATTAAAAATGGGTTTAATTAGTTTCGTGTAACTGGGATTTTGTGAATACACAAACCTTAAATATTCTATCCTCTGGATTACCTTTAAATATTGTAGCAAACATTCTAGATTATTGATTTTGTCAACAAAGTTTTGTATCTTGGTTCGAACATCATTTATATCTTCTAATTCTTTATCGACAATTGCTACAACTTTTGTAGAGTCTTCCACATACTTTCCTATGTTTTCCAAGTCAATATCAATTCTATTCACAACATCTCCAACCGTAGAACTTTTATTATTCAGATCAAACTAAAATGGAATAGTTAGTATAAAAAAACAGCATTATTTTCCATCTTACATCATCTCGTATATTTTTTATAGTTTCCTTGCATTCATCTCGGAGTTTCTTACATTTTTCCAAGTTTAGTAAATCCTTACCTAAACTATTGAAGTACTTTACAACCTCATCCTGTGTAGTTGTCATGTTTTTAGGTTATGTTATGATGTGGCACAATACTTTCAAGATAATTTAACTTCCTTTAAATTATTATTCCGTGTCGAGCTCAAGAAAACTACTTACGTGTTCGAAAAAAGATCAATAATTAAAATTAGATTAAAAAGAAACCTCAGAAATGTTTACATTGATCGCACATAACCTCAACGAAGAATACTCGCGATATAAAACTTTGATAAAAAATGTGTCGTCATCATAAACACAGTAGTGATAAATCTCGCGCATTTATTACATTGTAACAAAATGTAAAGGCGGGTCAAATTTATTATTTAAACAAGTTGAGCAATTATGTTCAAAACGTATACAGCTCTTATTTGCTATGCGGTTGGGCTGATAGTATATGGTTATTTATTGTATTTTTGTGAATTAGGTGAGAAAATAGTGTTCTTCCTAAGTAATAATGAAACCAATAATTTGGAGTACGATTACATCGTGGGTGAGTAAATATCATAAATAATAATTCGTTCGATGTACAGATAAAATAGATAATAAAAGTTTATAATGCTTATTATGTTTATTATTATGTTTTACGTTTATGTAGGTATGATACATTAACGTAAAATGAAAGGTATTAAAAACGTAACTACTATTGGTATTATACTACAGCATATTGATTAATGTGATTATTATTATTATTTATCACTGCTTCCTGTACTATTAAATTTTTGACATAAAAAACAAATAACAATCAATTTTATTGCAAATTTTGAATTTTAGCCAAACCAAATCAAAATACATATTTTTTATTTTTTCATTTTATCAGTTGTCATCAAAGACATGGACTTTTGCTTTGTTACGATTTTTATGTAAGAACTAGGAAGTGCTTTCTGATATCAAAATTTTGTTGTTTTCATTCTTAAAAGTGCACTGTCATTTGAGTTATCTTAAGTTAACTTATCTAATGTTCCCATATTTTGTGAATAGGCATTCTATAAATGGAGAGATTATAATTGCTTATGAATGTTTTTTTAGTAGGAGTATGACGCTTCCATACTACTCTTGCGTTATACATTAGAATTAGATTATTAGAGCAACTGAAAAACATTCACAGTCAAAAATTCCCTTTTAATTCTTTAGTTGGTGCTGGTACAGCTGGAAGCGTGATTGCTTTAAGATTATCAGAAGATGCCACCAACACTGTGTTGCTTCTCGAAGCTGGTTCCTATGGAAGATCAGAATTACTTGATATTCCAGTCTTAGCCCCAATCCTTCACCGATCTGTGTACGATTGGCAGTTCAAAACAACGCCCCAAGAAAATGCTTGCTGGGCCTTCAAAGACAATGTAATGCTTTGCTGACGCTAGCCAGAAAATATAGAATATCAAGTTCTTTCTCGATTTTAGGCAAGTTCTTGGCCAACTGGTAAAATATTTGGTGGTTCAGCTAGACTGAATCATATGCTTTATACAAGAGGTCATCCGCAGGATTTCAAGGATTGGTACAAGGATGTTCCAAATTTCGATTATGAAAGCGAAATTTTGGAATATTTCAAAAAATCCGAGAATCAGTTAGGTTATTTATCCAATGATAGTAAGTTTTGTTTGGTGCAAAATGCGTATACGGAGCATATACTATATTTTAACGAATATTTTAGCGAAATATCACCATAGAGATGGACCTTTGGTTGCTAATGATTTGAGTTACGTCACTTATATACATGATGTTGTCATGGCAGCGGCGGAAGAACTCAATTTGCCATGGCGTGATGTTAATGGCGAATTTAGTAGTGGTAAGTTTGAATGTTGTTTTAAAAATTTTGTTATGTCCCGGTACCCAAATATCATGTATAAATAATATACTGTGTATATTTTGTTTTATGTTATCACGTCTTTCAATAAATATTGATACATTTACAGGATTTACGCAACCTCAAGTAAACATGGTAAACGGCAATAGATATTCTACAGGGCATCACCTATTAAAAAAGAAAAAATCAAATTTGACAATAAAAACCCTCGCTTTCGTGGAAGAAGTCCTCTTCAAGGACGACTTCGAAGCCTACGGCGTAAGATACAGCATCGAAGGTGAATCCTACGTCGTCAAAGCCCGTAAAGGCGTTGTCCTGAGCGCCGGTACTGTTTCCACCCCAAAAATTCTTATGCTATCGGGAATTGGACCAAAAGAACACCTCGATGACATTGGTATTAAAACTAAAGTCGATCTACCCGTTGGAGAAAACCTACAGGATCACATAAGTACCGGTTTTGACATGGTTACCTTTGAAAATCCGATGGATTATCACTTCGAAATGATCTCTTTCACAACATGCGTTAAATACGGCCTGCTTAAACAAGGTTTCCTTACAAGCGTCGGTGTAGATGTTGTGTCATTCCTAAATAGCAACTGCTTAGACGCTGGTAAAAACTATGATGAATGCGAGAAAATCCATGGAAGGCCAGACTTTGAGATCATCTTTATGCAAGGTGGGGTTTCCACGGATTACGGTTATCGATTCAAAGACACAGTTGGTTTAAAAGACAACATCTGGGATGAGTATTTCTCGTATTTCGTTGACCGGAGAGCAGCAAACTTTATTCCAATAGTTCTGCGACCGAAGAGTAGAGGTAATGTGCTGTTAGCAGACAAAAATCCACGAACGAAACCTATTATTAATCCGAGGTACCTCTCTGTGAAGGAGGACGAAGATATTTTGATAAAGGGCATGAAATTCATTAAGACATTAACCGAAACTAAAGCCATGAATGAGTCAGGAGTGCAGTTCAATGATTACAAGTTTCCGAGGTGTTCGCATTTAGAATTTGATTCGGATGCTTACTGGAGGTGTTATGTTAGGCATGTAACATTCACTTTGTATCACCCTGTAGGTACTTGTAAGATGGGGGCTGATAATGATCCCACCGCGGTGGTTACCTGGGATTTTAGAGTGAAAGGGACTAGTAAGCTTTTTGTGGCTGACGGTTCTGTTATTCCGGAACTTATTAGCGCAAATACGAACGCCGCAATTGCTATGATTGCTGAAAAAGCTTCTGATACGATTAAATATTTCAATTATTTGATAAAGAATGTGTGTCACATTAGTGAAATCTTTCTACCAAAAATTGTATGTTGATAGTGTTAAGTAGATATTGTAAATATAGAAAATTGTGAAACTTATTAAAGATTTAAAACTAAAGCTGATTTTTTTTTAATCTCGATTATTTTACGTCGTCCTATTTCCGCCAATCCTACTTTTGCCAATCACCGACGCTGGAGGCAAGCCGCACACATCCAGGAATTTTGTCGAACTGAGGGAATTCCAACCCCCAAGTAAGAGTTCTTTAACGTGCACGTCGCATCATGACAGCACACGGGACCACCGGCTTTACTTCCTCATCCGATGGAAGGCGATCATAAGGTTTTTGTTCCCTGCCGAAAAAAACCAAGAGAGTCGGTTTGTTCATATGGGGAATCGAACCCCAAACGACGCCGACGGCGTAAATGTCGTCGTAATGACTACCGTGTTATCATTCATAATAATATTTTGGGGAGCAACAACTAACTAGTAGTTTATAAACCTTAATAAGTGTGAGTGTGGTACAGTGAAATGGCTCTTGGGGCTTGTACGTACTTACAAATATACTTTCTAGAAGTGGATGATTATAGTTTTCGTGTGCAGTGTTGAGTGCCAGCAGTGGATGTGCGAGAGAGGTGGACAGCTGGCGTGGAAGAGGATTCTGATGGAGAAGCAGTTTGCTGGGATGAAGACATCATGTGCAAGGTAGGTCCCATAGATGACATCCATCGTTGGAGGCGACAAGACATCTTAGGGCATTTTTACATGGCGTTTTCGGTTTTTGTGACGACTCTCAAAAGAGAATTCTGTAAGGAAAGAATATGATCATCACAAGTTGATTGAAGAGTGATAGTGATAATAGCGTTTGCAGCAGTAAGTATTCAGTATTAATTGTTGAAGTTAATATTTTCGTATTTCATTTTTAAGGGAAGGTTGAAAATATTGATTTAAGGGTTCCAGTTCCTGATGGTTGAGTTCTTTTTACCGAGATTATCAGGGAAGATCAGGGTTATTGCCTTCTTCGATCTATTGAATTAGGTCATTTTGAACAGCATTAGTGATTATTTTAACAACGAAGTGTATCGTTCTTTTATTGTAGATAAGGAAAGGAGGATCAAATGATTTAGATCAGATCCAGAGATTCACAGAGCTCCAACGTTTTCCTTGAGTTATCTTTCCAAATTAATTTATATGCAGTCATAGTATTTGATAAAAAATAATGAATTGTTTACGTTTTTTTAATAAAACTACCTACTTTGTATCTAGAAAGCTATTTTTCTTGAATATCAGCGCTCACATATATTTATACACTGCAAAACATGCTTCACAAAAAGCGCGTTTAAAAAATTTACTCACATACTTGTCATATATACCTAATCCAATAAATATAATGATTATTAATAATAAAAAAATAACTCTAAATTACTTATAAGGTTATAAGACATAAAAGTCAACATAATGTTTTAACGAACTGAAAGGCTGAACAATTTAAGGAGTCACTTGGCTTCAGATTTTACTGCAGAACCCTGTATCTTATGTAAACTAGAAAACAAAAGTTTCCAACATTACTAGACGTTTGAAATATAGCAAAGTCAGGAAATAAGACTAACTTATCCGAAGAATTTACTGACATTATGTGTAATAATCACAGAAGAATGTTCCGTAAAGTAATTTTCTACATAATACGAGATTTTTTTAAACCATAATATGATTTGCACAACTTTGTCCCAATCAGTTCTTGTTGTTTCTTAAATTAAGGTTTAATAAAATTAGAGTTTTTAAGCAGCTATTAATATCATAAGAGATTTTTTAGATATCTCAAAAAGAGATTAATACAAAAAATGGGTTTTTTTTGTAAGATAATATATAGAATAAAATAACTTTCCAAATTCGCATATATAAAAATTAAATACAGCTATTTTTTTAGCTTGTCAGTAACTGGTGGTCTACCTATATTTCCAAATTAGTCAACATTTGTTATGTTTCTTCTACCTATTTATTTTGATGCAACCTAGAATAGTGCCTATGCTCTTTATTTTGAAACCAAAGAAAAAGAGTTTTTACGATATGGACGTCGATGTCAGTGTCTTATCGGGTTATTGATCAGATTAAAAATGGCATTAAAACTTGTTTGTCTTCTCAGGTAGTCAAATCAGTTAAAAAAATACTTTTTTCTACTTTGCATTCACAATGCACACATTGTAACACTGTTTTCGGTGTTACAATTAGCAAATTGTAACACCGTTTTTAGTAACTTTTTTCTAAGATTGGCGACATTGATATCAAATGCATGTCAAACGAAAATATACATAACCACAAAAGTAAGCACAAACTGATTTTTTAGAATCGCACAAACTGCGAAGTATGTATATTTTTATACATATTTAAACATGCGTGTTGCATCCTAGGTTTCGTACTACTAGTATATGATGGTATATAATAATTATCAATAATTACTTTTTCACAGATATTTGAATTTAAGTGACAGATGACAGTGTTACCAACGGTTGCACCCATAAATACTCTACATTGGAATTTTACCTAATATATTTCTAAATTTTTATAAAATTAATGGTGTGTAGGTATGTCCGTGAACACGATAGCGCCCAAACGGAACACAACCGGAAGTGGCAGTTGTCAAATACATTTTCTTAGTGATTCATCCGATTTGGACCAAACTGACACCACCTCATTCTGCAGTGACATTAAATATGTATACAAATTTACAGATCAATGGGATGAGCGGTTTAGGCACTATAAGAGTTTATACCTATCGGTCGCCTTCGGTTTCCTTCGGCTCACTGTATGTGTCAGCATTTATGCAGCCACATGTTTTCGGGTCGCGATCGAAGAATAAATAAACATCTCGCAGAAAAATACAGATACGTGACAGTATAATATTATGGTTATTTGTATCGAAAGGTGCCTTGTGTTATGATCTAATAGTAGTATTATTATCTTACGGACATTCGTTTAAATGTCAACATTGTAGTCGGAAAGTTGGGTGAGGGCCACCCCAGATATTTTCTTTTCTGCGAAAAGAAGAATCATGCTATGTATACAGTGGAACTGACTGAAGTGTAGTTAAGATATTTTAGTTTGAAATCGTTACTTTGTAAGAATGTTGTACTTTCGTGAATGGCCATCTAAATTCTAAACTATCTAAAGCAACAATTTACCGGAAACACTGGCTACATAAAAGTGGGGGACCGTTGCCAATCTGTTGATAAATGATATTACAAAGATGGCCTAGTTGGCATATTGTCGACTACATTCTACATAAATTAGGTGGAATAATTGTCATAGTAAACTTGCTAATTTGAAAATGGGTTGTCATAAAATTCATTAAATTAGGTATATAGGACAAACACCTAACCCGTTGACAAACTTTGAAATGGAGAGAATTCAAGTTTTAAACTTTAATGTTTTAGTTTAAAGCTTATTCTGAACGATCTCTGCAAATTCTAAGGTATGGCACGTGCTGTTGCCAATTTAGCTACTGGTTTGCAAATTGGTCATAATGCCTGGGAATATCAGAATGCAAATGAGAACCACTGTCACGTAACAATCCTTTCACATCAACTTTCGCGAGTCAGCTTCCGCTCTTACCGGATGCAAATCCGATGAATAATAATGCACTTGCCGGATGGCAATTCTTTAAACTCTTTTAGATCATCTCCCACTTGATTGCAAACAGAAAATTGTATTCAGAGTAGTACTGAGGTAGTATTAAAGGTGATAAAGGAATAAGTAAGTCTGTCATAAAACTCACTAGTTTTTCATATTATTAACTTAATAAACTTAAGTAATGTTAAAATTTACCAAACACATTTTTTTTCATGTTTCTGTGACCTATATCAGGAGATTCCTATACTACGCGTTACTTTTATCAAATTCAGTGCACGTGTGCTAATCTCTAGTGGTACAGCAGTAGCATAATAACAACAATATTAACAGTGTTGACTCTCGACAGCATAGAGCAAATAGTAGGTAAGTACCTACATAAATTTGAAAACAGTGCAGTGTTATAAGAATCGACCTTCAAGGTGTGGGACGTAAACATGCAGATGGTAGATTCATGAAGAAATAAGTTAGAACAGTGGATTTCTAGGTGTACATGTGTGCAACAAAAAGATTTCATTTACAGAGATGAAGTTGAGGAAAGAATCGATAGTTGTTTATTTTCTGTGTACGTTTGTAAATAATTAATGATATTAGAGCCTTGCTTATGTTATTTACACTCGTGTGCAGTGCTTTCATAATGTATGTAGTCAGGTTTAAGGCAGGTAGTCAATAAAACCCCACAAATTGGTATCAAATATGAAATATTTTATGGCTGCGACGCCTTCACCTGACAAAAGACATTACATTGTCTCACTGTTGTATGTACCTACCTGGCGACATATAACATGCACCAGAAATAGTTGATTTTGTAGTTTGAACTGAGGCTTGCTGGTAGTAGCAGCAGTACTTTTGCTGGTAAACAGCGTAATGTGACCACAAAATAGCCGCTGGCTGCTGTTGCTGCTAGCAGCTTCTAGAGGCTAATAAAAGAGTCTAGTGTGATCGTGGCATAAGACTCAAAGAAAACATATTGAACCTCTTTACATAGTAACTTCGTAATAGGTACTATCAAAACACACGTTAAAATTTTGGGTTGTAACGCCAGATAATGTAATGTCATTAAAATAGTTACAGAGTTACTCTATTAATAGAAAGTGGTATTGGCAAGTTTTTGTTGTTACTAAACCGAGTGCTATAGTAAATCATTCAAAATATTTAATCAAACTCGGCTAGAAGTTTGCACACTCTAACCTTTTTATAGAATTCATAACATAAAAAGTATTTAACAACATTCCTTCGAGTGATTAACATGATAAATGTAAGCGTTGAAGCGTACAAACTAGAGGTGGCCGGTGTTCGTATGATTCGTTCAAATTGAACGAATCTTTAAAAAGAACCGTATGATACGAATCACTAGATTAGTACTGACTTCGTTCGTATGACTCGTACGTATTGATTCCTTCGTATGACTCGTACGCATTGATTCGTTCGTATGACTCGTACTTACTGAGTCGTTCACACCGGGATCCGTACTATATGGGCGAAATCAAACTAGTTGAATGACTCTAAACGAACCGTTCCGACTGTCGACTTGCACAGTACCTACTTTCGTACTGTGTAGTGTGTACATACTACGCACACAGGTCACAGCCAGTCACAACGGCTTCCCGACTTGTCAGATCAGTGACAGTGTACGTATAGTTTATAAAATGCAACACAACGCTTTAATTTAGGAGAAAACGCCTTTTGGAATTTTAAATAAAAATCCTACTTGAGACGCCACAAGGAGGGATTATAATGCGAAACTTGACAACATTTCGCATAGTTATTTTATGTTGCTGTGGTGCCAACAGTTGCGTAGTTCACGCTGCGTAGTTCAGCTGTTATTTTGCGCATACGTTGCATGCCATCTTATACGTTAGAACGCCTTTTCATGCGTCTGTTCTTACGATTTTAAGCGATAAGTAATTCTTACCAGTCGTGGGACAAACCATATACCGATACGCGTGGTGTCTCGTTCGAGAGACCCATTAAATGAACGAGTTGAACGATTCATGTGATTCGTTCGTACTGAACGAATCACTGAACGAATCACTGAACGAGTCAGTTGATTCAGTGAACGAATCTTTTGTTCTGAACGAACTGAACGAATGAACGAATCTTTTGATACGAATCTTTTTCGGAATTGATTCGTATGATACGAATCACCTAAAAGAGTCGAACTTCCCATCACTAGTACAAACCCGTTGATAAGTACATTTCGGTAAACGTTAAACTTTACATTTACCACGCAAATTATAAATTATAACATCCGCAACGGTGGCCGCATAATGTGCGCCAGTTTTAGCAAAATTCAATTGTCCCGATCGTACGTCTGGTTCTAATTTAGTAGCCGTCTGCATAATAATAACAATAGAAGGGGTCACGGCGGCCAGCGTCGCGTCGGCCGGTTACTAAAGGTACGCAAATTGCACCGGAGCCGCACAAAAGCAACAATTCGCACGCAAGTCCACGCAGAACTTTGGTTTATTCCGGGCATCTGCAACCGCGTTGCGGACAGAAGCGCTCGCTACTCAGTGGTATTTTGATATTCGCGAAGTCGCGTGTCGTGCAGCTTGTTCCCTTCGCGGCGTATGCGGCAACGTGTTCCTCGGTATAATTTTTTATTAAAATATCTGTGATTAAATAAAATTGAAAAATAAAAAAAATAACCGTATACTAAAACATAAATTTGGAAAAGTAGACAATTAAGTGTACAATTTGTGTTCAAGTTAGTTGGATATTTGTTGATTTTAGTGAGTGGTTTATTGTGTTCTGGATTTTATTATTATAGAGAGTTCTTGAAAGGGTGAGTTGAGTATTATGTATGCAAATGGTGTTTTAAAACGTAAATACCTACTTGGTTGTTAGATATTGTTTCACAAACTACATACTCATATTATTGCTTGTTATTGTAAGTGTTATTTTTTCTAGTATTGTTCTTGCTAACCGTAAATATGATAACAAACCATGTGTAGGTAACTACACATGGTAAGTACCTAGTATTGGTAATGAGGAACAATTTATTTTTCTTTATAAATTCGAATTTGTTGCGTGAAAATGTGTGTAAATTAAATACTATAATCATCTTTATAACAGACAAAATAAAAAAGTTTGTAAGATAGAATACGAGTTCAAATACATATTATTTAATGAAAAGTTTACCGCGTTCATTTCATTGCATTCAGTTGATTCGAAAATCAGTTTTGAGTAGTGACAAAAGATGATAAATCTATTTTTTTTTGAGATAATGTTTATCTATTTTATTACTATATCTATTATTTGTTAGTAGAGTGACCAATTCAATAAATTTTTGATTGCAGTTTAGCAAAACTCAATGCGGAAAACGTTCTTGCAAGCTTACGGAATATCAGGAAGGACTAAATATATGTCTTATATATACTTCTTATACTGTCTTATTTCCACAACAATTTCTTAAGAATATTTTAGAAGGTAAAGTGTCAAAAAAGCCTGTTTGCTACAAAAAAAGCTTTTTGTGACAAAATAAAATGTGCAGAAACACACGACCGTTTCGGTCTATAATAATATAGAATCTAAGAAAGTCTTTGCCCTTTGGGTGTAATAATAATTACTTCTTTACTTGTATTACTACCGTTTATTTTAATTAGTTGAGGAAGTTGCAACCTTTCTCCACTTGGTCACTAAATTTGGCAAAATTGTTGTTTTTACTTATATGGCAATAGTCCAGACTCTAACAACCTTTTCAAGAAAATGAAATCCTATTTGAGTTCACACAAGTCAAATATGAGAAATATGTCCATACAGAAATATTATACTTATGTAAAAGATTGATTTTATAGTATTCGCTATAAATTTATGTTGAAAACTATGTATAATCTCAGTACATACTTTAAAACGTGTAAACTATGACTTTAATATCAAAAACAAATATTATTTTATGTACTTAAGTTAAGTATTTTTTATTATAGATATTCCGAAAGGTATTTCGCGTAAGTTCTTTTTTTTCCACAAAATTCGACAATCCATCGACATTAATAGTTTGAGGCTCATACTACATTAACAAAGCATTATTTGCATTTTAACATAAAATACATGTAATAATGAGTTACATTCATTGTAGCAAATAACAAAATAATACTAATTGTAGCAAAATAATTGTCAATTACGTACGATTTTAATGGTTTGTCTTTTGTTTTTGTATGTAATGTTTTTAGCATAAACATGACATGTTAATCAACCATGGGTAAACAGAACCAATTTGCAATAATGCGTAAAACACAATTGGTAATTTATCAAATGGTCAACAGTTTTGACGTGAACCAAAATTGATTTTCCATCGAAAATTATTAAGTAAACTTACTGTTAACACCCATCGTTAATATTTTAAAACATGTATGGACATGAAACAGACGCCATTGCTAATCGGTGGTAAGTTCTTTTTTTTTAACTTCACTTTCATATTGATGTATAGTAAATACTACGTAACATTTATAATCTTGAATCAACATAGCTAAATATGTACATACATACATTTTGTACCTATACCGTTGTTGGGCCTTGCATATTTTATTGAATAGATTTTATATCTAAATGTAAATTGATACCTACGTAATTGCAAATTCATACACGTATACGCTGGATGCATTCTGGAAAAAATTATAAGGATTCAATAGTAATAGTTTATAGTAACAGTTTATAATAATATAAGTTTAGTTAGAACTGATTTTATTTTGGGTTTTACTACTAAAAGGCGTTATTATTGCAACGTGTTGTTTATCTTGAGTATTTTTCCATTGTTTACCAGATATGTATATTATATATGTACATTTTCGCACTTTGAATAATAATTTTGCCAACTAGCTTCCTGTGCATGATTAGATTACATATCGCATTATACATAATGTTATCCTTATAATTATGACACATTTAAATCAACTGTGACTTTATCTAATTTAATTTTTAACTTTCATTGTCATATGGACTTATTTTTGCAAAGTTCATTTCATACGCATCAAATACGATAAGTTTCAAATACAAGTTACGTTTTCTGTACTTTATGAAATAAACAGATTACTCAATCACCTGATTAAAAAAAGGAATACAGTAGATAATCAATCAATCAAACGTAAGAGTGCTGAAAGGTGTGATAATTTCATTCATTAAAATTCTTTTTGGCAAAAGTATTAACGTTTACCAAGATTCGTGCAA
Source organism: Aphodius granarius (assembly GCA_963971325.1). NCBI lineage: Eukaryota > Metazoa > Arthropoda > Insecta > Coleoptera > Scarabaeidae > Aphodius > Aphodius granarius. The sequence continues at coordinate 12,234,647 of OZ020227.1, read as the reverse complement.
AATATGGCATGTTCTCGTATATATCACAAGTAATGTATTTAGGTTATGTGATATCGGAACGCACTAGCCTTGTTATGTACCATTTCCATAATTTAAAATTTCTTTTTCTTAGTTCTAATAGACTTCCAGTATGCAATATTGATTCATTTAGTATACTTATTGGAAGAAAATGTGACAGCGTGTTGACACACGAGTTTATGCTAAGATATATGTTTTGGTACCCTGCCAAATCTTAACACTATAATTCCATTGAACTTGGCGAAGTCTTTGCTATTTTTATACAAGCTGTTATTAATTTGATATACCTAAGAATAATAATAATATACCTATAGAATGTATGCAGTAATGCAGTTGAATTAAATTATGTCAGATTTCATTAAATGTCTTTTACGACTAGTTGGATGAACCAGACAACTTTCGATGTATGTTGCGGCTTCTTTTAGACCACCATATAATTACGAAATTTGGTTGCCCCACATTCCGGGCAATTTTGTGTAATTTAGGAAATTTTTGGGTGGGTATCTTCCCAGAAAATATGAGTTAAATTGGTTGCTTTGTGAGATGAGACTTGAAAATATAACACTTTCCTATATTAATACTATTCCTATATAATCACTGCCCAAGTAATTATTTTAATTGTTATTGTTCTAAAAAGGAAAATTGTGAAAATTGAAAACTGTTTCATCGGTGGTCTCAAAATTTCTCTTCCAGATAACAACATCATGATAAATATCATGGTAAAAGTTATTCAGGGTGGAAGATTTCGCAATTAACATCCTATACATAGCATTTTGTCTATAATTATATGGAACGAAAAGCATTTGGGACACCAGGTTAATAATTATAGAAGAAGGTCCCTGAAATGTCGTTTCAGGATGCCGCCCTACATGTACACGGAGAAGTCAACAGCATAGAGTTAGAGTGCACCTTCATGATCGACTGTCTAACCTAACACGTGAGGTTAGTGCTATTTTTGCAACGTAATTTTTACAAATTAGTAAAATAAATATGTGCTATAAAATAACAATAAACGAATTTCTGTAAACATTTCGCGATCAATTCTACACGTGTTGTATAATTGTCTGGCATTATGGACGTTCTTTGTAAACACGTTAAAAATCTGATAATTTTGGCAACGCCACTGAAGCTGTGCTGTTACGAAATATATTTTCGGCATAACCTAAAAATGAGAATATGCCAGACTTTTGATGGTTAACTTTGCCCAAGGTTTGGCTATTTTCCTGGTAGATCGTTTCCAGGTGCTAGATGACAGCGTTGCTGATTGCTATCTAAGTGCGCGTAAAATAATGATGAGATCTTGTTTTTCTTGGATAGACTTGGAATAGTTAGTTGGTTCTTAGCTGTTGATTTCAAACGATTTGATTGTTTTCATTTTAATACACGTTTAATTTTACGAATATTGCGCTGACGCCATTGTTATAGAATGATGTAAGTTCCAAGAAAACCCGAATGTCAAAGTTTGATTTCTTTTTTCATGTGCATTAGGTTCATAAGTGATATATTTTGGTTTAAGGCAAAAAAGTGAACTATTTTTCCGCCTAGACGAGTAATTTACCACCTTTCTGTCTGTTTTGCAAAAATCCGGGAGTCTGTATCTTTATAAAGACACGACAGTTCTTACAAAGACGTTCTGCAGGTCTTAAAATACGGTGTATAAAGTGGACGTAAGGTTGCTTTCTAAACAGTGGCATTATGTTAACAAAACGGACGCTCTTTTCGTGTCGACGTCCGGCTGTATTTACATTCCGGATTTAGTCTATAGTGAAGAGTGTAAGTGTATACTAAATATACACACACAATAAAATTCTTTTTTTTTCTGTAAAAGTAGAAAAAAGAAAGGCATAAATACTTACCCTCCTTAAAAGAATGTTTCTGTATTTAATATCATATTGAAATAAAGAAATAAATCACCTATTCATTCTATACGATTTGTTAAAATAACATTAAAGTTTGGCATTTCCATTAATGTAATTGTTTTTTTGTGAAGTAAGTAAAACGAAGAAGTTTTAGTTCTAGAAAAAAGGCAAAGAACCTGCCAACATAGTTTGAGTATAGCAAAACTTTCCATGTCTCCTTCAGATACACAATGTCGCACGCATAATATTGTTCTATCTACAGTCAACACAAAGAAACCGAAATGGAATTTACGAGGTTTTTAGGCCGCCAAAAATAAGTCACAATTGGGCTTATAATAAATTAAGAAAACAACCTTTGTCGGCGTCCAACGCAGTAGATGTAGCAAAACACAGTAAAAATAATTTAAGATGAACTAAATCTGTCAGTGTATTATGTAAATATTTTCTATATTTTATTTAGTTTGTTGTCAAAATTGTATTAAGCCAACTAATGAGCAAATTGTTTGAACACTTCTTGAAGAAACTTGATTATTATCTTTTCAGCATAATATAAGTCTTTTGTAATCAATTTTGAGACTAAAAATGTTAGAGCTTATTATTCCAGCAAGATGAAAGTTGTATTTGAGTAACGAAATAATTTTTTTAATACGATTTGCATACATACCTAAATATCTGGGGTGTTCCTCACCCTACTTTCCGACTACATCGTTGGCACAATGAGCCACTCTGTACTCTATCTAACATAATGATATCTGTCATATTGACATTTACACACATACATACCCACATACACACAAACATACATACATAGATACATACATTTTCCAGAAATCATTGCAATCGGTTCAGGGGACCCCAAAACGCGTATTTCGGCGGAAATCTCGAAAAAAATTTTCCTTCGATTACAATACCTTCCTTCTAGGAGTACTAGCGGAAAGTAAAAATAATAAGTTGTTGTTAATAGTAGGGTATCGTTTAACTAACCCAGCTTTTCTGGGCCTTAGTTCCACACGCAAGTTTCTTTAGTGAACTCGGTGAACTATTCAGGTCGTAACCTACTTACAACACAATAAAATTAAGCCACCTACTGAAAATTCAAGTTTTTTCCCTCATTTTTTTTCCTGAATTGTAACTTAACGTTTCATATTTCAAGCATCAATTTTTTGTATAATGTAGATTATAGATCGACGGAAAAATTGGAATTTCAGCGGAAATATGCATTTGAGCTCCCCTGAATCCATTGCAATGATTTTCGGAAAATGTATGTATGTATGGGCGTGAGCTCAATACCGATACCGCCCAAACGGTGCAACGCATCGGGTTGAAATTGTGCGTACATATTTAGAATTATCAGGGGACGAACTGAAATGTTTTTGGTGACAATCTGACAAACGGCAAATGCGTGTGATAAATGTAATAGACATTCTGTTACGGATTCATCAAATTTTGATCAAACTAATACCAGCTCATCCTCCAGAGATTTTAAACATATACATATACAAATTTGCATAACAATGAGACGAGCGGTTTAGGCGCTATAAAAGTTTACAGATGCAGTCTGACAGAATCCACAGCTTCGTTGTGATTGCAAATTGACAGATTTTGATAAACATCTGTGGCTATTGACACCACATGACATGAAATTCTTTGACTGCCGTTAGGTTAGTGTCCAAAGTGGCTGTGGCTTCACGAAATTGAATAATTGCAAAAGTGTTTGGACACTTCAACGTGCCAATGATGTAGTTATGTGGCGAGATAAAAACTTTATACCGGTCTAACTTATCTTGTATAAAATTTTACTAGTGGGTGAAACTGTTATGGTAACAGAAAAAGAATCAATGCTTGTGCCACTGTGAAATTATGTTCATCACTGACGTCATTACGGCTTGGGATTAATAGCTCTTGATACAAACAAACTCGCCTTACATCCATCCAACGGATAGGTAATAGTTTAGGTTAAAAACAACAAGTGACAATAAAATAAACGTTTATTCTCACAAAAAAATACTCTCTTAAATAAACACTCATTCCAACTTATTACAAATAAATACTGATTCTATACGGTTTCTATGTTTAAACAAAGCAAAGAAACTAAACGTAGTGCCCGTTAAGCACTAGTTAGATCCATGTTGGATGCTGTACAGCTTATGGTACAGCCCTCTTATGTTCAAAAGCTCCGCGTGGTTTCCATGTTCGACAATTTTTCCTTTATCCATGACATAGATGACGTCCGCGTCCTGGATGGTCGTCAAGCGGTGAGCTATTGTGATGCATGTCCTTCCCATTTTAGCTTTATCCAAAGCTTCTTGAACAACCTATCAAACAATAAACAGTATAATCAATTTTTCACATTCACTTTCACAATTCGCATATTACCTTTTCGCTTTCTGTATCCAAAGCTGACGTGGCTTCATCCAAAAGAAGAATTTGTGGGTTTCTAACCAACGCTCTAGCTATAGCCACACGCTGTTTTTGTCCTCCAGATAGCTGAGCACCTTTATCTCCAAGTCTAGTATCGTAGCCCTATTAGAAAAAAAGGAAACCAATTGAAAAGGCTTCTTTGGTGGTTGACTTACCAATGGTTAACTTACCAATGGCAAAGAGGCTATAAAATTGTGGATATTAGCATTCTTAGCAGCTTGGATGATCTCCTCTTTAGGTACGAGTCTATCGTTATCGCCATAAGCAATGTTTTCCTCGATGGTCCTGTCAAAGAGGTTTGGTTCTTGAGAGACAATTCCGAGATGCGACCTCAACGACATGATCTTGATATTCTTCAAGTTGATCGAATCAATACTGACCGCGCCAGTGGTCGGGTCGTAGAACCTCTGCAAAAGTTGGATGATGGTCGACTTCCCGCAACCGCTTGGGCCAATCAGAGCAACGGTATTGCCTTCTTTGATGTTCAGGTTTAGATTGTCCAGAATTTGCACGTTCTTTCTAGTTGGGTAGGTGAAGTTAATGTTGTCGTATGTTATTTGTCCCTTGGTCTAAAAAAATAAGTAGTAGTAGACATTGAGTTAAGTTAAAGAAGAGAAGAAGTACCCATCCTGTAATTGTTGCATTCACATCTTTGATTTCTGGCTCACGATTCATCAACATTGCCATTTTATTAGCGGCGATGATTGCTTTCTGAAAGTTTGGTGCAAAAGCAATGACGCTTCCAACCGTCCAAGCTGCAGATATCAAGGCTTCTGAAATTCTGTTCAGTTCGGATAATAAATGATTGTTGCAATTATCAAAAAAAGAACTCACTTAAAAACCTTTCCGAAATCCAAGAATTCATCGACAATTAAAACACCACCATAATAAAAGGCCACACCATACGAGAAGAACATGATGCTTCTCGATAAACCCAAGATAATACCTCTGATATGAGCGCTCTGGTTACCCTTCTTGTAATGAGGTCTAATTTCATTGTCGTATAAGTTATTAAACGTCTCTTCACAACCCAAGGAAGCCACGGTTCTTATATTGCCAACGGCATCCACGGCAACCTTAGTCGAAAGTTCTAAAGCGTTCTTGCTACCAAATGTGTCCATCTGGGATATAAAAGTCTCAAAGTATGTTCCCAATATCACAAGAGGTACAAACGACAAAGCAACCAAAGCCAACCTCCATTCATAATACAACGAGATACCAGCCGCTATTAGTAGCGTTGACACTGAATTAAGTACTATGATAATTGGATGTCCTGATGCTCCTTGGATATTAGCACCATCCGAAGATAACTTCGCACATATTGCACCAACTCCATTTTCTTTCCTGTCATACCAACCAACTTCCTGTCTCAAGACGCATTCGAACATCAAAGCCCTGACTCTTCGTGTTAATTTTTCACCAGCTATACCTATCATATACCACTAATTGATTTGATTAGATAAATATTTGTTGTTGCTAAATAAGTACTTACTTGCAGAAACGTTGATATGCCACAAACAATACCTATGATCAAGAAGTATAAGCTGTACAGATTTCCATCATTCCTTACCACTTCTCGGTCATCACTGGATAAAACTGTTAGGACGTCGCCGAAGACCACGGCATAGACAGGCATTGCCGCTCCGGATACCAAGGCAGCTATTGCACCTATGGTCATCTGCCACCATTCAGGCTTGTTCAACTTCAAGACGTTCCATATCGCGGAAAATTTCTTCTGTACCTCTTGAGATGATGCATCTTCAGCTTGTGTGGTGTCTTCAAGTTGCTCTTCATCTTCTTCCACGGCATGATCAGCAGTATAAGTCGATTTCCCTCCTGGATTAATAAATGATCAAATTTGGTTTGATTCTTTATAAGAGGAATTACCTGCGGCATCGCTAGTTGCTATTTGGTTACTGACTAAGCTATGGTAAAATCCGTTAAGTGCCATGAGTTCATCGTGAGTGCCTTCCTCAACTATGCTTCCATTTGAGAATACAACGATTTTATTAGCGTTTCTTATTGTGGATAGTCTATGAGCGACGATTATTGTGGTGCATTCTTTTCTGATCTGTAATACAGTAAAATCAGAAACCATTGTAGGTTTCATGGGCAAAACTTACGGAATCTATGGCTCTTTGGACTTGGGCTTCGCTATCGGTATCCAAAGCAGATGTGGCTTCATCTAGAAGCAAGATAGTTGGGTTTCTTACTAAAGCTCTAGCTATGGCAATACGTTGTTTTTGACCACCCGATAGTTGAGAGCCTCTTAGTCCGACCAAAGTGTCATAACCGTCTGGTAAAGACATTATGAAAGAATGAGCGTTTGATTTCTTAGCAGCACGTTCTATATCTTCCTGAGTGGCGTTCTTGTTGCCAAAACGTATGTTCTCAGCAATAGTCATAGCGAAAAGAACTGGTTCTTGTCCTACAACACCAATCTTATGTCTGTACCATTCCAAATTAAATTCTTTGATATCCACATCATCAACCAAAACCTAGAATAGCAGAATAAAGACGAATCCTCAAGGGTATAAAGAGATATTTACAGTTCCTGATGTTGGATCGTAGAATCTTTGTAAGAGTTGGATGCAGGTCGACTTTCCACAACCAGAACTGCCTACTAACGCGACAGTTTCACCAGGTTTTATTTCCAAGGAGACACCATTGAGTACTTGCACGTCTTTCCTAGCTGGATAATTGAAGAAGACGTTCTTGAATTTTACGTTACCTTTGAAAGAACTGAGTTTCTTTCCTTGTTTTCGACTTAAGTTTATGACCGGAGGGTTGTCTATAACCGAGAAAATCTTAGTTGCTGATCCTTTTGCAGTACCAAATACTTGGAAGTAAGGAGCCGACATTGTCAAGGTAAAGGTTGCCATCAAAACGCAAAAGAACACTGTTATCATCGTTGCTGGTGTATACGTTTGCACATCCAAGTCTTTCTCATCGAGTATCAGTGTTATTCCGTACCAGAACGACAAGGCATAAGATGCAAACATCATGAAGTACATTATTGCATTGCTCAAAGCTGTCAGTAAAGCTCTTTTCATATTGTTACTGCAAGCTGTCTCCAAGTGTTTCTTATACCGATTGATCTCTTTCTGTTGTCCACCAAAAGCAAATACTGTTTTTATGGCGCTTAATACTTCTTCAGCAATAGCGCCTGCAGCTGCGTACGACTCGGTTTCTTTTTGTGAAAATTTACTAGTTAACTAAAAGCAGCTATTGAATATTTTGTGGTTACTTCTCCCGATGAGTCTTACCCATGCAATAAAACCTAGGGCACAAGCATTCGCTGGAAAGCTAATCAAGCAGATCAAAGTCAGTTCCCATCCATAGACAAACGCAATCACTAGCCCAGATATAAACGAGGACATGAAGAATGCGCAAGTTGTTACTTTATCACCAATGCCTTCTTCTACTTTTAGCAGGTCGCTAGAGTGCAGAAAGGTTAAGTTTGTAATCCGCTTGCTAAATTTAGAAGGAAGACTTACTCCGTGATTCTGCTGGAGAAATCTCCCACTTGGTTGACGTCATACCACGCAATGTCTTGGTTAAGTACGCATTTCATGTAGTTTGATCGAATATTGGCTACCTATAGAATGCGTATTGGAGATACATAATTTTCAGGTTAATTTTAGACTGCGTAGCCAAGCTGTACCGGTACGGTAGCCCATGGATTGATTCGTAATTATTTTTTTGATTTATGAGATTTTGTAATAAGGCATGCACAATGATTTAGACGATTTTTTGGCATTCCAAACTTATGTGTCGTTTTTGCAACAGGATACGCACAACAAATACGGTGCAGTTAAGCAATATCTAATCGACGCGATAAGTGTACGCTGTTTTTTATTATTGTTTATTTGTGTAATGTATGTCGTGTTCATAGACATACATACATATCCACATACCCTACATACATACCTAACATACATGCATACAACATACATTTTCCAGAAATCATTGCAACTGATTCAGGGGATCTCAAAACTGCAAAAGTGTTTAGACACCAACTTGGCTACGCATTTTGTTAAGTTGTCAACTTACTTGTCTGACACAAGCCAAGCTGAAGAGAACAACTGAGATATATGTCAGTATAATAGTGGCTCCTCCTAAAATACAAGAACCGGCAAGCATGTATTCAACTGAACTAATCAATTCATCTCCTGCTAGTTCTCTTTGTGCATCTGACAAAGTTTCATTATAGAGGTCTGTTGCGTATGTAATTATGTCACCTGTGACCTCTCCAAACAAAATCATCATGTAGGGCGTTCCAATTCCAGCTACAAGTGAGCAGATGATCGAGATAACGATGTATAATTTGTCTAGTGCTGTAGCATACCTATACTGCAAGGAAAAGGTAAATACACAAAATGTAGTACAAGAAAATGTGGCATTTAAAATCGAAATATTGATGAAACGGAAACGAAAATTTGGCAACAATTTCCTGGTCGAAACATCTAGTTTGGTGCAAATCAACATCTGCTGCCATATGTAAGTGTATAATAGGTTATACAAACACACAAAATTAATTATAAATAATTTCCGTTCTATATCTTTTCTCGAGCTTTGAAGGGATTTTGTAACTGATCTCGTTTAAAATATGGACTATAAATAATAGCTAATGTACGATTTTAAAATAACCGATTCTAGTCTCTGTTAAACCACGCTTTTTAAATGATTTAAATGGGATTTATACGAACAATCAGCTCAATTAGTTATACGGAGTTAACCGGTTCTACATGTAAGGTTTTAAATTGTCATTATATAAGTATCGTCAAGGGTATTAAGAAGAATTAACAAAACATTTTTATGAAAAATCTGGGACAATATTTCCCCATAAACTTCTTATCGCCACATAATGCCGAATAAATAACGGACCATTGTTGAAAGTAATTACCGTAATTTCAATTGTAGTATAATTAAGCAATAAAATTTTTGATATTATCGAGACTAGTAAAACCAAACATAGCGACTCGTGCATTTGTAGAGTAGTATGTCGAAATGAAAATAGCGAAACAAAATTGTATACCTAAATATTTTATGATCAAGGAAAAAAGAGATTTATTTTGATTTTACATACATTTCTGTAACATATTTTAACATGTTATGCATTAATTACATTGTATATTTGCTCAGTTTTAGAAGTTTCTTTACCATCAGAGCTAATGGTGCCAATATACATTTATGAATCTATTAAAATTTGCAACACTAGTTAAATATTTAACCTTCGTTTTGTTCTTTTAGATAAGGATTGACACGTTTTCGTACATCTTGTTTGGTTAAATTAGGTATTCCATAGATTTTCAAAAGGTTTTAATGTACAACAAAATCTTTAGATCAATTTCCTATTTAATCTCATAGTCATAGACACAAATGACACAATTCATCTCTCTTATTAATTTTAATAAACTAGAGAATGTATTCTCGTAATAGTAATTTTATTACGCTTTTTATTGAGCTACATATAAAATATGGAATATAAAATATATATAAAATCGTGTTTTATGCTAAATGAATGTTAATAACTTCATCAACATCAATTAAAAATTTTCAACAGTCATGTAGAACATGAATATGCAATATATGCATGTTTTCGCTTGACTTTATGTCGTTTTTTCCTGACATTTATTGTGGTTTCTACCAGTACCTTTGACTTTGTATTGTTTATTAAACCCTTGGCAATAGTTCTGGTTAGTTTTATTAATTACAAATTTTGTCGAATTTTATCAGACTGATTTGTTCCTGGTCTGTGTTATGTTTGAGCCAATGTCTCTGATCCATAAATACCTACAATTGTTGATAGTCTCGTAGTGGCAAGTTGATATCATTTGTACTTATCAGCGACATAGGAATTATCTAAAAGTCTATTGAATTGCATTCGACGGCGTATGAGTGATAAGAAGTCGTGAAACAGCGGTAGACTTGATTGATTGATAAAAATAACAACAGCGTCAAATTACTCACCAGCGTGAGGTACGATATAAATTTGACCTCATCTTTCTTCTCTTCGTCGGCTAATTTTTCGAGAACGTCCGGATCCTCCTTCCGTTTCGTAAACTTCCTGCAACAGGATATAGATAATTAAATTATCTATCTATTAATAAAAATTGGTAATTTCTAATCGATTGTTACAACACTATATGCAATTGAAACTGGTATTCATGACAACCAAATAACAAATAATTAATTAATGATAACGCAATAAGCAGATCGTAATTAAAAAGATACAACCACGATTTAGGTTGGAACCTAAAAAAAGAGCCTTCAGATCACCAGTAGCCTAGATTACATGTGTATATTTTTAGAAATTGTCATGTAGGCCATCGAGTAAAAGTAAAACTCTGTCGATTATTTTTACTTTGCGACTAGTACCCTAGAAGGAAAGTATTGTAAGCCACAGAACTTTTTTTTCGAGATTTCAGCGTCTTGATGTCCCCTGAATCCGTTGCAATCATTTATGGAAACTGTATGTATGTATGTATGTATGTATGTATGTATGTATGTTTGTAGGTATGAATGCATATCTAGGAAGACTATAACGTATGTATTTAGAATTACCAGGAGGCGAACTGGATTGCTTTTGGCCACAATCTGACTACCGGAAGTGACAAATACGTTTTCTTACGGATTTATCTTTTTTTACTTCAAATACTTAACACTGGATTGCAAGAAATTTGCAAACTTTACGTACCAGGTTCTATTTTGTACGGCGATAGCTAAAACAGTACAGAAATAGCAAGCATGTGACCAAATATCGGAATTAAAATACCCAAATCATCCCTCATGGATTTGCGTAAAATAAAATCCATATTGTGACGAAATATTTGTCATTGAACTCGAGTGGACATCGGATGAAGGCCGATCCAGTTAATTATTTGCAGCTCATATAGTCCACATTTCATAATGTGGCTAAACAGCTACATCAATTAGTAGACCAAATATAAGGAATTTTAATGAATGTGACTTTTTGGATACCGAATTTATAAAAATACCGAAACTCAGGAATTTCTAAGTATTCATATTCATTAGTTTGTCATAATTTATGGCCGTTAGTTATTCTTTGATATGCAAATTTTTACCGAAAATATTTATACAAAGTTCTGGTTGAATTTGAACCTCGTTAGGTATTCTTTCTACCTAAATATTATAACATAGGTAAGTAAATATTAGGGTTTTCTACATAAATCATTGTAAACTTACGGATCGAGAGCATTATCTGTGTCTTTGCTGGTCTCCGAGTTTGTTGTCTCACTACCAATAATTATGTTGTCTTCCTTAACCATTGTAAATTATTATTATTATTGTAATGTATACACTAGAACTATAACTAAAGAGAAGGATTTGCGCACCAACACCCGCGGAATTGCTCTCAACGAATGATTGTTATCGAGCAGATGTGCCATAATATAATAGCCGAAATACGCAATCTTAGATAAGGTTAACAAACGTAAGCAAAAATATACGTCGAACAGAAGGTTTCATTTAAGTTTTTACATGATAGGGCACAACTGTCCCATTTCTGTTACTAACAAAGATTAATATATCTCGTATAGCAGTGGTTCCCAACCTGGGGGTAATTACCCACTGAGGGCAAAAAAAAAACGATTTTCTGAGGGGTAAAGACGAGAAAGATAACAGAGGAACCATTTTTTTCTGCGGCATCAGTTTGTGTAATCAATTTTGATAAACTATGATTATTGGTTCTTGTGATAAACGATGCAATCAAAGTATAGTATAAGTTAAATTATTTTAATTTAAACCTCAATAAAAAAATATTTTTACTTTTCGTGTGTCTAGCAAGTCTTTATTTATCAAAACCAATCTTTGAACTAACTTTTTGAAATATAACATGTTACTCTACAACTTGCTGCTGCTTTTTTATTGGGTCAACAAAATGGATACACTAAATATCCCTGTTTTCTTTGTATGTGGGACAGTCGTGCAAAAAATGAACATTCGGATAGGAAAAACTGACCGTCGAGAATAAATATAACTGTGCGAAAAGCTTACATCGGCCATGAACCATTGATAAGTCGAGAACAAATAATTCTTCCACCACTACATATTAAATTTGGGCTAATTAAACAGTTTGTGAAAGCTTTATATAAGAATGATGTTTGTTCCAAATATATTTGTTAATCATTTCCTGACCTCAATACAGGAAAATTAGAAGCCGGTATCTTTGATGGACCACAAATCACATGACTTAGGTTGAACTGGAAGCATGGACAAGCTTTGTATCAGTTATCGAAATTTGTTTGGAAATCACCAAGCTGAACAATATTAACAACACAAATCATTGACAAAATGCTTAAAAATGTTGAAAAACTACTATGAGTACCAGGTTACATTATTTTCATAGTCATTTAGATAAATTTTCTGACAATCAGAGTGATTACAATGAAGAACAAGAGCAACGGTTTCAGCAGTATATCAAGATAACGGAGGAAATATATGAAGGCCGATGGCATACTACTGCTGGACCTTAGAAAGGGACTGTCCTGAACAAAAATACAATAGAAAACCACACACAAAAAGTTTTCTTAATTTAAATTTGTGGTTTTTTAATTCTTTTATTGTCAATTTCAGAATTGTGTAATACGCCTCATGCTTTCGAATGGTAAAAAATTTCAAATTACGTTGAATATGGACGATAATTTATAGCGTTATTTTAATTTCAAATCTTTGAATAAAACTTTTAAACATATTAAACACTTTTAGTTAACGTTATTTAAAATATGAATGGATTGCTATTATCTCAAAAAGAGGAGTCAATTTAACAAATATTTTGTTACTTTCATATTTAGTAGACCAGAATTACCTAAAATTGATCAATTATCGTTGGTCATTGATTGCTCAAAATATTTGTTGGTGGGTAATTGCTAATATCTAACCCGCTTTGTGGGTATATGCCTCAAGAAGGTTTGGAACCGCTGTCGTATAGCTACAATCACAACTTTATGAAACATAGATTATTTCGTTTAAACAGATCCTGTATTTAAACAGATACAAAAACAGTAAGGATGACAAAAAGCTGTTATTTGAAGTAACCAGAATATGTACTTTCCTCTTTTCATATTATATCCTTCAATTAAATTGACGAATAAATAGTGCATAAATAGAGCTTTTCGCAATCGTTGTATAGTAGGTATGCTGTCACCTTATAGAATTGTAGGTGTATCAAAGTAGACCAACTTTCATCTTTTGGTATTCATATTTTCGTAATTAACTAACAACGAGATAATGTTTTATCTTGCAAGGTTGTCGATCTGTCTGACCTTCCACATCGATATATTACTCATATTATTGGTGTACATTTTGGTGACTGTTAATCCAAAAATTGCAATGACCCCCACCCAACATTCCGACTAAATCATTGACACACTGTACTGTCTAAACACCTTTGTAATTATTCAGTTTCCTAAAGCCACAGCCACTCTGGACCCCAACCTAACGTCAGACATAATAATAATAATAATAATAATAATATGTCATGTCAGTGCACAGAGAGAACTCTATTCTTGGATATCAAGACAAATTATTCTTGCGTATATAGCGTAGCATAAAGGGGATTTTTTTCTATCCAAATAATATTTTATTCTAATAAGAATTTAGTATGTTTATGTTGAGTATATTTTTCTCTGACGAAGAAAAAGTTATTCTTCAATAAAAAAGTAGACGTTTGTCTTACAACAAAAATATTTCGATGGACGAAAAATATATATGCTTTAACGAACAAACAGTTTCTTGACCCAAGATTCTTACTCTGACAGATGTCTTTTGCCACATATCACCGCTATAAAAGTTCCACGATATTGAATGTTTGTATATTGTTTGTTTACATCTATGCATAAGTGTTTTATTTCATGGGCGACTTACAAGGATTATGAGGAAAACCAGGATTGTAGTGAAATAGCCTACACAGAGAGAACTCTATTCTTAGACATCAAGAAAAAATGTTCTTGCGTATATACTGTAGCATGAAGAGAATATTTTTGCTATCCAAATAATATTTTATTGTACTAAGAATTTCAATACATATATGTACTTATTTCAACGGCTAGTTATTCTTCCTGTTTAAGACTTTAGTAAGTTTATGTTGAGCATAATTTGCTCTGACGAAGAAAATGTTATTCTTCTACATATAAAAAGAGTAAGACGTTCGTTTTACAACAACAACAATATTTTGTTGGGTGAAAAATATACATTCTTCAACGAACAAACAGTTTTTTGACCCAAAAGTATACGTAGGTATTGCTTAAAACAGACGTAATTCCTTTCAAACAGTTCCTTCATACTTAAAACAAGAAAACGTAATATTGGAACATCAAGAAAATCATATTCTTACTCTGAGAATTTTATATTTTATTTGAGCCAACCAAATGATCTTTCTGCTGATAGAAACAAGTGATATTCTTCACTCAAAGGTATTCGTGTTGTATCGAATACGTTTTTCCTTCTGTGTGGACACTGACGTTTATCAAAATCTGACAATTCGCAAACACAGCGACAAAAGCTGTGGATTCTGTCATTCTCACTTAGTTATTACTTATTACTTTTTGTAACCTGCTCTAATTAAATATTATGGTAGTCGTTTGTTATTTTTCATGAGTCATTATATTGGATAACCGACCTCCTTTTTGAGGGCTGTCCTCATTTCTATTATAGCACCTTCCAATGTTTCTTACCGCTGCAAAACATGCACTCTCCTCTTGTTCCTGTTTTATGAGCTTTTAATGTTATTTTTATGTTTACTTGCCTAATTAAAAATTATTATCAAATCACAGTTAACACAGACAACACAGTGTAAAAAACAGCCAGTGAAGTTGTTATCAAAATAAATTTCAACATGCATATTTATAAAAATATGCGACAACGGTAATAATTATGTGTATATGTCAAAAAAGGTAAACAATTTCTTTGTTATGATAACATTCTTATTGAAAACACCTAACCTAACATAAAACATTAAATATTGCGAATGACACCCCGTAAACCACACCGTACACTCCGAGAAAAATTGTACAAACTCACCCCATGCCGTTGTTCTTCTTCTTTTGTTCCAAATCACATGGGCTATAAAAACCTAACCTTACTTATGAAAAAACCGATTACGCCGACAGCCGACACGTTCAACTGTTTTGCTTGCGGGAAATCGGGGAACTGCGTCCGTCATTACCAAGTTTACCAACCAACAAGAATAGAAGTAGGCGCCGAACTATTCGCTGACCTTGAAAATCCTGGCACGCTGCGATTTTTAGGAGCAACACAAAAGAATTTCCGATTGGGTAATCAAATCGCATGGTCGATGGCATGCGAAATTATGAATGAATGGTATGCGACGTATGCCATTCAATTTCTGATCTCATCAACTGGTTACCTAGGTAGGTACCAATAAAATGTGAAGAGGTGCTAGTGTACTAAAATAAAGTACATCGGGCTAAATATAGACTGGCGATGTTTGTAGTTTGTAGATGACGGTTCGTCGAAGAAAAAATATTGCCGTATTATGTCAATTATGTCATATTTCACAACAAAACGCAACTGAAATATATTAAAAATATTAGTCTTTTTTTGTGATCGATGTTTAGTGATTTACATTAATGCGAACGTGTTATAGCTACGGAATTGCTCATTATCACGTCAATAAGTCTCTTTGAGCAGTGAGAAAACTATTTGACAGAAGAATTAATATACAGGTGTCCCGAAACTCAACATCAATCGGACACCAGGAGAGAGGGTGGTTTCTCTGTCAGTTGAGTGATCATTGGCATTTTTCAAAAAAGTAGAAAATCTGTATCCTTTATCACATCTTTAGTTACTGTGACAACAAATTTCTCTTGCGGTTTTTTGCTAATATGATCTTAAATAACCGTACTATTAATCGCAGTAGCAAATCGATAAAAAAAAATGTGACATTGATAAAAATAAGGTAGTTTTTTGAGTTGTGGTTTGAAAAAAATTTGTCACTTAACTTTGACTATTACAGAAAAAGTATACTGTACTACCTTCGGCAAGTTATTTAAAAAAAATGGGCCATTTAGTTAGGATTTCAAAAAGGTACAAGACTTGCTACCCAAAAAAAAAAATTTGAGACTTTTGTTTTGAATTTAGTGCAAGAAATTCAACCTAGCCTAGTTAGTCAAATGAGGAAATAAATTGAAAAATAAAACGAAAACTATGAGAGTAAAAAAAGGTGCTTTTATTTTACATATTCAAATGCTCGAATTATTTGCCTTCAGCATGAATACAGGCGTGTCGGCATCGTCTGCCTCAGCCACGAAATCGGACGCATGGGCGTTTTCGCTCATAGCGTCAAGGTCGAACGGGTGAAAGCCTGTTCCAAATGCATGCGTAGGAGAGAAAGGAGCTCTACGCTTGTAGCATTTCGCCAGGAGTGAGCATTGCGCGGCCGAGGCATACAAATAATCGTTTGATAAAACGTGCGTAGCGAGTTGCATTGATATCTTCTGCTGCTTGAGTGGCGCAGCTCGGCGATATTTTAAATAAACATTTTCCTTTCTGCAGTTTCGGGACACCTGTATACATATATTTCTCCCATGGCAACTGCATTATAAATAACAATGACATGTATTTGTATCTCCTAAAAAGGTATTAAAATAAACTAGTTCGTGACAGCCACTCGAACAAAGCTTATAATATAGGACAGGAAATACCCATGTCAGAAGTTAAATCCGGATCAATAACACGACGTATAGATTTATCCCAAGATCAATGACCAAATTAATTTAGATTATGGGTTTTCCCTGTTGTTCTTTTCTGATTTTATGTGCTCAGAAAATCATTAACAACTATTGTTATAAATATAGGTATATGAACTTATATCGTATATAATAAGATCTAAGTAAATAAATAAAATTTACAACAACGGTATTTCTGTTGGAATAAAAACTGATTGCTTGTTACATATTTTGTCGTTTATAGTTTGTGTCATAGTCATCAGAGCCTTTACAACTAAATCAAAGATGTAAATAAATAAATAATTTTTATTTGTATTTAGCTTTATTTTGCTACATTCTCTAGTCCAAGACGCCATTGATAAGACGTGTAAGTCGAGATTGCAATCTTTTGTGGCCCCAGTTGAATAATCCTTGATACTAGTGGAAGCTGTGTTCTTTACAATAAATTGGTTGTCTTTCCCACTCTGTTGCAATTGGCGTCTTCTTGATACTTAAAGCAAATTCCTATCAGACTTGTCCTTTGTTTTATTTATAATTACGTTCATAGCCTCTATGTTTGAGGAATGTAATTGATTTTTTTAGTTAGTCAGCTTTCTTTTCTTTAATACGATGATGTTCTAAAATGTTTCATAAGTAGTAATTAAAAAATGTCTAGGAATTTTGTTCATTATTCCTGGACGATATTACTGAAATTATTACTGTTGTTAAAAAACCTAAAAATATGAAAATATTCGTAAGACACGTTACGGGTGAGAAGTTAGCCACAACAGTTATCCACAACTTTTTTTTCTGAACCGATTTTAATGAGTTATACATCATTGGAAAGCGCATGGCGCCCTGAATCTCCGCTAGTGTTGCCCGATCGAAAAAATCAGAATTAGGGCCCAAAAAATTAAAATGAAAGTTGAATTTCTCGCAATTTTGCCGAAATTCCGGGTATCATATCTCAGTTATTACAGAACCTATCTCAACAATCTTTGCACCACTGGAAAGGGCAGATCTTCAAGTACACCCCATAGTTTTGCCCGATCAAAATTATGACAACTGGTGTAAAAAAAAAATTATTGAAACATTCCCCTAGTTTTGACAGATCGAAAAAATCAGAATTAGGGCCCAAAAAATTAAAATGAAAGTTGAATTTCTCGCAATTTTGCCGAAATTTCAGAATTAGGGTCTCAAAATGAAAATAAATACATATTGATTTATTTTGTCGAAATTACCAGTGACGTATCTCAGTTATTAGACCACCTATCTCAACGATCCTTGGCATTGGTATAAAGACATGTCAAATACTCTATAAAAAATATGTATTAATAAAATATATCACCATACTCACTAGTATTAAGTATTAACCCTTTTTCCTAAAGCCAATATGCTCTTATACAATGTGTGAGTATGTAATAAAGTGTTTTTAAAACTAAACCTTACGTTCTAAAAAATAATTAACTTTAAGGTAATTAAATTTAATAAACGATGTAATGAATTACTTTGTTGCGGTTATATACTGTGTGTTGTTATTTGCACGAATACTTTCTCCTACTTATCCTACACAACTCACAGGTATAAAACTGATTAGTGGGGATCTGTGCGCACGTGATATGGAAAAATCTACTATTGCATCTTAGATCAAGATTGTCGCATTCTGCGCAAGATAAACACCTGTCTTCTAAACTTTCTTAATTCTGTAATAAAACGCCTATTATTGATTGTTCAAATGAGATTGGGTTTAGGTTATTCATTTTACAGTTTTGTATCAGGCATTTCGCATAATAGCATGTAGAGATTTCAACTAAGAACGTCACGTCACGTGACTTCCCGCCAAGTGCGCAGTAGACCACTTTCCATTCAGCGTGTAGATATATGGAGCTATTTATCAACGTCGTTATTTTCCCGCCGCGCAGGTGTACTGGTGGGGGAGTGACGTTCTTAGTTGAAATCATCTCTACAACCCCCACTATTTTATCCGTCCTTTACAAACTAAATCTTTTAGTTTATAATTAATGAAAGGTTGTGGTTTAGAAACTTGTTTTAAAATACCTTCAAATTTTCTTAAATAAAAAGCTGCATTAAATGCGTTATTTTCCAGTAGACCTAAATAGATAAATGTATGATTGTAAATATTTTTAATTGCAAGAGTCCATTGGCGTGTATTGTGGTAGAGCGGCATTAAAATCGATGATTTACTTAGTAACATTTTGCTATTAATATTTATGAATGAAGTGGTATTGGTAATGCCAACATATCCCTCTTATGTATTGCACAAAGAACAGATAAGTATTGGTCCAAACTGATACCAGCTCATACTCCAGGGACTTTAAACATGTATGACAATTTTTAAATCAATGACGCAAACGGTTTGGGCGCTATAAACTTTGTTAGAGGCTATCTGACAGAATCCAAAGCCTTCGTCGCTGTGGTTGCGAATTGTCACATTTTAGTAAACGTGAGCTTTTTCTCTTGTTCCACGTCTAGGACAGTAATTGCCATGATGTTGATCTGGCAAAAGGGGAAGCAGATGACAACTTATATTTTCTATTAAAGTAAGAATTAATGGCATTAGGATATATTCCCGAGAAATGGGGTAAATTAGCAAGAAAATTAACGTTCAATTTCATTTTGCTGGCTCTAATTAATATTTTGATCGGCCAAAGCTATGGGGTGTACTTGAAGAAAAGATCGTTGAGATCGGTTGTGAGATATTCAGGGCGTTATGCGCTTTGATGTATAACTCATTAAAATCGGTTGAGAAATAAGAGTTGTGGATAACTGTTGTGGCTGGCATATGGTGGTCATGCAGAACACTAATATTTCAATAATTTTTTTTGGACAGAGGTTGTCATAATTTTGATCGGGCAAAACTATGGGGTGTAGTTGAAGACCTGTACTTTCCAGTAATGCAAAGCTCGATGAGATCGGTTGCGTAATAACTGAGATATGATACCCGGAATTTCGGCAAAACTGCGAGAAATTCAACTTTCATTTTAATTTTTTGGGCCCTAATTCTGATTTTTTCGATCGGGCAAAACTAGGGGAGATTCAGGGCGTCATGCGCTTTCCAATGATGTATAACTCATTAAAATCGGTTGAGAAATAAGAGTTGTGGATAACTGTTGTGGCTGGCATATGGTGGTCATGCAGAACACTAATATTTCAATAATTTTTTTTGGACAGAAGTTGTCATAATTTTGATCGGGCAAAACTATGGGGTGTAGTTGAAGACCTGTACTTTCCAGTAATGCAAAGCTCGATGAGATCGGTTGCGTAATAACTGAGATATGATACCAGGAATTTCGGCAAAATTGCGAGAAATTCAACTTTCATTTTAATTTTTTGGGCCCTAATTCTGATTTTTTCCATCGGGCAAAACTAGGGGAGATTCAGGGCATCATGGGCTTTCCAATGATGTATAACTCATTAAAATCGGTTCAGAAAAAAAAGTTGTGGATAACTGTTGTGGCTAACTTCTCACCGGTAGACACGTTTGCAAATTGGTAAGTTTGGATTAATTCCAGTTGACACAGTATGAAGAAGACTTACTTGAGAAGACTGAAGAGAAGCTAAGGAATATGCATGGGAAAAATTTATTAAATTAAAAATTTATTTATACAACACAAATATCTTTGAGTGAAGAATATCACTTTGTTTCTATATCCGCAGAAAGGTCATTTGGTTGGTTCAAGTAAAATTCAAAATTCTCAAAGTAAGAATATGATTTTCTTGATGTATCAAGTAATACGTTTTCTTGTTTTAAGTATGAAGGAACTGCTTGAAAGGAATTACGTCTGTTTTAAGCGATACGTACGTATACTTTTGGGTCAGGAAACTGTTTGTTCGTTGAAGAATATATATTTTTCACACAACAAAATGTTTTTGTTGTAAAACGAACGTCTTACTCTTTTTATATGTAGAAGAATAACATTTTCTTTGTCAGAGCAAAATATACTCAACATAAACATATTAAACTCTTAAACCGGAAGAATAACTAGCCGTTGAAATAACTACATATATTGAAATTCTTATTACAATAAAATATTATTTGGATATTATCTTGATACCCAAGAATAGAGTTCTCTATGTGTAAGCTATTCCACTACAATCCTTGTTTGTTCTAATAATCCTTGTAAGTCACCCACGAAATAAAACATAGATGTAAACAAACAATAATACGAACACTCAATATGGACAAACTTATATAGCGGTAATATCTGGCAAAAGACGCGAGAAACTGTTAGCGCCATCTGTAAAGTAATTGCACAACTTTCTATGTATCTCTCAGAGTAAGAATCTTCGATGAAGATGTAGAGAAAAATATACTTAACATAAACATACAAAATTCTTAAATCGTAAGAATAACTAACCGTTGAAACAACTATATTGAAATTCTTATTAGAATAAAATATTATTTGTATAGAAAAAAAAACCTTCTCATGCTACACTATATACGCAATTTTTCTTGATATGCAAGAATAGAGTTCTCTCTGTGTAGAAATAAATAACATGCATGGGCTATATCTAGAATACCTATTTTGAACGTAATAGGGAAGGACGACCTACGTAGTTCAGGTATCCAGGCATAGTTTATTGACTTCGTAGAGTTCGTAGGGCCGTTGATGCCATACCGCATTGTGAGTCATGAAAATACCACGGTAAACGGTACGCGATACTTCGCCATATCGATCGCACATGGCGACAGTAATGAGGAAACACAAACTCCAGTCTCGTGTCTCCGATACTATACTAATCTTTATCATCACCCTTTTCTATCATATCGTATTAAATCGATCATGATTTAATACGATCATTGCACCAATAAAATATATCTGACAACAAGAGACAATGAGTAATGTGTATTACAAGGTTATAGAACTTCGAGATGATTTGAAAAATTTGCAGTGTCAAAACTTAATAAAAAACTGGTTTAATTCAACCCTTTACTAAGGTAAATGTGTTAGAACAAATTATGATATAGCAATAAGATAACTTAAATAGGTATGTATATTATGTACAAAATATTCTTTATAATTACACAAACAATGAATGAAAAATTACAATCTAATGACCCTGTTGTATCTTATACAATTTATGGTACAGTCCTCTCATATTGAGTAATTCGTCATGTGTTCCTTTCTCAACGACTGCACCTTTGTCCATAACGTAAATGACGTAAGCATCTTGAATTGTTGTTAATCGATGAGCGATGGTAATGCAAGTCCTTCCTGCCTTTGCTTTGTCCAAAGCCTCTTGAACAATCTACAAGAACAATACATTTTAAAGCCATTTTGAAAGACAAAAACAACTGAAGCATACCCTTTCACTCTCCATGTCCAAAGCCGATGTGGCTTCATCCAAGAGCAGAATTTGTGGGTTCCTAACAAGAGCCCTAGCAATGGCCACACGTTGCTTTTGGCCACCAGAAAGTTGTGTTCCTTTATCTCCCAATCCCGTATCGTAACCCTAAAATATATTTATCGATAATTAATCCTCGTTATGTATAAGCCAAACATACCAATGGCAATGCAGCAATGAAATTATGTATATTTGCACTTTTAGCAGCGGCTATCACTTCTTCCTTGGTAACCACTCTAGTATTGTCACCATAAGCAATGTTTTCTTCGATGGTCCTGTCAAAGAGGTTGGGTTCTTGGGAAACTATCCCAAGGTGGGACCTCAGCCCCATGATCTTAATATTCTTCAAGTTGATGTCATCGATATTGACAGAACCAGAGGTTGGATCGTAGAATCTTTGAATGAGTTGGACGATGGTGGACTTCCCACAACCGCTTGGTCCCACCAAGGCAACTGTTTTCCCCGCTGTTATGCTCAGGTCTAAGTTCTCCATGACTGGTGTATTCTGCCTTGTTGGGTAGCTGAATCCCACTTTTTGATATTTGATGTCTGCTCTTGTCTAAAATATTTGTGGTTAAGGTAAATAAGAGTAAGTAGTTTTTTAAACAAACCCATCCTGAGTGAGTAGAGTTTGGTCCATCTTTGATCTTTGGTACTCGGTTGACGAGCTCGAACATCTTGTTGGCACCTATTATGCCCTTTTGGAAGTTAGGAGAGAACGCCATGATCATCCCGATGGTCATAGCAGCCGAAATCAAAGCCTCTGACACTTTGAACACTTTCGTAAAATGTAAATTCTCGTCCAGAATCAAAATACCACCATAGTAGAAGGCAATGATATAAGAAAAGGTTGTCAAACTTCTGGCCAGACCCAAGACGACACCACGCATGTGTACACTTTGTTTTGCCTTCTTGTAGTAAGGAATCATTTCAGATGTGTATAAAGTATAAAAAGTTTCTTCAGCTCCTAGAGAAGCTACTGTTCTTATATTTCCAACAGCTTCTACTGCAATCTTTGTGGATTTCTCCAAAGCGTCTTTACTTCCGTAACTATCCATCTGGTTAATTTTAGCTTCTAGGTATGACGCAATGATGACTGCTGGCATAACTGACAATGACACCAAAGCCAATCTCCATTCGAAGTATAAAGACAAACCAATTGCGATTACAAACGTCGATAGAGAGTTCAGGACTACTATAATAGGATGCCCGGCTGCTCCTTGAATATTAGCTGCATCGGATGAAAGTTTAGAGCAAATTGCACCCACTGCATTTTCCTTCAGGTCAAACCAGCCCACCTCTTGCCTTAAGACACTTTCGAACATTGTACCTCTCACCCTTCTCGTTAATTTCTCACCGGATATATTGATAAAATACCACTGAAATCACATATTTTAAATTTGAAATGAGGAAATTGTTAAGTTACCTGTAGGAATGTGGTTATGCCACTAGCTATGCCAATCAGCAAGAAATACAAGCTGTAACGATTGCCTTCACTGCGCACGAAATCATCGTCAGGATCAGCCAACACACCGATGATATCACCAAAAATGATCGCATAAACAGGCATGGCAGCACCAGCCAGGATAGCTGATACTGCTCCAATAGTTATCTGCCACCATTCTGGTTTATTCAGGCGAAGCAATTCCCTTATTGCTTTAAGTGCCCCAGAGGTGTCGCCCTTTTGTTTGCCTTCAAGTTCTTCTAGGACATCGATAATTTCTTCGGTTTCGTCAACTGATGCTTGATTCGTGTACTTTGATCCTGAAGAAATATCACTTCATAATTAGGAGGAAGTAAAAACAAGCGAGGAAGGAAGATGGACGAAGCAATACCTTTGTCATCATCGTCGTTAGTAGAGATTTGGGTAATAACCAAATTGTAATATACACCATGTAAATCCATCAGCTGATGATGGGTGCCCTGTTCAACTATCTTCCCCTCTTGGAAAACGATAATTTTGTTGGCATTTCTTATAGTCGATAACCTATGAGCGACTATGACTGTCGTACATTCCTTGCTAATGGAGTCAATAGCTCTTTGAACCTGTGCTTCACTGTTTGTGTCCAATGCTGAAGTGGCTTCATCCAATAGCAACAAAGTTGGCTGTCCGACTAAAGCTCTTGCAATGGCAATTCTTTGCTTCTGTCCTCCGGACAGCTGAGAGCCCCTCTGACCCACCATGGTGTTGTATCCATACGGCAGATCCTTTATAAACGTGTGAGCGTTGGCCTTCTTAGCTGCGCGCTCAATATCTTCTTGCTTGGCACTCATATTACCGAATCTAATATTTTCTGAGATGGTTGTAGCAAATAATACTGGTTCTTGGCCAACAACTCCTATCTTCCCTCTATACCAAGTCAGGTCAAAGTCTTTAATATCTACACCATCCACAGTAACAGTTCCATCGATCGGATCGTAAAATCTTTGCAGAAGTTGTATACAGGTTGACTTGCCACATCCCGAACTACCCACCAAAGCGACAGTTTCACCAGGATTGATGTCCAGATCAACACCTTGAAGTATCTAAAGAGATTCAATTATTTACCGCGTTAGTTTGAGGAGATCTACTTACTTTAACATCGCTCCTCGATGGATAGTTGAAATGGACATTCCTGAATTTTATTTGCCCCTTTAATTTATCCAATTTATTTCCATTTCCTTTGCTTAGGTTGATTACCGGTTGATTATCAATAACGGCGAATATGTTCGATGCAGCTCCGGCCGCTGCACCAAAAATTGTAAAGTATGGTGCAGTCATACCCAAGGTAAATGACGACATCATTACAGAGAAGAAAACCTGGAATATTGTGAAGGATTAAAGTTCGCCAATGGTTTATTTATCGTCAGCGCATACTGTAATCATTGTTCCTGGTGTGTATGTCTGTTCGTCCTCATCAAGATGTCTTTCTTCAAGGATCAAACCGATGCCAAAGTAAAAGGCTAAAGCGTAGGAGGCAAACATGACAAAGAAGATAACACCATTGCTCACAGCCATTAGCAACGCCTTCTTAATATTGTTTTCGCAAGCGTGTACCAGATGAGCTTTATATCTGGTGATTTCCTTCTGTTGGCCACCAAAGGCAAACACAGTCTTTATTGCTGTAAACACCTCTTCTGCTATAGCTCCAGCTGATGCATATGAATCTGATTCTTCTTTAGAGAATTTAGTTGTTAACTAAAACAGATAATTACTTTAGTTTGATAAGATCCAAATTAATGAAGGAAAGGAGAAGGAATGGGGTGGAAACACATCTTTACATACCCATCCAACAAATCCTAACAGAATAGCTGTCACTGGAAGACTAATGAGGCAAATCAGAGTCAGCAGCCAGCCGTATACAAAAGCTACCACTATTCCAGCGATGAAAGATGACATAAAGAAGAAAAATGTTGTTACTTTGTCACCGATACCTTCTTCAACTTTCACCATGTCTCTGAAATGACGAAGAATTATAGTTTATTGCGTTTCCTCTCTTTTGAGAGCATACCCAGAAATCCTACTGGAGAAATTCCCTGTTTGGTTGACATCATACCAACTAACATCCTGGTTTAAAACGCCTTTCATGTACAACGAACGAATTCTTCCTATCTAGAACAAAGATAACTCCTAAATTCAGCATAAAAACAAAAATTTGCTGCTCATACTTGTCTGATGCAAGCATAACTGTATCCAAGTGTGGCGAAATATGTCAGTAGTAATGTGACTCCACCTATGATCGAGCCATACACGGCAAAATCAGTAACTTGGCTGAAAAACAGATCTTCTAATGCTTGAAGTTCGTCAGGATCAAGAGTTTCATCTTGCCGTCGAACATAGAAGTTGAGGATATCTTCTGTGATGTTACCAAAGAGTATCATCAGCAATGGTGTACCCACTCCAGCAGCAAGGGAGCAAATTATGCTTAAAATTATGCAGATCTTGTCAAGCGCTGTTGCATACCGATACTAAAATGGAATATATATATATATATATATATATATATATATATATATATATATATATATATATATATATATATATATATATATATATATATATATATATATATATATATATAAATTAATTTATATACATATGTATACATATTTCATGCTGTTATTAACTAAAGTTTGATTAACGTTTTTAACTTACGAGTTGGAAGTATGAAATTGACTTCACTTCAGGTTTCTTTTCTTCTTTACTCTCCTCATCGTCTTTGCCTTTTACAAAGGTCCTGTAGGACAAAAGTACACAAGTTAAGATGACAAAAACAATGAACTCAGGTATGTAGTTGAATAATAATATAATAATACTAACGCTTCCAGTGAACTTTTCTTTTCTTTACTGTTAGATGGATCACTAATTATTTCATTAGAACTCATCGTGACAATGTTTGTGTTATTTTCTCACAAAATTTACACTATTCACATCACACTTCATCCGTAATAACATGCACTTCGAACAAACAAAAAAAAACAAAAGTTAATACACATCAGAATTTCTCTATTTATATATTTTCCTATACCACCATTTTTATCAAGATTAACCTATAGATAAGCAAAGCTTAAAGGCCTTAATTTCTCTCAGTTTAGCATCGGCTGATTATCTGGGATTATTTTGCAAAAATAACTTACGTAGGTAGTAATTTATTTCGATAGCAGATGATTTGCGACGGTTTTGTTTCGAATTATAAAAAAATGAAGACCGAAACAAATTAAGTTTGAGTTGCTTCTGTCAATGTGATGTTGCGATAGTTTTTTAAAGACGTCGTCAACCTTGGACTTGTTTCCACGATTTATTGCGATCGCAGATGGACCTTACATCTGCTTAGATATAAATTTAGATTCCTCAGGTATAGTCTGGACTCGGGATGTCGTCTGTATCTTGCCGAAAGTGATGAAATGTGTTTGCTCTTGAACGAAAATAGTTTCTGTTGATTTTACCGCGACAGACCGAACACTAACAAACTTATGTAATCTATACGAATATTTGACTGATTTTTTTTTACAGAGATGTTAAGATATTGGTTTTCTATGAAATTTGGTTCGTTTTTGAACATGAACAATACTAAAAGAGGCCGCCTTAATAAAATCTTTGGATATTTTTCTGTTCTAAATAGGTCCTTTGTGTAAATATGTTTTATCTGTGATTGAAGTTGTTTTATTTTTTATATTAACAGTTTAAAATAAACTATAATACCTATACTTCTTCTACCATATGTACATACAGCCATAGTAGTATATCTGTTTTTTTAGATTTATTGTATTGTTTTGTTCGTTTGTTGATGGTATATTCTGAGGCATTAGCCTTTATTGTAATCCTGCACTTCGTACTGAAAACAAGCATGTCGTCTGTATGCCAAGAATGAAATGTGTTATTTTTTAAGCTTTATGTTGAAATAAATTTATAAAAACCATCCACCGTTATGACTACGTCGTTGACACATTGAAGAGTTTTTTAAAAACTCTTCAAAAAACATTTTTCAATTTAAAAAAATGCTATTGTTTAATTTATTGACAATAAATCAATACAGAGAAAGTAATCTGATACAAGACATAATGTACCATTTGTTCTTTCTTTGTTCTTGAGCATTTCTTTTGTCGGAAACAAGATGTCAAAACAATGCTTTCCAATTCAAGCATTTCTTTAGTCGGAAGCAACATTTATATGCTTCTTTTCTCGTTTTATGACGAGTGTAAACAAATGCTCTTGAAATATATCTTACTCGCTTTGTATCTTACACAGATTTAATCTATGATTCATTGCCAGTGTGATTAAAACGTAGGTACTTATTTAACACGCGGTAGCGCGACTTAGATAACAACACAGACAGGTACATACTGGCAAACTGTTGATTACTAATATTATTTATAATAAATTGTGGATTAAATGTTCACACTTTGTCTAATTTCGTAATATTACGACATACAAACTAACACTTTTCGGATATATTCTGTGATTATAAACAATTTGTGCATGTAATGACTGCAAATCACATCTATGTATACACACATATGTGTGTACAATTAGAGGCCTCATTCCATACCTATGTGAAGTTAGCCCCCAGCCCCCTCTTATGGGAACTTACGTGTATCGAAAAACACTAATTACCCCACTGTCTTAAGAGGTACCGCAATGATACAACACTGTTCGAAAGAACGTTCTATGGCCAAATCAAAAGTGGAAATGCTCGGTCTCAAATATGTAAATTAGTATATGTAATTAATTAATTAATACCTTCCGAGATGTCCCAAAAATTTCGTAAAAATCGGGATGTTTGAGAGCCTCTATCTCGCTGACCCATTGTTAAATTTTAACAAAATAAAGGCCATTCGATTCCTTATTCTTTTTACTGTTGATAACTAGAAATGCCCGGTGGCAAATTTGAAGAGCTGAGGTAGTACAGGTGACGAACCGTCGCCGTGCTGCGTGAGAGCCTGTGAAAAATACTAATTACATTGCGGTATCACTTAAGATAGTGGAGTAATTAGTGTTTTGCGATACACGTAAGTTCCCATAAGAGGGGGGCTGGATGTCAAACACGTTCTCGCGCAGCACGGCGAAGGTTCGTCACCTGTACTACCTCAGTCCTTCAAATTTGCGACCGGGCATTTCCAGATATCAACAGTAAAAAGAATAGGGAATCGAATGGCGTTTATTTTGTTAAAATTGATCAATGGGTCAGCGAGATACAGGCTCTCAAACATTCCGATTTTTACGAAATTTTCGGGACATCTCGGAAGGTATTAATTAATTACATATACTAATTTACATATTTGAGACCGGGCATTTCCACTTTTAGTTTGGCGACAGAACGTTCTTTCGAACAGTGTTAGTTTCATTGCGGCATCTCTTAAGATAGTGGAGTAATTAGTGCTTTTCGATACACGTAAGTTCCCATAAGAGGGGGGCTGGAAGTCAAACACGTTCTCGCGCAGCACGGCGAAGGTTCGTCACCTGTACTACCTCAGTCCTTCAAATTTGCGACCGGACATTTCCAGATATCAACAGTAAAAAGAATAGGGAATCGAATGGCGTTTATTTTGTTAAAATTGAACAATGGGTAAGCGAGATACAGGCTCTCAAACATCCCGATTTTTACGAAATTTTCGGGACATCTCGGAAGATATTAATTAATTACATATACTAATTTACGTATTTG
The DNA here is from genome assembly GCA_963971325.1 of Aphodius granarius. Lineage (NCBI taxonomy): Eukaryota > Metazoa > Arthropoda > Insecta > Coleoptera > Scarabaeidae > Aphodius > Aphodius granarius. The sequence continues at coordinate 12,205,148 of OZ020227.1, read as the reverse complement.
AGACCGGGCATTTCCACTTTTAGTTTGGCGACAGAACGTTCTTTCGAACAGTGTTAGTTTCATTGCGGTATCTCTTAAGATAGTGGAGTAATTAGTGCTTTTCGATACACGTAAGTTCCCATAAGAGGGGGGCTGGAAGTCAAACACGTTCTCGCGCAGCACGGCGAAGGTTCGTCACCTGTACTACCTCAGTCCTTCAAATTTGCGACCGGACATTTCCAGATATCAACAGTAAAAAGAATAGGGAATCGAATGGCGTTTATTTTGTTAAAATTGATCAATGGGTCAGCGAGATACAGGCTCTCAAACATCCCGATTTTTACGAAATTTTCGGGACATCTCGGAAGATATTAATTAATTACATATACTAATTTACGAATTTGAGACCGGGCATTTCCACTTTTAGTTTGGCGACAGAACGTTCTTTCGAACAGTGTTAGTTTCATTGCGGTATCTCTTAAGATAGTGGAGTAATTAGTGCTTTTCGATACACGTAAGTTCCCATAAGAGGGGGGCTGGGGGCTAACTTCACATAAGTAGGTGAATGAACATTGCTGTTACAATAATTTTGAATAATTAGGTCCCACTTCGGATGCTATAATTAAATGGTGTAATAATCTTTTACAAAAGTGACCTTTGAGCTAACTTCACCCCGTGAGTGGGATGAATTTGAATTAAACGCTTATTTTCGACACAGCACACCTACATAGTGGTCACTAATAGTATAAATAAATGAATGTAATCGGTAATACATGAACTAGGTACTAAATAAATGAGGATAAAAGCAAAATAATTGACTCTATGCACCTCTATGCTCAATGCAACACCAAAAAATGTTGTATTTTCATAAAAATTAATAATGTAATGTGTAAGGCAACTTGGCTTTGCTTGAATATTCTTGCAGTCATCACTACAACGAGGTAAATGTGTTGCAGTGTAGATAATTCTACTTTTATGACCTATTTTCGTGACCACAATGCCTGTGATATCGTCTGCTTCCTTTTTAACTCTCACAACAGTTCAATTATGATATTAATTTAATAAACTGTTTTATAAATGCACTGATAGCCCAACCGAAAAATGCTTTGCTATATATGTACTGTACATTTATACAATGTACATACACACCATATATGTATTATTATGAAAACTTATTATCGATCAATCTGTAAATAGATTAGTATCTACGTGGAATTTTAGGGACATTTTAGCAATACGATAAAAAATGTAAGGAATTTATTTTAATCGGACATTCGTATCGATAATCCTGATACACATGCTATCTCATCTCACTCTTGTTTCTATAAAATCTATGTCATTTGCAAAATACGCAATTCATTGTTATGTTGACATAATTACGATATTGTTTAAGACTTTGAGGTAATATTCATCTTCCTAGTTACGTACATATAGGTAATATTGCGCAATCATTATCTCTACATGTTACTATTATAAATCACAAAGTTTAATAAAAATGTAGTCTGTTATACAATCGAGGAGAACTAAATATAGATTTTTTTCGTGCTGATGTATATTAAAATCAAATTGTCAGTCAAAATCTCGATTTTTGTCGATCTACAATCTAAAAGATTTTGACAGATTTTGAATAATAATAATAATAATAATCAGAAACAAAAAAAATAAATGGTTACTGACGTTTGTCAAAATGTGACAATTTGCAACACAGCGACGAAGGCTGTGGATTCTGTCAAACTGCTTCTATAAAAGCTCATAGCTCCTAAACTGTTCATGCTACTGATCTGCAAATTTGTGTACATATTTAAAGTCACTGGAGGATGGGTTGGTATGAGTTTGGTCCCAATAGGATTCCTCAGAATTCCTCAGAAGACGCATGTAACATTTGCCACTTCCGGTTGTAAGATTGTTACCAAAAACAATCCAGTTCGTCCGCCGGTAATTCTAAATATGTATACCAAATTTCAGCCCGATCCATTGTTCCGTTTGGGAGCAATTGCAATCGGTTCAAATTTCTATACGTTTATATGCTATTTATTTTATGCTTTTGGCAACACTTGTCACGCTGTTTACTGGGACGTAACGTCATTTTAAAGAATTTCTTGCCTACGTTGTCAGATTCATATTTAGGTAATCCAAATGGGAATCGTCAAATTTAAATTTTAATACAATTTTCTCAACTAATTCAATATGTAATACTCAATTTTGTTTAAATTTCCATATGACCGTCATACCCTAATTCCTGCTTTTACGACGAAAATTTTTTTATGTATACAAATTTTTAGATCAGTGGGATGAACGGTTTAGGTGCTATAAGAGTTCATAGAAGCGGGTTGACAGAATCCACAGCCTTTATCGTTTTGTTGTGAATTGTCAGATTTTGACAAACGTCAGTGCCACTGACATGACATGACATTAAATATAGACTTCATTGTGACCACGATGTAGTCGGAAACTTGGGTGAGGGCTACCCCAGATATTTTTTTAAGCCGTAGCCCCTCTTGACCCTATTTAACGTCAGTTTCCGTGACTTAAAGACATTTGTCATACTGACATTTAATGTCATGTCATGTCAGTGGCAGTGACGTTTGTCAAAATTTGGCAGTTCGCAAAACAATGGCTGTGGATTCGGCCTAAACCACCTAAACCATTCATCCCAATGATCTGCAAATTTATATACATATTTTATAGTCCCTGGAGGATGAGCTGATATCACTTTTAATCTATTATGTCTTAATATATTTATCGTTTTCTTTGTAGGTACGACGTGAAGTATTCCTCAACGAGGCCAAATGTTATTGTTGGAAGATTCTGGAGACTGCGAAGAAAAGCGCATCGAAATTTCCAAAGCGAAGGAAGACAAAAGTGTCCACTGTCGGTACGCACCACTTGAAATTACCGATTTAAACTGTGATACTAAAACGAGCTCAAAATAGCAATATGCCGGACGAGGTGAACGTGGAATGCGAACGCAAGAAAGGACCGAACAGTGAACAGTGGGAAAAACTGCTGAGCAATGGAAAACCGCCGACGACGATGCCGACTAGACTCCAAGTACCCGGAACCGACACCAGGAGGAGTTCAAGCAACAGCCTGCTTGGATCGTTTCATAAAAGTTTTAAACTGACCATGGGGACCAATAAGGCTGATTCTCCAAGACACGTATTTAGTAGGTAAGATATTCGAAGTCAATAGGTCATTTCCAGGTTTGTCAGAAAAGAGAGCTAGGAATATGTTCCAACACTTTTCATATTATGTTGAATTGAAGTAAGTGTGGTAAAAAATGGCTATTTATAATGAGAGTGCTCAAAGAGGTGAAAAGATTTAACAATCCGTTAAAAAGGTTTATCTAGTTGTAGTAAAACCGTAGGGGTCAATAATGTTGCTTTTATGACTTTTTTATTTTTTTTACCCTCAATCTCGATCCAATAAAACCACAGGGTTGCCTTTATTTATTTATCGATATTTCTGAGTCTGATGTAAGAAGAAAAATGTTTCTACAAAGCCATCGTAAACAATGTCTTGAATATTTTACAATAACAATAACTAGTCCAATATAGTTAACAGAATATTTGCGATATGTGAAAGATGATACATTTTAAAATAAAATAGTAATCTCATATATATGATATCTATATTTCTTCAGAAAATGTCCGAAAACGTGCGAACTAAATTCGTGGAAAATTTTTAAAGGACCGAATTGAAACAAAAGGTTCAAGTTAATCTCTAAGAAAAAACCTCGGAGAGCCTATAAAAACATACACTTCAGATTTCATACAGTTTAAAAATTCAAATCCCGATTTTCGCAACATCTCTGTTTTATAAACAGGCGATCTTTCAGCACTGCTTCAAGATGAAGGAAGTCGTTACTGACAACAAAATAAACAAAAGCATACATATAACACGATAGTGTCTTATTTTCATAATATTGACCCATCTACTTTATTCTACGTTATACATCGATAATACATTTTAAGATATTCCAGAAAACCATTACGAAATCAGATAATAAAGAGTAATGTGGCAACATTAGTTCTTGAATAAAGCTTTGAACGTTTAAAGAGCAACTGTTCAAATTGAACGTGACCTTTGGAGTACGTCCAAGACATGCCTAAACATTACAATTAAAACAATTGGTCCGAGCAAAACGTTTCTTGTTTATAATCCTCATCGAGTAGTAGAATATAAATAATGCACATAAAGAAACATTTCAGGAATAAGCGGTAGGTGTCAATATTTTTTCATAACGAAATCATAAATAAGACGCGAATTACCGAAGATATAGAAAAAATCATACGGGCGTTACTAAAAATATCGTTTTACTATATTGGTCCACGGTTTATATCTGTCTAGCGTAAAAAGACGAGAAGTTCTATTCGCAGAAGTGGTCTAAGGACGAATGTTATGAGCGTGACATTTGAGTTTTGTGGTTATTGCCAACGCAGACATCTGTTTCGGACATAAATATTAGTATCGAAACGGCACTTATGTATTTTATCGAGGAAGAGATTTTCTTGTTCAAGTGCAAGAAGTATGAGTTATTGGAAACGTGATGAACATGTAATTTTGTTTCGTTATTGCCTTGTTTGATTTTCAAAAGAAAAAATTAATAACTTAAATACTAAATACTACAATATGTATGTTCTAGATTTCCGAGCGAAAACCACTCTGCTGCAAGAGGCATCTAAAGGACGTAACAGTAAGACAGCTACGAAGAGAGCTGTCTTACTGTTACGTCCTGAAGGCGCTGTCTATACAAGACAAACACGCATTATGCTCAATACAAATAATACCTAAAGTAATATTACAAAAAATTGTAATACGTAAAGATTATAGAATATCTAAATATTTTCGACGTAACATGTTTATTGCTAAAATTGTTTCCATAGATTTAAGTATGAGAGCAAAATAAGTAAGAACTGTAAGTATCTAAAGGTTTAAAACGTACAAAACGTAAAATATTGTGTGACACTTAAGTTTAAAACAAAATTACAAGTTTAAAAGACAATTAACTTAATTTGAACCGGCGCCTCCACCAAAACTGATCGCATTTGCTAATTTAATTACCCATGTTTTTATCATAGTATTATTTGCTGCAAAATTGTGTTGATCCTTTAGACGTATTCTTTATACATACCTGGATATTTTTATTGTTATTCTGTGCTGAGTATATCGAGCGGAGAAAATATGTTTGCATGATAATATTAATTGTTATAGTTGCTTTAATCTTTGCATAACGTGTTTTGACAAATTGCAAACTGAAAACAAAATAGACGTAGACAAATTACTAGACTGTGGACCACATAACTGTTTAGCCAACTATTTGAGCAATTATAAACATATTTAAACTTACTTTTATTACTGCCGCATAGGAAGTTATAAACACAAAACGTCGTACGAATATTTCACATTTGTTTAGCGTCTGTGCCATGAAAATTTTCTTTTCCGTCAAAAGACTAGTGCAGTTTTATGTGCCCATGAAACGTTCAGTTCGAAAATACTGAAGGTCGTAACAGTAAAGATGTTTTGCTTATACTCATCCATTGTATACCGAACGAAAGATTTAATACGTTCTTTACGGCAGCTTCCTGAAATTCTGACATATCCATTTTTATAATCCATAAAATTCGAAAGCTTTAATACCTAATTAGTTCTGTAGTTGGCGATAGAATATATTATATTCAAATATTTGAACTGCGCTTAGATTAATTTATTGTCCACTATGTACATAGAAATAGCGATCAAAACATTGCAATTAATTTAAACTTCAGCCAGCTATTTAGAGATTTTCACAGTATATGTAAGTACTATAAAAACATTCTAGTAAATGTTATAATGGGCTATTATAAGATAATGAAAATATTTACCTTAAATTAAAGCAAAAACTTTTGTTTAGAGAACATTTTGCATTTTCCCATCGAAATAAGACAAGAAATAGCAGCACTACGTGAATCTTGCAACTCCACGTGTTCATTTATATTCCGTGGGCGAATGTTTATTACATGCGTTTAATTTAACATTTTCCGGTTGCTTGATTTGGACTGTGAAAATACACCGGTGAATTCAGAATAATTAGATTGAGATATGCTAGACATTTTTACTGGGAGACTTCACGAATTCAACCATTTCGTCTAGATTAAATTTGGTATGTATACCAATTTAGAATTACCAAGAGATAAAGTGGATTATTTTTATGACAATTTAACAACCGGAAGTAGCAAATGTTATGTTATATATGCATTTTCTTAGGGACGCATCCGATTTTGACTAAACTGATACTAGCCCATCCGTCAGTAACTTAAATAAATTTTTAAATGAATATCACAAGTTCTCTCATAAATTGTTACAACAGAAAACAACACTATATCAAACTTAATCGACGACACGAACTACGCCGTTTATTTTAAGTAGCCCATGATCTAGTAATGAATTTTATTCGCACCAGAGCCGCGGCTTAATTTAGAAAACTTGAACGTGTCTAGACTTTACAGCTAAGGCTGGACCATGCAGCTTATTTAAAGCCCAGCGATTAAAACCATCCAGGACTGCATAACTAAAGACCAATGCCAATGTTTCATTGTATATTGCACCTTTTGAAGCAGTATTCTTCGCATACTGCTTGTATCCAGTTCACGTCGTGTTTGTAAACATTCCCGCGGCGAAAATGCGTGGGCTAACACGTTTTGTGCAGTGATTTAGTCGATTTAGATAGATCAACAACTTTACTATCGTCATATCATTTGTTTCTCCTCTTTAAAAGTGCGTTTAGTCACAGTTATTTGTTACGATACCATTTCGAAATTCATGGAAGCGGATCCGGCGATATTCGTATTTTTGGATTAGATTTGCGTCAAGAGCTTATTGTGATTCAATTGTTTTCGAAAGTTATTACTTGAGAATTGCAGCCACGTGAACTTCAGATTAATAGACAACTAACAGGGTACTTTATGTTAACTAATGTTAAGTAAACGTGATGGATTATATTCACGATTTCAAAATACACATTTAATGGGAAACCGCAGATGTTTGTGAACAATTATTATTATACTGAAGATTGTGTTTTGCATTAAATCAAATCATTGTCAGCCTTTGATAATTGGTTAATTTCTGCAATAGGAATTTGACGTAGTTTAGTCTCCATTGTCCATGGTCTGGGGTGTTACATATCCGGTTATTTTGCGTTTTAGTCTTTTGCAATTTGCGTTTCCTGCAACAGCGCGAACTTATTTTGATTATAGCCTTTGCTCTGGTAGCCTATTAAACTTTGTTATTGCACATAAATCGTCTAGTTTACAGCTAGAGTTTTGGTGTTATTGTATGAGCCGTATTGTCGTCATGGTTCATGGGGTACTTCGACGTTTTATGATAAATTATATATATATTTTGAAATTTCTCTTGAGATTTACAAGCAAGTACATATTAAAGTCTTTTTACTTCTTTTTTAGTCTACAACCTAGACTGAAATATCAAAGGTCACAAAGTTAAGGACGATAGTGTTTGAGTACGGCATGTGGCTAATGATTATAGCGATTAAAATGGATCGAAAATGCTTTTGGAACAATCTGTGATAACCTGCATATCTTTGAACCAATCCGACAATCAGTAGAAAAAAAAATATAAAATCTTAAAGAAACAACACAAATGATACTTTGAATTGGACTAAATTCTTATTGGCGGCAATCCATCTGTCACTTGTGACATCAACAAAAACTCAGAAAATTCAACACAGTCTATACTACGCGTTTATTTATTTCGTCATACGTTACGTAACATGCTTATACTATTTTGCGTGACGCAAACATATTGTAAAAAATTTTTTTATTGAATTGGTAACACTAAATAACGCGACTTAAAAAAAAAAACAACTGCACTGGTACGTTATAGGTTATTTTTATGTGTGGCATGACAGCGGCATTGCTTTTTGAAAATATTCTGCTTTAATCAATCACACACGCAGGGAATTACTTGGTATTTCTGACTTAGCATTCAGTTACAACACCGCAAAATTATTTTTAATATATATGAACAAATATGCGTAGACGATACATTTTATCGCAAATTGACATTCACGGTTATATGCGATTCTAAAGGCCTCCCATGTTATGGTATTGCATTGTTGTATCATTCACCTTTAAGTATAGCAGCAACAAATATAGCATTCTTCGTTATATTTTATTGCATTTCTTACTAGTTTTGTCGTCAGTTTTGGACTGCAGTAAACTTTTGTGATAGAAGTTTGTGACAGTGTTGATGACTAAAAAAATGGTGAGAATGACTCAATAAGTGTTCATTTTGATCAAATAAAATGGAAGGACTACGAAGATGCATCTCTCAGGTGTCTATGTTGATGGTGAAAGCATCCACTTCAGGTGACCAAGCATGGATGGATGAATGGCACAGGTTATTTTTCCAATATTCTAAATGTGTCATATCTCTCTACTAATAACCAATTTTAGCTTGTACTTATTTTTCCTAAATTTCCATGTAAAGATTTCGAAAAGTTGATATGATTCACATTTTTCTGGATTCATTGATTATCTCAATTTTATGTGTGGCGATTTACGTTTAACACACGCAAATAAGTATAAGTATTAACACTGTCAACTCAAGGTATGCTGAAAATGAAATATGGTATGTACATTTCGTATAACCTTTCTGATAGCAACTGCTTCACCTAAGTACAAAGATATCTGTACCTATTCAAGGTTGCCATTATTTGTTCAACCTTTGATAACATTTCTTACCATGAGATCACCATTTGTAACTTGAAGACAAGTTACACGACAGCACACGTTCAAGTATTGACAACAGATGTCTATTGACGATTCCGATTTTCACAACGGTCTCACTGTATCTCAGTTGTCGCAGTATAAAAACTATTTTATCGATAATATTATTTTGATAAAATATGTTTGATTAATTTACGTTATTCTTACGGTGAGGTAGTATGTAAAGGCGCCTGCAATGTCTATCAACAATTTATACACAGAGAGAAGCATGAAGTGTAGCATGAAGAGGATTTTTTTTCTATACAAATAATATTTTCTTCTAATAAGAATTTCAATATAGTTGTTTCAAAGGTTAGTTATTCTTACGATTTAAGAATTTAGTATGTTTATGTTAAATATATTGTTCTCTGACGAAGAAAAAGTTATTCTTCTATAAAAAAGTAGACGTTCGTCTTACAACAAAAATATTTTATTGGACAAAAAAATACATATGCTTCAACGAAAAAACAGTTTCTTGATCCAAGATTCTTACTCTGAGAGATACATAGAATGTAGTGCAATTACTTTACAGATGGCGCTAACATATTCTCGCGTCTTTTGCTACATATTTCCGCTATATAAGATTAACGATATTGAGTGTTCGTATATTGTTCGTTTGCATCTATGCATAAGTGTTTTATTTCATGGGTGACTTACAACGATTATGAGGAAAACCAGTAGTGGAATAGCCCACACAGAGAGAACTCTATTCTTGGATGTCAACAAAAATTGTTCTTGCGTATATAGTGTAGCATGAAGAGGATATTTTTGCTATCCAAATAATATTTTATTGTAATAAGAATTTCATTATATGTTTATATGTTATATGTAGTTATTTCAACGGCTAGTTACTCTTTTCGTTTAAAAGTTTATTATGTTTATGCTGAGTATATTTTGCTCTGACGAAGAAAATGTTATTCTTCTACATATAAAAAGAGTAAGACGTTCGTTTCTTGACCCAAAAGTATCCGTACGTATCGCTTACAACAGACGTAATTTCTTTCAAGCAGTTCCTTCATACTTCAAACAAGAAAACGTAGACTTGGAACATCAAGAAAATCATATTCTTACTCTGAGAATTTTGTATTTTAGTTGACCCAACCAAATGATCTTTCTGCGGATATAGAAACAAGTGATATTCTTCACTCAAAGATATTCGTGTTGTATCGAATAAATTTTTCCCTCTGTGTAAAAACCTCAAAATTTTAATCCTTTTTTTAAGAACGTAGAAGTAAAAAGTAAATTTTACCTACTAAAGTTACTATCTGAAGAGACACTCATGGAGTCAGCCAGTAACAACCTGCTTAAACAGGCTATAGTCTTAAATTGTTTTGAATTACTTATTAAAAGCCTAAATTCTGGTGCTTGTTTTTAATTTCTCTTAATTAGTTCGAATATATTCAAAGACAGGCAGCCACGTAACAAGTAGACGTTAAGAACAAGATTTTTGAATATCTCATATTATCCAAACATTTTTATCGTAAAGTTCCCAGCTGCCGTAACACGCACCTGGACAGCCAAGGCCATCGAATTTCAATAGCTCATATCTCATAGCAACAGAATAAAAGGGTTGGTCTTTCACCAAAACCCATTCTTCCTCTTTAGAAATTCAAAGAATAGGTGGCGAGAACTGAGGTATTTGCAAATACCGGTATCAAACTTTAAAGGAACACCAAGGAAATATTTTGTTTGTGTATGAAATCAGTAGTTTTTTCTATTATGAAAAAAAGCATTTTATTGCCTTGTTTTCAACGTGAATAATAACCCCAATTAAAAAATTACTGCTGACCCAGAAAAATAAGCATCATAAGGTCCTTTCGGAAGGCTTTTAATATCAAATTTTCGTTATTTTCTTCCGTGAGCTTCGGTCAATAGGTTTATGTTACAGGATTTTTCACTGAGACCGGAGAAGCTGCGGTAAATCATCAAATTCGGTATTGTTCGTGTTATTAATTTTTTAATTAGCGTCATCTAATTAAAGTCTTTCGATGACATTGCTCGACTTTCAGAAGAGAACATTAATTACATTCTTCTAAAAATATGTCTTTGCGTGGGCTACCATAACTGTAAGAAATTTTTCACCGAGTGATAAGGAGGTTTTTTCACATTGATCTTAATATATTTTGACTTCAAATCCTGAGATTTTGTCCCGATTTTTTTCGATCAAATTCTGGCCACCTTATTCAGAAGACATTTACAACCAAATTTAATTTGTTTTGTAAATAGCGCAACACGAAAGGGAAGAATATTTGCCAAAATAAGTCCTAGCATACATTCCATTTATGACAAAGACCGACATCATTGTTACTACCTTATTCATAATTTAAATATCTGTGAAATATCTCTACACAAAACTATAGAATGCGATATTTCACCATAACATAATTGGATTGGCCATTGTACATAGCGTTGAAAACTAGAGCAGATAAAACGAATAAAAAGCATTTTGCATGTTGATGTATGCTGATTTGCTGTGACAAAACGTAATCCTTTTCCGCCTTTTCAATTTTCATTCTAATTTTATGACAGTGAAATAACCGATGCAAAAATAACCGCGCACAAAGCCTTTACGTCACCATTTGGAACAATAAACATTTGTTAAGACGACACCAAATAAATTAGAATTGTGTGGACGGTATTTTTCGATATAGCAAACGTTATAGTCCAGTTGAACAATCAAGATATGTACCTCATGTATGATGATACTAATGAACCAACATGGATAGCTCCAATTTTGTTTTTGAAATTGTACAATTGCCAATTACGCAATAGTACTTCACCTGTTTCTTGTATTAATTATGAGGTGAAAGAGAATGACTAATAAAAAAGATTTGGCTAGGTTTCATTAGAAACTTTAATTATGGATCAACAAGTTATTTTGGGAGTACCCTCCTAAAGAAATAACGGTGCAGCCTTGTCAACATGATGTTTATGTTTTATGTCAGTGTTTGTGAAGCTTAAAATGTCATAAAAGACATTAATGTCCCTTGGATAGGTTAGTCTCCATCCATAAACTTAAGAACCAACCTGTTCATTTAAACATGTCCACTAATAATTCTTCTAATGTTGGGAGACGAAGCTCTAACATTATTCTTTATTGCAGATATAGGCAGTCTAGGTTCAATGCAAGGAGAATAAGAAAAAGAGTCGTGTTCAAACATGGAGACTGCAACGTTGTACAAGGGAACGTTGCGAAAAGAAGGAGGAAATACTTGCAGGACATCTTCACTACGTTAGTTGATGCACAATGGAGATGGACGTTGTTGGTGTTTGCCATGAACTTTCTACTTTCCTGGCTTTGCTTTGCTGTGTTATGGTGGCTGATATCATACACACATGGCGACTTAATTCCAGAAAATATGGTATGAATTTTCATATAATATAATATTCTATTCTTAAATTGTGTGATTTGATATTACCAGATCATTCTAAAGTCTATTTGCAAATCGTACGACACAATTGAAACGCTGCATTAAAATTTAAGAATCACTTCTTATATATTTACATTGACGTCAACCGTTTCCAAAAATAACTCCTTTATTTCTCGTAACACTTGCTAAACATAAAATTTTTGATATATGTATGTATAGCCCAGTCATGAAATCAATTGTGTCAAAAAGACGTAAGTACTTATGTAAGTTATTGCCCCGCTGTTGTCCGATATTTATAAGAATTGTATGGTCATTATCTCAAAAATCTCGTTTCCTCAATGTTTGTGTATGCAAACCTATTAGATCCTGTATAAAAGAAGTTTTATACAACCACATAAATTTGTATCATAACGAAAAAGATTCTAAAATTAACTGATATTTCAGTAACTGATGTACGTGTCTCTTAAAATATTGTAAAAAGCATCGTACAAATCTGGCTTTATTTGAAATAAAGATCGGCCTTTAGGTAAGTAAATATTCTATTTGGAAAAGAAAGATAATAGATTTGAGTAAAAACATTATGTGTTTGAATAAAAAAAAAACGGTGGTTTGAAAAAACAAAATATTGCTACGTCTACTGGCGGGGAGATGGCGCTGGAAGTCTCTACGCACTCGTTGGCCTTCTTTGGGCTTTATATAAGCTGAGCTACAGAATGCGAGCTGTAGTCTGGTTACTCTTTATTTGGGAATAAGTCTGTAGTCTTTACTAAAGATTACCGTGGAGTAAAATGATCTAATGAGTCCACCATAGTCTTTTATTATGGTTTTCGACTAAACTATGTTTGGATTATATAATCAAGGTCCCATGATTATAATCCAAACATAATAAAACATTAATTAATGATTAATTTACGGTCGCAATATTTATCTAATTTGAAACTACACTTTACTGAAACTAAAGTACTATTTGCTTATATCAAAATTTTTAGTTTTTAAATCAACATTCGATTTTATTAAGTCAAGTACTAAATCGTCAAACAGTAAGGGAAGTTTTTTTTTACTTAAAAAAACGTAGAGTTCTTGAAACAAAATGTTCATTTCGTTTGGAAATATTATGTTATTGAATTTAAGTTAACTAACATTCATACAAATACGATAGCTTTGAATTTAATAAATTTTACCAAAGAATCAATTTCTTTGCGTTAAATAAAGCTTTATCTGCCACTCTTTAACATCGATCTTTCTTTGACTTGAAGCAAATTGGTTTCATTCAAATTTCTTTTCTCTCTTTATAATGCAGAATATTTATGTGTAACATACAGCAATATTGCAAATGTTCATCTCCCAATTATGGAAGGAAACATTATGAATCCATACAACCTCATAGATAGATTTCTCCTAAAAATATTTCAAAAAGCATCTTAATTAGTTATATTTATGTAAGTACCGCAATTCTGAATACTTCAGCGACCCAATGCAATGCATTTTCAACGACATTCCTGTTTTCAGGCCCTTTTATAACCGAATCAATTGAAAAGCTTCACTTAAGATCTTTACGGCTATTCCAAAGAAAGAAAAATAAGTTGATGAAAGCTTGGAAAATATTTGATAAAATATAGACATTTCACGATGCCTTTTTCGTAAAATTCAACTTTTTTGCGCTGATTTGATGTTTCTAAATCTAAACCTCATAGAAACTCATATGTTTTAAATTCATTATTTATTTAAAGGCTAACGCAACATGGACGCCATGCGTCAGCAATATCAAAGGCTTCACATCGTGCTTCCTCTTCAGCGTTGAGACCCAACATACCATCGGCTACGGCGGTAGAAGCACAACGGAAGAATGTCCAGAAGCCATTTTCGTGATGTGCGCCCAAAGTATCAGCGGTGTGGTAACGCAAGCCTTCATGGTCGGCGTGGTCTTTGCGAAGATTTCGCGACCGAAGAAACGGACGCAAACATTGCTCTTCTCGAGGAACGCCGTCATATGCCATCGAGATGGCGTCCCATGCCTCATGTTCAGAGTCGGCGACATGAGGAAAAGTCATATCATTGAAGCCCACGTCAGAGCGCAACTCATTAGGCACAAGGTCACCAAAGAAGGCGAGAATTTACCCTTTTTCCAAACAGAACTGAAGGTTGGTTGGTTGGTATGTCATTATTTCTTAAATATTTAGTGTTGGTGACTGTCATATTTGGAGATAGTTGAGATAGTTGAAAAATGTAGTTTTAGAATTAAGTAATGTAATGCTTGAATTAGATGTCAGACTTTAGTGAACATTTTGCTCAAAAATGAAGAAGTTTGTGCAGTTCTGATAAATTCTGGTACTAAACTCTTCGTTTCGAAGTTTCTACTGTCATTGTCAACATTGGTTTATTAATATGAACATTTTAGCACGAAAACAACCATGAACCCTGTCAATGCTAATATGTAATACATTCTTTATACTAACAGGTAGGTGGCGATGGAGAAGAAGACAAAATATTCTTCATATGGCCGACAACCATAGTCCATAAGATCGATAGAAACTCGCCACTTTACACAATGTCAGCGACAGATCTGCTTAGGGAACGATTTGAAATCGTTGTGATTTTAGGTAAGTAAACATTTGAATGATCATTTTCATTACTTTCCATCTAGATCAATCGTTAATGACCATTATGTCAATTTGCAGAAGGCGTGATAGAATCAACAGGGATGACAACACAAGCCAGGTCCAGTTATCTTCCATCAGAAGTGCTTTGGGGACATCGCTTTCAGAGCTTAATTACGTTTAAGAAGGCAACTGGTGAATACGAGGTGGACTACGCCTTATTTAACAACACAACTGAGGTCGACACGCCGTTGTGCAGTGCTCAAAAGCTGGACGAACATCGAGCGGCTCTTAGTATGGATGGCATAGGTGAGATAAACCTTTTTCTTAACTGTTAATCAATTTTATTTCGGTGGTTGTAATCCTTTCTTATTTTCAGAGCAAATCACGACAGATATCATTCCACACGTCAGATCCCAATCCAGTGACACTCTGTGCAGCATGGATTCAATTTCAGATGACCATATCGACATTAAGATACCGCCGAGTCCTGTTCCTGTAACTGTGACAGCTGCAGAAACTCAGGCCGTCCATAACGGTGGAACGACATTCTTCAAGAATGGCAACGCGACAGCCGTTCCAGTATAGCGATAGTGTTTCTTCTTAACCATCCTATTATTCTACAATCTACATCCTACTTTTAATTCAGTATACCTTTTATTAGGTAGAATGGGAAGTATTACTAGTTTTAATTATGATATTTATTTTTGTATTATTAGTTTTTTTTTTATTTTCCTATTATATTTTTTAGACAATTAGGAATTGAATTGTATACTTTTTCTACCTCGAATTAGTCGAATTTGTGTTATAAGAAGGCTGTTGATTCCTTTAGTCGTTTATGCATTTTTAATTGTTAGTGTTAAGAACCTGCTTTAAACATTTCTTTTTAGGTTTTATTGACCAATCGGTTGCCTTGTTTCGACGCCATATCATTGTATTGAAATTTCCGGATTGTAAGTAAATCAGGTTCTTAAGATATACAGGAATATCATACATATGATAACATTTTATGCCAGTGCATCTCTACCTGGAAAATATACTGAATACTCGTACTGACAACCACAATGAGTAGCCGCAGTTCTAGGTAGAACCTGCACTGATATGAGTTGTTTAGGTATGTTCTGGACCACAAAATATATAGAGTTTGTACATAGCCATCTGTAAAAAGTGTTGTATATAATATTGCCATGTGATTGAATTTTAATAAATAAAATAATTATATGATAAATAAATAATTGAAAATCAATGGTTTTGATTGCTTTCCAATATGTCATCCGTTTTATATAACAAACGATTCTTGAGTTATCGATGTTATGTCTACTTTATTACCATCATACATAATATTGGGTTTGGAGAAAAAATGTACGGCCATTACAGTAAAGCTTCAAATTGTCGACCAAGATTTCCTATGTGCATTTTCCGCCATCTTGAAAAAGAATTAAATTCAGTTTTTTCCAATAACTCGGTTTTCCGTTGAGATACAATAATTTTGAATGAATACTTTTTTGTTTTTTACGCTCTACAATTTAGGTTCTATACATTTTTTACCGATCGTTCATGGTTATTGAGATATCGATCGAAAAAGTCAAAATTTAAGGTAGTTAAATTTGTTTTTTGTTATTTTTCTAGTTGAGATACGATAATTTTAATGAATACTTTTTTGTTGCTTTGTTCACGCTCTACAATTTAGGTCCTATACATCTTTTACCGATTCCACCGCTTTGCAAAGTCAAAGTCAACAAATAAGTTGCATCACCTCTCACTACTACCAACAACAAAAAGCGCACTTTGCCAACACATTTTCCGGACATATCTACAAGTACAAACGTGGCTCGGATTTTTCAAAGATCCTCAGGAACTTTTAAAACTCATTTCGTGCAAATGTAAAGGAAAGTGTGAGGCTGGTTGTGGGTGCAGACAAGCAGGAATTAGTTGCTCGGTTATTTGCCTGCATTGTAGAGTGGGCTAACACAGAGTCGACATTCTATTCAACGAAGACGACGACGACCGCATCATTTCCTGCGGTTCGAGAGTCTCCACAACTCGAAGAGTTAACCGAGGAAGAACTTCTTCAGCCAGGACCATAGAAACGACAAAAAATATAAAAAAGGGGCCCTTAATTATTATTTTTGGCTACACAAAAAAATATTTGTTCAATAAATTTCATGTGTTTGTTTCATAATTTCTCTGGTTTATTTATTTATGTTGTATCCCAATAATTCCCCGAAGAACCTTTCATTCGTTTTGATCTGTTTGACTTCCCGACTTTGCGGCGCGCTAGTGATTGTAATTTTGGTCGAAGGAAAAAATAAAAAAAAACGAAGTAGTAGGTTTGAACATGCTCTAAAAGTTTCATAATAGACATTTTTTTGATATCTATTGCGAGAAAAGAGAAAATAGCAAAAAACAAATTTCACTACCTTAAATTTTGACTTTTTCGATCGATATCTCAATAAGGATGAACGATAGGTAAAAAATGTATAGTACCTAACTTGTAGAGCGTAAAAAAGCAACAAAAAAGTATTCATTTAAAATTATCGTATATCAACGGAGAACCGAATTATTGTAAAAAAAAACTGAATTTAACCCTTTTTTCAAGATGGCGGAAAATGCACATAGGAAATCTTGGTCGACAATTTGAAGTTAAGCTTTGCTAGATCCCCTCCACGTCATATCAAAAATTTAGCCTTCTCGGTGCATTTGAATTTCCCAATGTATATAATGACTGAACTATATACCCAATAAAGAATATGAATAGTTTTTTTTTTTTTCAGAAACGCCGCCGTGGCGCCGCCCCGTTGTCAAAAATAATTGCACATCAATCATCCACTTTGCAAAATTTAAGCATGAATAGTTCAAATTAAATTTTTGAAACGTTTATTTTAGTGAAATATCTGGGGTGGCCCTCATCCCACTTTCCGACTATATCGTTGGTACAATGAAATATCTAAACACTCAATTTTGTAAAACCACAGCCAATCTGGACCCTAATGAACGTCAGTTTCTATGACATAATGACATTTGTCATCCTGACATTTTATGTCATGTCATGTGATGGCACTGGCGCTTTTCAAAATCTAACAATTCGCAACACAGCGACGAAGGCTGTGGATTCTGTCAAACCGCTTCAAAACGCGTATTTTCGCGAAAATCTCGAAACTTTTCCGTCGATTACAATACCTTCTAGGGTACTAGCCGGAAAGTAAAAATAGTTGCAAAGCGATAACGACCATTGTTATGTTTACCTTTAAAGGAACAACGATCAAGAAAATCTGTTAAGGAAGACTTCTGTTTACTTATAATGAAAATCGTTTAAGAAAAACCTAGTGCGAAACACTTTTTGCACTGTATTATACGTACTATATGAAACCTATCATAAAAAGACAGTAACCTTCTACTCATATTATCTACATAATGAACAGAAAAATGCAAACATTCCAAAATATTTTCCACAAGCGTTGTAACGCAGTCGATTCAAAGCAATGTCAGTGTCAACCTGAAACACCTGAAATCATGTAAGCAGCTAAAAAATTAAACAGCAAACATAATTCTTCAAAAAAAAACATATAATTACAGGGCCCGGTCAATGTTTACCCCAAAAAGGATATCAAAAAGGATTATTTCAAAAAATGGCGAATGCAACGTTGTAATGTTAAATGTGTCGAAAAGAAAAAGAAAATACCTGCAAGATATCTTCACAACTCTTGTAGATGTTAAATGGAGGTGGACAATGTTAGTTTTCATTTTAAGTTTTTGTTTGTCGTGGTTGTTCTTTAGCATTTTGTGGTGGATAATATTTCTGATACACGGAGACTTACTAGAGGTAAATTTTGTATGTAATTTGTAATGTATGTAAAGAAAATTCGGGTAATTTAGTTTATTTTAGAATAACAATCAGTGGCAACCGTGCGTTACAAACATTGTCGATTTCACGTCTTGTTTCTTATTCAGCATAGAAACCCAACATACCATAGGTTCGTATTGATAAAGTATTTCGACTGGCAAATAGAACTGTAGAAAAAGCATGGTAAGGAAATAGATATTCCTTAGGTTATGGTTATAGAATGTTAACGGAGGAATGTCCACAAGCCATAATAATGATGTGTCTGCAAAGTATCATAGGTGTAATAGCTCAAGCTTTTATGGTCGGTGTGGTTTTCACAAAACTCTCAAGACCTAAAAAGCGCACGCAGACTTTGTTGTTCTCGAAAAATTGCGTGATCTGCCATCGAGATGGAATCCCCTGTCTTATGTTTAGAGTTGGTGATATGAGGAAAAGTCACATAATTGAAGCTCACATCAGAGCTCAATTGATCAAACATAAAGTAACTTCAGATGGTGAACATTTGCCTTTTTCACAGACAGAATTAAAGGTAAAAAGTTGGATATTATTTACAAATAAAATCCCAAAGAAATTACAATTTTCTTTGAAATTGTTTAGGTATATGCGGATAACGAAGAAGGAAAATTATTTTTCATTTGGCCAACTATAATAATCCATAGAATTGACGAAACATCGCCTCTTTACGATCTAACTGCTGAAGATTTGACGACAGACAACTTTGAGGTTGTAGTTATTTTAGGTAAAGACTAAACATTGAAGAATGTTGATCATTTATTAATTGTTATGTATATAGGTGGCGTAATTGAGTCAACTGGTTTATCAACTCAAGCTAGATCAAGCTATATACCATCTGAAATCTCATGGGGTTATAAGTTCAAGCATATGGTTAACTTCAATTTTGAGACAAACGAATTCGAAGTTGACTACAGTCTGTTCGATGACACCACGAATGTTGACATTCCAAAATGCAGCGCTGAAGAACTCAATATTCATCAGAAGAAACAAGATGACAACATAGAAAATGAACCATCTAAGGATCCAAACAATACTACATTCTTTGCTGAAAATAAGTATATATGATATGTATCTATTTTGTAAAATTGAACAAAAATAAACAGAATGAGAGGCGTAATGAGTGAGGGAATGATGACGTAATGCATAACTATTTATCTATTAGGACGCTATTACCAATTGTCTCCTTTTACAGCCCAATTTTCACGCATTAAGTTCCCCCAATTGGTCATAATCAGTTAATACAGGCTTTTGTATGGTTGGTTGCATACTACGAGACGTGTTTATACTGTTTTTCTTGTTTTCGCAAAACAACGTTTAAAAATATATTAATAACTTGCGAAAAATGTAATTTTGATCACTGTTGATAGTTCTCGAAGCTCAACATTTAAAAATATCTTCGGTGGCCCTCACCCAACTTTCCGACTATATGATTGGCACAATGAATTGTCTAAACACGTTTGTACTTATTCAATTTTGTGAAACCAGAGCCACTCTGTACAATGCCCTAACGTCAGTTTCTATGACATTTGTCATACTGACATTTAACGTCATGGCATGTCAGTGGCACTCACGTTTGTCAAAATCTGACAATTTGCAACACAACGACAGAGGCTGTGGATTCTGTCAAACTGCTTCTATAAAAGCTAATAAACTATTCATGGTACTGATTTGTAAATTTGTGTACATATTTAAAGTCACTGGAGGATGAGTTGGTATGAGTTTGGTCTCATTCGGATAAATAATAATTGAAAATAACATTTGCCACTTCCGATTGTCAGATTGTCACCAAAAACAATCCAGTTCGTCCCCGCATATATACATTTTCCAGAAATCATTGTAATCGATTCAGAGGCCCCCAAAACGGGTATTTCGGACGAAATACCGAAATTTTTTTTTCTGTCGATTACAATACGTTCTAGGGTACTAGTCAGAAAGTAAAAATCGCAAGCAAACCCAAAAGAAATAGTTTAATAAAACGGGTTTTATTTGATTTTGATGTTTATTACATCGTGTTCTATGCGTCAAAATAGAAAAACAAGACAATTAACACAGTTAATGAAAAATAATATTTCTATTAGGTCTTCCAGCAAACATCACCGCAATATTTGCATGGCGCGGCACTTTTATTTGAAGCATTTATATAATTTCTAGAACTTTCTAAATAAAAACGCATTCTGTGAAAAGTTCTTCAAATACCTCTTGAAAAGTTAAACATGGATTATAAGCTTGGTAACAATGGGTTGATGAATATATGTATAAACTATACATTCAGAATTAGACTTAGAATCAGATTCCTGATATTATTTATGCTCTCGTGGTATATTCTGCAGGACCTGATAAAACGGATGCTCTAATTCCGGAAAATTACCGTTGCATAGTGTTTATCCAGATATTAACTTTATTAACTCACAGTCAACTATATACTCATCAATTATATGATTATATATGTGCAATGTACACTTCACGATCACTGTGCAAACGAGCAAAATCTTCTTCCTGTTTGAAGCAAAATTGCTCACGACAATTGCTTTCGACAGCCGGGAATGCGAACATAAATAAGAGCATTTACCGTGCAATTTGCATAATGCAAACCACGTTCTTCCATTGATGTTTAGAGGCCGGTCTTCTTACCAGTCGGTCGGATAAAATAATTTACAAACGACGCGTATGCTTCAGACCTGACATAACAGTGCGTTAGTTTCGGACATCTCTCACTAATGTACGCAATTTAGGAATGGGAAATTGTTCGAAAGGTTAAAACAAAAATTGCATTTTCCTGCAATTATCATCAAAAACGTGCTCCGCGTCCGTCTCAGTCAGTTTTAAGATACCCGGCGTTTAGGCTAGTGAGCAAATAGTGTATGTGTGTGTGTGTGAGTGAGACACGTTTTTATTGAATAATTTTTTTAACTAATCGACTTCGTCGTGCAACAGTGGAAATGTTCCTGTATATTTATTGGAAAATTACGTGTAAGTGTCTCCCCTAATGTTTTCAGCACTTATTTAATTGTACTAAAACGAGCAACTGGTTATGGAAATTAAATAACTTCTGATCAAATTAAGAATAAAACAAGCAAGATCGAGATTCGAAAAAATGACATAGCAACGTCATAGTTGAGACCTCCCACAAGGATTGAAGTGACAAAAACCAATACTACGAAATAAAACGTTGTCCCACTAGAATGAGTTGTCGATTTTGTTGAATATTTATTGCTTAATTGTTTTAAATTTTAAATTCTAAGATACGTTAAACAGGTGATGCAATCTGTGTCCCTTATAAGTTGATGTGTTCTAATGTAACACTGGCTAATACATTTTTCTATTCCAAATTGTTTTATATCCCATATTTTTTACTAATTGGTGTATATTGTCGTTGATATGTCTGACTGGTACTAAAAGCAGTATTGCATAATTCCTAATAGTGTTAAAGTTTACAGTTGTTAATAATAATGAATAATTGATGAAACAAGTCAGTAAATAAAGGTACTAAAATCGAATCTTTGAATCCTTCGTACAAGTCCGGAAAAGTAATGTTTTTGCACAGTATTTCTATACGTAAGACGTATGTTTGTGGTCAATTTGATATTCTAAAAAGTAACCTCTAGATAGTCTAGATAATACGTTATAGTTTCATATATAATCAATTGAAAGTCTGTACTACAATTTATGCATCTTTTGGCTAGGATTGTTCACAACCATACTGCAAATATCTACTTAATATAATATGCTATTTAATGTTCTTTCAATAGTCAAATTTTAAATACACTTAGAATCATTACAAAACACAGTATTTTTTTCCCTGGTCAGATTTCTTACGTAAGATACTTTTAGTACTCGGGATAGTATCTTGTGTCACTAGGTTATGGTACTTGTAGTAGTTTTAAGCATATACTTGTTTGTATGAGCATTTTTTGCAAGGTAAACTTTCTATTTAATCCCTATATATTGTCTCTTTTTGTTAAATAACTTTAAATTGACGTTAACAACACTTAAGACATGGATATTGGTTGTCAAATAATTATTTGCTGTATAAAAAACACAAGCAAATTAATGTTATTTTATGTTTTGAATCTTATGTACAACGATTTCTAGGTCTTCTTCCGTGATAAAACTATTCTAGAAACATAAAATCTGTTACGTAAAAGCGAAATTTAAGAATATTTAATGGCCACAGCTGATTGTCTGCTTTGAACAATTCTTACAGGCAAGAAATATCAATTTTTAAAGACAATCATGCTTTAAATTTACCTTTTTTTCAGCAAAAACATTGTCTGAATGACAGAACTTTACTATACTACCATAAAGAAACATATTTTTGTATTCTCTTTATCTCATGACGACTTTCAGACAGAAGGTTGTCAGAAGACTTCTTATTTACATACTTTGTCCCAAAACCATAGAAGATCCTGTGCACAAACATTTCCATAATTATGTATATTCTTGACAAATCTTTATTGTGTTACAGAATTATTTTATACTCATATAACTTAATAACAATTATTACTAATAGCAGTGTCAATCTAACGTATGTGTAAATACATAGCTGTTCTACATGAATCATAATGAGTTGTTTATCTAACCGCTATGTAGGTTTAAATTTATTGTTTCCCATTCTAATTAACATAGGACACATTCATCTCCAATCTCTATAACTTAATTGTCTACTACTGTTTTTTTTTTCATTTACTCACTGGCACTGTGGAGAGAATTGAATATGCATGAGTTATAGACTAAATTGAAAACGTATTGACACTTATTAGACAGCTCTGACATACCTTAAAGAGTAATTCTAAAGTAATTTACATGTTATACCTCAGGGTTAATTAAATAATCTATAATTATCATTTTAATGCATTCATATATCAAGAAAGAAGAAATTTTTATTCATATTTTAATGCAAATGTGAATGTTGCGCATACATTCTATGACATTTCCTAGGGTCAATGTCTTGCAAGCATTGTCAAAAATAAATTTCGCGAATTGATAAATAAATAATTCATGACGGATGTTCACTACAACACATTAACGTCAGATGCTACTCGAATTTTATTATAACACTATAAAAGAGGCATTAAAACATCCTGTACGATTTGCATCAATCTGAATAAAATCAATTTAGTTTATCTGCCTTTAATTGCTATTACTGGTTACATATTTAAATGTCATGAGACTCATGAGATATCTATAATATTAATTACTTACTTTTATTCAATCATTTAATACAATTAAATATATTATGCCATTCTCAGATTTGCATGTTGAAATGTCAGCTGCACAATGCATCATCTGTTGCATCGAGCTGCTACGTGATAAAATCGTTCATCAATAATTAATAAATCCGCACTTGTATCGAACGAGTATGCATTAAACATTGAGTAATAAATTTAAAGAGACCATTACATAACGCAAAGTCTGGCATTGGAGTCTGATATCATTACATCAGTTCATTACCACAGCTCACGTTGCAAATATTCATAATTAACAACCATTTTTACCAAATTAACGAAATTTACCGCAATTATAATTCGCCAAACAGCACAAATAAAATCCAATTAAAGATATCACAGATCTCCGCATTGAGAATACTCAACAGTGCGAGCATTTTTAATAACATTCATTTGGTAAATCGAAACCTCCCACCAGAATGTGAAAAAAAAACACGTTAATTCAACCGCATAGTTTATCTTCATCTCTATCTAATGAATATGCTTTAATTGCTATAAAAAAGATGGAACTACCTCACACGGTGTGAATGGTTTCCTGGTAATTCTTTTAAATAGAAAGTTTCAACAGATAATAAACACTATTCGGCTATGGTGTCAGGCATCAGTAAATCGAAAAATATGACCGTGAATATGTTTAAAATAAACCACGTGGATCTAGTGTTGTGCAATTTAAATCTTGGATATATATATTCTGATTAATTTTATTGCTAATTTACGATACACATGTAAGTTATTATTATTTCTTTGGTATAATTATCGTATGCAATATTACAAATAACATTATAATTTTATTGACTAGGAATAAGCGATGTTCGTCGTTGTTCTTTTTTTCAATAGCTCAACCTTTTCAGTGCTCCAAATTCAAATTAAATGAATTGAGGAATTCTCAGAGACAACAATGTCTACACCAAAAGAACTACCGTCACCAGCTATGAATACAGACGTATGTTCACCAACGATTCAACAAAAGCGAAGCATACTATCGAAGATTTTACAAAAATCGTACAACGAAAGCGTGGATTCTGTGAACGGCGGTAACAGTTCAAGCATTGTGGAGCAAAAGTCCAGTCCGACAACTCCCCAACCGCAGAAGTTGTTCTTCAGACCTGGAGTGATAGAGGAACAGGAAGAACTGGAGTATTTTTCAAGAGCTGATTCGCCATTGATGTTCAGAACGTCCCAATACATTATTACACCATCGATACCTGTTGGATTGAATAGGACGTCGACTTGTGGGAGTACTTTGAGTCATGTTGGATCTAGAGCGGATAGCAGTAGGTAAGAATGTGTATATTTTTTTCAATTCTTTCATTGCTCTTCCTCGATTTTATTGATGTACACAAATAATTGACAATTTTTGAAAATTATTACTGTTGATTTTCTGTAATAAAGACAGAGGTTGTCCTGGTCAGCACTGAAAAGCTACTGCTTAGGACAGGTTCCCAACCTTCTTGAAGCATATACCCACAAAGCGGGTTACATATTAGCATTTACCCAACAAAAAATATTTTGAGCAATCAGTGAACAACAATAAGTGATCAACAATGATTACACAGGGGAACATTGATTTTGCGGCATGAAATTTATGAGTCAATTTTAGGTAATTCTGGTCTACTAAATATGAAAATAACAAAATATTTGTTAAGTTGACTCCACTTTTTGAGATAAAGGCAATCCATTCATATTTTAAATAACATTAACTAAAAGTGTCCAATATATTTAAAAGCTTTTATTCAAAGATTTCAAATTAAAATAACGCTATAAATTATCGTCGGCATAAAGTGTTAACCTCCTAAGTCCATATTCAATGTAATTTGAAATTTGTTACCATTCGAAAGTATGAGGCGTATAACGTATTACAAATTCTGAAATTAACAATAAAAGAATTAAAAAAAAAACAAATTTAAATTAAGAAAACGTTTTGTGTTACATTTTCTAGTGTATTTTTGTTAAGGACAATCCCTTTCTAAGGTCCAGCCATTATATGGCAATATCATCGGCCTTCATATCTTTCCTCCATTATCTTGATGTACTGCTGAAACCGTTGCCCTTGTTCTTCATTGTAATCACTCAGTTTGTCAAAAAATTTATCTAAATGACTATGACAATAATGTAACTTGGTACTCATAGTACTTTTTCAAAATTTTGAAGCATTTTGTCTACGATTTGTGTTGTTAATATTGTTCAGCTTGGTGATTTCCCCAAAAAAAATCGATAACTGATACAAAGCTAATACAAAGCATGCTTCCAGTTCAACCGAAGACATGTAATTTGTGGTCCATCAAAGATACCGACTTGTAATTTTCCTGTATTGAGACCAGGAAATGATTAACAAATATATTCAATTGTTTATGGCCGATGTTAGCTTTTTGTACGGTAATATTTTTTCTCGATGATCAGTTTTTCCTATCCCAATGTTTATTTTTTGCATGACTGTCTCAAAGACAAAGAAAACAGGAATATTTAGTGTATCCATTTTGCTGACCCAATAAAAAAGCAGCAGCAAGTTGTAGAATAACATGTTATATTTCAAAAAGTTAGTACAGAGATTTTTGATAAATAAAGACTTGCTAGCCACATGAAAAGCAAAAATATTTTTTTATTGAGGTTTAAATTAAAATAATTTAACTATACTTTGATTGCATCGTTTATCATAAGAACTGGAGTCAATTCAAACAAACTAATTATACAACGAGTACTTCATAATCATAGTCTACCAAAATTGATTAGGTACACAAACTGATGCCGCAGAAATTTTTTATTATTTGTTGCCCTCTGTTATCTTTCTCGTCTTTACCCCTCAGTGGGCAATTACCCTCAGGTTGGAAACCACTGGTCACCATATAAAAATCTTTAAAGCAATTTTTATGAGAAAAATTGCTAACACTGAATCGTACACACTTAAAATTTACTTGCCATTACTCTTATAGTGTAAACATATTTTGAACCATCTTAAAAAAATAATGCTGCTGCTTGCAAGTTGTAGAGTAACATGTTATATTTCCAAAAGTTAGTTCAAAGATTCGTTTTAATAAATAAAGACTTGCTAGCCACACGAAAAGCAATAATATTTTTTTATTGAGGTTTAAATTACAACAAACTAATTATACAACGAATACTTCACAATCATAGTCTATCAAAATCGATTACACAAACTAATGCCGCAGAAAAAAAATTTTTGTTGCCCTGTGTTATCTTTCTCGTCTTTACCCCTCAGAAAATCATGTTTTACCCCTCAATGGGTAATTACCCCCAGGTTGGGAACCACTGGTTTAGACAGTGTCTGATAGTAGTTGCAACATTAGTCGCTATGATTTCTAATTGGTAAATTTAGATAAACGACAGCTGACGTTAGGTTGGGATTCAAAGTGGCTGTGGTTTCACGAAATTGGGTCAAATATGTATTTCCAATGTTTCATTTGGTCATATTTTAACAATACATTGATAAAAGTTGTTTTAGTCATCTAAAATCGCACTGCGGTCGTTTGGTTGCAGATACAATAAAATCGCAGCAAACGGTTTTAACAATTCCACAACTATTATTTATTCCTTACACATCAGTTATCAGCAACACAACCGCATTCTTAAACATGAACTGCTGATAGTACGCTTTGCCATGCATACTTATATGTATATCGCAAATATTTGTTTATTTACTATAAATACGTAGTGAACCAGTTCACAGACAGTATAACGCGAGCTAAGATAATATTATAAATTGTCTTTATCTTATCTTTGTTACGACTTCGGCTCACATGCTTAACAAATTCGTACCTCAGAAATGATACCGACATCGCTCGTGCATCGGATCTCGCTGAAAATCGTACATTTTCCAAGCGTTCGAATGGTAATATGTTGTGCAGGTGGTCATGTACGATAATTAACAAACCTTTTAGTGGTTCTTATTTGTTAAAACGCTTCGCAAACACGTTCAAATTGAATTAGTGGATCGACGGTGATATTTAAAATGTGAAGACGTTTACTACTGTTAACCAGTTGTTTGTGCATCGGCTCCTCGTAGATGTTACTTGAAAATATGGAGTCACCGCCCAGTGATAAAAGACTCTTGATCGGGGATGATTCGCCACTCACCCCTATGCCGCAAAATGGTGACATTTCTCCCGGTGTTCCAGGTGTATACTTTCCAAAGAGGTCAGTATATATATATGTGCTTCGTTTTGTGACCATAAGGATGTTTAGTGAAGATTTATCTAAATTTAATATTTAAGGATGTATATGCATTAAATTTTGTAACTAAAGGAGATATTTGAAGACATGATTCTACTCTTGGAGGCAAACAGTAGTTGGTTATTTTTAACCATATAATTTTAACACCTATTCTCTAAGCCTATGTTAAGTGTAACAATATATTAGGTCACTGTTACTATGTAAAATTATTGACTGTTAAGAAATTGCTATACTCTTTGGATTGTAATCTAGCAACTGTATGTTACTCCTTGTTAAATAATTGTAAAATAACAACGAAAAAATCGGCGTCCTTTTGGTTAACATTTTGTCATCAAGACTTTTTCCAAAACTCATTGCAACGGATTCAGGGGACCTCAAAACACATATTTCCTCTAAAATCTCGAATCCCTTGAACACAATCAAGAACAAATAACACAGTTTACTCACTACTCCTAAAATAGTTTCAATGTTTTTTCCAGTCATTGTCAAACTGTTTTGTTCTTATTCATTGTGCCAGAAAGGTAGTGTAAAACAACACAATAAAAACACGTTAAACTACGTTAAATGCTCTGTTAAATGCAGTTTAAATTATACGTTTTACTGTGTTTTAAAGGTATAATATTTTTACTTATTTACTCTTCTATAAAGTTAACTATATCAAATGTTCATTTGATTAGTAAAAGTAAAACTAAATCAAACTACGTCAAACTATATCAAAATATTCATTTATTTACTTTCGATAAACAGAAAAGTCTGCCAACGAGTATTCTTTTCACGCCAATAGCCTAAAGAATATTTGGATTTTCTTCAAGCTTACATGTATTATTTTTAGACATTCTGTTCAAAAATAGTTCTAATTAAAAAGTCAATATTACAACTATAAAACAAACTGAATACATACATATAATATCGGCTGATTCCTCATAATGAAAAGAAACTATAAACCATTCTATATTTGCTTTGTATGACTGTGAGGTTTCTGATTGAATTATAATACATTAATCAAACTATGATATTAGCACTATAATATAACGTTTGTTGTCCATACTTAGCAACAATGATTTAGACATTCAACACAACATAGTAATTATTTATTATTAGACATGCACAAAAATAAGTAATTTATCAATCAGTATTAAATGATGGCAATTTTGTAATCAACAAATAAATTTCGACAAAAATAAAATTCTAACATATATTTCAATGTTAAATTACATGTTGTCTGCTATGTAGGTGTATATAATGAGCAATTTTTCGTTTAAAATCAAATAGACGACAATGTGTCATTGTTTAATTTTTGCTAAACCTGTTATCTTCTAATCTCTTAATGGCTGATTCGTGCAAAAGATCAGCTAGTTAATTGCGTTAACTAGCCTTGGTATTTCCGGTTATAATATTATTAATTAGACAGGAAACAAATAGTATAAAATTATATTAAATGTTATAAATACTTCAAAATTGATTAAACAATAGGTCACAAAGATTTTCTTTGTAGTAAATTGGCTAATATCCATGAAAACACATTGATAAGGCATGATATTGATGACTGATTAGTTAAATATGATACAATTTCCACAGAAAACTAATTACTGTTTGATTTTCAATGACATGAGTACAACTAAGGATACTGACATCTTTCATATCGTTAGGTACTGATATTGATATTGATGAGTTCAGAGTAAACTTTTAACTGATTTTAATAAGATTATAATGGATTTATACTTTGCTCGTGATTCAAAAGTATTAATTTATCTTGATGGTGAAATATGTTCTCAAATCCTAGATCATCAGGAAAATTTTCATAACCCTCATCTGTTATATTTGTTTTGATAGATTTGTTCTTGAAATGTGTACGAAATGATTAAATTAAATAAATAAAAAGAACTAGAAAACCTTCCTAAACGAGTTTACAGGAAATTCAAAGCTATAGTGCGGATAACATATCTGTAATATATCAAATTAAGATTGTTAATAAAGTATTCATTACTCCAAGATAGAAATCATTGCTGCCATTTAAAACTGTCGAAGAGGAGTGTGTACCTAAAAAGATATGTGTCAAAATTGAGATAATTAAAAAATTACAACGTTATCACTATTTTTATCAACCATGTTGTATTTGTGGCAAACATAAATTTCAAAATTATCTTGTGAGTCCGTTCGCGCTTTATTTTCGGTTATCTTGATTTATTATCAACGTAAGAATGGACGTAAACTGGGATAATATAGATATCACGACACACATATTAACTATACGACCGATTTTATTTAAAATTCGGCTTTACATATAACATATATATTTTGACTGTTTATGTAAGAATTGTTATTTGTTAGTTGTTACACGTCATGAGATTTCGAATGCGTATATAGTAATTAACGACAACATATGACACCAAGCAGTTTGCAGATCATGTTACCGCACATGTTTTAAATTTAACCTTGCACATGTAACTTTTAGGTCAAGAAATAAATTTTATTTTGTAAGGAACTCATAAGGTCACAGCAAGTTTATACTTCAGCCAGAAATATTTAATTGGTACATATGAAAATTAAATGAATTTGAGAGAAACGTAAATATAAAGAAACACAAAATAGTTTAAATCCTATTGTAAATAACAATTTATATCGTTTTCGTTTCCTCAGAGAGCTCATTAATCACCATAATTCTAGATAAAACAATACATAATCCATCAAAATAAATGGATTTAACGCATTTGTTAGCATCGAGAATTTGCAAAGAATTCAACTCAATCTATTGTTTCCAATTAAAAAGTATGGACAAATTTTTTAATCGTGTTTTTGTTTCATACCTTATATTATCTTCTGTAACTATAGCTATATGTATTTTGTTAGCGCAAAATTCGTTAATTTACAGTAACAATATGCGTATGGCGCCTGCCTGCTGCCCACGCTGTTTTGTCAACGAACAATTGAAAACGCGTTTGATAAATATTTACCAAAATAATCAAAAACCCCATTTGACATGTAATTCGCTAAAAGCGAAGATAGATTTATTACAGACGTGCTAAATTGCGGTGCTAAATAAAAACTGGCCGTCAAAAATAACAATCGTCGTTTTACCACAATTAACTGCGGGTTAGCAGGCTTTTGTTAAATATTCTATAAATAAGCGTGCAGGCTAAAAAATAACAAATTAAATTTAATTTTAATTAAACAAACGCATTTTTAGATAAGTGTATTCGGTGACTAACGAACTATTCTCATATTTAGTCTTAGATCATTTCGTGATAAGATTTCGAATTTTCCATACAACTCCATCATCAATTAACTTATGTTTGCAAGAACTTAAGTTTGGTTTATTTTGCAGACGAGCACGGCCAGGGGTATCACCGCGAGTGAAGAAACGTGCCATTTTGAAGAACGGCGACTGCAACATACTCCAATCTAGAATATCAAAGCGTAGGCTACGTTTCCTCCAAGATATCTTTACCACCCTAGTCGACACACAGTGGAGATGGACGCTCATAGTGTTTGCTCTAAGTTTCCTGTTATCATGGCTTGGTTTTGCAGTGATCTGGTGGTTAATCGCCTTCACACACGGCGATTTCGAAGAAAATCACCTTCCAGAAAACCAGGCCGAGTCCCAATGGGTACCGTGCGTGAGCCAACTAACCAGTTTCACTTCGTGCTTCCTATTCAGCATAGAAACCCAGCATACAATCGGTTATGGCTCCAGAGCAACTACAGAAGAGTGTCCAGAAGCCATTTTTGTGATGTGTCTCCAGAGTATAGCTGGTGTAATGATACAAGCGTTCATGGTCGGTATAGTCTTCGCTAAGATGACCAGGCCAAAGCACAGGACGCAAACTTTGTTGTTTTCGAAATACGCGGTGGTCTGCCAGAGGGATGGCTTGTTGTGTTTGATGTTCAGGGTTGGCGACATGAGGAAAAGTCACATTATTGGAGCCAGCATCAGGGCGCAATTGATCAGGCCAAAACAAACGAAAGAAGGGGAGATTTTAAACCAGTACCAAACAGAACTCTCGGTTTCTGCGGATGGTTGTGATGGCGATCTATTCTTCATTTGGCCCATGACCATAGTCCATAAGATAGATGAAAACTCGCCTTTATATACTCTGTCACCTAGGAACTTCTTGAGTGAGCAGTTTGAGATAGTTGTTATTTTAGAAGGAACTATAGAAAGTACTGGACAAACAACACAAGCTAGATCTAGTTTTATAGCGAATGAAGTCTTATGGGGACACAGGTTTGAACCTGTTGTTAGCTACAGCAAGGACAGGCGAGGGTATGAAGTTAATTATTCAAAATTCGATAACGTAATCGAAGTGGATACGCCATTATGTTCTGGATACGAACTTGCAAATATCTGCATCAATCCTATGGGTAAGAGACAATTTTTTAACGATAGGTTTCATGAAATCTTTTGTAAAACCAATAGTTGTTTTACTGTTTCTATGTTTGTGTTCGTAATTGTGTTGTTTATTCCTTAGATCCTGTGGTGGACACGATATCCTTGCAAAGGATGACAAGCGAGATATCACCAGAAGCACACCCTGTATAATTTTGTCGCTTTTGTTTAGTGTAGTACCCGTTCTCGCAGTGTTATCGTGACCGTAAATATACTCAAGACATTATCATTAAGTTTACGGAAAATTATCTTGAAACATACCGATTAGATATTATTTAAACTTCTTAATAAAGATCTTTAGATTTTAACGAACGATTTGTATCAAATTATCGGACAATTAAAGCCATGACTGGACAATTGAATTGCTTTCTACGTTGTTGTCAAGTATGCTTTGTGATTTTCTTGTTCTGTGGTTGTCTAATTAACTTTAACTTTTATTGTATACGAATTATGTTTTGATCCTCTGTAGATATAACGTCAATTTTGAGCCAATCGCCACTTGGTAGTAAATTAATGCAAATTTCAATGAATGATGACGATGAAGACGATGATGACGACGAGTACGATAGTGATATAGGAATCACCATTCATCCACACGAATCCCATAGTGACGATGAAGAAGAATCCCATAAAAAAGAAGAAAAAGATAAGAGTGCATTCGAAACACCCGTTTAGCTATGGAAATCACGCAAAATCTGAATTGTATATTTATTTATAAGAAAAGTTGTTTAGATGCAATAAACTATAAGACTATTTCGTAGCAGACTTATTTATATATTTATTGAACATATCCATAACACAACAGAGTTACTTACATTACGCTCGTGAGGGGATTCCCAGTCGATCTATTGTATTCCGCTCGATCTATTGTATTCCGCTACCAATAAAAAACCGTAAACTAATTTTTCATTAAATTCATAGCATAACATATTACACAATAAGTGCTATGAATGACAATTTTTGTCTTTTATATGTGAAAAACAAGAATTATTGGATGTTATTGTGTTTCTCGTCGAGTCCTAGGCAACCAGTTTTACTTGTAATCAATGACGCTCAAATTTGTTCACACTTTCGACACCAGGGGTCCGCCCAGTACCAAATCAGCTGTTAAGTCAGACAGTGATCAATTTTGACAAGTGTGAGTCATCAAAAATAGATTTTTCGTGTTTACATTCCAAAGAAATAGTGAAAACCACACATTGATCAAAATGTTCAAGAGTTCTACGTTTGACAAACTTTTAGGTAAGCCCACAAACCCAGTCTATTTTCGAAAACCCTCAATTTTTAATACAACACTTTTAGATAAGGCAACCAGCCATATTCTTATGGAACCGGACTGGACCGCGATTTTACAAATATGCGATTTGATCAGGCAAGACGATGTACAGTAAGTTCTACGCTTCGAAAAGTTTTGATATGTCGGGTGTAACTGGATTTCTTTTTTAGGCCAAAAAATGCCTTAGCTTCAATAAGAAAGAAGCTTATTTCGCTAAATCCACACACCGCGATGTACGCTTTGCAGGTTCTAGAGAGCGTCGTAAAGAACTGTAAGTTTTCATCAATTAGTTATTTGGTTTTTATCAAGTTTTTTTGACTTACAGGTCCCACTGTACACGAAGAATTAACATCAAAGGCTTATTGTGATGTTCTCCATGACTTTATTAAATCAACGCAACATAGCAACGTCAAACAGAAAATGTTAGAGTTACTCCAAGTGTGGAATCTTGGAATCGCACGCAAGAATCCCAAGCACTCCAATTTGAAGGTTAGAACACCACCTGTCATATGTTTTTCATTCGTTTGGTGACTCACTTGTTTACCCTACTCCACTCCTTTGTCTAATTTAATTATCTGCTTGGTTTTATTGACATGTTTGAGTTCTAGGACTTAGTTGGCATTATGAAAGCGGAAGGGTACACATTCCCTGTGATGCGTGAGTCCGATGCAATGTTTTCTGCGGATACCGCCCCGAAATGGCTTGATGGAGACACTTGCCATCGGTGCAGGGCGCAGTTCGGTGTCGTTCAACGAAAGCATCACTGCCGGGCTTGCGGACAAGTTTTTTGCGGGCACTGTTCCTCAAAAAGCACAACATTACCAAAGTTTGGCATTGAAAAAGAGGTGAATATCTTTTATTTAATTCATTCTAAATCTATTTTTATGGATGTTTAATAGGTACGTGTATGCGATCCTTGTTTCGATGAACACACGAAGCCATCGTCTGCAAAGACCACCACTGAGAAAGAATCCGATCTGCCTGTGGAATATTTGAAAAGCTCTCTTGCTCAGCAAAGTCAGGTATGATTTTTTTATTTCACCTTACATATGTTAGAAATAAACAGTAAGTTTGAAATGTTGAGTTATACACACCGCTACTGAAAATAAGGTGTATTAACAAGCTTATTACACAAACTAATTAGCCGGTATCATAACGTTTTTATCAAGTGATAAAAATTTGATGAGTCGTCAAATAGTTTCAAATAGTAGATACATCAGGAACGTTTGATATCAGATTATTTTTGATTCATTTTGGATGTATGAATCATGTACTAATACAATTTCATCAAATCCAAGATTATAAACAGACTTGTATGACACAACAGACATGTTACTCCTTTCAATAATAAAATACGCTTAATTAGGGCAACCAATTCCATGTTCCATTTGAAAAAAAATGAGTTTTAGATATTTGAAAATGTCGAAATGGATTTTTACATTCTGAACAACCTGTACATGATATAATGTAATTACTTTATGGTATGGAACCTTTTTTGGTATAGACACACTTTCTGGCGATTTTTCCAACTATTGGCAAAATTGTAGCTTCAGGAACAAGGTAGATAGAGACGGACTGAGTTTTTTAGAAAGAGATAGTCGCGTTCTTGGCCCACCATGTAAAAGTAGAACTACTTACACTATGGTTGGGTGCCTGAATACTCACACCAACAGGAAATCGACCAAAAATAACCAATCTTACCAATCCAAGTAAAATCAACACTAACCTACAAATCGTACTTCATCCCGTAAAGTAAACTTGAACCAATATACCAAATATGAAAGTGTTAGCTTCAATATTAACAGAGATATTCAATTTTAATCTTTATCCTGTATATTAAGTATAACTTTTTGTTGATTATTTCATTACACCACCAAAATTTAAGGTACCACCAAAGAAAAACGAGGATGAACTGCGAGAAGAAGAAGAACTGCAACTGGCGCTTGCATTGAGCCAATCAGAAGCTGAGGCCAAGGAGAAAGAAAGACTGAAAATCACCACCAACTACACCAGCACGACAACCTTCAAAGGTAACCCCGCAAAACTCGAAATCCCCTCGAATTCTAACCTAAAATTGCACATTTCCCACATACAGCGCCAGAGCCAGTGAAGACAGTCGAAAGGAGCCTCACCCCAGACGAGAACCCCGAGTTATCTCACTACCTGAACCGTTCATACTGGGAGAACCGGCAGACAGACTCCAACGACGTTTCCGCCGGTCGTTCAGTCAGCAGTCCCGCCGTCTCTGCCAGCGCCCCCATCCAAAACCTTGAAATCAAATTCAGGGAGAACGGCTTGGCTGATATTACCATCGAAGACTTTACAAACACTTTAAAGTCTCAGGTTGAGATTTTCATCAATCGAATGAAGAGCAATTCCAGCAGAGGCAGGTCAATTGCCACCGATAGTAGCGTCCAAACACTTTTCATGAATTTAACTAAGATGCACTCGCAATTATTGAAGTATATTCAGCAGCATGACGACAACAGAATTTATTACGAAGGGTTGCAGGATAAAATGACACAGGTTAAAGATGCAAGGGCCGCTTTGGATGCCTTGAGGGACGAGCACAGGGAGAAGTTGAGGCAACAGGCTGAGGAGGCGGAACGCCAGAGACAGCTTCAGATGGCGCATAAGTTGGATATCATGCGGAAGAAAAAGCAAGAGTATCTGCAGTACCAGAGGCAATTGGCCTTGCAAAGAATCCAAGAGCAAGAGAGGGAGATGCAGATGAGGCAAGAGCAACAGAAACAACAATACATGATCAATCCACAATTTAGCTCTTACATGGGATCACCAATCCACGGACAACAATACCCCCCACCACCCCAATCTTACTACCAATATGGTCAACCACCATCAATGATGATGCCTTCTATGATGTCCAACTATCAAAGCCTGCAAGGACCCCCTCAAAGTTTACAAGGACCTCCTCAAAATCTACAGGGACCTCCTCAAAATCTGCAAGGACCTCCGCAAAATCTCCAAGGACCTCCTCAAAATCTGCAAGGACATCCGCAAAGTCTACAAGGTCCTCCTCAAAGTCTGCAAGGACCTCCTCAAAGTCTACAACAAGGTCCACCTCAAAATCTGCAAGGACCGCCTCAGAGCATTCAGGGACCTCCTCAAGGTCCTCCTCAGCCAAATATGCAACTTCCTCATGGAATGCAAGGGCCTCTGCAATCGATGCCACATCCTCAAGGAATGCAGCCTTCGATGCATCCAGCAATGGGCTTGCACACAAGTGCATCTCAGGGGATGATTACTCAACAGGGGCCGCAGTTTCAACAACCGGGAGCCCCGCCGCCGAGTCCCCAGGTGAATCCGCCACAGGCCAAGGAAAGCACGCAGACAGCGGAGTTGATCAGTTTTGATTGAGATGTATATCATAAAAATGGAGTAATAATATAATATATCTGATTGATTTTAGGTGTAAAGATTGTATAACAATGCTGATGTTTTATTATTAAACTATATATTGATGCTGTAATTTTTTTTTTGTTTATTCCGTTCTATGGTTTTCTTATTAGAAAATAACGTACATTTATCTGATACACTTATAAAATACACTTAAAAATTTCTTTAAAGCGATGTCGCTGGAAATCTGTTTGATGTAATTATTAAGAATTGGGAGTATCCAGACCGTCGGGGCTGACAGCCATATAACAAAGAACTCCTCCATTTGGTATCTGTTGAGCTGATACAAACGCCCTTCCATCAGGTGCCTTATGGTACAGCATTGGGGCAATTGGTCCAGACCTAGGTAGATATGGGATCTCTTTTGCTAACATGTTCCCCAAATGCTCGGCCAAGGCGCATAAGTTGTCCGATTCGGGTGGCGGCTTCGTGAACGGCCCATGAAGAAATCTGTTACGGACCTGTATGCGCAGAAATTGCATATATTCGTTGCGCAGTTTCGCCGTTTCTAAATTGTCATCAGGTATGCCTGACAGTTTTCGCACCCATTCTGAGCATCTGACACGATCTTGAAAATAAGGAGTACAGAAAGCCATGCTATACATACTAAAACGAACATACCATATGGGTTCGTCAGGTTGTGGGCGTGTATAGCGACGTCGCGTATCGCGTTTTTAAACTCGATATTGTCTTGTGTAGCCATCGGAATAAATAATTAACTGTGTGAGAATTTTGAAGGCATTGACGACCAAAGTTTTTAAAATGTCACTACTGGCGCCATCTACACCTTTCAATCTTTTTGGATACGCAACAGAAGATGTATGCGTCATTTTCTGGTACAATATTTTGGACCATCCCCCGTATTTTATAATTCTTTATTTTAAATATGTTTCATCTCCAATCAGGATTGCGCTTCAACCATTGTTTATGGAGTATACATATATAAACAATGCTTCAACTGCGTGCGCACAGGTGCTTTCGATTTGGGTGCGTTACACGCTGGAGCGCTCCCCACCACTGCCTACGGAGTGCACTTCGTACGCTGTCCAACCATAGACATCTTATTACTAGAATGCTATATGGATAGGATGCGCAGAAAATTTTTGCCCACAATTGAACACTCAATACCACTCAGTTGGTGTGGAGGAAGGCATGCGTACTAAGTATTACCAGTGAACAACGTGAAAGGAAAGTGGGTATCTATTACTGACTGTTTCCTATTTTCTTGACACAACATAACCTATGAATGTAACAACCAAACGTAACCCCGTTAGGATTGCTTGTCAAATAAAACATTTTATCTAAGACTCGTATAGAGCGGGTCACATATACTGTTGTCTACTTTTTCTTACTATGCAGAACAGGAAAAGATCATAAAGATTAAATTTTATTTAACTGTAACTTAGAAAAAGACAAAACTGTTATTAATCAAATGTCAGGTTAACATAGTTTATTTTTTTAAGAAACAAAATCCACTTGGTAGTCATATAATTTGAATTACAATATGTGTAGTTAAAGATACCTGTGTATAAACCTCCACAGCCTTGGTTGGAGCCTCATACTCAGTGTAAAACGATGTATATTTATCATAGATATTTACTTACTAATAATTATTTGATAAGTAGTCTAGAATAATAAACATTGAAAGTGCCGCCAATGCTTTCACGTAGCGCGCATGCTTCACACCTCACCTGCGCGATGTCGTAAAGTGGGCACTTTTGTTATATGGTACTGGCATTCTAGGAATATGATTTCTGTGTGTCCAACGTTATGCTCTTGGCAAATCGAACACTTTTATGGTGGGGCATTATGCACTTGAGACGCCCTTTTGGTCAAATCGAAAGCACCTCACACTTCCGTAAATATGAAGGCATTCTTAAAAATATTAGTTATTTCATATTTCAGTGGTACTTATCTATTTTTATTTAATAGGTTTCCACAACAACAATTTATTGATAAAATACTTAAGTCTAAAGAAAACTCTCATAAAACCAATAGAACTTCAATAATTTGTCATAAATATGTATATGTTTTCTCAAATTACTTTTTCTAAACATCATTTAAATTAAATCATGCCGATGAAATTAAACAATCTGACGCATTGCGTTTCAGTCAGTATAAAAACAACCCTGACAGATATGTTTTTAGAATGGCTAATATAACGACCTCATAAACCGCGGGATGACTTGCATTTTTTGTGGAAACGACTAGAAATTGCGTATAAACATCAGCTGCTCAAGCATCCTTAGAAAATGCCCCACGATCACAGAAAAGAAAGCGGTCGGAAAAGTCTGGTAAGTACCTGTGATTTCTAGGTTATATCTGTCATAAGAATACAAACATTTCTATTCTACAGCCGCCTTTGTCACCTGGACCTGTCCTTGACATCTCGGACGACGAACTTGTCTCAATATCGGTTCGAGATCTAAATCGGCAGTTGAAATTAAGAGGTTTGTCGCGGGATGAAATCGTACGAATGAAACAGAGGAGGCGTACATTGAAGAATAGGGGTTATGCTGCGTCTTGCCGTATTAAACGTATAGAACAGAAGGACGAGCTGGAAACTGAGAAGACTCAGGAATGGCGAGACATGGAAAAGATGCAGGAAGATGTCATACAATATACTGAAGAAGTAGCAACGATAAAATCTCGCTATGACAGTCTTCTGAAGTTTGCCAGAAACAACAAGATTCCCATTCCGCCTGAACTGGAAACTATTTAATTAATTTGTGCAGAAAAGACTGTCCGTGAAGTTGATTTAAATATTTTTTTTTAGTTACTGAGATATAGTGATTATTAATATTATAATAGTAAGACATTGTGTAAATATGCATTCCCCAATTCATAGTACAAAAATAAAGAAAAACAATTTAAAAAATTACTTGTTTAATAATTTTATGAGTTCTGTTACAACCTTGATGTTTATACTGTTACCTAATAAATTATAACACTGTTTATTTGTTTTATCTGAAGGAAAGTTAAACTTCTCTGGAAAACACATCAATCTTGATACTTCTTTAGGTGTAAAAAATCTTAAATTCAACTGTTTTAAACAATTTATATAGTCATCACCAGTCAAGGTATCTAGTTGGCTGTACACTTTATCCATTTCTTCTTTTGTTTTGTCGGTATAAACGCTCCCTGTACCTTCAACATATCTTCCATAAGCTTTTGTAAAACAGCAACTTCTCGTCGAATCTTTAAAACAAATATCCAATATCTTTGCTCGTTTTAGTAATATATTATCGGATAATAAATATTTGGAAACATCTTCAGGATTTTCTATAACTTCAACTAACGAGTACGGTGAAGGATTGTAATCAAATACGCCTATATCTTCAATCTACAAGACAATCTTAATATACTATTACAAAAAAATAATTACTAATAATCTTACAATTTCCCGTGTGTCAAAACAAAATTGTGTTCTTTTAGCCAAGCAATAATATCTATGCCTTGTATTCGGAACTCCAAACTGATGCGGGCTCAACATAAATTCTTGGTAAACAAAACCGGTATCTTTGAGTCTTTCAATTAGACGATTTCGCATTTCTGAGCACTCAAATCCTTTAACATTTTCAATTAATACATTTTCTACTGTCAACTCAGGCAACATTTCTAGTATATGTGAAAAAGAACATGTCCTGAAGTCCTCTATATCCTTTTTAAGCCCATTTCTCGTGAACGGCTGACAAGGTGGAGACATTAATATCGTATTAATGTTTAATTTGTTTATAAAATTGACTGAGAGGCCTTGAATATTTTTATTTAATAAGTTTGTGCATGGAAAATTGTGCTTGTATACATCATTGGCCACGGTGTTTATGTCTATCGACGCTATGATTTTTCCTTCAATTCCAGCTCCTACAAAAATATATTTATAGGTATTGGTTTTTTGTGATTTGACTATTGCTTACTTTCTAGCGCAAAGTGCATGCCTCCGATACCGCTGTATAATTCTAAGACGTTCATTGTTTAACAATTATTATTGTTTCACAACAAAAGCAACACGTGCTAACCTAAAAATTGTTTATTTTGACATACGTCAAGAGATGTA
The DNA here is from genome assembly GCA_963971325.1 of Aphodius granarius. Lineage (NCBI taxonomy): Eukaryota > Metazoa > Arthropoda > Insecta > Coleoptera > Scarabaeidae > Aphodius > Aphodius granarius. Next base: position 12,164,027 of record OZ020227.1, on the reverse strand, counting down.
GGTTAGATTTCTAATGCAAACAAAAGTTTCTTATCAAATAAGGAAAGGAAAACAAACGCATAAATAAACTCATGATTGATACATAATAACATATTCGATGTTATTGTTTACGTGAATAGAAGAAATTACATCATATTTTGCCAGGATTCCATAAAAATGGCAGTCTTTTGGCAACACTGTCTAATGTTTTGCGTCTGAAATGACATTTGACAAGGCCATCAAAACATAAAACGGCCCATGCCCTAGTAGCAGCCCTAAATTAGAAAACTTCCGCCAAAACTATGATACAACAAAGAAAATATGTGAAATTGTAGTTATTTGGGTGTATTGTAATCGAATTATTACTAGTGTGAGATGTTCCGGAGCAGAAGTTGGTTTGGTGGCGGATGGGGCCGACCTAAGAACCCCCACTCGTTGGAACACTTGAAATATCTCTACAATGTACTCTCTAGGAATCAGACGGTTTCCGAACACAACCGGGGCCTTTTGGTCGAGAGTTTACGATCGATTGCCGAAATTTTGATATGGGGCGATCAAAATGATTCATCAGTTTTTGAGTAAGTTCCAGAATTGATTAAAAAACCACATGTTTGAAAATCTCTTTGTTTTAGTTTCTTTTTAGAGAAGAATATGCTGTCGTTCTTTCTGAGGATCATGCGTCAACGTAGCGGCGGCTCTAGTTTTGTATGCGTTCAGTTGTTGCAAACTTTGAATATATTATTTGAGAATATAAGGAACGAAACTTCATTATGTGAGTCAAGCATTTTTTTTTTTTTTCATTCTGTATGATGTGATTGTTTATTGCAGATTATTTATTATCCAACAATCACGTAAATTCCATAATAGTGCATAAGTTTGATTTCTCTGATGAGGAGGTTATGGCTTATTACATTTCATTCCTGAAGACATTAAGTTTAAAATTGAACATTCACACAATTCATTTCTTCTATAATGAGGTTAGTAATTATTTTAAGGTTCAATAGTTCTCAAATTATTCTTCATGGAATAAAATTTCAGCACACAAACGATTTTCCTTTATACACAGAGGCTATAAAATTCTTCAATCATCCGGAATCTATGGTTCGAATAGCCGTTAGAACTCTAACATTAAACGTTTACAGAGTCGAAGACGCAAGCATGTTAGGCTTTATTAGGGATAGAACAGCGGCACCTTATTTCTCAAATATAGTTTGGTTCATCGGGAAACACATTCAAGAGTTAGATACGTGTGTTAGAAACGACGCAGAGTACGTATTTAATTTTTAAGGTTATGTAATTTTGAGGTTATATCTTAATTTTCCAGTCACCAATCGCAAAATCGACTTTCTGATTTGGTCGCCGAGCATTTGGACCATTTGCACTATTTAAATGATATTTTGTGTTTGAATATTACGGATTTAAATCAGGTGCTATCGGATCATTTGCTTCATAAATTATTAATTCCCTTGTATATTTATTCGTTAACGACGGTTAAAAAATCTTCGGAGTCGACAATGGAAACCGTAACTCAAAACTTGGCGAAAGTTTTGAATCGGAGTATTAATTTTAACGAGAATGTGGCCCATTGTGATTTTATCAATGGGAAAGTTTCTTGTATAGTTTCGTTATTCCTGCTGTCGCAGGTATTTTTGATAATATCGCATGCACCTTTGGTTCAAACCCTAGCATGGATTATACTTAAATCTGATAAAAGTATGTCTGAGAAAGGTCGAGATAAATTACTCGAATATTACGAGAATTCGGTAAGAGAGGACGGTCATGGTTCGGAAGTTATGTCAACAGATGGTAGCTCATCATCAAAGGAAAACTTACTGGAGGAACCAAAGAATATCACCGATGAAGAGAAGGAGAAATTAGCAACACCAACCGGTGATGTTCACGGCATTTCCGATAAACCATTTTTGGAAACCATCTTTAATTCGTTGGATTGCACGGAGAATGACTATACAGCCCTTTTTTCGCTCAGTTTATTGTATGCTATGGCAAATAATAAAGGTAATAATTTTTTATTACACATTTTTATCTTTCAATCCGCTTGAACAAGCGAATGCAGATGGCGCTATTTACCCCGAATTGTTTAATTCAAATTTCTACCACCAGAGCGGTAATAATTTTTTATTACACATTTTTATCTTTCAATCCGCTTGAACAAGCAAATGCAGATGGCGCTATTTACCCCGAATTGTTTAATTCAAATTTCTACCACCAGAGCGGAGACTCTTTTATTCGTTGAGGCAAATTATTTTGAAGAATGTTGTCATTTTGTTGAATTATTACTTGTTCGAATTTTTAAGGCCCCAATTCTACAATTAAAAACAGCAGGGGTTCAAGAATGTTGTCTTTTTATTGTTTTATTACTCAATAGAATTTGTATGACCCTAATTCTTCTATTGAAAACAGGAGGGATTCAAGAATGTTGTCCTTTTATTGTTTTATTAGTGGATCAAATTTTGTTGTTTTATTACTTGATAGAATTTTTATGGCTCTAATTCTTCTAATGTTGTCTTTTTATTGTGTTATTACTCAATAGAATTTTTATGACCCTAATTCTTCTATTGGAAACAGAAGGGGTTCAAGAATGTTGTCATTTTATTGAATTATTGCTTGATCGAATTTTTATGGCCCCAGTTTTACAATTAAAAACAACAGGAATGCAAGAATGTTGTCCTTTTGTTGTTTTATTGCTCAATAGAATTTTTATGGCCCTAATTCTTCTATTGGAAACAGGAGGGGTTCAAGAATGTTGTCATTTTATTGAATTATTGCTTGATCGAATTTTTATAGCCCCAGTTTTACAATTAAAAACAACAGGAATGCAAGAATGTTGTCCTTTTGTTGTTTTATTGCTCAATAGAATTTTTATGGCCCTAATTCTTCTATTGGAAACAGGAGGGGTTCAAGAATGTTGTCATTTTATTGAATTATTACTTGATCGAATTTTTATGGCCCCAATTATTTGCAATTTGTTGTTCCAGGTGTTTTGCCAGAGCATATCGAGCATATACTAAAACCGAAGAAGTCCCTCATCTCCTCTTCTACCACAAAAGATGTAAAATATAGCTACAACTACAATCTAGTCGACAGAATCATGCACATTGTGATATTATCTTGTCAACCGTCTTGCAGAGTGCGACTAGTAACATTAGAGTTGGCTTTGAAATTACTAGTACAGCTCGTAATGTGCGATGGAAAGAACATCCTCAACGAAACTCATAAGGCATCAATCGATTCAGCAAAATCCCAGAGCACCGCGCTACTGAGGAATTTCTATAAATCGGAAGAAATATTTTTGGATATGTTTGAACATGAGTAATTCTTTATATCAATTTAATTTGTTGTTTGTATCTAATGTTATGTGGTTTAAGGTATTGTGATATGTCAAAGGGTTCTTTAAACGTTGAATGGTTGTGTATGGATAGTGCAATATTATTACCGCCGACAGGAACCCCACTTACAGGTATTGATTTTACAAAGCGGCTACCGTGCGGAGAGGTAAGAAGCATTTTCTAACCTCAAATTTTAGGTTAGAATTTTGAGGTTATTTATTGATTTTATAGGTAGAAAGGGCTAGAAGGGCGATTCGGGTGTTCTTTTTAGTCCGCGACGCCGTACTAACCTTAAACGGTCAGGTGGAAACGCAGCTTCCGTTAACAAACCCGCAGACAAGTGTCCAGATCGAGCAGGCGTTGGACTTGAGTATACCTCGTTGTGTGTCCGGACCGCAGAAAATATACATTCACTAGACGTTTTTTGTTTCATCCTTGTTATTTTTCTGTTCTATTATTAATTTATATATTTATATAGTTCTCGAATAAAAGAGCGCTTTCAGTTTTATTCTTTGTTTATTTTCGTAAAATGACTGCTTCCCGTGTCTGTTAGTGCATGACGTAACCTAAAAGTCTAGTGTTTGTTGCCATTCTGCGGCATAAATCGTCGTTCAACTTAAAAATAACGAGGGAATTTCTTTTGTAGATAATTCTGATCTGATTGCCTGCACTGTTGCCTGGAAGGACGGGAAAAATAAACGGAGATTCTTGGTTATCGATATCATGCAGCTTATATTGGTTGAACCTGATCCTAAGCGACTTGGCTGGGGTGTTGCTAAATTGGTTGGATTTCTGCAAGACATAGAGGTTACCGGCGATCAGGATGACTCACGATGTTTACATATCACTATTCATAAACCTTTATCGAGCGCAACTGCAAACAGAGTCCCCTTATTATCAGCAAAGTTTATTTTTGATGATAATATTCGATGCATGGCTGCCAAACAAAGACTATCTAAGGTAAATAAAGAAAAATATTTCCCTAATACTTAAAAACAACAGGAGTTGAAGAATGTTGTCCTTTTATTGTTTTATTACTCAATAGAATTTGAATGGCTCTAATTCCTCTATTGAAAACAGCAGGGGTAAAAAAATCTTGTCATTTTGTTGATTTGTTACTTGATCGAATTTTTATGGTCCCAATTCTACAATTAAAAACAGCAGGGGTTCAAGAATGTTATCCTTTTATTGTTTTATTACTCAATCGAATTTTTATGGCCCTAATTATTCTATTGAAAACAGGAGGGTTTCAAGAATACTGTCATTTTGTTGAATTATTACTTGATCGAATTTTTAAGGCCCCAATTCTACAATTAAAAACAGCAGGGGTTCAAGAATGTTGTCTTTTTATTGTTTTATACTCAATAGAATTTGTATGACCCTAATTCTTCTATTGAAAACAGGAGGGATTCAAGAATGTTGTCCTTTTATTGTTTTATTACTGGATCAAATTTTGTTGTTTTATTACTCAATAGAATTTTTATGGCCCTAATTCTTTTATTAAAAACAGTAGTAACAACAGGAGTTCAAGAATGTTGTCATTTGCTGAATTATTCCTTGATCGAATTTTTATATCCCCAATACTACAATTAAAAACATTTGTATGGTCCTAATTCCTCTATTGAAAACAGCAGGGGTAAAAGAATCTTGTCATTTTGTTGATTTGTTACTTGATCGAATTTTTATGGTCCCAATTCTACAATTAAAAACAGCAGGGGTTCAAGAATGTTGTCCTTTTATTGTTTTATTACTCAATCAAATTTTTATGGCCCTAATTATTCTATTGAAAACAGGAGGGATTCAAGAATGTTGTCATTTTGTTGAATTATTACTTTTTCGAATTTTTAAGGCCCCAATTCTACAATTAAAAACAGCAGGGGTTCAAGAATGTTGTCTTTTTATTGTTTTATTACTCAATAGAATTTGTATGACCCTAATTCTTCTATTGAAAACAGGAGGGATTCAAGAATGTTGTCATTTTATTGTTTTATTACTCAATAGAATTTTTATGGCCCTAATTCTTTTATTAAAAACAGTCGGAGTTCAAGAATGTTGTCATTTGCTGAATTATTCCTTGATCGAATTTTTATATCCCCAATTCTACAATTAAAAACATTTGTATGGTCCTAATTCCTCTATTGAAAACAGCAGGGGTAAAAGAATCTTGTCATTTTGTTGATTTGTTACTTGATCGAATTTTTATGGTCCCAATTCTACAATTAAAAACAGCAAGGGTTCAAGAATGTTGTCCTTTTATTGTTTTATTACTCAATCGAATTTTATGGCCCTAATTATTCTATTGAAAACAGGAGGGATTCAAGAATGTTGTCATTTTGTTGAATTATTACTTGTTCGAATTTTTATGGCCCCAATTCTACAATTAAAAACAGCAGAGGTTCAAGAATGTTGTCTTTTTATTGTTTTATTACTCAATAGAATTTGTATGACCCTAATTTTTCTATTGAAAACAGGAGGGATTCAAGAATATTGTTCTTTTATTGTTTTATTACTGGATCAAATTTTGTTGTTTTATTACTTGATAGAATTTTTATGGCTCTAATTCTTCTAATGTTGACATTTTATTGTTTTGTTACTCAATAGAATTTTTATGGCCCTAATTCTTTTATGAAAAGCAGTAGGAGTTCAAGAATGTTGTCATTTGCTGAATTATTCCTTGATCGAATTTTTATATCCCCAATTCTACAATTAAAAACATTTGTATGGTCCTAATTCCTCTATTGAAAACAGCAGGGGTAAAAGAATCTTGTCATTTTGTTGATTTGTTACTTGATCGAATTTTTATGGTCCCAATCCTACAATTAAAAACAACAGGGGTTCAAAAATGTTGTCCTTTTATTGTTTTATTACTGGATCAAATTTTGTTGTTTTATTACTTGATAAAATTTTTATGGCTCTAATTCTTCTAATGTTATTTTATTGTTTTATTACTCGGTCGATATCTTGAGAAACAATTATCATTAGAATGCGCTACTAATAGAACTAATTTTATTTCTTTTCTATAATTTCCAGGGGCGTATAAAGGCGAGACAGAAGAAGATGCAGCACATAGCGCGACTACTGGAGATTCCAGGCCAGTCAGGACCGCCGAGTCCGGCGTTTGTCGGCGCAGGTATCTATACAAATCGAACCACAGGTCGTGGTATCAGGGAGAACCGTCCTTTATTCCATAACGTAAGGGTCCCTGGATTTGCAGCTCCTCGTCGAGACAGCATGCCCGGCGTAGTCCACAAAGCCGATGCGGAAAGGCGAAGAAAAGAGGAAAGCCCCAACAGATTATCAGTACTGAAAAAAGAATCCAACGGAAACGGAGCAGTAAGGAAAGAATCCCGTTCCAGGGAACCTTCAGGGACCAGGGTAAAGTCTCGAGAAGGAAGCCCTAGAATGCCAAGACCAAGATCAGAAGAAATCCCGCTGGAATTAATCAAAAAAGCTCCGAATTCGGTCATTGATATGGCACCGAAAATTTCGATTTTGCCGCGTCCGCAAGTTGTGCGTGAACCGGAAGTGCCGGTAAGTGATGTCACTCAGAATGGCCCCGCCCCTACTACGTCGTCAACTGTCGCTTCTGTTGAAACTTCTTTTATCGCGGACACTTCCGGCGCAAAGACAAAAGGCCTTGTTGAGACTATATAGCATTTGGTGAACAATTAGTTAAATGAGGTGGCGTTAAATTCGTTATTGCTTGTTTTTATGTGTATAAATTAAATGTCACTATGTCATGTACAAATTGTTTTCTTTTTTTTTTGTTGTTGATAGTTTTAATTATTGATATGAGAATGATTGTGTAAGTTATGGAGAAATATAAGAATTATTATTATATTAATGTGTTTAGTTTTGTTAATATGTTTTATTCTTATTTAGATTGATTACTAACAAAAAGTTCATTAATACAATTAATTACTTTGATGTCAGGAGTAAGACGAATTAAAATTATGCAGTAAAAATAACTGCACTTGGGAAGGTATCAAAAAATCATATAAAAGTTACTTTTCAGCGGTCAGTAATATGTTTTTTTGATACGATTTTTCTTTAGTGATCAAGCTTATGTCAATTTAACTTTAGTGGGCGGTGAATTTTTTTTGGAAATGTCGATCACGCGTCTGTCTGAACATGGACGATCTGACATTTGTCAGCGTCAGTAAAATTCGCGAGTGTTTAGAAAAAAGGGCGGCCAACAGGGGATCGTTCGTACCACGTCAAATAAATACATTCACAAAAGTAGCAGCGATCGTTCGGGAACCAGATCCGGATAAGAAAGAGTGAGTTTTCCCAGTTTTCCTTCAGCTACCATAAAAACTTCAAACCGCCATCAAGATGTCCGCCATTTCCATCTACCAAAATGGCCGCCATTTGTTATCAATAGTTTTTAGCTATCCGTTCAAAGGTGGAGTTGGTAGTAGACAAGGCGAGATGTTGATTGATGAATTGAGTTGAGATTAAAGTTATAATGCATTTCTTTGATTAACTTATTTATAATTATTATTATAGATGCAGAACGTTTGCGGTCAGTCATTTTCGTGTGATGTTGAAATCGTGCCATGAGATATGTTTACAAAGAAATGAATTTTTGAAAAGTAATTTAGAGTGCTGTAGGTCATATATGTTTGAAATATTATTCCTTTTTAGGAAATGAGAAAGTGTTTGCGATTTGTAAATACTGTATGAGTCACAAGAAGATGACTGTATGCGTGAACTACTTGGCGAACACATGTTGTTTTCGCGATAAACCTGGAAAAGTAATAACGGTTATCGGGTGCATTGGCTGGATTCGGTCGCAAATATTCGTATATTGCGTGGAATTTAATCAACCCCGTCCGTTTGTCGGCTATTTCTGGCCGTAACGATCATTAACGATAAGCAAAACGTATGTCCGCATCAACAGGTGTTCGGATCGGTTGATTTTGAAAGTTGTCCGCGACCGCTCGCTCGGTGCACGGTGCTCGGTCGGTAAACGGGTGCGGCTGCCCTGAGACGGTTGAGTTTGAGTCGCCTCCTCGCCTCCTGTCATTCGTCAGTAGTACACGAGGCGGCTGCGGTTTTGTATATGTGTTGTGTGTTGAAAACGGCTTTTCCGCTCACTAGCTCAAACTGTACAGAGCGCGACACAGCCCGATGTGATTGAGACCGCGCGGGAGTTTACTTTTACCCGATATTTTAATAGTAATTCACGCACGAATCGCAACCGATAGAATATAATCGGAAACAAAAACAAAAACAAAAAAACACCGGGAGTGATTCGAATAATACGATGGCGGACGAAAACGCTAAAGACCGTTACGATCCAGAACTGAAGTATCTCTGTGTCGACAGGAATTTGTACAATGATCCGGCTTCGCAAGCGGAATGGACCCAGAAGAGGCTCGTGTGGGTGCCACACGACACCCAGGGCTTTGTCGCGGCGAGTATCAAGGGTGAACGTGGAGATGAGGTTGAAGTGGAAATACAGGAGTCCGGCAAAAGGACCTTCGTCGCCAAGGATGACATCCAGAAAATGAACCCACCGAAATTCGACAAAGTCGAGGACATGGCAGATCTAACTTGCCTCAACGAGGCTTGCGTTCTCCATAACCTCAAGGATAGATACTATTCAGGACTGATATATGTAAGTCTTTCCCTATTCGCTAAACGAACAAATGCATACCGGCTTATTTTGACGTTTTCTTTTGTTCACCGACCGTCACCTAACCTTAAAAATGCCTAAGAAATGACGTAAGTCTAGCCAGTCGAACAAGAGATCGTTGAACACCTCGGTATAAGCGCTTCATCTCAAAATATAATCGTTATCTGTCAAAACATTCTTCAGATAATTCCAACCTATAATACAAGATATATAAAACTCTCTGCAGAAAAATGTGTTAATCAAAATACCATGACCTCAACGTGCAGTTCCAGCAAAGTCAGTAATTACTTCTTTGCAGTGTTTGCCAATTACTGTCAATTGCTGCGTGCATAACTCAATTATTTATAACAACTTCTGTGATACATTAGACATGGGGAATGTTCTTTAATTACAACATGTAAACGAAATATCAATACAGAAGTTTGTAGCTACTAAACAATAAAAAAATAATGCTGAGGTTTATTTTCCTATTGACTAATGAATTGTTGCATTTCTTTTTTTGCCACATTAACAAAAAAGAAATAACATTTATGCATACATTCTTCACACAAACAAAAAGGATGCCAGTAATAAAGAATACGTCCCCCATGTTCTAAATATTACCCAAAATTTAGGTTATAATTTAATTTTTTTTTTTCATGCACCTGACAAATATTTTTTTCTACTTTGCATTCACAATGCACACATTGTAACACTGTTTTCGGTGTTACAATTAGCAAATTGTAACACCGTTTTTAGTAACTTTTTTCTAAGATTGGTGACATTGATATCAAATGCATGTCAAACGAAAATACACATAACCACAAAAGTAAGCACAAACTGATTTTTTAGAATCGCACAAACTGCGAAGTATGTATATTTTTATACATATTTAAACATGCGTGTTGCATCCTAGGTTTCGTACTACTAGTATATGATGGTATATAATAATTATCAATAATTACTTTTTCACAGATATTTGAATTTAAGTGACAGATGACAGTGTTACCAACGGTTGCACCCATAAATACTCTAGATTGGAATTTTACGTAATATACTTCTAAATTTTTATAAAATTAATGACGCAAAGTAGAAAAAATAGTATATTACACTCGTTTTATAAGACATATTGGCGCATTCGTTCATTTGGGGCACTCGTCGCTGGCGCCCCTCGTGCCCCAAACAACTCATGCGCCAATTTGACGTCTTATAAAACTTGTATAATAATATACTATTTACATAGTAAGAGGCTAGTAGTCACCCGACGATACACGGTACCCAATGAAGTCACAATACAATCAGTATTCCTTGAAAAATATCTCACACATTTTTCCAGAAATCGCAATAGATTCAGGGGACTTCAAAACCCGTATTTCCCTTGAAATCTCAAAATTTCCGTCGTTTACAATACTAGTTGGACAATATCAAAAAGAAATTGTGTCTAATACTATGAAGAATTCTGCTTTTCCAGACAATTTTGACACAATTTCTGTTTGACATTACTCAATTTATTGTTCAATGAAATTATTCAACATCTAGTACAAGAAAGTTGCCTAGTGTAAACCGACCTTGAGGGCCATTTTTACTTTCCGACTAGTACCTATTCTACAAGGAAAGTATTGTAATCGACGCAAAAAAAAAGATTTTCGCGGAAATACGCGTTTTGGGGTCCCCTGAATCCATTGCAATGATTTCTGGAAAATGTATGTGTGTATGTATTGCTGTGAACACAATAGCGCCCAAATGGAACAATGGATGGGGCTGAAATTTGGTATACATATTTAGAATTCACGGGAGGACGAACTGGATTGTTTCTGGTGAAAATCTGACAACCGATTGAGATCAAACTCATACCAGCTCATCCTCCAGTGACTTTAAATACGTATACCAATTTACAGATCAATGAGATGAACGGTTCAACCTTTTATAGAAGCGATTTGACAGAATCCGCAGTCTTCGTCGCTGTGTTGCAAATTGTCAAATTTTGACAAATGTCAGTACCACTGACATGACAATAATAAATGCTATACTATGACAGAAAAGCTTCACAAAATTGAATAATTGTAAATTTGTTTAAAATATGTTTTGTATGTTTTCCAAAATAGTCAAAATTGACAGTAAGACAATGGATGTTGAATAATTTATTGCATGTAAAATAAGTTTTGGAAATTATTGAACGTCAATTTGCTAACTCTCGATATTTGTTGCAAGAAATACTTAATTATGTACTTACATTAAGTACATAGCAATACAGTAAGTGTATTGCAGTTTGACCTATTATAGGTCAATTTTTCTGTTTTTGGTTGAAATTGAAGAGTGTTTCAACCCAATATTTCAATTTGAAAACTATATTGGAGTGAAAAAACTGACAAACTGCTTATGATCTATCTATTTACCACAAGTTTTTCAGTAATACATTATATTTACTTGATATTAAGATTTCTCTTAATATGAAGAGCTAAAAATTCCAAAAGAAAGGAATGGGGATAGCCCACCCTAAAATTTCCTGTGCGACGTGACTAAAGTCATGCTGCCATGTATTCGTAGACGATTTAGGGCCCCAATATGCAGTAGCCAGCTTAAGAAAGATCCTCATATTCGTCAGAATTTGTTTAATCTCTTTTGTTTTGTTTTTTGTTTGAACATCTGCCAACATTCGAACACAAAGTTTAATAACACCCTCAAGGTTCGGCACTGGTTCCATTGACTGGATATTGTTTCAAAGCTACAGACTAAACTCTCGTATATTTCAGGATTTCGGCGCTTCGCGTTTATTGTTATTGCTTTCTCCGTATATATCGCTAAAGGCTGGCTGAACACAGTAAATTACAGTCGGCGTGTGTTCCTTCCTGTGTTTTGTCGTTCAGTATATATGTTAGGTATATTTTGTGGTTGACCGTGAATGTTCAAGTCGGTGACTCACTGGGTAGTAATTCGACTTTTCGAGATCTGCCAGCCCAGTCCTATGTGACGTCCATGTGCTTAGTCGATGTTCTAAGAACTACGGAAGCTGGATTATCTATTCACTCATGGGTGACGATTCGGCATTTTTTCCTGGACAAACCGACACCTGAAAGATTAAAAATTGTATTTTTTTTTTCGTGTTTTAGTTCCGCTAATAACTTTTGTTATCGTTGGTTATTCGGCGAAATGAATTCTTTAAGTATGTATTCGGGTCGTCACATCCTGTTTGGCTGATGACAACTTGCTCGTTGCTCACTGAATTTTTTGGTACTTGAACTTTACTAGAAAATATTTATGTAGACTTTAGTATGTAGCAGGTAATCATGGATTTGTTTTTAATGATATGATATCGATCATATTTGTTGCAGGGTATGATTAATTCTTTGATTATCTCTATAATCATTTCAGTTTGTAATCTCTCAATGTATCTCAACCAATTTCTATACCGTTTAGATTAATTTTGTTATAAATAGAAATACATTTATTTTAATGAATTTGATTGTGATCTACCAATAAACACTTGTCAATTATACAAAGTTTTACAAAGTTCTTAAGTGCCAACCTTCCACAGTCATTCAATTTCGTGAAGTCACATATACATATAACATTTTCCAGAAATCATTGCACTGGATTCTAGTTTAAAACATTTGTACAATGTCTATAATACGTTTTGCTATCTTAAGGTATACTGTTCCTATTAGCATATCAAAACCGTACGACACAAACAAAGAAAAGCGACGAAAACAAATGCACCGAGACTCGCGGGGGCGAGTGGTGGCATTGACCCTGCGACTCTGAAAGTCACATTCCTCAGCGTGACATCAAATGTCGCACAACCACCTGGAGAGACCAGCAGCTTCAGCTGCGCCACATACACCAAAACGAACGCTTATTTCAAGGTGTATTTTATTCCTCGCGACTCTCCCCTGTCCCTTATCTTAACGATAACCGCCTCACAGGAAATCAATTTGTGTTTTGTGTAAAGAAAAACACGCCAAGACAATATTTGATTACTTATATCAAACAGTGGCCTTTACAGAGTTATTCACTGTTACTTCCATGCTAGATAAGGCGATTATCTGCCAAATAAACAGTGTAAAAGGTTTGCAGTACATGTCTTTATTGGTATAAGTTGGTTTTGCCGACGTGGTGACTAACTGGCTAGGAAATTTCTTTTTCTTGTGACTCAGTGTTTTGTTATTCAAACCAAGAGCAAGGAGGAAGAACGCTTTTGAAATAAGATTGGTCGATTTGAACTGTTTAGGCAGAGTTAAATAACAAATAGATAAGGGGCCGGCCCACAATTAATCAATTGGTGTCCACTCTATTAGATCAGTAAATAGATTTATTTATTGATTTATTTTATCAGAGAGAAGTGCCGAACAACTTGAAAGAAATTTCTCACACAGAACTGATTCTTAATCCAAAAACAAATTATTGTATATATAATTCTACTGCTGTGATGATAGGTATTAAAACTGACAGAATGATTCGGTTGTTTTACCAAACATCCGGTGGCCCAGGCTACACCCACGAGATGTTACGCGCGTTTTCGCGTTTATAAATATACTTTTGTCTGCGCCCAAATCCACTGTCATCGTGCGCTTCTTGTCAACGACATTTCTAAAGCGCTAACACGATGTTTGATATTTTTAGTCTGAGGGGGGGGGAGGCAGATTTGGTGTGTGATTTCGAATATAATCTTTGGTATAATTTATGATTCACTTTACGGAAGCATGATAATCTAATACTTACTAATATAAACAAGTTTTGTTTTGTTTATTTTTTTAAGATGGTTCAAAATATGTTTACACTATAAGAGTAATGGCAAGTAAATTTTAAGTGTGTACGATTCAGTGTTAGCAATTTTTCTCATAAAAATTGCTTTAAAGATTTTTATATGGTGATTAACTGCTGCATATTGACGTACCTATATAGTAGTGCCTAATAGTAGTTAGTGTTTAGACCAGTGGTTTCCAACCTGAGGGTAATTGCCCACTGAGGGGTAAAGACGAGAAAGATAACAGAGGGCAACAAATAATAAAAAAATTCTGCGGCATCAGTTTGTGTACCTAATCAATTTTGGTAGACTATGATTATGAAGTACTCGTTGTATAATTAGTTTGTTTGAATTGACTCCAGTTCTTATGATAAACGATGCATTCAAAGTATAGTTAAATTATTTTAATTTAAACCTCAATAAAAAAATATTTTTGCTTTTCATATGGCTAGCAAGTCTTTATTTATCAAAAATCTTTGCACTAACTTTTTGAAATATAACATGTTATTCTACAACTTGCTGCTGCTTTTTTATTGGGTCATCAAAATAGATACACTAAATATCCCTGTTTTCTTTGTCTGTGGGACAGTCGTGCAAAAAATGAACATTGGGATAGGAAAAACTGACCGTCGAGAATAAATATGACCGTAGGAAAAGCTAACATCGCCCATGAACTATTGATAAGTCGAGAACAAATAATTCTTCCACCACTACATATTAAATTTGGGCTAATTTAACAGTTTGTGAAAGCTTTAAATAAGAATGATGTTTGTTTCAAATATATTTGTTAATCATTTGCTGGCCTCAATACAGGAAAATTAGAAGCCGGTATCTTTGATGGACCACAAATCACAGGACAGGTTGAGCTGGAAGCATAAACAAGCTTTGTATTAATTATGGAAATTTTTTTGGGGAATCACCAAGCTGAACAATATTAACAACACAAATCGTTGATAAAATGCTTCAAAATTTTGAAAAACTACTATGAGTACCAAGTTACATTATTTTCATAGTCATTTAGATAAATTTCCTGACAATCTGAGTGATTATAATGAAGCACAAGAGCAACGGTTTCAGCAGTACCTATATCAAGATAACGGAGGAAAGATATGAAGGCCGATGTTATTGCCATATAATGGCAGACTACTGCTGGACCTTAGGAAGGGACTGTCCTGAACAAAAATACAATAGAAAACATAACACAAAACGTTTTCTTAATTTAAATTTGTGGTACAAATTTGAATGGTAAAAAATTTCAAATTACGTTGAATATGAACTTAGCAGGTTAACACTTTATGCCGACGATAAATTTATAGCGTGATTTTAATTTGAAATCGTTGTATAAAATAATAAAATATGAAAGGATTGCCATTATCTCAAAAAGTGGAGTCAATTTAACAAATATTTTACTATTTTCATATTTAGTAGACCAGAATTACCTAAAATTGACTAATAAATTTCATGCCGCAAAATCAATGTTCCCATGTGTAATCATTGTTGATCACTTATTGTTGTTCATTGATTGCTCAAAATATTTTTTGGTGGGTAAATGCTAATATCTAACCCGCTTTGTGGGTATATGCCTCAAGAAGGTTGGAAACCGCTGGTTTAGACACTTTATAGAACATACAACGAATAAATTTACACATTCGAGTAGCGATTTGTGAAAGAGAAAATTAGTTATAGCTAACAACATTCCGTTAATGGATCTGTCATAATCATTATCCACAAATTATCATAGGAAATAGCACCTTCTTACAGACTGAAATAAATTCCTCCAATACCAATTTACAACGATCGAGATACGGATAAATAATGAGCAATTAAGCTATTTATAGTGCAGTAAACCGCTGCATTCTTTTAGAATACAAATTCCCCATATCAAACGAAAAAAAAAAAGACCGCTCGTAACCTTTTCAATGGTTTAACCTACTTCTGACCGGCTATCTACATTATTTAACTCTTTTAGCCCGCATCGAATGCAATAACAGCGAGAGATGTTTTCCATTCTCAAACGCGGCAAAAAATAAAATAAAATGGTCGAGAACATTAAACTGGTTACCATAAATGGCAAAATATCGCGCAAGAGTGCGACCTGAGGCTGCCAGGCTATCAGCTGGCCAGTTTTTGTCCACTTTTGGCATCGACCTGTCAACGTACGTCCAAATTGACTTATCCAACGAGGCTTGTTTACGATAGGGTAGTTAATCTTTCGCGATTTGCCCGATTAGGGTTGTCTATGATCCGAATAATTGGCGATTATCGCCCACGTGTTGTTGGTTTTAGCCTGGACGAAAAGTTATGAAAGCGGACGGAGAAGGTCGTTGCGTTCCAGATTTTCTGTTTGGTCACTCTTCGTTCGCTATCCGCCGCAATGACGCCTTTTATTTAACGGTTGTAAAAGGACATATGGGTCGGGGGAATGATATTTTAAATAGCTGTGTGAAGTTAGCAACAAAAGCCAGCAACAATTTTTTTTTCATCCGATTGCAATGAACTATACACCTTTGGAAAGCCCATGACGAGCTGAGTCTACCATAGTTATTGCAACGGGATCAATTAATAACTACTACCTAAAAAATTAAAAAGAAAGTCAAAATTTCAATGAATTTCCATATCTTTAGAACCGCATATCTTCGCCAATACTTCATTATTAAGTGTAACACCAATCGAATTCATTAAATCATTTCATCCACTAATTGTTAAAAATTTGCGTTGCAATAACTATGGTAGGTAGGTGGAAGTCTCAGCTATCTTTTGATGTATATATCGATAAGATTTGATTTTGCAAAAAGTTTGCACAAAAGGATTTACATAGCGCTGTTCGCCGTCGACCAATAGCCGATGGAAAAACTGACCGGAATTCATTAATTCATTTCATCCACTAATTGTTAAAAATTTGCGTTGCAATAACTATTTTAGGTAGGTGGAAGTCTCAGCTATCTTTTGATGTATATATCGATAAGATTTGATTTTGCAAAAAGTTTGCACAAAAGGATTTACATAGCGCTGTTCGCCGTCGACCAATAGCCGATGGAAAAACTGACCGGAATTCATTAATTCATTTCATCCACTAATTGTTAAAAATTTGCGTTGCAATAACTATTTTAGGTAGGTGGAAGTCTCAGCTATCTTTTGATGTATATATCGATAAGATTTGATTTTGCAAAAAGTTTGCACAAAAGGATTTACATAGCGCTGTTCGCCGTCGACCAATAGCCGATGGAAAAACTGACCGGAATTCATTAATTCATTTCATCCACTAATTGTTAAAAATTTGCGTTGCAATAACTATGGTAGGTAGGTGGAAGTCTCAGCTATCTTTTGATGTATATATCGATAAGATTTGATTTTGCAAAAAGTTTGCACAAAAGGATTTACATAGCGCTGTTCGCCGTCGACCAATAGCCGATGGAAAAAGTGTCTGGAATTCACTAATTTATTTCATCCACTAATTGTTAAAAATTTGCGTTGCAATAACTATGGTAGGTAGGTGGAAGTCTCAGCTATCTTTTGATGTATATATCGATAAGATTTAATCTTGCAAAAAGTTTGCACAAAAGGATTTACATAGCGCTGTTCGCCGTCGACCAATAGCCGATGGAAAAAGTGTCTGGAATTCACTAATTTATTTCACCCGCTAATTGTTATAATTTTGTTCTGCACTAACTATAATGGGTAAAGGCAGGTCTCAGCTGTCTTTTGATGTATTTATCGATATGATCACACAAAGCGAATACGTTTGTTTAACTTAATTTAGGTGGGACTACATATGGTACCCGGATGTTAAAAATACTCATACTTGATTAATTTATTTGAGGCACTAATCAGCAAAATTTTGGGTTGCAATAACTATGGTAGTATAACCGAAGGTTGCGCTTTCGATTGGTGTTACACTTAATAAGTATAATGAAGTATTGGCGAAGATATGCGGTTCTAAAGATATGGAAATTCATTGAAATTTTGACTTTCTTTTTAATTTTTTAGGTAGTAGTTATTAATTGATCCCGTTGCAATAACTATGGTAGACTCAACGGTGTATAGTTCATTGCAATCGGATGAAAAAAAAATTTGTTGCTGGCTTTTGTTGCTAACTTCACACAGCTATTTTAAATGACAACATTAGTTGTCTGGGAATTTCAAAATTTCAAATACGTACCTTCTGTAATTAGAGGTCTATCTCATCAGTCTAATAAAGAATTTATTTTATAATGCATGCTAGCAAATCTTGACAGTTCATGTATGGTATGTGCAACGACACTTTCAGTGGCAGTGGGCGGTTCCCATTGTACATTACACACAATAGTTTGAGTCATGTTGCGTACCTACATACGTATGTCGTATATATCTTCCGCAGGTATAGATCTACTGATATGAGGCTACATGATGTCAGATCCTTGCGCATTCCTAGGCCGCTTGAGCACTTCCTAACGCGTTAACGAACATTATTTTTTTTATGGTCTAATCATCCGGTTCGATTGTAAATAATTGGCTGTG
Source organism: Aphodius granarius (assembly GCA_963971325.1). Taxonomy (NCBI): domain Eukaryota; kingdom Metazoa; phylum Arthropoda; class Insecta; order Coleoptera; family Scarabaeidae; genus Aphodius; species Aphodius granarius. Next base: position 12,145,840 of record OZ020227.1, on the reverse strand, counting down.
AATCATACCGGCTCAACGACATTCCTCAACTCGGAAAAAAATATAAAAATACCTCACCCGCGATGTGTTAATCACTTTGTTTATTGTTATTGCCTATAATACGTTTTCTTGGTGCACTGAATCACTGGAGATGCCAAGAAGTGCCTTTACGTGCTTTGGTACTGAAAAAATATTAAAACTTTCGAATGAATGTTGACGTCTGCCCTCGATTAGTACATACCTTCTGGTATTCAAATTTTTGCCTGGGTGAAGTTAAGGAATACTATTCTATGACGGGGGAGAAGTAGCAACAAAAAAAATTTCAACCGATTTGAATGAACTATACCTCATTAGAAAGCCCATAACGTACTGAATGTATGGTAGTTATGGCAACTGGATCAAATCATAATTACTACCTAAAAAATGCAAAAGAATGTCATTATTTTCCCAAATTTCGCCATTTTACAAGTCTCATATCTCCGTTAGTACTGAACGAATCGTGGAGTATATAGCAGCAAAAGAAAGCACAAACCTTGCTTTAATTGTCATAGTTATGGCAACTTGAAATTAAAACTATTACTGGTAGAAAAAAATTAATGAACATTGTCGGTTTTACGCTCGACGATTCTCGCAGGGCTGCGAATATACAAACTGCATAAGTCAGATTTTCACCTGATCTTAACAATATATATATATACCAAACGAAAGAAGAAGATTTCCGCTACCTATGGGAGTTATGGCAACGAGACATTACCCTAATTAATGATAGAAAACAACTAATGAACGTTAGACATTACTCGCTCCTATATACGGTATACGGTATAGGCCTAGAACCAGCAATAAAAGTTAGCAACAAAAAAAAATTCAACCGATTTAAATGAACTATACCTCTTTAGAAAGACCATAACGTACTGAATATATGGTAGTTATGGCAACTGGATCAAATCATAATTACTACCTAAAAAATGCAAAAGAATGTCATTATTTTCCCAAATTTCGCCATTTTACAAGTCTCATATCTCCGTTAGTACTGAACGAATCTTAGAGTATATAGCAGCAAAAGAAAGCACAAACCTTGCTTTAATTGTCATAGTTAAGGCAACTTGAAATCAAAACTATTACTGGTAGAAAAAAAATAATGAACATTGTCGGTTTTACGCTCGACGATTCCTGATGACTCTCTTTTTCACTTATTTAGGTAGTAATTGTGATTTGATCCAGGTGCCATAACTACCTTACATTCAGTACGTTATGGGCTTTCTAAAAAGGTATAGTTCATTCAGATCGGTTGAAATTTATTTTTGTTGCTAACTTTTATTGCTGGTTTTGGGCCTATACCGTATACTGTATATAGGAGCGAGTAATGTCTAACGTTCGTTAGTTGTTTTCTATCATTAATTAGGGTAATGTCTCGTTGCCATAACTCCCATAGGTAGCGGAAATCTTCTTCTTTCGTTTGGTATATATATTGTTATGATCAAGTGAAAATCTGACTTATGCAGTTTGTTTGTTCGCAGCCCTGCGGGAATCGTCGAGCGTAAACCCGACATGTTCATTAATGTTTTTCTATGAGTATTTGTTTTGATTTCAAGTTGCCTTAACTATGACAATTAAAGCAAGGTTTGTGCTTTCTTTTGCTGCTATATACTCCAAGATTCGTTCAGTACTAACGGAGATATGCGACTTGTAAAATGGCGAAATTTGGGAAAATAATGACATTCTTTTGCATTTTTTAGGTAGTAATTATGATTTGATCCAGTTGCCATAACTACCATACATTCAGTACGTTATGGGCTTTCTAATGAGGTATAGTTCATTCAAATCGGTTGAAATTTTTTTTTGTTGCTAACTTTTATTGCTAACTTCTCCCCGGTTATTCTAGGCTATACTATTTACTCTATAGGAGCAATGCAGGCTCCTTTGCGTTAAATTATGCCATGCACATACCTCTTGCATAACTATGTTGGAAAATGGTCCGTTAATTTTCACTCTCACTTTCCTATGCAGTTATATTCATTCCACACTGCAACCAATACAACTCATTAACACGCATGACATAAATAGCAAGTATTCGTTCCCGAGAGCATAAAAAACTCGCCTATTTTTGATATCATAAATTCTATTATTAATTCCACGCGTAATTAAATTAAAATTTAATGGATTCAGTTTAAAATAATTACCGCTTGGTTGCACACGTACCCGAGAGGTGTGGATATTTGGTCTAATTAAGTATAGAAAAGCGAAATATCAACTTGTAACACCCACCGTGACCTTGGATGTTTAAATTCAGAATCGCACTTGAATCGTTACGATTGTATGTGTTTAGAATACCAAATATACCTGAAATACCCACGGAATTATTGTTGATGTTATTACCCAGTTTGTGAATAGAATAAAGGTCTTAAGTGCAGCCAAAACTTATGTCTTAGGTCTTCCATTCCTTTGCTATATGATTAAGAGGCTACATGACAAATACATGGATTGAATACTTGATTTGCAAGCTGAATATTCAATAATCATGTTGAAATTACATGAATTTACTTAACAACTATCATCAGATAAATTACCAATTACACTTTATGCATTTATTAATAGTCTGTATTAAAACCTTCTGCACCTTTGTGCATTCGCTTGATGCGCATGTTTAGCTCAACCAGAAACTGTTATGAACCTGGAACCGTTCTTAATCGAAAAGTGCACAGCAATCACTGAAATGACCAGAGACTGTGTGGTGGCTGGCTTAAACCCACGCTTGTAACGCGGCGGTATATTTAGCTTTGATGTAATTGCAGTCATAAATACAACTGTCTCTCCCCTGTGTTTGGTTACCTCACAATAATGTAAACATGTCTCTTTTGTCGGTTGCAAAAACTAAGAGAATGCATATTTAGCTTTTTACTTCTCATATCAAAGTACATTGGTTTTATGTCTACTGATGAGAAGACAAAATTGTCTTGATTAAGCTATAAAGGATTGTTCCAAAATTATTTAAAAATTGTCATCTAAAATCTATTGCATCTTATCAAATAGGTACTGCTAAATATGGTGCCGACATTAAATGCTGGACATTTTATTAATTTATGGTCGTAATGTGTAGTGCTTCTATTGATTTATAGACTGGCTGTTAACATTTAACTTTCAACTAGATCTTTAATGTTGTACTGCGTGCGGTCGAGTGTAAAATGCATAGTAGCGAAACCATTTGCATACTAAATCATAATTGATTATTATTATTCTAAAAAGTCAACTTGTTTCAATATTTGTAACTAATGTCCTGTAGCGATGGATAATATCGCATTATGCCATCTTATAAAATAAAATTTAAAAGGATTATTTTTATTTTACTGACGATTAAGAATATGCATTATCTTTTTTAAGTTTCTAATGATGTTACGGTTGTTCTGCACTGATAAAATTGTGTCAAACAGAAATTGTGATTATTGTTTCAAATCGACTTTAAATTTTCATAAGTAATAAACTATCTTAATACGTAAATTAATTAATAAGTAAAATTAATAGTAAAACACTATCTTTGGTCGATGTTGATGATCTTTCGGTCAGTTATAGACATATTCTTTGAAATTCTTCATAGCTAATACAATTTTTGAAGTAATTATTTTCTCAATTGATTTCAAAATGTTGCCATTCTCAAAATTGACAGCATCGTCAAGGAAAGTATTGTTATCGACGGAAAAAAATTGAAATTTCAGTGGAAATACGCGTTTTGTACTCCCCTGAATCGTGTGTATGTCTGTGAACATGATAGTGTCCAAACGGTACAACGAATCGGCTTGAAATTTGGTATACTTATTTTGAATTGCCAAGGGATGAACTGGATTGATTTTGGCCACAATCTGGCAATCGGAAGTGTCAAATTCTACATACGTTCTCTTAGAAATTTATCCGATTTTGACCAACCTAATACCAGCTCATCCCCCAGTGACTCTAAATATCTATTCAAATTTACAGATCAGTAGGATGAACGGTTTAGGTGCTATAAGCTATAAGAGTTTATAGAAGCAGTTTGACAGAATCCGCAGACTTTGTCGCTGTGTTGCGAATTGTCAGGTTTTGACAAACGTCAGTGCCACTGACAGGACATTTGTTAGTTTGTTTTTGAACATCTGTTCTTAGATATGTCACATATCTTAATTGAAATGAAATACAGCACTAAGAAAATTAACAAATATGTAGTGTGTAATTGTATATTTTGTTTTAACTTCTTCAGTCGTATCTACTATAATGATAATGAAAGAAACAAAGAACTCGATAACATCATTAATATTTATAAATATGTACGTATTTCCGTTAAGATCTGCACATTTTTTCGTCTTCATGAGCTTGTATGTAACCAAAATACAAACATATGAAACATGTGCGGTCAGACCTCCCTCTATCACGGTTCTATTTTTGCCTGTGACATAATTTATCAGTATCTTAAAGGCGATTTTTTTAGAATTACCAAAATGTATCCACATAATGTAAAATGTATACAAAATGTGTACATAAGCCGTAAAAATCACAAACCGCAAATACATATATATTTAAATAATCAAACCACATAAACACAATTTCCTCAGATATTGACAACATACGAAAAAAATTACCGAAAACAGCAGTTAATTCTTGCACAATATCCTCACGTCCAGGAAATAAATTTGCTGATAAGTCACCATACGGGGCGTTGACATCAAAAAAGCGCTGACTGCGGAATTACGAAGAATCGAAACGGTGTCATCACTATTCCTTCCATTCCTTGCCGGCAAGAATTCTGCAAAACAAAACATTTCTTGCATCGCGCGATCGTAAAACTATTTGTTAACACTTGCGCGATTAAATATTATATTTAATTACATAGCATGATTGCTTCTTGGGACATCTGTTAGCCACAACAATAATTAATTGAATTATTTGATTGGTCCGATTCGCAACACGCTCTCTCCTGTTATCTGTTTTGAACGTGTACAAAGGTGCCGAATCGGTTTATTGATTTATTTGCTAAACCGATATCGCGTTTTATTACCCTGTTGAGCAACCGGCTTGGACTGATTACTGCAAGAGGTAGTAGTAGGTCTCAGAGCTACTTTGGTCGAATCAATATGGAACAGAGCAACGGCCTATGTATTGGAAAATACCAGTCTTGTCTAGACGCAAAGCCATGTCACTTAGAGCCACGATTACTAAGTACATATATTTATATTTGTTTCTGGTTGCCTATGCTTATCTCTGTGTCTTGGTTCGATTTTCCATACTTTGAAACTTGCTACTCAGCGGATTTTTTGGTTTTCGGAAAATGTTGTTTCTGAATTTTATGGACAAATGAAATGAATGGTGTGAGTTGAGCCGCGAATCGTTACTCAACGTCTCACTTTGGTACAAACTAAGACGTGTTAATCTAGGCCCATAAGGCCAGCGTCTCGTCACTACCGCCTGTTTATTTGCGCGAGTGGCGCTATATGTATACGTATACCGAAGTCAGTTTTATATTTGGCTCGGCTTATTGGAAAATAGCCTGCCCGTCTATTTTTGCCCGCCTGATGAAACGCCTATGTAAAGCTTAACGTTTCTGCCATTTACCCGTTCAGTTACAATGATGAGGACATTTCCAATTACATATTTGCAACTTTTATTAATGAATATGAGTGAATATACAGACTTAAGTGCACTAAAATTGAGGATTCTTGTTTTATTTTTTAGTAACATATGTTTTTGCTGTTTGCTGATGTTTGCTGTTTCTGTTTTTTTTTGTCTATCTATACTAATTGCGAACTTTCAAGTGTAGGGCGCGTTCAACGGAATCGCCCATTTTTGCCGACATTTGCGATCGAGTAGCTGCAAAATTGGGCTTTTCGATATTACTTTTGACGCTCGAATTGAAAAAAGGACACAATTCCGCGTGGACTGCGCGATATTTTGTAAATTAAATGCGTCAATTTTGAAAAAAAATCACGTTTTTGCACCTCTTCGGGTGAAGGCGAACCTCGAGAAAATGTCACGTGACGTCTAGAAATTCCGACAAGCGGATCGATGAACGTCAAAAATTTACATTTTTTATCCGTTCCTGCCGACCTTATAAAAGCCGCTCGCTCTCATGTCTTTCGATAAGATCCCTCTAAATACCCTTCGCAAAGAGTTTTGAGCAAAAAAACGGCCTTAAAAACAATTTTCGATCCAAAAAAATCGATTTTTGTCGACCCGTGTTTTGCTGCTATTACCACAGTAACGTCAAACCCGAAACGCCCCCTGCCGGACATTCGTAACAACAGTAACAGATAGCAGATAACCTAAAATGTATCCTAAAATGTCCATATTGCGAATGTGGACAGGTGGGAAGCCTTAACCACATATTTCTAGAATGCCCAATAACTAAAATCGAAAATTTTGACATATACACAGAGCTAGTTATCTACTAATGTCAAAGCCAGATAGTTATGGTCACTTTCCAAAGTTTAGTCACGTTTTCCAATCTAAGTCACAAAAAATTACCTCTGATAATTTGAACGTTGAACATAATTATTTGCATAGTGTGCCATGTAAGGCCATGGAGTGCTTGGATGTGTGTTTGGAGATGGTGATTCATAGTGGTTTCCTGCAAAGATTTCGTTATCGATTGCTCAGAATGTATCCTGTGCATACTTACGTCTATATCGTAATGGGTTTTCATTGGCTATATGATGCAGGAAGATAACGCCATATATGGGCAGAAACTGTACTGGAATGTCGAGGATTTTTGCGGATCATTCACTAATATACGAGTACGAGTGAGAAGCTGGCAGTGACATTTCTGAATCAATATGAATTATCGCAGTAGATAAGTTGTTGATTTGTTCATTTATTCTGAACGCAGAAATTGTTAATTGCCTTAGGTTTTTAGAAAATTACTGTAAAGCCTGCCACACACGTTCACTTTAAACTGTACAGTTGAACTGAACAATTCAAACTGTCAGTTTAAACTGAACGTGTGTAGCCGGCGTAAGATACAAAGTAGGGAACGCAACTTAAATATGAACTAAACAATTTTGAAGCATAGGGTACTAATGTGCAAGCGATTATAATTATGACATTCATAGACAGAAAAAGACACAAACATTCCGTGTCTTTTTTGTCCGTTTAATTACTCGTTTATGAAAACAAGGAATGCGCACTATGATAATAATTTATCTAAGCAATTCGTTTATCGTCCAGTCTATTTGTGCCTCATTTACTCCTAGTCGTATATCAAGACTATGTGATCTATTTTAACGTTGGCATTTCGGCACAGGAATGTTATCTCTTTGCCCGTATTCAAAAATTCCAATAAAATAACTTCTACCTAACTTCTATCATCGACAATTGCAAATTCTTATTACCAACTTGTTTAACTTGACAGTATACCACGAATAAAGATGGTGATGCAGAGGTTACGGAGGTCTTCGCTTATTCCACTGTGTGCGGTGTCTGTGACCTCTCAAGGTCACCTGGCAAGTCGATTACTTGGCCTGGAGATTCCGAATCCTTTGTCTCTCTTGTCGCACAGAGCGAATACCTCGTTTTTCTGCAACGTTTATCCTTTTAACTGACCTTGTCCTAGACTTTGCACAGCGAAACCTGCTAATTAAAAACGTACATTGGCCTGCGCACTATACAGCTCACATCCCGGATAACTAAAGTGTATTTTACGGAAAGAAGTAACATTTTCTTATTAGAAAATCCGGAAACACCAATTAAACGAATGTCCGTAAGATAATAATAATACTATATTGGGATCATAACAATGCAAGGCACAGCTCTATTGCAACTAAGATATTACGCTGGTAGGTAGTAAATAAATTAAACTCGAACATATGGTGGTATGTAACCGCGTGACATAACGAAACCCTGGCCTGTTGACCGATACAACCATATATGGTTCTACTGGAGAATGTAAGAAAAAAAAAAACACTATAATTTCTGCTGTGAAGAAGTAGTCGGTGAGTTGGTACATGGGACTACCTTGGTGGAGTGAAGGAAAACGGTAGCAACAAGTCTACAAGTCTAGACGAGTCATTCTGATACTTATCGATCCTTTCCATCCACTCGTGGTCGGCAGACAGGGAAATTAAATCAACAGAGGGCTTGGCTAAGGGGTAGTAAAACATGGGAGGTGGTAATATATAGCTCTAAATGCACCGAATACTAATGTAATTAGAAAATAATTTAGGGGTAATGATATTGTGTAGTTTGTGGAGTATAAGTCTACGTTTCAAGTATTTGTTCAGTATCATTACTAATTACATCAGGGAACAAATTTCCAACTTTCTGATTCCTAAGACCCTCAACATCGTGACATACACGTAAAGATCCTACCATTCTAAAATATCCTTTAAAAGCCTCGTTACCCTTTGCAAATGAAGAAACTATCACACCTCGTGCGAAAAGATTCCATTCCTGTAGCCTAGAACACAATAACTCGGCTTTTTCTTCTATAAACCTAAGTCGTTAACAAAATCATTCATTTCGCAGTGGTTTATAAGGTGGGGTGTTCCTAAAACTTGTTCAATCTTCACGACTTCCCTGATTAGACATAGTGATTTCAGACACTCTGTCAAATCAGACAAGTTTCTTCAAACAGGCGAAATTTCTTCAGTGTCAAAAATCGAAGATGATGAAGTGGATGGCGCACTTGGGAGAGGACGGTTCTCTCCATGGGGGATAGGTCGCGATGCTGATTTTAAATTTGAACATTTTATTTTATGCTTATCCTTCTTCGAATATCTGGAGACGTTTATCGTGCTAAAATAGCAATCATCAACATGATTGGAAGGCTATCGCCAAACATGGGACCTGCAAACGGCATTTTCTTCTGCTTCTCTTTCATCTATTGGGTGTCCATACCTAATATACATTGAATTTTAAATCCAAAACAGCAGCAGTAAGTTGCTTTTACCTCTTAGGTATTTTTTTTTTCAGATGTGTCACATAACTTCCCATATTTTAACGTGTACAGAATATCTGTATAACTTAACTTGATAAAATAACACAAAAAAACTTGTTGATTCGTAATATTTTGAACAATCTGTTGCGAAATGAGTTCAAATAAAATGGATTTTAGACGTGTCACAAGATTTTGATGACTTGATCTATGAAAAGTGATGTTAGGTCAACAAAAATATGTGATTCCTGTTCTGGTTGTAGGACCCTTGTTCCCTTGTGTTATTGTTAGTGATGACGTTGTTTGTGAATTTTTGTATTTCTTTCAAAGAGTGGATAAAAATCTCAAAAAGCTGCTATATGAATCATTTTCAGTGCTTATTACGTCAAATTAAAAGAATATTCTAAAAGTGGTGTGGTACATTAATGTTTGTTCGACCGTATATACGTGTTTGTCCATTGAAATACAGAATAAAATAGGCCAAACAGACCAAAGAAGTTATAGAAATAATTATTTAGGTAAGGGTTTTGTTTGCGCTGACGTAATTTTAATTTAATTTATTTGCCAGTATTATTTAGTATCAATATGATAATCCAGCCGATTCAGGATAATTTGCCGAGTTTCAGAATAACTCGACTTCGACAATCGAATACGGACTTGGATATCGAGGTTTACCTACAAGGATAAATTCCAAAAATATTTATTATCTGCCATCACCATCCTTTAATAGAGTACCATCATAATTATATCAGCCCTTAGTCACCCACTAGCACACTCTATAAACATACTCGAAATTCCCTAAAAATCGTTAACCAATAGGCAATAACTAATATATTTTTATAGGCGCATTATCAGTTTATCTTATCACACGGGTTAGTCTTCCCGGAATTTCATACGTTTAAGTTAATAAGCGTTTACATACCGGCCCGCCTGATTACCTATATAAATAACTCTCGATTTATACTTACCGTATTTATATGAACTTACAAATTGGTCGCACTTGCGTAACATTCTCCGATACCGTGGAAAAGTATCAAAGACGTACGCCATCTGTACACCGTGACGGATTTGGACGTGTATAAAACGTAACGCCAATTCCCTTATGGGGACTACAAAAAGCGTTTTCCAGAGGTCGATTTTCATTTATATCCATAGCCTCTGGCTTAATTATGTTTTTTTTTTATTTGTTTCGGATTTCGAGTCCATTCCTGATCGGAGATACGAGTGCCAGACCTGCTCGTAAATGTACAAGCTGCCCATTTTTGGAGCAGACATTTGCATGAGTAACCTACAGTTGCTAGCTATCTCGGATAATGATCGTTTGAAGTGTGTGCTGAATAAGTAACGTGATGAATATTCACAATGTGTGGCCTTTTCACAAACATTCATATAATTTTTAGTTTGCTTATTTATATGTACTTTATTGGGAATTTGAGTGAGCCAATGATGTTGTTTATATTATATTAATACAAGAACGTTCATAATGTGGTGAATTAGATTTTGTTGTCAATTCATGGGGGTGACGTTAATACACATAACTCACCCCCAAAATATTTCGACCTTACGCATTTTTGTATATACGATATGTACTTTGTATTGATTTGCAACTTTATTGAAGAAATCACGCACGAGCAGCTATCTTATCAAAAACAAATTGTTTATTAATCCTTAGAAAATGTACCTACATATTACGAAATATGTTATTATTATAGAACACATAAGATTTAAATTAAAAAAGTTATTCTTTCCAGTTAGTAAATATTGTTTTGCAAAGCTATATATTTGTTCCAGTAATAATTTGAGTAAACAATAATAGTACAAATTAACTAGCTCTGTGTATATGTCAAAATTTTCGATTTTAGTTATTGGGAATTCTAGAAATATGTGGTTAAGGCTTCCCACCTGTCCACATTCGCAATATGGACATTTTAGGATACATTTTAGGTTATCTGCTATCTGTTACTGTTGTTACGAATGTCCGGCAGGGGGCGTTTCGGGTTTGACGTTACGGTGGTAATAGCAGCAAAACACGGGTCGACAAAAATCGATTTTTTGGATCGAAAATTGTTTTTAAGGCCGTTTTTTTGCTCAAAACTCTTTGCGAAGGGTATTTAGAGGGATCTTATCGTAAGACATGAGAGCGAGCGGCTTTTATAAGGTCGGCAGGAACGGATAAAAAATGTAAATTTTTGACGTTCATCGATCCGCTTGTCGGAATTTCTAGACGTTACGTGACATTTTCTCGAGGTTCGCCTTCACCCGAAGAGGTGCAAAAACGTGATTTTTTTTCAAAATTGACGTATTTAATTTACAATATATCGCGCAGCCCACGCGGAATTGTGTCCTTTTTTCAATTCGAGCGTCAAAAGTAATATCGAAAAGCCCAATTTTGCAGCTACTCGATCGCAAATGTCGGCGAAAATGGGCGATTCCGCTGAACGCGCCCTACACTTGAAAGTTCGTAATTAGTATATGTAGAAGAAAGATAGATTATCAAGTGTTCTGTATTGATCAAATCTACCTCTACAAACATATCGCAACAAATTTGATAATTACTTTGATACGTTCTGATAAATTCTAGTGGTATGTGCATTGTGCACGTTACTATTTTTGACATGAAAAACATTACTATAGCTTATCAACATTTAAATATCTGGGGTGGCCCTCACCCAACTTTCCGACTACACCGTTGGCTCAATGAAGTTTCTGAACACTTTGGCAATTACATATTCAATTTTGTAGCACTCTGTACCCTACTTAACGTGAATTTCTATGACATATTAATATAACATTTGTCATACTGACATTTAATGTCATATGTCTGTGGCACTGACGTTTGTCAAAATCTGACAATTTGTAACACAGCGACGAAGGCTGTGAATTCTGTCAAACCGCTTCTATAAAAGCTAATAGAGCCTAAACAGTTCATCCTACTGACCTGTAAATTAGTATACATATTTAAACTCGCTGGAGGCTGAGTTGATATTATTTTGGTCAAATTCGGATAAATCCCTAAGAACACGCATGTAACATTTGCCACTTCCGGTTGTCAGATTGTCATCAAAAACAATCCGGTTCGTCACCTGACAATTCTAAATACGTAAGTATACAAAATTTCAGCCTGATCCGTGGTACCGTTTAAACGTTATCGTATTCACAAACTTACACAGACACACACACATACATACATACACACATACATACATACATACACACATATATGCATACATTTTTCAGAAATCGTCGCAATCGATTCAGGGGACCTCAAAACGCGTACTTCCGCGGAAATCTCGAAATATCATTTTCCGTCCCTTCTAGCGTACAAGTCGGAAAGTAAAAATGCTTTATTAATTTCATTCTAACACATTATACAGGGTGTAACGGGTTTGAGTGCACAAATTTTGAGAGATTATAGGTTCTGGCCAACTGATTCTTATCAAATTATTCTATTTCTCATAATAACTGAAATATTGAAGGTCAACGTTAAGGACAATATTGTTAGAGTACCACATGTGGTTAATGACTATACTATAACTAGTACAATGGATTAAAAATGCTTTTGGAACTGTTAGTAACACTTCTGGTTGTTAGATTGTAACGAAAAACAATCCAGTTTTTCCCCCTTGTAATTCAAGTGTTTTGCAGACTGCTATATACACATACATTTTTCTGAAATCATTGAAATTGATTCAGCGGGCCCCAAAACGTGTATTTGCCGTGAAATCCCATTTTTACGATTACAATACTTTCCTTGTAGGGTACTAGTTGGAAAGTAAAATTATATTTGTTCTAGATTTTTTTTTACGAAATATTCTTAATTTCAGACCTATTCTGGCCTCTTCTGTGTCGTCGTGAACCCGTACAAAAAATTACCAATCTACACAGAGAAAATTATGGAAAGGTATAAAGGAATCAAAAGACATGAAGTGCCTCCACACGTTTTTGCCATAACCGACACAGCATATCGTTCTATGTTACAAGGTAAGATATTTAATTTAAAAATGTGTGTATCTATATGATATGTGTATGTATCTATATGATTATAAGACAACATAACGTAATTATCGATTTGCCAATGAAATAAATACAGCCAACACCTTGGCAAAGATATTCGATAACGTATCAAAATATCCACCGTTATGCAACGCTGACAGCGACATCGCGGAACGACGAGATCAATATTGCATCTATTCTACACGTATAAACAATATTTTTTCCGAGATCGCAACGTTTTACTAGATAATTCTGTCTGGCAGTGTTGATTTTGTGAGTTTTATTGGAAGTGATGCGAATGATTATGACAGTAAGGGCCTTGTGAGCGAAGTCGGCGGAAAATTAATCCCTTTGAACCGACAATTTTAATTGATTGAGATGCTGAACCGTTCTAATAAATCATCTCGCTTGATACGGATAATGTAACCAAATTGAAACTAGTGACAGATTTAATCGTAGAATTCCGTACCAGTCATCACAACAATTAATTTTTACGATTTTTCATGTGGGCATGGTTAATTGTATCTGTTGTATGAAAGAACCCGCTCTTTCGTACCCATGCTCCGTGCTATGTTTTTATGCATTATGTCACAGTGCAGACTTCTTACACACCGAAGTAACTCACTGAGGAAATAATCAAATTGAAATTCGTTTCGTATTGACGTGGCTGTATACTTTTTGCACACACACACAATTTTCACGCAGTCATTTCGTAATGTAAATTGTAAATCGTGCTGCTTCTTAAACAAACAGAAAACGCGAACATCGGCGTCGTCGTATCGCCCAGAAAGAAGTAAACAGTAATTGACACGCCCACTCCCGCGTCGCATTCGACCTTTTCCTGCTTTAATTGGCAATTTTCTACCAAAGCAGTAAATCCGTGTAACGTTAAACGTTCGCCTGCCATTTCATTTCATTTTGCTCCGAGATTTACAATAATACTTCCTTCCCTACCGAGATCGGTACAGCTCGAGTGCTTGTGCTGCATGATCGAGCCCGAAAAGAGGACGCATTCAGCGTCTCCTCTCCATTGAATAGGTACTCTCATTGAATCGTTTATCGATGTACGTCGATCGCAGCAAACCGTGGGTGGCTCAGCCTATTACCGTCCATCAAGATACCATTGTTGCCTCGACTCGCCAGAACCTCTGAGCAAGACCTAAAGTTGCTATTTATTCGAGTTATTGTTGGTACTCTTGCTACTCCAAGGTTTATTGTTTGCGCGGTGATCTGAAAGGTTAGAGAGAAGTATTTCTGAACGAAAACGGCCATAAGTTGGGTTGGCCTCAACTTTAATAAATTTAGAGAATTAAAGGAAAAATTCACAAAAAGCACGTTTTACAGATTAAGTTAGGAGTCTACTCTCTGACATAAGGCGCAAAAACATACCATTTTCTTCTATAAAAAAGTAGACGTTCGTCACAACAACAAACATTTTTCGTTGGACGAAAAACATATATGCTTCAACGAACAAACAGTTTCTTGACCCAAGTATACGTACGTATCGCTGAACAGACGTAATTCCTTTCAAGCAGTTCATACTTAAAACAAGAAAACGTAATACTTGGAACATCAAGAAAATCATATTCTTACTCTGAGTGATACACAGAAAGTTTTGCAGTTACTCTACAGATGGCGCTAACAGTTTCTAATCGTCTATTGCCACATATTAATCATATATAAGTTTGACGATTGTGAATGGTTATATAGTAGGATATATTTTATGTATAATGCTGTTCTTTAGCGACATTTTCTATTTATTTTATAATATTATCTTTCCAGACTTTGATATATTGAACTGTAAATAAATATGATAAATACTACGGGATCAGTTGTGTAATTTAATCTATTTTTTTTTTAATCGTTAGGTACTACTAGCGATATCACTTATGTATTTATAGTTATGTTCGTTTCTCATCATTAGATGTGATATTATAATTTGTTTGTTTTGACATTAATTGGTACTAACTTCCAATATTAGATTTATTATTAATAAATCGGATACTGGCAGCTAATTAATTTAAGCAATGATGGAAACAAGTGAAGCATTAACTATACTCATCCATCTCCGGAAGAAAACATCTAAAATTTAACACATTTTGGTCTTCAATGAGCGCTGTAATGTTTCAAGTTCACAAAACATCGGTTACAGAGATCAAATGAGTTTTTCGACAGCACCCTGTATGTATGAGTACATATTTGACAATATTTATATCTATAGCGACAAGCTCGACAAGTGGCGACAAGCATATTTATGTCAAACTCAACATAAAACGTGATCACTCACTTGCAATATTACTTTTGAAGACATTTCTTTCCATAAAAGCGACAACAGGCAATTCAAAATTTATTTATACGGGAAATGTATATTGGCCAGTTTATTCAATTATATATGCGGCGCGCTGTTACCACTGATTTATTTAATGTTTCGCAAGAAGCGACTAGGTTTTTTTCTACAGCTTTCCTCATATGGTAACTAAGTAATATTTATGTGTTATTTTGTTTCAGAGAGAGAAGACCAATCGATTTTATGTACTGGTGAATCAGGTGCTGGAAAAACGGAAAATACCAAGAAAGTGATACAGTATTTGGCCTACGTAGCTGCTTCGAAATCTCCAAAAAGCTCTGGCGCGGTAAGTTTTTTAATTGCCCATTCAATTCTAAAGGAAAACTTAGCGAAGCTACAGAATGCATGGCAGCAGCAACTTTAAGAGCGCATTCTCTTGTATTTATTTTGAGTAGCTATCTCTCTACTCTTGTATTTTATTTTTCTAATCGTAGCTATTTTCTTTGCATGTCTCTCCATACTTTGGGTCCACAGAAAGATCTTATTGTAAGTAATTTTTATCACTGCTTTTTTTACGATTATTGTTATTATCCTTAGGTTACGGTTTGATGAGTTGCGTTAGATCTTTTGTACATAAATTTTCCGCATAAGCAGTTAAGGTTAAAACGACTGTTTAATAGTTTTTAAGAATTAAGAGAGAGCAGAATTAATTGAGTGTGTTGTTATTTTTACATGCTGTCTGTTTAGAGCCCCACGAGGGAGTTCTCGGTACGTATTTCGGGGACAAAATAGGGTAATCATTATCGGGTTTGCTGTGTGTTCTGTTTTCTCGCGTCAACATTTGAGCAGCCATCAAAGTCACCTCGTTTAACAAAACAACCATTGTGCCCATAATTCTAATATTGGTTTTCGCAGATCAAATCAAGATATTATTGTATTAATCCTAATAGTTATTTTGGCCAGGAATTTATAATTTGATTGTTTTGTTTACATTGATTGCGGTATGTTGTGTTGAACGTGAAATCTGTATTTTTACTAACCCAAACATTCGTTTGTTCGTTACTTCATAAAAATCATAAATATTTATTTAATAGTTTGCGACGGCAAGAAAATAAGGATACATCTATTAATAAAATAATTGGTCTAACAATTCATTAAACGCCGATTAACAATAAACCGATAATACTTTATTCTTGCAACTTGTTAACGGGGTATTTTCCGTACAGGGCGGTTTAGAACAGCAACTACTGCAAGCAAATCCCATCCTAGAAGCATTCGGCAACGCTAAAACCGTAAAAAATGACAATTCCTCCAGATTCGTAAGTTTTCTACGGCAAATCGCACCAAGACGTGTTATATTAAACTGGGTGTGTGTTTCAGGGTAAATTTATACGTATTAATTTTGACGCTTCCGGTTATATCGCCGGGGCTAACATTGAAACGTACCTCTTGGAGAAATCCCGTGCCATAAGACAAGCGAAACAGGAAAGAACCTTCCACATCTTCTATCAGTTACTCGCTGGTGCATCTGCAGAACAGAAAAGTATGATTCTTTCGAACTTTACTCTGTACCACCAGTATCGTCACATTTGGTTGTCTATCAACCAATCTCAGACCTGCGCACTGTGGATCAGACTATTTGACTACCTACTGTACAAAATTCAATTGGCTTTCAAACATTCTCATAAGTTTTGAATCGTTGACGTTACTGGTGGACGAGAGTGTACTATAAATAATTCTTCGGTTTTTATTAACATAAATTACAATTATCAGAGGAATTCATACTGGAGGAACCAAAAACGTACCCGTTCCTTCGCGACGACAATCACATAGTGCCAGGAGTGGACGACTCCGTCGAGTTTCAGGCGACGGTGCGCAGCATGGACATCATGGGTATGACCAAGGAAGACTTTACGGCAATCTTCCGCATAGTCTCGGCGGTGATGCTCTTCGGGACGATGGAATTCAAGCAAGATCGTAACTCCGACCAAGCAACACTGCCAGAGAACACCGTCGCCCAGAAGATCGCGCACCTCCTCGGTATGTCCGTCACCGAGATGACGAAAGCCTTCCTCAAGCCCAGGATCAAGGTGGGCAGGGATTTTGTGACCAAATCCCAGACGAAGGAGCAGGTGGAA
This sequence comes from Aphodius granarius, assembly GCA_963971325.1. Lineage (NCBI taxonomy): Eukaryota > Metazoa > Arthropoda > Insecta > Coleoptera > Scarabaeidae > Aphodius > Aphodius granarius. The sequence continues at coordinate 12,128,553 of OZ020227.1, read as the reverse complement.
TTCGCCGTCGAGGCGATCTCCAAGGCTTGCTACGAGAGGATGTTCCGGTGGCTCGTTACCAGGATCAACAGGAGTCTTGGAAGGACTAAGAGGCAAGGAGCCAGTTTTATCGGGATCCTGGATATCGCCGGTTTCGAAATCTTCGAGTTGAACTCCTTCGAGCAACTCTGCATTAACTACACCAATGAGAAGCTGCAGCAGTTATTCAATCATACGATGTTCATCTTGGAGCAGGAGGAATACCAGCGTGAAGGCATCGAATGGAAATTTATCGATTTCGGGCTTGATTTGCAACCGACCATTGACCTGATCGAAAGACCGATGGGTATCATGGCTCTATTGGACGAGGAATGCCTCTTCCCGAAGGCCACTGATAAGACCTTCGTTGATAAATTAGTTACCGCGCATTCCGTCCATCCGAAGTTCAAGAAGAGCGATTTTCGAGGTGTGGCGGACTTCTCCATCCTCCACTATGCCGGGAAGGTGGACTATTCCGCTAACCAATGGTTGATGAAGAACATGGACCCTCAGAATGAAAACGTCGTCTCTTTACTCCAAAATTCCACCGATCCGTTTGTGGTGCACATTTGGAAGGACGCTGAGAGCATCGGACGCGCCAAGGGAATGTTCAGGACAGTCTCCTACCTGTACAAAGAACAACTGGGCAACTTAATGGTAACCCTAAGAAACACCAATCCAAACTTCGTCCGTTGCATCATTCCAAATCACGAGAAGCGCGCTGGAAAGATCGACGCGCCTTTGGTCTTGGACCAGTTGAGATGCAACGGTGTCCTGGAAGGTATCAGAATCTGCAGACAGGGCTTCCCGAACAGGATCCCGTTCCAAGAGTTCCGCCAGAGATACGAACTGTTGACGCCGAATGTGATCAACAAAGGATTCATGGATGGAAAGAAGGCTTGCGAAACGATGATCAAGAGCCTCGAGTTGGATCAGAACCTGTACAGGATCGGCCAATCGAAGATCTTCTTCCGCGCTGGTGTCCTCGCTCACCTGGAGGAGGAACGTGACTACAAGATCACCGATTTAATTGTCAACTTCCAAGCGTTCTGTCGCGGTTTCCTCTCCAGAAGAAACTATCAGAAGAGAGTCCAGCAATTGAATGCTATCCGAATCATCCAACGTAATTGCTCCGCCTACCTGAAACTGAGAAACTGGCAATGGTGGAGGCTATATACCAAAGTGAAACCCCTATTGGAAGTGACCAAACAAGAGGAGAAACTCATGCAGAAAGAGGACGAGCTGAAACAAGTCAAAGATAAACTAGAACTCCACGCGAGGACAGCCCAGGAATTCGAAAAGAAGTTCCAGCAGGCCATGGACGAGAAAACGGCTCTAGCCGAACAACTGCAAGCCGAGGTCGAGCTCTGCGCCGAAGCTGAAGAAATGCGTGCGCGTCTAACAGCCAGGAAACAAGAGCTCGAGGAAATTCTCCACGATCTAGAAGCTAGAGTCGAAGAAGAGGAAGAACGTGCTACCACCTTGAACAATGACAAGAAGAAACTTCAGCTGACCATCCAAGATTTGGAAGAACAACTGGAAGAGGAGGAAGCCGCCCGCCAGAAACTCCAACTCGAGAAGGTCCAGTGCGACGGTAAACTCAAGAAGCTCGAAGAGGACTTGGCTCTCAGCGACGACACCAACCAGAAACTCCTCAAGGAGAAGAAGGTGCTGGAGGAACGCGCAAACGACCTAAGTCAAACCCTAGCCGAAGAAGAAGAGAAGGCCAAGCATCTGGCCAAGCTCAAGGCAAAACATGAATCCACCATCGCGGAACTCGAAGAGCGCCTATTAAAGGACCACCAGCAGAGGCAAGAAACCGACAGATCCAAGAGGAAGATCGAATCCGAAGTCAACGATTTGAAGGACCAATTGGTCGAGAAGAGAGGTCAGATGGAAGAGTTGCAACTCCAATTGGGTAAACGCGAAGAGGAGCTGGCTCAGGCTATGGTCCGCGTGGACGAAGAAGGTGCTTTGAAAGCTTCAGCCCAGAAGGCTCTTCGAGAATTGGAAAGCCAACTAACCGAACTCCAAGAAGATCTGGAAGCGGAGAAGGTCGCGCGTAACAAGGCCGAGAAGATGAAGCGCGACCTAAACGAGGAACTAGAAGCCCTGAAGAACGAGCTTTTGGATTCATTGGACACCACAGCTGCCCAACAAGAGCTCAGGTCCAAGCGTGAACAGGAATTGGCCACACTGAAGAAGAGCTTAGAGGAAGACGCGCAAAGCCACGAAGTTGCCGTGGCCGACTTAAGACACAAGCATACCCAGGAGATTTCAACCATCAATGAGCAATTGGAGACCCTGAAGAAGGCCAAGGCTGGTTTGGAGAAGGCCAAGCAGTCGTTGGAAGCCGACAATGCTGACCTGGCTACCGAATTACGTAGCATCAGCTCAAGCAGGCAAGAGAGCGACCGTAGACGCAAACAAGCTGAGAGCCAACTGGCCGAACTTCAAGGGAAACTGCAGGAGATCGAACGATCCAGATTGGAACTCCAAGAGAAGGCCACCAAGCTGCAACAGGAGACCGAGAATATCTCGCAACAATTGGAAGAAGCCGAACTCAAGTATGATCAATTTTGAGGTGTTTTGAGAATGTGGGGTTATTACGTTTGTCTCATTTTCAGGGCTTCCAGTGCCATGAAGAACCAAGCCACTTTAGAATCGCAGTACGCGGAAGCCCAAGCAGCTCTGGAAGAGGAGACCAAGCTCAAGTTAGCTTTAAGCTCAAAGTTGAGGCAATTAGAAGCCGATAAGGAGGCGCTCCGCGACCAACTGGAGGAGGAGGAAGAGTCCAAGAGGAACTTGGAGAAACAAGTAAGACTCTTGATGATGGTGGTTAGACCATATTTAATTTGATGTGTTTTTAGTTAACTGTACTTAACGTTCAATTGACGGAAGCCAAGAAGAAGGCTGAAGATGAAGCAGAACAAGCGGCCATCTTGGAAGAGAGCAAGAAGAAATTGGCCAAGGACATCGAAGCTTTACAGAGGCAAGTTGAAGAATTGACCGCGGCCAATGATAAATTGGAGAAGAGCAAGAAGAAGATTGCCGCTGAACTGGAGGACGCCAATATCGACTTGGAGACGCAGAGAAGCAAGGTTGTCGAGCTCGAGAAGAAACAAAAGAACTTTGATAAGGTATGTAACCTTATTTATCTACTATTCGACTGGTTAAATAAACTTTAATCAAAACTTTTCAGATTCTCGCGGAGGAAAAGGCGATATCCGAAAAAGTAGCCGCCGAACGCGATTCTGCAGAGCGCGAGGCTCGCGAGAAGGAAACTCGAGTGTTGTCGCTCAGCCGAGAACTCGACGATTCCAACGAGAAAATCGAAGAACTGGAGAGGATGCGTCGCCAGTTGCAAGCCGAATTAGACGAGCTTGTGAACAACCAGGGCACCGCCGACAAGAACGTCCACGAGCTAGAAAAAGCCAAACGTTCCCTGGAAAGCCAACTGGCTGAGCTCAAATCCCAGAACGAAGAGCTCGAGGATGAGCTTCAGCTCACGGAAGACGCCAAACTCCGTCTCGAAGTCAACATGCAAGCACTGAGGGCGCAATTCGAGAGAGACATCCAAGGTAAGGAAGAACAAGCCGAGGAGAAACGCAGAGGCATCCTGAAGCAACTGAGAGACCTTGAGGCCGAATTGGACGAAGAGAGGAAACAGAGGAGCGCCGCGGTGGCCGCGAAGAAGAAGCTTGAGGGTGACCTGAAGGAGATTGAGGCGCAAGTTGAGCTCCAGTGCAAGGTGAAGGAGGATGCATTGAAACAGCTGAAGAAATCCCAGCAACAATGCAAGGAGGCCACCAGGGATGCTGAGGAGGCCAGAGCTGCACGTGATGAGCTCGCCGCCAGTTGCAAGGATGCCGAGAGGAAGGTCAAGGCCTTGGAAGCTGAGATCCTGAGCGTTACAGAGGACTTGGCTAGCTCGGAACGTGCCAGGAGAGCAGTTGAAGCAGAACGTGATGAACTTCAGGAGGAGATCAATAATAACGCTAACAAAGGTACGGATTGAAAATGATGTATAGGAAGACTTGTAACTTAGTTTTGTTTTATAGGTACATTACTGATTGACGAGAAACGCCGCTTGGAGGCCAGAATAGCAACACTAGAAGAGGAACTGGAAGAGGAGCAGAGCAACAACGAGATCCTGCTGGACAGAGCGCGGAAAGCTCAGCTCTCTGTCGACCAGCTCACAACGGAGCTGGCCAACGAGCGTGCCGCCACCCAAAAGATGGATTCTTCGCGACTACTGCTCGAGAGACAGAACAAGGAATTGAAGGCTAAGCTTGCCGAACTGGAAACAGCCCAGAGGACAAAGACAAAGGCCACCATCGCCGCACTCGAAAGCAAAATCGCCAACCTCGAGGAACAACTAGAGGTATATTAAATAATTAATTAATTAAAAGAGAGAATAGTTAATATGATAATTAAAAATTAATATAATTAATTTAAAACTAATTTAATTTATTAAAAATTAATTTAATTTATTAAAAATTAATTTAATTTATTAAAAATTAATTTATTAATTAAAAATGAACTTAATAAAAAATATTTTTTATAGATTGAAGCGAAGGAACGATTTGCACAACAAAAGACCAACCGTAAGCTTGATAAGAAGTTGAAGGAGTTGGTGCTTCAACTTGAGGATGAGAGGAGACACGCAGATCAATACAAGGAGCAAGTTGAGAAGGCGAACGCAAGGGTGAAGGCGTTGAAGAGACAGCTTGACGAAGCGGAGGAGGAGATAAGTAGGGAGAAGGCGCAGAAGCGCAAGGCGCAACGTGAATGCGAGGACATGCTGGAGACGCACGAGTCGATGACGCGCGAAATTAGTAACCTGAAGAGCAAACTTAGGTAAGGCTGAATGTTGAAGATGTCTGGTTGTTAAATGAATAGATATGGTTATTCGATAAAGTCGATAAAGTAATTGAATAATGTGACTTGTTCTTCCAGTGTTAAGTCGTGATGTGATAGCAATACCTACAGCGCAGAAAGTATAAGTAGTTAAATATATATATTCTATCTAAGACATGGTACGTCGAGTGCTGCATTTATACACGGCTATGCTTGTTGAGTGTGCGCAGCTTGAGCCAATAAAATGCTTTCAAAAAAACAGTTTTCGTTTGTATTAATTAATGTGTTGAGTTTTTTAATTTTATGACTACATTTCATGCATGAGTTTTTGCAAATGATTTTTGTACTAAATTTACAAATCTTTTTGTTTATTTAGAAAATATTGGGTTTTCTTAGCAAATTGGTATAGATGTTTTAAACTAAGTCGAGCACAGTTGTATGTGCAACCAAATATACGCGGTCAATTTATAAACCATATGCTGGATATAATTGGTTGCATATGTCACTGTGCTGTTCTTAGTTCTAAACCACTCTACTAAATTTTTAAATAACTGAACTCTGACAAACAATAGAATATGCATATCGACTTCAAATAGAAATGTTTGAGATTACAGGATAAATTATTAAGGATTGAAAGAAAAGATATTAGTGCATGACACTTAGCAAAAAGTTAGCAACATGTAAGATATTCATGTAATCAATTTTGTAAACTTGATTTAGTTATTTGTAGAACTTTAGAATTGTATTTATATGTATGCATACTGAAAACTGATGTTGATTGAACAAAAATTCATATTATTATAAAAGGAAGACTTGTAGTATATTTGGTAGCTTCTAGAATTTGAGTCTTTGCAAACTTAGACACTGGCACTCTAATACAGTTGATCAAATCTGGCTTATTAAAGTTTGTTAAACTCTATAATATTTTTGATCAAATTCTAGTGATTTGACATTGATTAAAGCAATCTTTGCTGGTAGAACTCAACATTACTCACAGTTAAACTATTTGTTTACACACATTTACCACAAATAAATATCATTTTGAAAACGATTTGAAAACTAAAAACTCGAATTGTTTTGAGAATGATATGTATGTGTAATAATTGAAAACCAAGAAGAACTTAATTTAATCTGCACGGGAATTTCTTGCTCAAAACGCAACAATGTTTACACAAATACAAAGCAGCGCCACATAGTTTTTAAATAATTTGCATTTACTAATACAACTTAAAACTATTCCGCATAACATAGATGAATACTAACCCTGTTTTAAATTGTGATCACAAATCAAAGAACAAGTATAGATGTTTCAAACCAAGGAGAGCACAGTTGTGTATGCAACCAAATATACGCGGGTCAATTATAAACCATACACTGGGTATAATTGGTTGCATATGTCATTGTGCTCTACTTAGTTTAAAACTACTCTAAAACGTTCTTGCAATTAGATCTTGATTTGTGTAATTACATGAACTTTATTTTTCACTAACAAACGATAACTAAGCGCCTGCGGGTCTTTGATTTTACATTCCCGACAACTGACAAAGAAATTACTTTTTTTTATAGGAGAGGCGCAGGCAGTATGGGCCTATCTTCGGCGCGCCTGAGTTCGTCGAAGCGGGGTTCCATACAAACTAGCGGCAACGGATCTGGCGACGACTCGACCACGCAGGACGAGACGCTCGATGGAGACGACGGCCCCAACTAGGTCCCGACACGGTTTGCGGGATCGCGAATTCGCCGTTGCCATTTCGAGTTTAGGTCGTCTAAGCGTTCAATTTGTTTTTTTGTCTTCTCGTCGGAAAAATTGCGTCCGAATTCAGATCCCGTCGACACTGTGTACATATATATAGGGCCGGTCGTGCCGCAGAACATACCACAAGTACTTAGCCATACGAGTTTATAAAAAGTAAGATTCTGTCGAATTTGTAAATATAAGCATGCAGCGGGATAGACGTACTAATAATAATAATAAAAACATAAGGGAAACCAATACTGATGATTTTTGGAAGTTTATTTTGATGGGAAAGGCTGAGAGTGCTATGCTTACTTTTTATAAATGCAACCAACATTATGTATCGATGTATTAATCAAATATTTTTGATATAAATTGTTTATAAGGACGGGTTTTCTTTTCAACTTGGGGAAGCCAAGTATTTTTATTACTTTTTTTTATTTATTTTTATCTTTGCTGAGTGCATTATTTAATTTAGCCGATGGTAATTTTTTTAAATATGAAATTGATTATTATATTATAGCTCGTTTATATTATCATGACTGCTTTTCTTTTTTTTTTTTAATAGCAATGTATCGGCTTTGTA